>OZ005657.1:252397546-253613796 GCA_963930645.1 Salticus scenicus
TTGATTTTTTTAATTTAAATTTTCGGTTATATTCAACTGAAAATTTCGTTATTAAAAAAAAGAAAGAAAAAAAAAAGAAAAGAAAAGAAGAGACCTTAAAAATTGCCAAACCTGAATTTGCAGCAAAAAGCTTTTTTTTTTTTTTTTTTTTTTTTTTTTTTTGGGGGGGGGGGGGGGGGCGAGGTGAACTTCAGATATTAAGAACTTTGTATATAAATAGCATAAAAATCAAAAGAATGGAATAATTATTTTGTGTTAAAATCATCAGAAAATTAAATAAAGAAAACGAAAGAAAGAAAAGGAAAAGTAGGCACGAATGTAGCGTGAAAGCGATAAGTCCGAAACTATATTTTGTGTTCTTTGGATTTTTATGTTGTTTCTATACAAAGATCTCTGCATCGACCAAATTTAAATGCTTTAGCTAAGTTCTTTTTGTTTTTTTAATTAATTAATTAATTAATTTATTTATTTTTAATGTCCCCATGCAATTGTTTAGTAAGAAGAAATACAGTCGAATTTCCCTAATGAGCAATATTTTAAATATTTTTATGCACTTAGTATTAGCTCACTTTAAAGATATTGAGAACATAATATGGATTTTTTTAATAATCAGTTAAAACTGTGTCCTGGACAGTTGAAACTTGTTACAATGCGCAAAAGAATGCTGAAGATAAAATTATTATTTCCCCTTCAATTGCGCCAGAAGAATTTAAATTTATAAAGATTAGGTAAATATATATAGGATAAAAATTTATTAATTAATGGGGAGTAGGGGATCTTTAGATTTATTTTAAAAATCTATTTAAAAATTATTAAAAAAAAAAAAATAGTATATTTGTGATATTGAAAAAAGAAATTATCTAATAAATACATATGAATAGTATATGTTCAGAAAAACAAACTGATAGTTCTTATTCCCTATTGCTTCTGTCCCTTTTCTACTGACGTGGGTAAGAATTCAAGGGCATTTTCACACTTTCAACTTATAAGAATGAAAACAACTAATGACCTGTCATCCTTAATGCGCTTTCTACCTCCCACCAGTGATAAATTACAGCAGGACAGGAAGGGGGAAAATCCAGTTTTTGCAGCTAAAAATTACATTTCTCCCCAAAATTATTAATAAGTTTTTAAAATTTAAATATTATGAAAATTAATAATAATAAGTTACATCATTTAAAAAGGTTTAGCATGAATTATATTATTGATAAAACAACTTGTTAATTATTTGAGGGCGATAAAGAAAATCAAGTAAAATTTCGACTTTTACAGCTTAAAAACAAATTTAAAAAATTAAAAAAATCAATTTTTAAAACATGGGGGAACTCTTAACGGCCATGAATTTTCAGAATGCGAAAACAGAATTTGAAAATATGCATTACATAATGAGTAATAATGGGGATTATTTTACAATAGATTAATACGGGATTTGGATGACCTTGAAGCTCACTGACAGAGAGCCTTAATGTTCTCTTTCACATGATACAGTTTTTACAATAAGATAGCACCTCTCCTCACTGCGACACAAATTAATTTTGAGTATATTTGGTTGCAATTTTCCCTTACTAATAGATAGGATGCAGTGGCTCAATTGCCTGACCACCAAGATCTCCAGATTTCACTCCACAGGATTTTTTTCTTTTGAGGCTACATCAATACATCACAGCAAAGTCTACTCAAGGAAGATCTGTGACATTCAAGATATTTGTGCCTTAATAACTGCTGCTATTGCTACTGCGACTATGAAAATGTTACAATGAACATGGGTAGAAATTGACTACTAGCTGGATATCCCCAGACCTACTAAAGGAGCCACATGGGAGTTCACCAATTCTTTCTAAAAACTGTTTAAGTCCTGTTATCTAATTTTATATTTTTCTTGTGTTTTTTAATTTTCTTTTAAGTATAGCAACCTCTCCAAATTAGGGATATTTCATCTGGACACCCTGTAATATTAATTATCGAGTGTGGACTCCCTTTGCAGTAGTTTTTCAAAGCCTTATCAAATGAGAAATATGGCAACTCTCTTTCTTAGGGGTACAATTAAGGAGAAACTATAGCAATGCTCTTCTAAAGAAAGGAAATTTGAAAGTTTGCTTTCTAAATTATTTTCTTCATTTTAATTAAGGATTTTCTCTGACTTTAAGAAAATACTTATGAATTTTCCTGACTTTTGCTAAATATTCTGTATTTTCCTTGACCTTCTATGATTTTCCAAGCACTGGGAACCCTGATATATAAATACAGAGAAAATAAAATGTTTTTTCCTCAAGCAAATATGATAAATTGTTAGCAAATTTTACTTTCATTTTTCTTTTAAAAAATTTATGCAGTTAAACACAATATTAAGAAATTTTTAATTACAAACCAAATATTTATATAAGGAATAACTGAAAATATAAAGATTAAGAATTTTTTTTTTTTTTTTTTGGCAATCTGATATGACTTTTTTCAAGTTATTACCTATCTATGCAATAAAGAGGTTTACAGAGACACTAATCAAGAAAAATATCAGTCCCACATCTGTTGTATATCAGTATAGAAAGACTTATATAGTAATTTTTCATATTTCAGTTGCACAATGCATAAAAAACCTACTGCAATATAGCTTTGAATTGAAAAGAAAAGAAAAATAATAATACAGCCACCAAAAATAACAAAGGAAAAAAAGAAGCTTACATGGAAATTTTATTACTTAAATGGAGGAATGTAGTCAAAAAATGCCAAAAAGAAATTTAGCTTAAATGGAAATTAGCATCACATTGGACAACTGTAAAGAGGGTAGGGGTTTGACAGCAACATAGGGATTTATTAGTTGGCATGGATAATTCGAGTATATATATATATTCTTCCCAAATAAAATAATGCTCAAAAATAGACATAACATTTTACTGATATGACAACAATTTTTCCAGTCTATTTCAAGGGTAAAAAAAAAAAAAAAAAAGTTATAAAGAAGTTTCATTTACAATAGATTTTAATAAAATAACAGCATTTACTCAGTTTATATCAGACAAAATTCACTTCCTAAAATACCTACAATAATAGTAAGAAACAATTAAATCAAGAATATCTTGATAAGTAGGTTATAAAAATATAACATTTTGTATTCTACTGCTGCTACAGCAGATAGCTGTAAATATGTATTTAAAATTTAGCAGCTGAACAGTAATGACAGCTACAATTTCAAGTTCACTAAAACCGTTATACTATATATTATAAAATATTTTACATTTCATATTTACTCTTATATAAATATTTTAATTGAAATAAATTGGTGAGTTTTAAAAATGTACTGACACAGAATGCTTCCAAAGACATATCCTCAAATTTCGTAATAATTGACATCATAGACAATTTAAAATGACTTGAAAGAAAGGAACCACTAGTTCTGTATAACAGAGCTATTTTTGCCATTTCGTTTCACTTACAACATTTGGATTAACTTTGCAATAAGATGCAGCTACTCTTCTGTTCATATATAAAGAATGAGATACATTTCTTATGCAGATGGAACACCAATTTAAAATCTTCAAGCTATACAAATTAAAAACATAAAGTAAATGTTGCTGTGATAGTGCAACATTCTCATAATACTAACAATATATATGATACAAATATTTTCAAAAATTTTATTAGATAAATAAACTGGCAGAATTATAAATACAGATTCCATAAAATCAGCATGAATCACTGATATATACTGCCAGTAAAACCATCACACTTTAAAAATACCAGTATAAAAGTTTTGCATAATAAGGTCACTTTATTTTTGTTTGACACACAAGTAAAGTGGTTTGATTTTTACCAATTTACATCAAGTACCAATAGCAAAGCAGATTTCATGCTTATGCTTTTTTTTTTTTTTTTTTAATGCAAACCAATTAATTTTTATCACTTTTTTGCCTTGAGATTTCAGATAATATAAATGTCATATTATTTGAAGGATATTTATATGCTTAGAACTTTTTTGAACAAAAGATCAACTGAAAAAATGAACTTAGTTAATGAAATAGTTATTAATATATATATAATTAATAATAATAATAAATAAATAGCTCTGTTCCAAAAGAGTGTGTTTCTTTAATAAAAAAATTAACAAGTCATTAAAACAAAATATTTTAATAGTAAAAAAAAAAAAAAGGCATAAATACATCCATCAAAAGGAATTGTTACTTAGGGAATGTTATGTATCGAAATCAAATTATAAGTTGTAAAGAGCATAAAATATTAAAAACAATACAGAAAAGAAAAATCAGTCATAACAAAGATATATCATTCTTGCATATAAAAACAGACAAACTCAAAATTTTCAATTGAGAAATCAATTTAAACACTACTGTTATAACATGGGAATAGAATCTATAACAAATTTCAGATAGTACAAAGAAAGATAGACAAAAAATACACTCTTTCAAAATATATAAAATATACTTTAATATAGTATATGTAACAAATAACAATGAGTTCAGGATCAAGATTGTTTACAGAAATTACTTCTGGTTACATTTATACAACTTATTTTCTTATGCTTCTTTTTCTTTTTCACTGATTTTCTTTTTACAGAGCTTTCATCTTCACTAGGTACTGGAAAATCACCTGAATGGAAAGAATCAAAACCTCTATCAAACAATAAAGGCAGAAATTCTCAAAAAATATGTGACATGGTATTGGTTGTAATAGTTGGATTAATTAATTTAAGAAAAATGCTTAATCTTTAAACAAAAGAGAAAATATGCATTTATCCCCCATTAAAATTGTAAGTAATATGTTTAAAAATATTTTTCATGAACCCAAAAATTTAGTTCAAGATAATTTTTTCCCCATCTATTATATTAAAACACAAAGCCTTTTTTGTAAGACCAAAATCGTACGATATGAGCATGCGCGAGAAAACTTTGAACCAATTCGGAAGGGAATATTCCTTTCTCTTTACGCAGTGCATTACGAATACCGATGATCACGGAGTAGATTGAGCAGACAATATTAATACGTATTTCATTTGTCTGTGGCAGGCGTTAATTAAAACTCAATCATAAAAATAATTCACATGATTAATTCATTGATTCATACTTCCCAAGGAAGTATATTAAAAACAAAGCAATTCGCGAATAGTTATGGATTACATTTATTTATTTATGATCGGTTATCATCGTATGCTTCGCAGAGTGAGAAATAGTTTTTACGACGAAAATTCATTTACGCAGGATGCGGCGCCATCTGTATTTTTTTCCATTTGTTAAAAGAAAAAAAAAAAGAAAAAATCTTTTAAAATTAACAGAGTTTATTGTTCTTTAAAAGTAAAATTTTATCAGTTGAAAACTTTGTTTGGAAAAGATGGAGATAGATATTTAAAATCAAAGGAGGTTTTTTATTTTATTTTATTTATTTATTTTTACTCTAATTATTATAATCTCTGATATTTCATTTTGTTACCATATTACAGTAAAAATAATTTTAAAAGAATAACGTTGAAATATTGATATATTAAAAATTTATATTATATAGTTTATTATTAAAAATTTAATGAGCAAATTAATAAGCTAAAGTATTAAATTCATTCTTATTTATCTATTTATTTTTAACAGTATACTTTTGTTGAAATATACTAATTTGAATACTATTTCAGTAAAAACAAATTTTAACTGTATTCCGATTTGCAGTTTGTTTTTAGATTACAATGAATTAATATTTTGGATTATATCCAAGTGGTTTTACAAATATGAGAAGGAAAAATCAGAATCAAAACTATTATTTTACACTTAAAATGCACTTATTGTCGTGGCAAACCTTGGGATTTTATTTTTAATATATGAAGTATACTTAAATTTTGTATATTGAAATTTCATGAAATTTATCCCTCCTCCCTCCAACCAAAAGATAATTGGTTAAAGCAAGGGGTTTTAAATCGGTTAAGAAGAGCAATGCGAAATATTCAAACAAGGGTGTTAACTTTATGCCGTGAAAAGATTTTAGTTGCACATCATTCGTCAAATTTTGACGGGTATTAACTAGTTTATTTATGATTTATAACAGTTCAGTTAATTAGGATTTATTCTTTTCTTTTCCCTTGCAACTAATAATTAATTCATTGTTCTGGATATACAATAAAAAATTATAAATCTGCATAATTACATGTTTGTGAAGATATTATCCATGAAATTGAAAATAATAGACTTCACAAAAATTAGAAGAAAACTTACAGAAATTTAAACCACCATATATCATAAACCTAACAAGTAATGAAATAGTAAACTTTAAATTTAATTCCTTCCCCTCTAAGTTGTACACTAAACATTACACGATCATACATAAATCACACAATGACCATATGCTCAAATGAAAATCTTTTAAAAGAAGAAAAAAAAAAAAATCTCTGAAGTTGTAGTAAATGCAGGTCATAGTAAATAATATTATAGTTTTAAAAATTAAAGAACACGCTTTTATAGAATGTGAACTAAAAAGCACATCTTAGTATTAAAATGCAGGGTAAGAGAAAATCGTGTGAGTGACACACCATAATATTTACATACATTTAAATCTTTAATTAAAATAATTTAGAATTAAACAAAAACCGTTTTTAAAAATCTACCCTGACTGGGATCGAACGGTAGACATTTAGGTTCGTAGCGCAGAGCTATACCTCAACGCCACGCCGTTCACGTAGAGAGAGTCTTTTTTTACAATATAGATTTTTTGTTTGCTCCCAGAGCGGATACAAACATACATACAAACATACAGGTGAAGCTAATAAAAGCGTGTTAAAAAATAGTTTATAAATTATAGAAGAAACAAATTAAAAAATTAAACCACATTGAAAATAGACAAAAACCTAAAACAAATTTCCCCACAGCAATTCCATATAATAAAACTGCATCTAAAAAAAAAAAAAATAATAATAATAAATAAAGTGCTAAAATTAAATGTTGACATTCCAATAAAACCTATCTTTCAACATATTTGAAACTAGCTGCCTTCAGCGACCAGCAACATATTTGAAATGACAAAGACACAACAGATCCCTTAGAAACTACAGTAATATACCAAATAAAATACCAAACTGAATATAATAATACTGGCTTTTATATAGGAATAACAAAAATAGGATTAAAAAATACGAAATAGACATCAAAATCAAATATAATAGAACCACAACCACATTAACCAAAATTAACAAGGAAATTATTAAAATAGAAATTAAAAATGTTAAAGAGGTTGCTAATTACAAGAAACATACATGCGCTATAAATAGAAAAATGATTTAAATTTTCATCAACAAGCGATGCTGTAACTGTGATGAAACCAACCAAAATATGGATGAGAGATGACTCTGCCTTCTCCAACTAAAGTCAACAAGGAAAGTAAATAAAAGAAGAAGAATTGCCAAAGCACTGAGAAAAGTCAGGTTCTGACTAAAAGTCTTCTACAACTTAAAAAAATACGAAGTTTTTCATTTTAATTAGTGACATATTTAAGTTCAATTTGAAAAAAAAAAAAAAAATTATCAATATTCAAATACATTATAAATACTTTTTATTTTATCTGTGTCATTTTATATCTAGCTCTCAATTTCACTAATACTGAGATAATGATTAGTTAATTGTTTAAAATTTTTATTACGTAATATTTGATGCAATTTGCAGTAATTATTTATTATCAAACCAATCATCAATACAGTAGGGGTCCTCAAATATGGAATCATTGAGACTGGGGTCATTCTGAACTTTAGAATTTTCTGGATTTTGGATCCTTATCAAACATGCATATTAGCAAATCAAAATATGTAAAATAAATATAACAGACCAGCTCTGATATACTTACGCATGTATTCTGAGATCATGCAAATATTGTCTGTTTTATTATTAACAAAAAAACAGAAAATAATTAAAAGTAAATTTGTGAAGTTATATGAACAGACAACTTGCTGACTCGCATATTATTCACATTGTAGATACTCAAACATCACTTTTCAGAGAAAAGCTCTGTGAAGTTTTCACCCCTCTTTAACTTCACTCAATGAACATAGTGTGCCTGCATGACGTACGCTTAGGAGCATAGATATAGTAATATATATAGATCTATTATCACCATGTTATCCAGCAAAAATTTTTGACGCCAAAAAAAAGTTTTGGAGTCAGCCATTAGAAGGTATTGAAAAAAAAGAAAAAAACGAAAAATGAATTTGAAACTGTATTTGGAGTTTTTCATTAGCCTTTAGTGAATAAATTATTCATAAATTTTAAATGCTAAATTATCCATATCTATTCCTGTGTGTAATTTACTTGGGGAAAAACAGCCATTAGAGTAACTCTCCTCAAGTAAAAAGGAATCACTTCACCCCCCCCCCCCACCACCACCATCAATGATCAATCTACATCTAATTACTATATCTATGCTTAGGAGAGGAGCTTTGGTTTGCTCCGCTCTGCATGGCAGTGAAGTGAAAAGTTCATGAGAGATAGATATGTTCTCTTTGAGAAGTGACGGTCTCTCGTTCTATCAATAAAGAATTATTACTTCTAATATTTTGATTTACTGAACAATTCATATGAAGTCGTGTAATACCAGGTGTGTAAATATGAAAAAGGAATTTGCCAATAGATAGCCATAGCTATCAATATAGTTACCTTCAAACCGCATCATTGGCGCCATTTTATTTCTTTGACAGCTGACAAAGATTTTCGACTCCCGTCAATATAAATTTCATATAACAGCATAGTTTTTAATAGCATTGAACATGTCAAGTTTTGTACCTACAAACTACAATTTGTGGGCAGCATTGATTTTCTGTTACCATTTAAAGAAAACTGCTGCAAAATTGCATTGAATGTTTATAGAAGCTTATGGTAAACATGCTCTTGGTAAATTACAGTGCTTTGAGCGGTTTAAGAAATTTAAAAATAGCAATTTTGATGTGAGAAACGAAGAATGTTGAAAACAACCAAAAGAGTTTAAAAACAGTGAACTGCAAGCATTGTTGGATGAAAATCTACTAAAACTTAGCAAAATCGTTAATACTGAACACTACCAATAAAAAATTATCAGTTTGAATCAAGTGTTGCATGAAAAACGACTAGAATATCAAGAAAGACAACAAAACTGATTTAGTTTCATGATAATGCACCATCACACACACAGCAAAACTGGTCAAAGAAACAATTGAGGCCTTCAGTTGGGAAAAACTTGCACATGTGACTTACTCACCAGACTTGGCTCCGTCTAACTAATATTTATTTGCATCAATGGGACATACCATTGCTCAGCAGTGCTTCACTTCTTACAAAAAAAATAGTTCGACAACTGGTTTGTCTCAAAAGAGCAACAATGTTTTCTTTATAGCATTTTTAAATTGCCAAAGGGATGGGAAAATGTATAGCTAGTGATGGACAATATTTCAAATAAAATATTTTTAATCATTTTCATACAATAAATGTGTATTTTCTATACAGAAATTCCAGTTTCATACTTACACACTTGGCATATCAATCTATCATATTATTACCGATAACAAAACCTTATTAACTTCTAAAATAAAGAAGAAAAAAATGATTTTTATTTGTTTATTTAAGATATTTAAATAAAATTCATGACAAAAAATTCCAGATTTTGGGTCATCCGGTTTTCAGGATTTTAGATTTAAGGTCCCCTATTGTAGTATATTCACTCAGATCATTGGGTATATCTGAATTTATTTTCTTAACATTTGAAGGGGGGGGGGAAACTAAAGATTCTTTTATTATTTTAATGATATCACTATAAAAGTATTATGAAGATAACTTTTAAGTTGTAAAAATATCTTCCAAAATAGAATTATATTCTTTAATAATTATATAGTAAAAATAAAAGCAATGTTAATAAAACCTTAAAGCTATATTACAGCTTTTATATTTTATTTCTTATGAATTTATTTATATAAAAACAGACCTTTGTGCAAAATTTTGTAGCTCTACAATAATTAGCTAGTAAAACTGGGAAGAACCGTATAAGAATTTGATTGATAGCTTTCTGGAGTAAAAGGGTTGAACTTTGAAGTAAAATTCTGAACAGTATATATATGAATTTAAAAGCACACATGGCCAAATCAATTCTATTGCACAGTTGCAAGTTATTATAACTTTAGATGTATATAAGTCAATATAAGTCAGTTATGATACATATTAGTTTATATACTACAGTCGAATCTCGTTAACGTGAACACGCTTTACATGAATTATTTTTAACATGAATTGCTTCCACGATCCCCGTCAAAATAAAGATTAATGTAGTTATATGAAGATTAGTCACTGATAGCATGAACAATTTTTTTGCTCTCCTTGAGATTTACATAAACGAGGTTTGACTGTATTCAATTTTATGATTTAATTCACAAAAGTTAAAAACACTACTTTTGATAAAAGTAGAATATCTAAAACACCCGAAATATAATTACTGAATATTTCATATAAATGTATAATTTCTTTTTGTTTAATGATTTTGTAGTACAGTCGAACCTCGTTAACATGAACACTGATAATGTGAATTACTTTTAACATGAACTGTTTCTACAATCCCCATCAAAATGCAGATTAGTTTAGTTATATGAAGATTAGTTACTGATAGCATGAACCAGTGGCGGATCCAGAACTTATCTTTTGGGGGGGGGGGGATAGGGGGGCTTCAGCCCCCTAGCTTCCTCCTTAGATCTGCCTCTGGCATGAACTACTGATAACATGAACAAATTTTTTATCCCCCTTGAGATTCACGTTAACGAGGTTCAACTGTATATAAAGTATTACATAATTTTTTTTTAACACATGTGCATATAAATATATTTATACATAGCACAAATTAAAAAATTCAGAAGAAAAAGAAAAGAAATCCTGATCATGTTTTTGCAAATGCCTGATGCTGATGCATATATATATACACATATACAGGATGGTGCTCTATGGTTATTTTTTTGCACATTAAGGCTCATTAGACTAGGACTTATGACTTACAGGGGATTTGGAACTACAATGAACTAGGACTGGATGATGCATCAATACATCAGGAAATACTAATTTAAAATTTAATGTCATCAAACTGTAATAAGTACAAAACTTTGAATAAACACCATAAAATCAGGAGTGATCCTGAATTCATGAAAAAATATCTGAAATTTTAACAAAAAAGAGTTTTTGTATGGGTAGGACATATAATTTATTACAAGGAGATCCAATGCTATCATTATGAAAATTATTAGTTTTAATTACTTTTAGCAGTCAAATGAATTTGATATTTCACACTTCACAATCACCCCTGATAGAATGCAATAAACTCGCAACAGTTGTTTCGAGTCGAAAGAACACACAACCCTTCATCAGGCAAACAAAGTAGACATGAGTGCTACAGTCAAAGTGGCAACGTACTTTGACCACAGCACCTGTGCCAACTTTGTTTGCCTGATGAAGGGTTGTGTTCTTTTGGCTCAAATCAATTGTTGTTGTGAGTTTATTGCATTTTATGATGTTTATTCAAAGTTTTGTACTTATTACTTTAAAACACCAGTTCTGTAGTGCTTTCTTCTTATTATCATCAAACTGGTTTTATTATTTTATTTAAACCAATAAACCATATACAATGATACACTCGAGGCATCAGTTCAGCCACTGGCTCACAAAACTCATGCAAGCAAGAGCAATGTAAATTTCCTAAAAATGCATCTATTGAATGATGCTGGATCGCAAAACAGTGGCGAGCAAACAGAAGTGGTGCATTGAACTGTTGATGCAGTGTAAATTCCCTTAATGTTGTAATGATTTAACTCAGTGTTATGATTGCATGTAGACAAACATGATGCTTTCTTTCTCCCTATATCTGCAATACATACACCATAATATAGCATCTCTCAGCTTCAGCTCAGATATCATGTGATGCACCGGAGTAGAAAAATGATACAAGGTAGGCACTATGTAATGCATGATCTACTCATATGTCCCCTCTCAGGAGAAAGCACCTAGCTTTTGAACTGATTTAGAAAAAAAAACATGTTGTGTTTTGGTCAAAGAATCTCTGAATCTAATTGAGAGTATTCACAGGACCAATAAAAATTACAATGTCTGTAATTACGTCCGTAAACAAGAAATCAATAAATCGGCTATTTCTAAGCACTGCTGGGAGGAAAATCATAATTTTAAATTTGATTCAGCTAAAATAAATTGCAGATCTAAATCCATTCATGAATTCGATTTCTTTGAAGCTTTTTATATTTATAAAAATCTTGTCAATTATGATTTTGCTGTTCCCTATTTGTCTGATTGTTGAAAATTTTACATTCAGTCCACATTTTCTTAATTTTTCTACAGTTTACACAACTAGCGTTTCTAAAATTCCTATTGGCTACTCTCCCCACCTTTCCCATAATCCTATTGGTTGAACAGTATTCGATCTCTCTTCTATATATATGATCACTTCTCCAGTTCCAGTTATCTTTATGCACTGAAGATGGTACGCTAAAGGCTGCCGAAACAGCTGTATGCATTCCATATTTTTTCTCTTCATCGTCCCTAACATTGTAATTTTTATTGGTTTTAATAATCCAGCACCAAGTCTCCTTTTAATATAGATTAATATAATTTGTTTTGAATAAATAACTAGACTTGAGGCAAAACAGAAATATCAATATTTATACAACGTTAAAAATTCAAATGTAAAACATTGTTAAGTGCAGACTGCAGTTTCGGTAATGTAAAACGTACCATCATAAGTGCAGACTCAGTGATCGACACTGCTTGGCACAATATTGATAATGTATTCCAGATTATAAATTCACTTGACAATAACATCCAATTTACATACAAAATTGAAAATAATGGTTCACTCCCTTTCCTTGATACACTAGTCTCTCGTACTGAAAAAGGTTTTTGTACTACTGTTTCATTACATCCTCATGCTTATTCATGTCATCCACCTATCCAGAAAATGGATGCATTTTATACTTTTGTCAATCGTGCCCTTAACATTTGTCCGAATCCTAAATCCCTCTATTCTGAATCAAATATCTTAAAGCAGTTGCTATTGACAGAGGTTACAACCCTTCCATTATTGATAAAGCTCTTTTTTAAATTACAAAATCCCCATATTTCTCATACTTCTACATCTAAGTCCTCTTCCAACATCAGTATTGCTTTGCCTATTTCCTTTAAATCTAGTTTTGCCATAACCAAAGTTCTTAAACAATATAACTTTAAAATAATATTATCACGCATAAATAAATTAGTCCTTTCTAGATTAAAAGACTATTGATACACACAACTCTTGGACTATATATAGTATTTCTTGTGAATGTGGACAATCATATATCGATCAAACAAAACATACACTCAAGTTTCGCCGTAACCCTATAACGGTCGTGAATGTGTTTTTGTATTTGCGTGTTCCCTAAAAAACATATACTTAAAATGTGCATAATTATAGATTTTAAGCTTGTTCCTTTAAGTATGAAAGATCATATAATAGTCATGAGGTTTATCTTTAAATGTATCGAGAAAAATCCATTGTTTTAGTATATTATAAAGAATTTACAGTGAAAACAACAATGCCATTTTTCCCCCTCAGACGTACTCCCCACATGCTTAGAGGGTTAAAGAACACATGAGTTATATCCAGAAACAAGAAACTAAAAAATCGGCCATTGCTAAACATTGTTTGCACAATAACCATAATTTCAAATTCAGTTAAAATAATCTGTCAGCCTAAACACTTAAATGAACTGGATTTTCTAGAAGCTTTCCATATCTATAAAAATCACAAAAGTAACATCAATTGTAATTTTGCTGTACCCCCTTTCTCGGATTGCAGGAAAAATTACATAAAATCCACATATTCTTAATTTTTACATAGCTTTCCTCATCCCAAATTCCTATTGGCTTACAGCTCCAGTTTCCTAAATTCCTCTTCCTATATATATGAGCAATAATCCAAATCGTTTTTTGGAACTCATGATGCTTTACACTACTGAAACTGCAGACTGCACTTAACAATTTTTTACATTGGTGTTTTTAACGTTGTATAAATATCGATATATAGTAAGAAACCGAAAATTGGGAATCATTGGGACTGTGGCAATTCTAGATTTTCTGGATTTTTGGCATGCCTAAAAAATATAATATTTTGGTTTAAATACTTGGATAATACACAAATTCAAGTAAAAAAATATATATAACGATTTTTAAATATATTCTGTAATATTTTTTTTATCAACTTTTACAATAAATAAATTAAACTTGAAAAACAAAACAGATTTATTGAAATATTTGCATACAAAAATTACTACTTGTGAAAATAAAAGAAAATAAATAAGAAAAACATACAATTTTAAAACATTTCCATGTTTGTTTGTTTTTTTTCTTTAAGTGCTTTATGTTTTATAATTAAAAGTTTGAGCATAGTTGAAATAGAATATAGAATTTAGCTCTCAATTAGATAAAAGTTTAACAGGGGTTGCCACTCAAACAGGAGAATGAAATTCCATGACTCTTCCAGGTTTTCCAGAAATGTTCTAAGAAAATTCCAGTCTCTAACTGTATATTGAGCACTGGCTGTGTTGAGGGCAAAATCATTATGGTACCACTTGAAAACACAAAAGTTACATATGATAAAAGTTGCATATAGTGATAGCATCTGTTGCTTATAAGAGAGATCAGAAATTTTCTTCATGAACGGGGAAAAAAAGGGTGAGGCTGTTTAAAAAAAAAATGGCAAAAGCTAAGGAAAAAAAAAAAAAAAAAAGGAAAAAATGACCCTATGTTGGCGGAAAAATTGTTTATTTTTTGGCAGTCATCATACGAAATTCCCTGACTTTTCCAAATTCTGGCTACAATATTCAAATTCCCTGACTTTTATAGTCAATTTTCAATTTCCCTGACTATTCCAGGTTTTCCAGGTACCGTGGCAAGCCTGGTTTAAGAATTGTTACTATTATTATAATCTTCTTTTCCCTCCTCTTTCAGTCTTTGCAAATGCTGGTTTTAAAAATTAATAAGTAATAAAATACTTTTTCGGTTCTTTATTTAGATATATTTATACTTAAAAAAAAAAAAAATTGCTGCTGATGATGATGATTAATGTAGCCGAAATTGTCAGGATTTTTGGAGTCTGGATTTTCGGCTTTGTACTGTATTTTGATTTGGTTTTAATCTCAACATCTATGCTGTGATTTGAGTGCTTGCACATTTTGAGTGGTGTGTGTCTCGGCCATGCAGCACATGTCAAGAGACTATAAGAGAACAATAATTCATGTCATGGCAGCTGCGTGTCATTGTTTTGTTTTTACCCTTCCTAAGTTGTTATATGTTTTACTTACATTACATTATGTGTCTTTACCTTTTACCAAGTTTATTTATGTGTTGTTTCCGGAAATAAAGCATGTTTTCCTGTAGCTATAGTTCTAGCATTAATTTACATTAGCCACCTTCCCATGCTAATCAGCCTTTACAATACTGGCGACGTACGATGGAGAGTTGACGTTGAATCCACGGCACGGGTGGGCGTTCCTAGTTCAGGTATGAGAATTTTCTCTTTCTTTTTCTCTCTGCTCTCTTGTTGATAAGAGGCGGGTGATTTATTACAGAGTTGTTCAGCGTGGTAAGCTGTGTTTCTTTTTCTTCATTTATTTCTGAACCCCGTTCCTTGTGATGGCTGCTGTCGGCTCAATTTCGGAGTTTGACGTTTCAAGTCCTAGTTCGTGGGATTTATATACTAAACAGCTCACATATTATTTAGAAGCAAATAATATCACTACTGCTGAACGGAAACGTGCGACTTTAGTTACCGTTTGTGGTATCAAAACAGTGGGAATTATTAGGTCTTTAATAGTGCCGTCTGCTATTTCTGAAAAGGCTTTTGATGCAATAATGACTGTTTAAAAAAAACATTTTAGCCCCAAACCTTTTGTTATTTTTTCTCGTTTTAAATTTCACAAGCAAACTCAAAATTTAAACAAAGGTATTAGTGATTGCCGAGTTACGGCGACTTTCCGAGGCATGCGATTTTGATGCAACTTTGACGGAGAGGCTTTGCAACCAGCTCGTATGCGGCTTACGAGATGAGGGGGTGCAAAGACGGCTGTTATCGGAAAGAAGTTTAACTCTCGAGGATGCTGTATCTAAAGCTTTAGCTTGTGAATCCACAGTGTCTCAGGTTAAAAGTATGCATTCTTTAAATTCGGGTCGTGTTGCAGGCTCAGAGTTCGTGGATTATGTGAATTCTGGAAAAAGGAAAAAACGAGCGTAAACAAAGATTCGAGTTCAATAAAAATACTAAATTTTCAGCTAAAAATTTTTTTTTTTTTTTTTTTTTTTTTTATGTGGGGAACAGCACGAACGCAAGAATTGCAGGTTTAGAGATGCTAATTGCAGGGGGTGTGGTGAAAAAGGCCACATAGAGCATGTTTGTCATGCAAAATATGACAAGTACAAAAATTCCAATTCTCGGAAATTACATGGCATTGAAGTGGTTAGTCCTTTGGAAAATGAGTACTATTTGAATTCCGTGTAGTGCAATTCCCTTAAGGAGTATGTTGTGGTTAAATTGGAAGGGCATGAAATTAACATGGACGTAGATTCAGGATCCTACTATTCCATAATCTGTTTAAATACTTTTAAACAATTTTTTGGAGCTCAAGGGCCAACATTAAATAGTACTTCAGTAAAGGTGCGAGATTTTCAAAAAAACAATATAAACCTTGTTGGGAAATGTACTGTAAGAGTACAATTTCAAAAGTTTAACCCAGAATTGGAACTTTTAGTTGCAAAATTTAGTTGTACAAACATTTTAGGGGTATTCATGGTTTGAGCCTTTGGATATATCTATAAATGGAATACATTCTATTTCTGACCCTGTCCAAGAGGTTGTGAATAAACTTTCTGAAGTTTTTAGTGAAGGATTGGGGACTTATACAGGTCCAGCAGTTAAGCTTCCGATAGACCCCAGAATTCCACCTATTAGGTGTAAGGCTAGAAATGTACCTTTAGCACTCAGACCTAAAATTGAGATGGCATTAAAAGAGCTTCTTGAAGAGGGAGTTATTGAGCCTTATGATAATCCCAAGTGGGCTACTCCAGTAGTTCCAGTGTTAAAACCATAGGGGAAGGTGAGACTCTGTGGGGATTATAAAACTACACTTAATAAAACAATGTCTGCTTCTCCTTATCCTATACCAGCAATCAATAATTTATTATCTAATTTGAAAGGGGGTGGATTCTATGCAAAGATTGATCTAGCCCAGGCTTATTTACAACTGTGCGTAGATAAGGAATCTGCAGAGGCTCAGACCATAATAACACATAAGGGGGCTTTCAAAGTAAACAGACTCCAATTTGGGAGTAAATGTAGCTCCAGGGCTTTTTCAGAGCTTAATGGGCGAACTCTTTACAGGGTTAGAAGGGGCAATACCTTATTTTGATGATGTCCTAGTCTGCACAGAGACACGTCAGGAGTTAGCATTCCATTTATCTGAAGTTTTGAGTCAGCTTAAAAGGGCAGGCTTGAGAGCAAAAAAGGAAAAATGGCTTTTCGGTGTAAAAGAGATCGATTTTCTCGGGTATCATGTCAATAAGGAGGGTATACACCCGCCTAAATCCAAGGTTGAAGCAATCCTTGCTGTACTAATTCCTACTGACAAACAACAGTTGTGTGCTTGCCTTGGGTTAATTAATTTTTATCATGGATTTCTAGAGAATAAGGCCACAATTGCTGAGCCTTTGCATAAGTTGTTAGAGAGTAATGCTGAGTTTCAGTGAACGCAAATTCATACAGATGCTTTTAATGGCTTAAAAGATTTAATTTCTTCCTCTAAAGTGCTTGTACTCTTTGATGCATCATTACCAATAATTCTTACATGTGATGTGTCTCCTTATGGAGTGGGAGCCGTATTAAGCCACTGAATGTAGGATGGTCGTGAGGCACCTGTTGCATTTTCATCTAGGACATCAGCTGACCATAATTACGCTCAGATTGATAAGGAGGCGCTTGCCATAGTTTCGGCTTTTAAGAAATTTCACCATTTTCTTTATGGGCATGTTTTTACAGTCATTACTGACCATCAGCTATTGTTGGGGTTATTAAACCGAACTGAAGCGACTCCTGAAATTATTTTCCCCCGTATGCTACGTTGGTCTCTTATGTTAAATGCATATAATTCTTCCCTCGAGCATAGACCAGGGAAGAAAATAGGGAATGCAGATGCTTTAAGTAGAATTCCAAAACCAGTGCCTGATTTTGAGGTTCCTTCCCCATATGAGGTTCTTTTAATAGAAGATCTGGAAAGTCCTCCCTTAAGTGCAAGGGAAATTGCAAAATTTATATGTAGGGATCCTATATTATCGTGGGTTTTGAATTTTGCGTTAAAGGGATGGCCAGAACAGGAGCTGGGTTCAGATTTTCATACATATTATATTAAACGGAATGAGTTGTCTGCTCATCAAAATTGTCTACTTTCGGGTAATAGGGTAGTCATACCTGAAAGGGGAGGTTGGCTTGTATTGCGGGAACTGCATCTGGCTCATCCAGGAATTGAGCGCATGAAAGCTCTAGCTCAAAGCTATGTGTGGTGGCCACGTATGGATACTGATATTCAAAATCATATAGCAGGTTGTATGTCATGCCAAGAAACAAGGCATGCACCACCACGAGCTCCCGTACACCCATGGGAGATTACCACAATTCCATGGTCCCGGCTCCATGTTGATTTTACTGGTCCATTCCAAGGACACAAGTTCCTGATAGTTGTGGATTTTTTTTCAAAGTATATTGAGGTGAAGGAAATGTCCTCAACAACTGCAACATCCACCATTGATGTTCTAAGGGACATTTTCGCAACTCACAGAATTCTAGATGTTGTGGTCTCTGATAATGGTCTACTATTTATATCAAAAGAGTATGAAAAATTCCTAGAGGGCAATGTTATTTGCAGGGTGTTGATTGCTCCTCGATGGCCAGCTGGAAATGGTCAGGCAGAACGAGTTGTCCAGAGTGTTAAAGACTCTTTGAAATGTATTGTGAAGGGAACATGGAGGAAACGTCTTGCTCAGTTCCTTTTACACCAACATATTACACCTTTCACAGTCACAGGTCTTAGCCCAGATGAGCTGTTGATGGGAAGACAACTACGAAGCTGTCTGGACCGTTTACACCCAGATTTCCTTAAAGACCAGAGAGAAAGGCAAGAGCTAACTTTTGAAAAAGACACCAGACCACTGCGACAATTCAAGGATGATCCTGTAATGATCCGGAACTTTTCTCAGGGAGCAGAGTGGATCACAGCTGTGGTTACTGAATCGATGGGTCCTGTGTCCTATTGAGCCACTACTGCGTCTGGGGAAATAATGCGTCGTCATGTTGACCAGATGATTAGACATACTCCACCTTATGTTAGTCCAGCACCCTGCGAGCCATCACAAGAGTCAGCCTCTTGAGCCAGCGATGGTTCAGGAACAGCTATTAGAACAGCATTATAAACAACTTCCGGTTTTCGCTTCCACAACTCAACAGACTCCATGTGTTCCATCTGAGAGTGCTGTGTCTTCACCAGTACCTGACAATCTACCATCATGAACAAGACGAGTAATTAAGAAACCAGAAAGATACAGAGACTTTGTGCCACATTAACTAGGAGGGAGGAGTGTTGTGATTTGAGTGCTCGCACATTTTTGTTAGTAATAGGTCCCTTTATTAATCCCATCATCCAAGATCCCTTTAAATCTTTATCTCTACATATACATAATAAAAGTAAAATAAATCTTTATTAATAGTAAAATACAAATAAAAAACATATATCTTACCTTTTAGAATTAATTCCATTAATTTACATTAATTCAATCTTTATTTTTCAATTACGTTGTTTACTTACCATCGGCAGCATCGCTCATTCTGATCCTACACTCATAACAGCTAGCAATAAAAGAGTTAGTTCCCTAATTCACTGTAGGACTTGCGATTGCTGATTCGCTCAGCTGCTGTTCTCGTAACTTACCGAATTTTCGAGAATCCATCTGTGAACAGTTGAATACCGTATGCAAATTTGATGCAGAATCATCTAGAACTTTCGCTTTTGTTCCCCGATATGAATGTTAATTAGGTGAAAAAATATATAAATAGACAGTTGTGAAGTTTGAGATTTGCTGGAGGATTTTCTTATTTGATTTTTCTTTAATGTTTCGTTATTTGAGTTAGGTTTAATGGGGGATTGAGTACCTGTTGGCCTAACGTGATAGTTTATTATATGATAAATTTATTTTCTTCATTTTAGTGAAGTAAAAGATTTAAACAGGTAAAAGAACTTTATTTTTCTTACTGCTCAGATAATATGAACTTTTACTATGAGGTCATGAAGCCATTTAGACATTTAAATATCATTTAAACATTGTTTTGACGTTTAACATTTTTGTCATATTTTTGGATATCTTTTATCATTTGCAATTAAGATGTAAAATGTTAAGTAAATATTAATTAATTCAAATAATAAAACTTATTTTGTTATAAGATAAACTATTACTTTATTATACTTTTGTTTACATATGTTTTATTAAACTTTAATAAACTTATTTGGTTAATTGAAACTTTGTGATTATTTGACTTCATGCATTTATATATTTTAATTTAAATTGAATATAAAAATAATTTAAGTAAAATTTAAAACTCTGCATTCACATAAACTTCAAAACTTTCAACCACGGTTCACTGCTATATATCTGCACTCTGCTAATGTAAATTCGTATAGAGTGTTTATGGACATGAAATCCTTCATATCCAACAATTTTGAGTGGCGCTTGTCTCGGCCATGCAGCGCATGTCAAGAGACTGTAAGAGAACGATAATTCATGTCATGGCAGCTGCATGTCATTATGTTTTGTTTTTACCCTTCCTAAGTTGTTATATGTTTTATTTGCATTACATTATGTGCCTTTACCTTTTACCAAGTTTATTTATGTGTTGTTTCCAGAAATAAAGCATGTTTTTCAGTAGCTATAGTTCTAGCATTAATTTACATTAGCCACCTTTCCATGCTAACCAGCCTTTATAATAATTTACTACAACTTTATTAAGAAAGATTTCTTTGTGAACATTTTCTAAGTCATACAGTATATTTAATAATAATAATATTTTAAAAATATATTTATTTTTCTCTTAGGTTAGTACCACTAACTGTTTCGCACATGCAAAATATTCTTCACAGCATTATTTCTTTTTTTATGTTCTAGGTTTAATAGAACAATTTGCATTTTAATATCAAAGAATATTAAAAATATTTGCTTCAAACTGTATATATATCACATTTACTTGGATAATTTAAGTCCGAATTTCATCATTATTTTATTTAAAAATAATCCTTTTTAGAATTTTATTATTTTATATAAAAAAAAGCTTTTTTTTTTTTTTTTGCTACAACTATTTTTAATTAACCCCTGTTTTAGATTTACCTTACGAAAGTTATAGGAATACCAGAAAGACGGAAATAGTAGTATAAAACACACACACACACACTAGTGGAAAATGTTAGAATTATACGAAAAACAAATTTTAGTCAGTGTAATTTTGATTATGAATAAGAATTTTAAATTAAAGAAGTATGATTTTAAGAAATTTAAATTTAAACTTTCATTTTTCACCTTGTTACAAAATGTATGTGTGTGTGATTCAGTGACAAATCTAGGGGGGGGGGGAGTCTAGGGGGCTCAAAAAAGCCTTGACATTCACAATTGAATATTACAATTGTAAATTTTTCATTGATCTCGAATAACATGTTGAAAAATTTTAGCTCCCCCCCTTCCTAAAGTTAAGTTCTGGATCCGCCACTGGTGAGATTCTACGAAAACTAATATCTTTATTTATGTTTCTTTTTCTTTTCTTTTTTTTTTTTTTATGAAAATTATTTGTTTTTATAAAACCCAAAAATTTATTTCTTAAGCATAATCATTATATTAAGTAACATTTTTGTATGCATACATTTTCTTTTATTACAAAAATTAAATTTTAACTTAATAAACAATTAAATATATTGATTGTCCCTAACATTGATGCAATGCTACACCATGATGTAACACTGGCGATACATCACACTGTAAAAATTTCAACATCATCTAGTACTATTATGAACATCCATGTCGGAACCCAGATTCAAACTGGTCTAATGGGAAGTGAAAGCCATAGTGCTAACCACTCTGGGAAATGGTTGATAGAGAAAAAAAAAAAAAAACGTGAATTACCATAATAATATTTAATAAGGATGTTCCTTTCTCAAACATGTCAATAAAAATCAATAAATAAACTTTATTAAAAGAGTTTAATAATGAAAGTAATGCATGTGTGTATATGTACAACAAATAAGTATTACACTGAATGCTCAAAGTTTACTTGGAAATTTTTTGAAACAAAATAATTATATGTTATTGTAAATCCAATGTATAAGAGAGAGAGAGAGAGAGAGATTTATAACGTATCAGATATGTGCTGAAAAATGTAATTTTGTTGTTTTGAATTATATAAATCTCTCATTTAAAAATAAAGTTTTCTTAATCTACTTTTTTTTTTTTTTTTTTTTTCATTCTTTGTACCTATCACAGTTCATCTATATGAGCAAATCTATTAAAAAATAAATTTAAATATTTTATTTCATTAAATAAAGACAGTACTCTTTCGATCTTGAAAAGAAATACTTAAATTTATTTTTATTTTATTTCACTGGGTGAACTCAGTGCTTTAATTTTCAACCTCCAAAAGAAATATTTATTTATTTATTTGTTTTTCAAACTGCTCACTAAGATAAAAGCTCAAATGGAAGTTAAAAGCACATTTTATTTGGCTTATATACATGAAATTACATTCACAAGTTATTTTATAAATGTTCCATTTGGATAATTTATCTATTGGATCCTTCAGATTGGTAAATTTTATTTTGTTGAATGGAGTATATATACTACTTTGAAATTGAATATTTTGAGAATGTAAGAAATTTGATGGTTTAATTTTTGGTAATATTGTAGTATAATTAAATTTTTATTGAGATTTTTCAACATTAATAAAAATTTAATTATGCTACCATTAGTTTTTAATTTCTTTAATTTTTGCCTCTTTTAATACTATTTTTGTTTGCCTTAAGTATTACCAGTACAAAGTATCTTCTGTTATCTTTAATCAGACATACTGCGATTGTTTGTTTGCTTCTTTTAACCCATGTCTATCAAGACCATAGCCGAGGGAGAAGGGTTGGGAGTTCAATCCCCTACCCTGAAATTTGCAAGTTTGCTGAAAGTTTTTGAGTTATATTTTGAGTTAATTTTTCAGTTTATATCATTTAACACAGTGTACTATAGTTTGAATTCCCTGCAAAAAAAATTTCTGGCTACAGCCTTGCTGTCTACCTCTGTTTGGCAGTAATATAACAAATGAAAAAACAAAACAAAAAAACCTAATTTAATAATTATAATAGTATTTAGTATATTCTCTTACAATAGTCTAATCTCCTCTATTGTCTCCCAAATTTTTCCGGATTTGTGGAAAATTTTTGTGCTATACTTCATTTTAAACACAAGTTTGAACACCCTCTGAAAATTTTTCTTGCTACAGTCTTGTGCAAAAGTATTTATTTTTTTGGCACTCAATTTGTAATTTGTTCATAAATACTTAATAGTTTTACTTTGCTTGGTGTGAATATATATATATATATATATATATATATATATATATATATATTTTTTCATTTATTTATTTTAATTTACTTTATATTTTTGTCAGCAGTTTTTATTTGTAGGAATTAATAATCAAATAGAAACAAACAATTTATATCTAGAAAATCTTAAAATGACAGTATTTGAGATATTTTACAAAAAAACATTGATATTTGCAATAAAAAACAGGCCTAAAAGTCATGTTAATACACTCACGTTTGTGAAAACTGCAACACCATGAAGGGATTATACAAATTGAACCAAACTTACAGGAAATGTAAAGTGAGGTACGGCATTCAAATGATTAGAATTACAAAGCGATTGTGCATGCATGGAACGAGAACTGACTACATATCAATCGCTTGTTTAGGTATATAAAGGACTGTAAAGGCGCGTTGAAATCTGTTTATCGTCCTCTGTCTGCAGTAAAAGTTTCATTGGTGGTCAATATACCTCATCAAAAGCGGAGGATGCCATACCAACAACTAACAGAGTTTGTACGAGGCTGCATCGTTATGTGAGAGGGTGAATTTTTGAGAAATCACAGCCCACACACAGTGTAATGCAACAACAGTAATGCGTGTTTGGAAGAAATGAACAGAGGAGAATCAAACAAGCCAAAAACCTGGCAGTGGGGCATGCAATAGAACAACGGAACAAGACAACAGACACCTCGTCCACATGGCTATGATGGACCGTACAGCATCCTCTCATGTGTTAGTACAACGTTGGAGCACGGCTACAGGTGTTTTGTCATCCAGCTCTACAGTTCGTCACCGTTTGCTGCAGCATGAACTGCATGCAAGGGTTCCTCTGCAGAGAATTCCTCTCTCGCTGAATCACAGACACCTCTGACTTCAATGGGCTCAGCAACACAGCATGTGGCGTGCCCAGTGGCAACAAATTGTTTTCTCTGATGAATCTCGCTACAATCTGGAGTACAATGATGGAAGAGTATGTGTCAGACGTTATGGGGGAACGTCTGCTCAGTGTGTTATCCAGTGCCATACTGCACAAACGCCTAGCATCATGGTGTGCAGAGCTATTGGGTATATTGTTGATCACATCTAGTGCACATTGCAGGCAACCTCAATAGTGATTGCTACATAAGAGAAATTTTGGAACCAAAGGTCCTTCCCATTCCTCGATGCATTCCGGGTGCTGTATTTCAGCAGGATAATATCCGTACACATACTTCTCAGACTGAACAAGCCTTCTTCAGTGCACAACAGGTTTTGCTTCTTCCATGACTTGCTAATTCCCCAGATATGTCACCCATCGAGCATGTCTGGGATTTCATTGGTCGGCGACTCACTCGTACAACAGGTGGGGCGCCCAGTAAGATTGAACTTGGGCGTCAAGTCGAAGACATCTGGAATGCCATTCCCAAGGATTAGATTCAGAAACTGTATGATTCAATGCCCCAATGTGTATTGGCTCTCATCGCTCAGCTTGGTGGACACACAAAGTACTAATTTCAGATGTTCTTTTTGTTTTTTTGCCTTGTACATTTGATCATTTATTTGTACCACTATCAGTAATATGTGGAATAAATTTCATTAATTTCTGACAATTCTTTCATGGGGTTGCAATTTTCACAAACATGAGTGTATTTTAACTTTTGTCAACCAGTTTATAACTTTGGATTGCTAAATCATAAACCTGATGGTCTTTTTTAGACCACTAAATTTTCCTCGCTCAGTGTTCACATTAGAAAAAATATTGAGTGGAAATTTTCAAATTTAAATGAGTAATTACATATTTTTTATTCTACAAAATCATTATTATATTTTTTCAAGAAACAAATATGAAAATTACACAATTATAAAAATCAAGTAAATGTTAAAATGGAACTTTTTTTTTTTTTTCTTTTTCTGGTTAAGGACTGATGCTGCTTCAGTAAAATCAAAGTATTCAGAATTTTAACTTACATTAGAAATACATATGGAATTATTCAAGTTCTTATCAGTTGATATGTTTCAAAATTTATTTTTCATTTGATTTTGAGAACTGTAAGAGAACTCGAAAGAAGTGCAGTAACTGGAATAACCAAAACTATTTTATATATGATTGCAATCTTTAGCTTCCAAACTCTGTAGCTGTTTGTTAGACAATTATTTTAAATAAAGCAGATTTTCCTAAAGAGATATACATTGTTGCAATATTTTGTTCATATTTTTTATAAGAATTTTTAATAATGGTATACATGTTCAATAAAAAGAGTTTAATAAATAATAATTTTGCTTTAACTTTTTTATTATGTCATTAAAAATACACTTTTTAAGGCACTAATTATTATGTAAAAACAAAGTTAATTTATAACAATAAAATATTTTATTACAAATATAAGCTCTCAATAAGGGACACCTCTATATAAGCTACAAAACATCTGATCAAAGAGGTGTGCCTTATTGGGAGGCACAGGTATATTATAAATTATTAATATTAATTATTGATATTATTAGCAGAGTGATTAACATTTGGTGTTTTGCTGATAAAATAATGATATACTAGTTTATAAGCTGACAAGAAAACATTTGCATCATCACTGGTCAAATCACACAGGTTCTACTGTACAATGTACTTAGCATTTTTTTTTTCCCCAACATATTTTTCAAATGTACTTATTTTAACAATTGTAACGTTCCCAGCATGAAAGGCACTAAAAAAAAAATTGCTTTAATCGCCTTTAACCATCAGACTGCCACTGATGGATTTATCTGGTCCTTGAACCGCTCTTTTTCCCACAATACAGTAATAATTAAAAATTATGTAATTAAGAAATTTTAAAATCATTTTTCAGATTTGAAGAATTTAAATAATAGTCATAAGATGCATAGTTATATGTGCATAGTTATATTTTTAATCTCAAGTTGAATAAGGCATTTTATTACATAGGAAAAACTGTGCTGTAAAAACAACATTACAATCTTATCCTCAAAGGTGGTCAGAGGATTAATGTATAAAATAGTAGCCAAAATAGTAGTCACTTCTATCTAAATAGTAGTTTTAAATAATAATAATAAAAAGAAATTATACAACATAAAATTTTAAGCAGTTTTTGCAGATAATGTGGTCAGAAGATATAAAACTAATCTAAGAAATTAGATACCTAATAATTTTCTTGCAAAAGAAAATAGATACATGTGTAAAGGGTCATTCATTTTAAATCAACAAATGTGGTGCGCACTACCATTTTTGATTTTTATGACAATTCACATGTGCATTCCCCATGTTTCTTAGACCTCAAAAATGTATATTATTTATTTAAAAAAAAAATTATTATGTGATATATAGGCTATTTTTGTTGGCAACAGCAAAAATTGGGTACTTTAATGCTTTGCCTTATGAACTATAACTTTTTTTCTATTAAAGCTATAGAGCTCAACGATAGCTTATTCAAAAGCTAACATAAAGGTATTTTTCCTCATGGTATCAGAAAATTTTAAATTTTAAAGAAAAGCTCATCTTTTTAAGGTCAAAATGTGTAATGCAAAATTCATTTTTTACCCCTTTTGAAAATTTAAAAACTGATGAAGGGCTTGGAATAACAAGCCTTCTTTTTTTCTTACATAAATATGTATGATTACTTATTTCATAAAAAAAATTGGCTTGTTACTCTGCCCCCTTCACAAGATATGACCCCACCAAAGTTGCACATTTTCTAAAAAATCCAGTTTTCAATGCTAAAAAAAGTCATGTGGGACGCAAGGTAATTTTTTTTTTACTAGTCTGATTTTAAGTACTTCTTACCAGCTTTCAAACAAGAAAAAAGGTTGCTTTGTTATTCAAAGGCATTTTGAAGTTTTAGGGGGTCTGGATTTTCAAATGATTCATTGAAACAATGCAATTTTTCCTTGTCCTTTTTTTTTTTTTGTAAATATGTTACTTATTATGCACTTTTCTTATTTGATGGTTTTAGGTTAACCTTACAAATAGTAATTTAACATATTCTTACCTCTTCTCATTTGGGAACATGAATTTGCAAGCTACAACAGGAATGGGCAATACACATGAGTAGTTCTTTGTAGACAAACAGTGCTTACTAGTGGCTGACACTGTGCCAAAAACAAAGTTGCTTGCATATTCATCATCATCAATATCATCAATTTCAGCCTTTATCAATCCACTGCAGGATGAAGGCCTCTCCTAGCTGATTTTTTTACTAGTCTGATTTTAAGTGCTTTTTACTGCTTTCAAACAAACAAACATCACTTTTTTTACTCAAAGGCATTTGGCAGTTTTTTTATTTATTTATTTATTTATTTATTTATTTTGGGGGGGGGGGGTTGAATTTTCAAATAATCACTTTGAAATAACAATTATTTCATACTTCTTAATATTAGTTTTTAGTGAAAGGTAATTCTATACTTAATTGCTAATTTTAAATGGTGAAAACAGCTAAAAAAAAAACAAAGAGTTACAAAGAACATATTTAAACTTTAATACACTGATTTCAGATTTTCAACACCTGGGGATGTAGAATAATTAACTGAACGCTCAAATCATGCAAAATTAGTTTGTTCAGTGGTTTGTTGTCTCATGGAGATGAGTTGACAAATGTACACTCATCACCTGTGTGATATTATAGAATCTTCCCTGCGCAGACCATTTTTCGGACAGAGTCAGGATTTTTAAAATATCTTGAAATTAAATCCAAGTTTAGTTTTCATGACCTTTAATGATGTTCCAGATCCTTTAGGATATAAAAAAGTGGATTTTATATTTTTCTTCAACATCATATACTTTATTTCCAACATAGAGCATTTAGGGTTATTCATAATTTATTTACTCTTTATATGCAGAAAGACAAACTTATATTTAAGAATTTTTAAAAATAATTTCCTGTTTTACCTTTAACAAAAATGTGCTTCCCCAAAATATTTCATAAATCTGTATATATCTTGACTTTGAAAAAAAAAAAAAAAAAACATCAAACACTAAACTTTACAAGATTTTACAGAGGAACACTGGCTAGCAATCTACTCCTTTCAGAGTTAAAGAAACAACTGAGCTATTAAGCAATTGCATGTGATATCATCATGCAAATCTTTTGTCTTACCCTATATTGGCCAAAATATTTTCCAATAAAATGGAGCTGGACTGGGCACCTTGCGAGAAGAAATGATGATAGATGGACCACTAAAGTCCTATTTTGGATACCAAGAGATAAAAGATCGAGGAACAGACCACTGTGTTGTTGGAGAGATGAAATTGTGAAGTTTGGAAGAGCAGAATGGAGAATTCCAGAAAAAAAGGCAGTTTGGAATCAGCTAGAAGAGGCCTACATCATGGGCGTCGGCACATAGGGGCAAGGGGGGGCACTTGCCCCCTCCTGGAAAATTGTAATAAGTAAAAAATTATTGAAAAAAAAAATTACACTTAAAGCTTTAAAATTATGTCATTAGATTTTAAATGATTAGCCAAATAAAATTTGTCACAGTGCCATTTACAGTTAAACCAACCCGACTTGTATTTATAGGTTATGAAATTTAGATATATATATATTCTAAAATTTTGCACTTTTAAGTTTGCCCCCTCCTGAAAAATTTTTTAGCGACGCCACTGGCCTACATCCTGCAGTGGTGTGATAAAGGTTGAAATTCATGATGATGAATATGCAAGCAATTTCATCATTGGCACAGTGCCAATCACTAGTAAGCACTGTTTGCCTACAGAGAACTAACTGCTCATGTGTGTTGCCCATTCCTGTTGTAGCTGGTAAATTCATGTTTACAAATGAGGAGAGGTAGGAATATGGTTAAATTACTATTTGTAAGGTTAAACCAAAAACATCAAATAAGAAAAGTGTGTAATAAATAACATATTTCCAAAAATAGGACATGGAAAAATTGCATTGTTTCAATGAATTATTTGAAAATTCAGACCCCCTAAAACTGCCAATTGCCTTGACAAGTAAAAAAAAAAAAAAAAAAAAAAAAATTACCTTGCCCCCCACATGACTTTTTTTAACATTGAAAACTGGATTTTTTAGAAAATGTGCAACTTCGGGAGGTATTATCTTGTGAAGGGTGCAGAGTAACAAGCCAATTTTTTTTTATGCAATAAGTAACCATACATATTTATGTAAGAAAAAAAAGAAGTATTTTTATTCCAAGCCCTTCATGAGTTTTTAAATTTCCAAAAGTGGTAAAAAATGAATTTTGCATCACACATTTTAACCATAAAAAAGTGAGCTTAATTTTTTTATTGAAATTTTTTTATACCATAATGAAAAAGACCTTTTTGTTAGCTTTCAAATAAGCTATGGTTTATCTCTATAGCTTTAATAGAAAAGAAGTTATAGTTCATAAGGCAAAGCATTAAAGTACCCAATTTTTGCTGTTGCCAACAACAAAAATAGCCTATATATCACATAATAAATTTTTTAAAAATAAAAAATATACATTTTTGAGGTCTAGGAAACATGGGGAAAGCACATGTGAATTATCATCAAGATCAAAAATGGTGATGCAACAATTTTTTTGAAAATTTGTTGATTTAAAATAGAATGACCCTAAAAGCATGTAAAATAAAGTTCAAACAGCAAGATTTATTTAAAAAAAAAAAAAAAAAAAAAAAAAAATAGGTAGAGCCCTTTTTTGAGACACCAATTTCCAAGATCTAAAACTGACCTACCTAATCAGGATGTTTGTTAATTTTCCTGTAATAACTATGTAATACATGCAAAAGGATATCTAAAAAGGGGTTTATATAGCAACTTTAAAAAAAATCGTTAGAGTCGTTTTTGAGATATTGACTTTCAGCAAAACATGGCAAACTCAATTGTTGACCGGAAAAACACCAATACAAAAGGATGTCTAAAAAGGGAGTAATATGGCGAGTCTAAAAAAAAATTCATCAGCCATTTTTAAAGGAACACACTAGCAAGGCGTGAAATTGACCTACTTATATAGGATACCTATCAATTTTTTCCTGAACTAATCAACTAATACAAACAAAAGGACATCCAACAAGATGTTTATATATGGTCTTACGGTCCCACTTTTGGTTTCCAATGTCCCACTCCTGGTTCTCTAATTTTCACCAAAAGTTGGAAAATCATCTGTACACCAGACTTATCTCAATTCTGAAGTTTCGTCATTCCATCTTTATTAGTTTTGGAGATATGGCAATCAGAAGATTCCCCACACAGTTACATACTGACCAATTACCAAAAACCATTTTTTAAAGGGGTGGGGGCACAAAAGACAATAAAATATGTAAAGCAGATGAAAACTTGATATTGAATTTTTTGACCTAATACAATAAATACTTCTGTAAAATCATATACTGCCACCTCAGTCACCGTTTCACTTAATTTAGGTGTCTTTTCAACACCAGTAACGATATCATAAGTATTACGCTCCATCAACAAAAATTTGATATTGCATTTCCAGCCAGCATAATTGGTGGAATTAAGTTTCTCAATCTGAGGAGTTATATTACATGCTATCTTTTAATTTACTGAGTCAACAAAAAAACTAGTCAAATCTAAAAACACATAAACTCATTTAAATTTAGCCCATAACCACATGATAAAGACCTTTAACAAAAGGTCAAACTTTTAAACCATTTTATTAAGTGGAAAAAACTAACAGTGGAAAACTTTTAGATTTTGAGTTTAAGTAAAAGAAATGACTTGACTAGTGGCATTAAATGTTGACTCAAATTAACAGAAACAAATTTAATCTTAACGAAAAATTTATTCAAGAAAAAAACTTCAATATAGGGCAAGTGCTCCAGTGATTGACACTTTTAGAACAATTTCTAATGTTTTTAATGTTTTAGTCATCAGAAACTATTTTTAGAAATCTTAAATTAATATAAATGGTATGAAAGACTTTCAGAACCACGTGTATGTTAAAATATATACATTTGATAATTATTATTATTTTTTAATGAATTTTTATATTACACCCACTCAATGTTCGAGTAATCGAAACTGCCAGTTTTTCATTTCACCAGTAATTGATACCTTATGCTTCAGTATTTGACACTGCCAGTTTTTCATTTCACCACTAATTGGCATCCTATGCACAGAGTTAAAACGATTATATGTAAAGTATTTGCTTAACGCAAACTTAATAATACATACCAAGTAATTATCCTATAACTTATTTGCTTAAAAGAAATTCATTTTAAATATTGTTTTATCATAAGTACAATATATTCTCATGTACAAGATATTGGTAATGACAAAATGTATTTTAAGATGCAATATGCTAACTGCAAATATGAAATGAAAAATACAAGACTATACGTAATTTAAAAGCATTAAATGAAAAATAGTACTTACTCTACTACATAAAAATATAAATAAAAAACTACGTTAATTTCAAAAGTTTGCCGGAATTCTGCCAGTAAATTAAAATTAATGAATGATTCAATGTGTGTCAGATATTTAAGGTCTCGCTTTAAATTCACTTGTGTTATGCTGTTAATGTTTACAGGTTCATTTATAACAGAAATACAGCCATGTTTGCATTTTCTAAAGTCGACACGATCAGGATTAAATACGGGAAATTCCACATCCCCAAAGTTCCTTTACTCTGAAATCTGGTGTAGCAGTATTTATTATATTATGAAATAGGATAGCAAAATTTTACTTTGTAATTGCTCTATGAGAATTCATTATTCTCTATTTATGAACAGCACTTTTCCAGTTTTCTTCAGTGGCTTAAACATGCTTACATCACATGGCTATGAAATGAGTGTTGCATTGGGTAATAGCAACAATTTGTATTATGCCCTGTTTTGAACAAAACTCACTAAGGTGGAGCATTAAATGAGATTTGTGACCATCCATTAACAGAATAACAGAAAATGTTACTTTTGATTTAAGAAGCCACGGATAGAAAGTAATAGGCACATATTCATAAAAAGTTTCTCCAGTCATCCAAGCACTTGTGCTTTTCCCAATAGCCTAACAGTTAGGTATATATTTCACAATATCATTAGGCAAACTCACATAAAATAAATGGTGGAAGTAATGTACCATTTGTACATATGTTAACCAAAATAGTTAAAGATTCTTTTTCTGATCCCTATACTATTTGAAATATTTTTTCCCCTTTTGCTCTAAGCACTTGTCCAGCCATGGACAAGTGCTTGTTTCTTAACAGCATTCACAGCTTCAGCCATGTGTTTTTCAATGTATTGGAATTTTGGCTTTTTCCCATTTTTTTTCATTAAAAGGCATTTTCAAATCGAATTATTACATATATATAAGACGACTGTTAAAATACATTACAAATTAAGCCAAAAATTTGTTTAAGCATGTTAAACTGTATTGGGAAAAAATACTTCAATTTATGCACCAGTATTTGGCATTGATGTTCCAGTAATTGACACCTTTCTTATGAAGGGGTGTCAATTAATGAAAAACGTAAATAAAAAGGTTCAGAATTGACATAAATTTAATTTTTATGCAAAACCTTTCTAGTTTCATATCTTTAAATATAATAACAAAGAATATCAACCAATTACTAGTGAATGATACCCCATGTCAATTACTGGTGCACAGTCTAAAGAATGATCCAGTAATTGACATAGCTTATTAACAACCACTTAAATTTACATTTCAATAAAAAATATGTATATTGATAGATTAAATATTGCAACTGTTTAGAAATATTGCTAAAATAAATTAAGAAGTAACAAGAATAAAGCATTCACGCATCTTAAGTTTCCAAGCAAGCTGAACTTAAATGTCTACTTTCTTCACTTCACATGTTTTACTCGCATTTTACGATAAAAATGTCATCTGATGAGCAATGAATTAATGAAAAAAAAATCACAAGTTTGATGGACTAAATATAGATGGCAGTTTTTCTATATTAGTTTATTTTTTTTACTTATTTATTAATTATTTCGGAGAAAGGTGCCAATTACTGGAGCATGTCAATCACTGGAGCACCTATTCTATATATATATATATATATAACAATATTCAGCAATACATAAATTCATTAAATTAATTTTTGAAGTAAACATAATATGAAGTTGATTTTATCTTTTGACATGTGGAAAAAACAATTCATTAACTTGATCAATAATCACAATTCATCTTGAGCACATAATCAATAAATGATGCTAAAGTTATCACAGTAAAAGTCAATTTACAATATTTGTAGAATATCCTGGGTTGCCAGGTTGATCATGGGAAAACGAAATTAAAATGATGATATTTGAAGAAAAAAACCATAATACATTTCTAGGTCGCCAAGTTGACCATAGAAAAAAAAATGATATTTAGATGATCTTTATAACAATAACTAAATTATATGCAATTACTGATCGATCGAAAAACTTATACGATATCTCAGGATTGTCTTTGTTGATCACTGAGTTATAGCAATGGAACTTTAAACAAACACCATCTCAGAATTGACGTTATCATTTCACGGTCGACCAGTTGACCAGTGAGGGGAAAAATTAAAGTGGCAAATTACATCTCTCATGGTCACCTGGTTGACCAATGAGACGATAAAGGAGATTAAAAAAAAACAAGTTTTAATATTCCACAGAAGAAAAACTTCATAAAAATGAACTATAGATAAATTACTTGAAAAACAAGAAAAATTTAATTCAATTTATAAAATTTTAATATAAGGACTATATTTAATATCAATATTAAAAATATCTTAAAAAACATCCTTACAAAGGAACAGCAAATTAATTTTGGTTACAATCGTAACCATCAACAGTGCTGATCACAACCTAGACGTCGTTTTAAAAAACATCCTTACAAAGGAACAGCAAATTAATTTCGGTTACAATCGTAACCATCATCAGTGCTGATCACAACCTAGACGTGATCACAACCACATCTTGCAACTAAGGAACGACGTCTAGGTTGTGATCAGCACTGATGATGGTTACGATTGTAACCAAAATTAATTTGCTGTTCCTTTGTAAGGATGTTTATTAAGGTATTTTTAATATTGATATTAAAATTTAATTCATTTAACTAACTGATAAAAATTTAAACATTTTAACTTTTATAAAACTCCTCAAAAAACTAATAAAAGTCATTTTAAACAGGTTAAAAGTGAGACCAGCTCACCACCTTCAAACTTAAGACTCTAGTCGCTACTCAAAAACCCATTTGTTGCTTCGGCTGTTCAACTGCAACATTCAAAATACACCGTGCCCTTTTATACTTCAACAGAATATCATATTTACATAAAACATCGATAATGTTTGAAACATCGATGACAACGCTACCTAGTAGCCAAAGCTAAAACATAATTTAAATTAACTATTTATGATGCGATGGCAACAACAAAAATAGAAAGATTAGGAAAGCCAAAAATGGCAACAATAAGAATGTAAACAAAGATCACCGAGTAGCATCTGAAAAATATAATAAACTTCAATAGAAGAAAAACTAAATTAAAGACCCAAACAAAGTTTAATTCCTTCCAATAAATATAAGTATAAGCATTTAAAATGAATATATTCACAAGAAATGTTTTATTTAATGTGAAGAAATAATGATAATAATTATCACTATCATTGCGCATTGTCGTCATTTTTTGGCATCAACTCCCGGATTTTCAAGTTGTCTAGTTCTCGCCTGTCCACTGCTTCCAAACTCGCATCACTGTACTGCCGTTACGCTTCACATGAGTTGCTTTTACATGATAGGAAAATCCTCCTTCAAGAAGGCCAATGATTCTCCCCCGTTCAAACTTCATAAGTTGTTCAAATTTCGTACTCTGCCATCGATGAGGCATAATTACTTCTCATCTCACGTTTATCACAAAGAGATAAACATAGACTATTTTAAACATGCCACAACAGCCCATTATTTATACGGTTTCAGCAGCAGAGGGCGGTGCTAAGCCCACGCACACGTGGTGGCTTTGAAATTTTAATCATTTGCTTTGCACAGTATAATTTGCATTTCCTGAAAATTTCAGCTCAATTGCATTATTCTTTCATGGTGTTGCAATTTTCACAATCATGAGTGTATATATATATGCACAGGTTTATCAACACTTGAAATATTCAATACATGGATTAATTATAGTAAAATCCTATTATTATTCAATATAATTTTATTTTAACTATATAAATTGTTCATGAAACAGTTTTAAACATTCCTTAAACAGGCAAGGGTGGGGGAGGTGTTACAGCAAAAATTACATGAGTGAGAGATATTTAACAATTCTATCTCTTTATTGATTCTAGAATCTAATAAAGCAAGTTTAAAATTATCATTGACATTTTTGTTCTGGATAAAGAAAGATTAAAAAGCACAAGGCTTTTTGTGGACATTTGATCACCAATCAATAGCAGGGAGGGAAGGGGTAAAAAAACATGTGAGTGAGAGATATTAAACAATTCTACTTCCTTATAGGTTCTACAATTCATTAGTGGGTGGGTTGAGGGTAGGGGGGTGACATGAGTGAGAAATATTAAACAATTCTAACTCTTTATAGATTCCAGAATATAATAAAGCAAGTTGAAAATGAATATTGACATTTATGCTGTGGATGGAAAAAGATTGAAAATCGCATTGCTTCTGCAAAGTGTTTGATCACTGACCGGTTTACTTCTTTATAAATGTTATGATGCTGAAAAAGCAGAAAATTTTTGGGTAAAATCAGATTTCTGGAACAAAACTAAAAAATGGAACAAATACGGGAAATCGGAACACTTGGCAGCTATGCAAACACAACCTGAAACCTTCCTTCCCACAAAATATAAAAGATGATTTAGGATTTACACTACATACTGAAAAAATATACATCATATACTTCAATCACACTTTCGATATTTGGGGTGTCTGATACAGAAGTCTATTATTATAGTAATTTGGATATGCATATATTTAATTACAGGCATATTTAGTATGCTTATATCAGTTATATAGCTATATTTTTATTAAACAAAATTCTGCTTATTGTAAATTTTTTAAAAACATGTTCTCAATTTGACTCCATTCATTAAAATCTAAATACGATCAGAACTTGACTCATAGAAAAAAATTTCAATAAAAATGACCTGCAAGAAAACTAATTTTCTAACCTAACCCTAACATGATCCACAAGAAAAAATCAGCCAACCTGATCTGAACATAGCTCACAAAAGAAAAAAAGTTTGTATTGTTCTAGATTTAACATATAAAGATTAAACCTCTCTTTGAAAATATTTTCTGGCTATAGTCGTGAAGAGGATATCCCATGTTTTTTTCAAGCAAACTTTACTGAGTTAAATTCCATCAGAATATAGCTATTAAGTACAACTTTTTATTTTATTAAAAAGTGACAAATGAAACATATCTTTGTTAAGTTTTTTGACGTGTATGTTATAGATTACCATTCACTTAAAAAAAAAAAAAAAAAAAAAAAAAAAAAACTATTTAGAAGTGGCAACTCAAAGCATTAGATAGATGGGAGATAAGGTAAGAGTGAAAAAAAAAATTCAATGTTGAATTCTTTTATCTTTGAAATTAAGGTATACAAACATTACTGTTTTCATGCTGCCCTCATACCAGTTTTTTTTTTTCTTTACTTGTAAAGGGTTGTGTTTAACTGCTTAAACCCAAAATAATTACTATACAATTTTTGAAATTTATATTGTTTTCTAATAAAGTTGTATTCTTTGTAATATGATAATCTAACACAGGCCTGTCCTAAAACACTTAGAGGGTCACATTGGAAATTCATTTTTTTAAGCAGGTCACAATGTATGTATATATATGTACAGGGTGACCTAGCTAAGATGGTACACACTTTGAGGGCATGTAGGGTGCACACAGACGACTCAGAATGCTAGGTTGCACTTATCCGAACGGTACACATATTCAAGTAGGGTAAAAAATCAGTGTCATTGGCACTCTCCTGTGAGACCATCCCACTAGATTAAATTCTCCTTCTATATGAACACAGCAAAAAAAAAAAAAAAAGTGCAACTTATGGTAAAATTTCAAACAAATGAAATTCTTTATTTAATATTAATAACATCCTATTTGTTTCATTTCAGTGAGATGATACAAAAAAGTATAGTCCTGTATAAAAAATCAATTAGGAATTGGAAATATTTCTGTCTAGCAAGTAGACATTAACAGAACAATAATATTAAATAAAAGAATAAAAATATATTTGTTTTAATTATTCATTATCGAAAAAATATGGCAGATGCTAATTTTTTTATAATCTTCAAGATTTTAAAGGAGCGTTATTTTTTTTATAAGAGAGTTTTCAGTTGTTAACTTTTATTTTTTTATGCATTTACAGAAATCATTAACTTACTGTTAAAGCAAAAAATATAAACAATGATACATAATAATAATCATCAAAGTTTTTTATAATTTCAAAGATTCGAAGGAAATTTTTCCTTAATATAAATATGCAAATTCATATATAATTTGAAACATATACAACAAAAAGCAATATTTTCAAATATATGTTTGATGTTGAACCTCTGAATGAAATACATAATTCAAGAAATAAAATAAAAATGGCTTTTCTATCCAATAAATAAGTTCTAGAAATATTTCTAGCAGCTTTGATGCTTGCAGGGTTCCCAGCATGAAAAACACTCAAAAATAGTTGTTTTAGTTACCATTAATGTATGAAATAGTAGCCACTTCGATCCAAGTAATAGTCTTGGATTTAAAAAAATATATATAAATATTTATTCAATTTTTGGAGATAATGTAGTCAGAAGATATAAAATTGACTTAAGAAATTAGATACCTTTCTTGTAATAGAAAACTGATACATATGTAAAGGCATATAAAACATAGTTTACTAAGTAAGATGGGAAAAAAAAAAAAAAAATCAGTTTTGCTGTTTTTTAAGACGCTGATTTCCGAGATCTAAAACTGATATGATAGTTAATTTTCCTGTAATAACCATGGAATATTAACAATATTTTCATGCAAAAAGATATCTAAAAAGAGATTTATATTGCAATTTTCAGGAATATCGTTAGAGTCCTTTTTGAGATACTTTCACCAAAACTGGGCAAACTGAATTGTTGACTAGAAAACAGGAACATAAGAAAGGATATCTAAAAGAAAGTTAATATGGCGATGTTGAAAAAACTTCGTACAGCCGTTTTTAAAGGAACGGACATGCGAGAAACTCAAATTAATCAACTTATACAGAAAGCCCATCAATTTTTCTGAACTAACCAACTAATACATATGAAAGGACATCTAAGAGAATGATTATACACAGTCTTACAGTCCCACTTTCAGTTTCCAATGTCACACTTCTGTTTTCCTAATTTTCATCAAAAGTTGGAAAAATCATCTGCACATCAGACCTGCGTAAATTCTGAAGCCTCCCCTCTCCCCCCCCCCCCCCCACACACACACATACACCGATTGCTGAAAACAACTTTTGGGGCACATGAGACCTTAAGAACATCAGGATTAAAACTGGAAATTGAATTTTTTGACTGAATACAATAAATATTCCCATTACTTACGACAGTCGGGTATGGAAGTAAAAGTACAGTGAAGAGGCAGAAAAAGTATTGGAGAACAATTTTTGGTTCAAAATAGTCTCCATTTTCCTGAAAATAGTGCTGACTAACCTAAAAATAGTAGCTTTTAAGCTACTTTTACACAAAAATAGTTGCCATAGTAGCCTGGGGATGATTTTAGTAGCAAATAGTTGCTTTATAGTCACCGCTGGGAACCCTGTGCTTGATCAATAGACTCCTCTACTTGAAACTCTCTAAAAATAAAAACACATTTTTTTTTTTTTAAATATGAGATTTTATTTTTAAATAAGAGGGAATTCGCAAATAATTTTTTTTTATTATGTATTTACACTTTTTAGGTTGTAGAATGCACAAAAAATGTAAACTTAACAGGATTTTTAAATATATGACAAGAAACAATCTTTTTAAATGTATCATGTAAAATACTGAATCTGCCAGCCTCACTCATAAAATGCAAGAAACAAAAAATAAGAAAACTTATTCCATGCAATAATAAATTATAGAATTATTTTTAGTAACTTCAATAGTTTCTCAGCACACTAGATATATATCTAATAAGAGCAATTTCCTTTTTTTTTTTTTTTTTTTTTTTTTATGAAATTTTACAATACGAACAAAGAAAAGTTTTAAATAAATATTTTGCCTGATTTATACATTTTAAATTGCACAATGCACATAGAAAAATAAATGCACTTAGCCAACCCCTTCAACTAGGTTATTAAAAAAAAAAAAAAAAAAAAAAACTAAAAGTTTTATACTTATGTATATCTGGACGGTTCTTGTAATAATAACCTATAACATACTTACCAATTTATATTTTGATCGAATATTGAGTTTAAATGCTAACACAATTCAAATAATTCGAGTCCATATTGTATAATGATACTGAATTTCTTTTTGAATCTCTGCAAAAGAACTATAAACATTATATTCATTAAAATTCTATACAGTTCGTGAGATGATGTCCTATAATATAATAAACAATTTTTAGCTCACTGGAATGAAGCGTTTAGACAATATCACACTTTAATAACATCAGTCCATAGACTATAATGATAAAGAATTATTCTTTGTGTTCCTGTTTAAAAAAAAAAAAAAAACTAGTGTTATATTTATTAAAATCTATTCATTTCGCGTGGGATAACAACATATAACATATGTACAACTTTCAATTCATTTAAACAAAGCAATTAGATGCCATCACACTTGCAACAAAAATGAATTCAGGAAACCTCAAAGCATATGGATATATCAAAATCACATAAATACTTATATACATCATGGTAAAAAAAAAAAAAAAAAATTTCAAGAGACCTAAAAACGTATAGATACATCAAAACCACACACATACTTATATACACCACCATAAAAATACCAAAAATTATGCAGGTGACCCAAAACATATAGATACATTAAAATTTCGTAGTCAAATTTTTTCATGATTACAATACTTTCCTTGCATAATATATATTCAAAAAGTTAAAACAAATTAAATAAATTAAAAAAAGGCTTTATTTTAACAATGATGTTTTCTGAAAACATCTGGAAAATATAACTCATGACTGAAAATTATATATAACTTAAAGCTATAAGCTTGTCTGTCATTCTAGTGTGAGCAGTGTCTAATTTTATCTTCACTATTGAATATCATTCAGCATCACAGAAAAAAATAAAATAAAATACAGGGGGGAAAATAAATAAATAGTTAACAACTGAAAACTCTCTTAACAAATTAAATAAATAAAAGGCTTTATTTTAACAATGATGTTTTCTGAAAACATCTAGGAAATTTAAATTATGACCAAAAATTATATATAACTTAAAGCTATAAGCTTGTCTGTCATTCAAGTATGTGCAGTGTCTAATTTTATTTTCACTATTGAATAGCATTCAGCATCACAGAAAAAAATAAAATAAAATACAGGGGGGAAAAAGTAAATAAAAGTTGACAATTGAAAAATCTCTCATTAAAAAAAAATTATTTTTAAATCTTGAAGATTATAAAAAAATTAGCATCTTCCATATTTTTTCAATAATGAGTAATTAAAACAAATCTATATATATTTTCTTTCATTTAATATTATTGTTCTATAAATGTCTACTTGTGAGACAGAAATATTTCCAATACCATAAGTTACACTTTTTTTTTTTTTTTTGCCACGTTCATATGGGAGGGGAATTTTGTCTCGTAGTGGGATGGTCTCACAAAAGAGAACCAATGAAACTGTTTGATGTTTTACCCTACTTGAATAGAAGTACAGTTTGGATAAGTGCTGCCGGCCACATCAGGACATTGAAAAGGCTGATTTACACAAAGCTGGTCCTTGGCCCCAGAGATGCGAGAATAGTGCCAGTGAATAAGACTGGCAGCATTCTCAGCACAAAGTTTCTCAGGACAGTGTTAAAGAGACAATATGCAAATTTCACAGTGAAAAGTTGAATTTTGAAGAGTCCATCAGAGGGACTCTAGGATAAGGAATTACACTGAAATGAAGCTTTATTTTGCATGCTGATAGAGATTGTAAGATGGCAGAATACACAAACTCACAGAAAGCAGATATGCTTCTGGCATACGGAGCCACAGACTGTAATGGTCAAGCAGCTCAGAGGTTATATGCCCAAAAGTATCCACCAAAAGTATCTGTTGCAGCAAACTCCTGCATATACTATGTTTGTGCACTTACGCCAGCAATTATGTGATAGTGGTTCTTTTCATAAGGCGGCACCTGATCGAACGATATGCACGCCATTTAATGAGGAAATTATGCTAAGCCTGGTAGAGAGCACTCTCAGTAGAGCAACACGAGTTATTGCCAATGAAATCGAGATTTCACACAACAGCATAGGAAGGATTTTGAATAGCAATGAAATGCATCCATATCACTTACAGTCTATCCAGTTACTGGAAGAATGTGACTTTGAAACTCGTTGGGCTTTTCACATTAGCATTTGTAGAAACGAGCTGCTGATCCCTGTTTTCCAGCCTCAGTGTTGTTAGTATTTCACAAAAGTATTTTAAATACTCATAATAACCATGCATAGATGATAGTGAACCCACATGCAATATGTTCTAGGGCTGCACAAGCACATTTTATGGTAAATGTATGGTCCAGCAATATAGGAGACTGCATCGTCAGGTTACACCTGTTGTCTGATCGCCTAAAAGGTATAGACTACTTGATATTCTTGGAACAAGTGTTGCTAGAATTACACTGCTCTGAAAAAAAAAAAAAAAAAAAAAAAAAAAAAAATCGAGATCTCATACCATTCTTGCTGATTCTTATGTAAAATGACCTCCTGAATCTGAATATGACTTCCATTTTGCCCAATCACCCACCATTTTCTAGATACACCACCCCCTCTCTCAATTTCTTTCCCCGTTTGATAATAATTTTATGAATATGAATTTGATTCGAAGAATGAAAAATAATTAATTTAACACCAAAAACAAAAAAATGTAAAGTTTAAAAAATAACATTAATAACCGATTAAAAAAATATGATAGATCCCAGACAGCACATCGCCTCCCCAAGATATCTTCAAGATGTCTTCTGGATGAAAAGACATCCCAGAAACGTCCTTAAGATGTACTGTGGATAAGTTAAGCCCAACTGTGCTGTTAGGGATAATGCATAATTTCAGTGGCAAATCTCCCAAAAATTTTTCCCTTGTCGCAAATGTCCATGTTTTAGAATTTTCTAACTCTGTAGCCCCTCAGGAGATATTTAACAGTAAAAATAATCCTACCCCCTCCTAAAAATAAAATTTATAGCCATAAAATCACCAAAAAATGATAAAAATTGGGGGGCCATTCCTAAAAAACGGGTGATAGGTCAAAATAGGTGTCATATTCGTTCAGGCGGTCATTTTACACAAGAATATGTTGAAACGGTGTCAGTGGCAATTTTCATGCCAAGCAGTATCATTAGACAATACATACGTTTCCACTGCAATGCATCTCTCATGGCAACAGAGCATTCCCTGTGGGACATACACGATGGAGCCTCTACCATTTGAGCCTTTCTGCCCGTAATCATTTGAATGCAATGTCTGGCAAACAATGGATTGGCTGTGGTGGTTCAGTGAGTTGGCCTACCCAATCACCAAACCTATTGTGTACAGTGTTGCCAAATTTAAGGATTAAGGATTTTGTTTTTCCTGAATTTACTTAAGTTTTGTTTCCAGATAGGCTAATCGGATTTAGAAAATAAATAAATGTTTTTGCTTTTTAGATTGTATAGTTCTTTTTGTATTAGATATTTGGCCATCATTGATGATCTATGCAATTATCACAGATAATTGTATAAATTATTTGGCCAAGCATTAATATAAGTTTATATTTCAATTTTTTTTTTTTTTTTTTTTTTTTTTTTTTAAAGAAATGAAGAAAAACCTATATGTACCAAGTAATGACAAAATTAATCTATACAGGCATTAAGAGAGAAAAAAAAAAAAAAATCTTGTAAGAGCCTTGTGATTTGCTAGATATCTGGCATGATTTTTTTCTAAAGTTTTAAATGAGAAAATTATGTTTCATTCATTTTGTAAATAATAGAGTTACACAGAAAATGCATTAAAAATAACTAATATTTAAAATTTGTTGCAGAAAGAAAAAAAAAATTGTGCTGGATATTAGTTTATAAATAAGCATCTTTTTCTTTTTAAAAATATAACACAATAGGCAGATAGGCTTTTATATTTTCTTGTACTAAATGGTTTTTCATGGTTTTATATAGTCATGTTTTTATTCAAATAAGTTTAAAAGATGAGCAACAAATACAGCAAGTTGAACAATTGTCCAATATAATAGATTTAAACTCCCCTTTTTAAACATGATAATGTATTTCTTGCTTTGTATGGAGGACAGTAACATTTTTCTAGGAAGTGTTTAAATTTTATAAATCACTACTAAATTACACAAATAAAACTTTTGATTATATAAAAGGGAAATTTATTATTATTAATTGTTTTAAAATAATGATAATAAAAATATCAAGAAGTTTTAAATCTTCTGACAAGAAGCAAGAAAATGTGAAAATAATTTTTCAAGTTAGTTAGCAGACAGATTTATTATTATGCCTTAAATTCAGGTATATACTATATTGGAACATATGAATATTAGAAACTAGCTTCAGTATTACTTATCTATTATTTTTTAAATACATCTTTTAAAAACTTGAATACAAAATTTAATAGATGGAGCATTGAAAAATAATCAGAAGAAATTGAATAATTTAAATATCTTTTTGATAAATTTATCTTGCCTAATTTTAAGTAAGTAAGATCACTTTAAGTAAAATTAAGTAAAATTAAGTAAACTTTGTCTTACTTAATTTTACAAAAATTATTATAAAAAATTACTATTTGAAAATTGTTGTACATAAAATAAAGCATATTTAAAAACTTTTCTATATTTTTTTAAGGTTTAACACCAGAATTCCAGAACAGTAAATTTATATAATCAAATAAACTGAAAATTACTATTTGAAAATATTAGCACACAATTTCCCTTTAAATATAATAGACTTGATAGCTATGATATAAAAGACTTGCAGCCTAACTAATCTTTTGACTAGAGAAAAATCAAGCAAGTCAACAGAAGCCCACATAAACCATAAAGGGTAAATAACTGAAGAGGTAGTAAAAATGTGCATTTATATTTGATATATTTTTAAGTTATACGTAAATATATTTACTAAAATATATTATATTTGAAATATATTAACCATATATTTTAAAATAATTTCAACAAAAGTAAATTTTGTATTGTTTACAAAATCATTTAAGAAAAATTTACATTACTATTGTAAACTTTTCAAACACCATAAAATTAAAAAATCACAATGAGCAGTTAGAAAGAGATATAAACAGTAGATAACAAATAAATTCAATATACCAGATGAATAGCAGTTTCTTCTAGCTTGAATTGCAGGTGTGCTTCCTCTAAAACTTGACGCTACACAGAATGCGAAAAGCAATATCTTTTTATGTTGATTTCAAACAAAGTATAAAACAGATTTTTTTCTAATATAAGTTATAAGATTTATATGTAAAAGAGCTGGACATTTAAATATAAAAAGAAAATCTTTAAAGGCACAGAAGTTAAATATTGTATATAACGTTACAAAAAATTATAATTTAATACATTAAAATAAAGATTTACCAGCTGTACTTTTGGTTACATTATCAGAAACATGAGAAGGCAATAAAAGCAACAGAGAAACATACAAACTTCATTTTCAAACCCTATATTTCTTTCAACTATAAATGATGACCATTACTATTATTTAAAATAAATAAAAAAACAGAAGCTTAAGAATATTTATGTAACAGAAACACTCATTCACTACAAATAGTAATAATAATAATTGCTTTATTTACTAATTGAAGAAAAGATAAACTATAAGATAAACTCTAGAATATTTTAGTTGTTTTAGCTTAAAAAGTTCAGCATTCGCATTCAGAATAAACCCACATAATTTTTAAAATGTCACTTTTAAATATATCTTATTAAAATAAGAATATAAACTACAATATAGATTGCATATGGCTTTAAGATTTATTAAATAAATTTATATAGAAGTAAACAGATATAAAGATATCACAGACATAAAGTAATTTTCAGAAAAAAATATTTCTAGATATAATAAAATATAGAAGATGTTTAAAACTATCACAAATATGATCAACTCTATGTTAAATTTTTTTTTTTTTTTTTTGTACAGATAAAAATATTTATATTTTGATTTCATTAAGAAAATCACAGCAAATGAATATGACAAATGTTACACATATTTGCTATTTTCCATCATTACAATATTTTTTTAATTTATTTCATGAATGAAGTTCCTTCTAGAGCAGGATCCTTTTTAGTTGTAGGCAGAGAAAGGATTTCTATTAAGGAAGAGAGAGAATGGATATTCATGAAAGAATATTACAAACTACCAACAAAGCACATGTACAAACAAAACTGCCACCCATTAGGAATTACATGATTTATTTTGAAGAAGTCATTCAAGTTCAAGAATATAAAATGTTATTGTTTTAGAAAAGAAAAAAGAAAAGAAAGAAAAAGAAAAGAAAACTATAGAAAATAGAGTATTCTGACTAATTTAAACTAATTAATTCCAACTCAATCACAAAATATTATTTTTGGCAGATAGTTAACATGCATTTGATATCTTGATTGAAACTGGTGAAATTAAGCATCATATTTATTAGGAATGAAATAGCTAGTATTTTTGATGAATACCGGATATCCGGAGCTCTTTACCTGCCGGATACAGATATCTGGACCGGGTATATGTCAGATATCTGGTACTAATTTTATTTTTATTGTGTTGTATATTTCTTTTCTTTATCTTAACCTTAAAACAATAAATTATAAACATGTTTCACACAAATTTCTTTTAGAAACATTTTAAATACAAATTACAACAATTATTTACTTTATCTTTTTTATTATGCTGCATTAAAAAAAGTAACTTAAACATTAAAATAATGTATTTATTTGTGCAATATTACCATGAAGAAAGAAACTTTAAGCCTAATATACTCATTTTTATATTTGTGGTTTGTGGTAAAATAATATTATCACAAAAGGATAGGTTTTGTTAAAAAAAAAAGGGGGGGGGTAGTTCATTCGTTTAATTAATTAATAAATACTGTTTAATTTTAAATCACATTTAATTTCATTTAGAATTTAACTGTTTTCAGAGATTCATAAGGAGTACGAAACCAAAAGATTCAAACAAGTATGTTGTGGCCATCACAAAACTTTATTCTATATTACACGATATAACAATGATGCATACTGTTTAACATACACAAAAACTTATTCAAGTTTCTGACAATAATGATTTTAGGTATAGAGTTAGGTGAAAATTTAATCAACAGATGCTTAGATGTAGCCATGAAGAAAATCACAGAAGGGGAAGAATAGCAGCACCACCTGTTGGCTAATATATACCCAAATTAAGCCAGCATTTGTTTTCATAATCTCATAATCTTCTATTTGAAGATCATTCAATGACTTTACGGGAACAGATCGCCATGTAAACTTGGCCACCAGCATAGAGACATGATCTGAAATATATAACCATATGATCTACAATGGTAAAGTAGATACCAGCAGCAAAGCATCTATGGAAATGATAGAAGCAGCACTTCCCCTATTTAAGATTTTTAAAAAGTAATCAAGTAATGTTGCCTCGTCGAAAGAGTGAATTGATTCTTCCTCTGCTTTTGGAAGTGCTTTTCTTCGACGCTTCCATAGTTTTCTGAACCACGCCTCGCCCCTGGTAGATGCTCAACTCAAAATTAATGGCAACATTCACCTTTCAATGGTACCATAACTGTATTTAGTAGAAAAAAAAATATCTCTATTGGTTTAATTACATGTACACCATCTGGACCAAAATCGACATGGATTGATGGAATGTCCATATCATACATCTGATTACATCGGTAGAGTGGCCAGATAATTTCAGTGATAATATTACTTTCTCTTACTTATATATAGCATAGCCTCCTAAACTAAATGCCTTCTGAGTGGCTCAAAAACTTCACAACAATGCAAGAAAAACATAGACAGTAGATGGCACAAAATACGGGTTGTAAACCTTTGTTTTTTATTTCATTTTTCAATTGAGTTTTACTCATAGACTAATAATCATTATAATAAAATTATTATATATCTATGGTTTTACTATTATTTCATAACTTTTATTTTTTTTTTTATTTTTTTTTTTTTCAGAGGTTTTTTTTTTTAGTTAGAGTTTATATCCGTATTATGTTAAAATATTGTTTATGGCATTTTATATGTTGGATAGTTGGCATAAGAAAATAACTTTCAATGAAATGTGTATTCATTTATTTATTTATACTGATGCAGGAATTCAGAGAAATAATGTGTTCTTAGTTGCTATGAAGGTTTTGTCAATGAACATGGAACAAAAATTAATTTTTTACATCCATACACTGTAAATAAAATATTTTTTGAAGTTATATTTTCATTTCTGGTTTTTGTATAATATCATGTTTTGAGGTGCCCTGAATACGAAAGTCCAATTTTCAACCATTGATCTGTATATTATTAACATAACTTAAAAACCAACAACTGCATGAATCTATCTTTATAGTATTGAAATGCAAGGCAAGAGAAAGTCATGTGGCTACTATTTAAATACTGTTAAATCTTTAAAAGAAAAATAAATTTTTGCCACTCGACCTTGCACAAACATGGCCAAATCCTATGCTGTGGATGATTACATTCTCTCTCTATATCGCTATATAGATATAAAGAGATAGATTTTTTTGTTTGCCCCTGCAATCTATCTCTGATAGGAAAGGTGTCTGATAACGTATGGATATGGTATTGTCATTGATTATGAAGTTGAGTGCAAAATTTCAGGTCAATCAGGTAACCAGAAGTGTCCAAAAATTTAATTGCAAGATTCCATTATATATATTTATAGTTACATACATCAAGTCAAGTTAATAAAAAAAGCGTGTTAAATTGTGAAATTTTTATATAAAATAAAATAATTTTACATGCAATTCACAGACAGCAAAAATTTCAAAAACCCCAAATTCAAGGTTACTCCTGAATAGTTTCACTATTGCATAGATTTAAAGCTTTTAATATAACTTTAAAATAATTATTTTTTATTGATTAGTATTTTCCAGGAGGGAGCAAGTGCCCCCTTTTGACCGTATATGCTGATGCTCATGCTGAGTGTGGCAGATAGTGAGCACAGGAACATCTCAGATGGGGATAAATTATCATCTGGAAAACTTAGCTCTCAGAATAATTCCTATATATATGCACGAAAGTGTCCGATTTGGCAGAGATCTGGGTCTATCAGAGATATCTATTATTAGCTGCACTGACCCATACATAATCAGGAATGGAGCACCAATGGTCTAACAATATAGGGATGATATCCTTAAACATAAGTAGCCTGAATGCATTCTCATGGGAAATAACACTAAACCATATTCTGCTGGGCAAGAGGATAATTTTCTTTTTGATAATAGTATCCATCAAATGGACTGATCAGCAAATCAGCATAATTCTCAGACATAAACACAACAGAACATGCTGGGAAAATCCGAAGGAGAAGGGTTGCTTGCCGCTTATCACCCCCAGAAATAATTTAGCACTTTCCTTCCAACAGGAGTGAAAGTGAATACTTCTATCCCACTTTGATAACCTCATTGATTCCATGCCTTGAAGATGTGTAACATAGCTTTCAGTTTAAAAAAAACTCTTTATTAAAACTTATTTTTATCCAAGAAATCACCTTTTTTTTTTATGATATGCACAAATGTGTATTGTTTGTTTATTGACAAACATTATAAAAAAATACTTAATTATTTTTTGTTTATTGCTTTGTTTCCTTTTCTTATATCCAGGGGTGCAGAAAATGTTCAAACCTCTGAAATTTCCCCCAAAATAACAGAACAACCTATTATTATCAGAGAGTTTTTTACTTTTTTTTTTTACCTATTTTGCAAAGGGGAGGAGGAAGGAGAAATTTTTCTTTAGTCCAAATATTGAGGGAGATTTTTTATAAGCTAACTATATTACAAGTTTCAAACTTTTTTCTTCTTTTTTTTTTTTATTACATCAAAATTTAATGTTGCTATTAATGTCCACCAGATGGAAAATTAAAAAATTTAAGGTAATTAGATTTATTAATTAACATAATTTTTAATTTTTTATATAATAGTACATGACTATGAATAAAGTAATACTGCTTCGTTTTATTGCATTTTGCTGTCTCTGAAAATTTAAAATATCTTTTTATAACAGAATTGCGAAATATCAAGAATAATGTTTTACATATTAAATTACCTTACAAATATCCTTTATAGGATTTAGCAAATTAATTTCGGATGTATCCACATCCATCTTAAGTGCTAAGTTCAAATGAGACATTGTTCGTAGCTGTAAACATCTTTCCAGGCTCTGTAGTCTTATTTCTTCACTTCGCTTCGTTTGTCGGGGCTGTTTATTTCTTGTAATAGTTGCTGCCATTCAGGTGGAATTGCGTAGTGCTCTCAGTCATTTACGGTTTGAAAATTAGATGTTATTTCGATGGCCTCCCTTTTTAATGCATAGTTATAACTGTTATACGGGGCTATTTTTTAAATGTTAATTGAATTAATGTTAATTGGTTACTGTTGTGGGTGGATGAGAAGACAGTTGAGGATTTTCCATATTTTAGATCTGCTCTATGTTCTTTTTCGCGTTCGTTAATTCTGCGTTTTGTCATACCTATGTAGCGAGCTTTATCTCCATTGTTATGTTCAAAATCTATTTTATGTATGCCTGCAGTGGAATTTTGGGGGATGATATCTTTTTCGTAACGGATGTATTGAAAAATATTTTTGTCCGGTTTGATTGGTATATTTATATTAAGGTTTTTAGCTTCATTTCTTATTTTTATGCTGGCGCCGTTACAGAAAGATATGGAGGAAGTGAAGTTGGATTTTGTTTTTTGTGCATAATTAATTTTATTTAAGTTTTTTAAGCGTTTTTTGTAGAGGTTATTGACAAAGTTTTTTGAGTAATTGGCTTTACTGGCAATTTTTTCAGTGTACTTAAGTTCAGTATTGAGTAAGTTTTTATTAGAACAAACTAGGATTGCACGGTTAATATATGATTGTAGGGCAGAGTATTTATACGATAGGGGGGGTGTTACAGTTTTTGTTTATGATTTCGGTATTAGCGGTTGGTTTCCGGTAAATGGTGGTATTGAATGAGTTATCTGGGTTTTTTATAATTTTTACGTCTAGAAAATTTAAAGTATTATTTGTTTCTTTTTCCATGGTGAATTTAATGTTATTATCAAGGTTATTTAATTCATTTAATGAATTAAATAATTTAAATTAAATGACTGAAGATAGATGTGGATACATCCGAAATTAATTTGCTAAGTCCTATAAAGGATATTTGTAAGGTAATTTAATATGTAAAACATTAAGTATAATCCTTTTTTAAAACGATTTAATTTAATATCAAGAATAAGTCAAACATGCATGAACCATAATCATTTATTAAAAATTCTGTAATTTTCGGTTTAAATATGAATTAAAATGATTGTGAGATACAGTTCAAATAAAGTAAGCAATATCACTTAACTGATATGAAAAAAATGAAAAAATGAAAGTTATATGCTATAAAAATGAGACCAATTACTATAAAGATACCAAATGTACAAAACATGGGCAAATTTTAACCTTGAACAAAACGAGTCATATAGTCTGAGAAAATAGTGTTCAAATGTTGAATGACAGAATCAGCAGCTAATAGACATTTGTTGATGTGTGTCATTAAAAAAAAAAAAAAAATGTATAAGAGTTTTAGGCCTGCCTTTATTCCCCCCAGGGAGAAAAAAAGAAAAAAAAAAAATGTTATGTTGAGGCCATCACAAAACTAACTTTCTTCTACCTTTTCCTATATAAATTGATGCAATTGAAATTATTATTTTTTCTAATTCATTATTAATGTAGACGATTTTCATATCAGAGAGGTATCTAAATTTCCAACGGAAGTGAATTTTTACCGTGCAAATATCCTTCCCGTTCTCGGAGAAAATTGCAGTATAAAAAAAAAAAATACACTTGTAACAGAAGAATACAGCTGTCAGTTTGTTGTTTAATATTAGAAATTTTGTGTTTTCAGTATATAATTTTTATTTCCGTTTTCATTTTTATTTTATTCTAAGAAAATAAAGATTCAAAATTTCTCCCAAACATTGTTCGTGCGTTCGAACATATTCTGCACCCCTGCTTATATCTATATCTATAAAACACATATCAATCAGCAAAACATTTCTTGATCTGCAGTTTATATTCAAAATTATATGTTCTAATTGTTTTGAGCAGTTTATATTTCTATGCTTTCAAATACATTTAATGATGCTCAGAATTTAATTATATATATATAGCTGTACAATTAAATATAAGAAGGCTGGGAGTAGAAAGTGCAGACGTACATCACAGATTCTTCAGAAAATTAGCAGACTATTTTGCAATTGGGAAATAAAAAAAATATTCTTGATTTCTGCACACGAAAATTTGTATACAAATTTAATAATAAAAGGGAAATTTTTTTAAAAATTCAGAATGAGAAGAGTAAAAAAAGAAAAAAAATGCACACACTATCAAATGAACCCGAAAGAAAATTCCGTCATCAATTTACACTCAGAGTGAGAATTCATTCTAAAGTGCTAGTTTATTGTTTATTTGGCTTTCTCCTCTACATAGAGAATTGAACAATCATTGCACCTAGCACAGAAATCATGTGCAGTTTCTACTCTGCATCTATGACTGGCACATGTGTTAATAGAGATACGAATCTCTGATGACATGAGAGTATATATCAGGCTTAATGGTTTAACATCAGGTTATAGAAACATTTGGAAATTTCTAAAAGCAGCTACAATTGAAAAATACAAACATTTTAATTACATTTTAACATATGCTGCTTTGTAAAAATTCATAACATTAAAAGTTATTGTAAGAATTTTAAATTGTTGTTTATCGTGTTTCAAATAAAAAACAACTAAAGCCTAGCTTGCAATTTATTTTATTTTGAAATTTACTATCCTATGTCTTTCTTGTTATTTATAAGTTTAGCATTTTATTTTTAAACTTTACTTAATGTTGCTACTGATTAAATCTAAATTTTTTTGGCCAATCTGTCATTTTGTGCTGGTTTACTTTGCAGATTATTTATTATTATTATTTTATGTGCATTGGAAACAGTTGAAAAAAAAAAAATCTGCTTCTAGAATTGGAAGTATTTATATATGCAGTTACTTTCATGCTTGTTTCTACTTTTAGGCAAAATAACTAAAAATCTAACATAGTCATGCCTGCCAACATTTGAAAATGATAATTAGTAGCACACAGATTTTAAAAATAGATTGGATGGTTGATTGGTTTATTTTTATCATGCGACACACGAATCTGGAACAGATAAATGTATGTATATTACTGTATTTTCTTGCGTCTAATCCGCGGGGTACTATTTTCAGCCCTGATGAAAAATTTTCCACAGATAATATGCACTGCCGGATGCCAAACATCTGGCTTTATTTGCCACTGAAATCCAGCCACGTGTTTAATGTCCCCCCCACCCCCAACTCAGATTAAACATTTTTTAAAAAGTTATTATTTTTACCTAAATAATTTGCATTAGTGTTCATATATAATGAAAAACTGTTTAAGAAACAAACATGATTTATGAAACCAGGTATAAAATAATTTTATTCAAAATGCAGAATTCCTGTTTTTACACTATATTCAACCAGCCATTAAAATTCCGCAAAAATACTACCTATTAAATAAATATTTTTTGTTGTGTGTTTAATTATGTGTATAATATAAAAAAATATAAATTATTATGATTGCAAAAAATTTTAATCTTAGCATTGGGATAATTGTTTTAAAAATGTTAAAATATAAATGTTAAACACATTCAACGGTTTCTGTAGGCATTTGATCATGGATTGGGTAGGGAAGGGAAAGGGGGGGGGGGGGGAAGTAAAAAAAAAAAAAAAGTGAGAAATATTGAACAACTCTACTTCCTTATAGGTTCTAGCATCTAATAAAGAAAGTTTAAAAATAACATTGACATTTATGTTGCAGATGGAAAAAGATTAGAAATCCCAAGGCTTTTGTGAGGCATTTGTTTGCCGATCGTTAGGGGATGGGGTGGGGAGTGAGGAGGGCACAAAAAAATACACGAATGAGAAATATTTAACAATTCTATCTCTTTATGCATTCTAGAAGCTAATAAAGCAAGTGTAAAATGAAAATTGACATTTATGACGTGGATGGAAAAAGATTGAAAATTGCCAGGCAAAACGTCAGAAATGTTGCAGTTTTGGTGCCAGATAAAAATTCGTAATTTTGAGCCGATTTTCGTAGCATCGTAGTTTACGGCCCAAATTCGTAGCAATTACGAATTATTCGTAGCAGTTGGCAGGTCTGCATAGTAGACTAGTTTGTGCTGCCTTTGAGTTTTAAATAGTAGATAGGTTATTCATAGTTTTTATCAATTAAGATAAAAATTTTACTTGATTAGTAGATTATTTCTCTTTAAATTTTATGTAAATGAAGTCAAAGGCAACAGCTAATAAATAGTTTCTGAAAGTGGGTCTATTATTATATGATAATACTTATTAATAACATTGTCAATGGTTGACATTAATAATTAAAAGAAAGTGATTTTTCCAGTTAAAGGAAAGAATAAATTTAACAACTACATGTAATATCTGATGAGTATAATTACAATTAAAATTAAAGCTGATTAATACATTCAATTAATTTCTTTTACAATGATTTCAGTTAAACATCAACTTTTTTATTTTCTAATTACTTTATTATTATTAATATTTTGTAGAACAGGGGTGGTCAACCTATGGCCTGCGGGCTGCATGTGGCCCTCCATGTAGTATTCTGTGGCCTGCGTGGAGACTAAAGATATTTAATGTTTGACAGCTTTGGTTAACAAATTAAAAATTAATAAATCCGTTCAGACTTTTTGTAGGGAAAATACCTTTCAACGATTATGGTAGCTAAAGAATCACACTGTTGTAATGAAATATTATTAGATCCATTATTCATTCTTTTTATTATAATTATTAATGCATAGTCATAATTTTTTCATGATTCTATTGTTCCTTAATGAATGAAAAAAATTGAAATTAATGTATTCTGATCCAAATACTCACACTGCCATCCCCTTAAAACTTTTATACATACATGATTCATACACTGACAAACATATATATACATATACACATACAGTACGGCCTGCCTGAATAAAATAACTTCCAATGCAGCCCACTAAGTTATTTGGGTTGGACAGGCCTGTTCGGAGAACCTATACCTTCTAAGTAGCTAAGAAATCATTTGAGTAATTTTAAGTAGTATATTATCTAGTTCTTATTTCTCTCTTACTTTTCTTTCACAAACACAAAATAAATAAAATTAAAATAACAATAAAAGAGAATATATTTAAAAAAAGGACATTTAAATTTTCTATAATATATGAAAATAAAAATTAGTAATTATTAGAATATTTAAAATATCATTTATTGTTCAATTTTTTAGATTTTTCTGTTTACAGCTTGAACAAATATTGTTTTAATCTACTTTTTTTAGGATTGAAGAAGACTAAGTCAGTATAGAATAGAATTTTTAAAGAATATTTAAGGTGATATATGTATACAAGTTATACAAGAAAAAAAACCAGCATCAAATTTAAGTCTTCTATTATTATAAAAGAAATCAAGATCAGTATCGCTAAACTAGTAGTGGCTACACTTTTAAAAAGTAACTTTATGTAGTAACAGGAAAGGTTTATATAAGAGTTTTATCCTTTAGTTTAAAAGACTTATGAACTAACTCAGAAAGTATATTACTAAATTAAATACATGAAATCATGAATCAAGAATCGTTTTTTAATTAATATAGTTTAATAACTCAGAAAGATTTAAGATATGGCCATGGTTAGAGAACCGGCAGCCGGGTAAGTATTATAGACCCGGCAGTCTTCTGCGCTTGCGTATTAGAACTTCCGGGTATGGCATACTTCATCTGTATGTAGCTGAAGTGCCGGGTGAAACAGAGAAGGAATATTTTTTGAATGATTCTCATTCCTAACAGGTAAATACATAAAAGTAAACAATAAATAGTGTCAGTCAAGCAAATAAGTCTGATGTGTATTTTAACAATTAACAAACAAGCAAATGAATACATAGCGCCGGTAGCGGTTTTTTAATCAGTCAACATTGTGATCAATCCAGCTGTAGCTTCCCTCTTTCAAAATGATTTGTAACCACAGATTTTCTAAACACCTTTGGAGAAATAACGCAAATTTGAAAAATCAAATTCCTTATATTATGCTGATTAAATTAAAATTTAGATTAATTATTTTTAAATAATTTAGTTTTTAAAAATCCTAATATAGTAATAGAAACTATTTTGGCAAAACCATGTAAAGTTAAAAATTAAAATATTTGTACGATACTGATTGAATTATTATTATTATTATTTTTAAATATATTTAGCTTTTAAAAATTCAAATATAATATATTAGAAAAATCATCGGAGAGATCATGCAAAGTTGAAAAAATAACTTTCTTGTACTATATTGATTATTATTAGTATTATTTTTAAATATATCTAGTTTTTAAAAATCAAAACTTAATAAAATAAAATTATAGAATAATCTTTCGAGAAATCATGTAAAGCTTAAAAATTAAATTTCTTGTACTGTATTGATTAAATTAAAGTTTAAAAAAATAAATTTTGTTTCTAAAAATCCAAATATAATAATAAATTGTTATATGAAAAAAAAAAAAAAAATGCAAAGTTCAAAAATTATTTATTTACTATACTGATTAAAGTAAATTTTTAAAAATATATTTACTTATTAAAAACCAAAATATAATAATATATTAAAATAATCTTTCAAGAAATCATGCAAAGTTTAAAAATTAAATTTTTTGTATCATACTGATTTTTAAATAATCTAAATATAATGTATTAGAAAAATCTTTGGAGAAATTTCGCAAAGTTTAAAAATTAAACTTCTTGTATTATGTTTATTACATTGAAGATTTAAAAAATATATTTAGTTTTTGAAAATCCAAATATAACAATGAATTAGAACGATCTTTGGAGAAACCACGAAAAATTGAAAAATTAAATTTTTTTACACTATACTGATTAAGTTAAATATATTAAAAATATGTTTAATTTAAAAAAAATAAGAATATAGTAATACGTTAGAGTAATTTTTTGAGAAATCATGCAAAGCTCAAAAATTAAATTTCTTTTAATATACTGATTAATTTAAAAAATATATTCATTTTTTAAAATCCAAATATAATAATACATTTGTAATGTGATGGTTTATGTGTAATGTAAATCCCCCCCCCTTCCCCCATTTTATACATGTATATTTCAATCATATGCATTATCAATTTTCTTAAATTTTTATTTTTAATTTGCATTCTGAAGTAATGTAGGATCTCAGAAATATCTGTGGCATTTGAGCGATTTATTTAGCTTAATTATATTAACTTATTTAACGAAAGACAACGTAGTAGATAAAGCAAGAAATATAAGAGAAAATAGAACTGAATAATGAAACAAATATTTAACGAGATAAATCAAGAGAGAGAGTTAAAATATAAAACGTGGTCAGTACCAATGAATGCGAATTAAAGCAGCAATATGAATTATCAAAAGCATGTGTTGATAAAAGTCGTTCACTTTACCGGCAGATGAAAAATAAATCCCCCGGCAGTCATACTGCACAAGCGTCAGAACTGCCGGGAATATAATAGACACCCGGCTGCTGGTTCTCTAACCACTGCGTTAAGATATACAGGATGCACTAAAATGCTTCTTTAGATAAAATAATTTTTTGAAGTAAATAAAGTTGGTTTCAAATTTTGTTCATAGTTAGCATTTTATCCTGAAAACTGCAAGAAAAATCCTCAAATATAATACAAGCAGTTAAAGAACATTTATTATGTGCAATTTACTGCAGTATTTCAATATGTACATCTTTTGTAGCTTGAACAATATCCAAACGGTAATCCAATTCAATCAACAAATTTGCAAGTACTGATTGTAAAATAGACTGGATTATATATATTATTCGTATTTTCAGTACCACAACATAATTCTTTTGCCTGTTCTCTCTCTGTAACTAAAGATAAAATTTATGACCTTTCTACACTTTTTTAAAACAAACTAAAATTTCATAAATATATAACTTTGAATAATAAGCTAGATGCATCAAATAAACCTCTAAGTAAGTGGATATATCCAGTTCCAACAGTCAAAAGGTAAAAAACAATAACATCATGTGAAATTACTTAAACATAAATCAAGAGAATTAAGAAGTAATTATAACAGATATTAGATTTGGAAAACTTACAATTATTAGCAGATGGAGGAATTCGGAAAAGATATTCTTCTTCTTCACCATCTGATTCAATGTTCTCTCCATGTAGGATTTTTAAATAAGGTATCACAGACATACTTCTATAAAGATCATCTTCAGATCTTTGAGGTATAGGAACACAATCTGATAAAACAGGTGGCCGTCTCTTAACCCACCTAAATGAAACAATACTTAATTAAAATTTTATTATGACAAATTTAAAATTCTAAAATCTTTAATATTATTGCAAAAAATAAAAATGTAGAATGAAATTCGACAAACAATAAAAATATGCTGCTTAAAATGTTGCTACATAAACTGTCTGAATGTGTTTCAGATGGAGACTGAAATATAGTTTAATAGAACTAAAGTAGTGAAATGAAGTTAAAATAGAAAATAATCATTAAATAACCTAGATAAAATTTTAACACAATTACTGTCATCTACAAGAATACTTGTAGTCAGCAAATTGAGTTTTTTTGTCAGCAACGAGATAACTTGTTACTTGATCTCCTTATCTAAATCATTATTACAAAGGTTATGACAGAAAATACAATTGCAATATTTAAGCATTTGGCATATACGAGAAAACTATATAATACTGAAATGGAATATTTATATCAAATACAGTGTTGGTCAAATTATTAGAGGTTTTCTATTTTATTTATTTATTTATTTTTTGCAAAATCAAAGTTCAAAAATACTAATTAATAGCGTCATTTTTGACATATGTTGAAAATTCTTTTTACATATAGTAGTTAAAAGTGCCATCTATGAACTCATACAAAAGTTTAATAGGTATTTAGTACACATCCCAAGGTTTTTTTTTTTTTTTTTACATTTTTTTGTCAATTTGTAAAAACATTAAGAATTTTTGTTGCAGAAGAAGTGCACATTTTTTTAAATTATTACTATTTAATGTCTAATTTATTGTGTGATGATGAATTCAAAATCTTTTGCAAAATATTTATTCATGGAAGAGATGTCAAAACAAGTGTAGGCTCTTCTGAAGGCGAAAGGTGGTCAAACTATTATTTTGCGAATTTTGATTCTCTTTTTTTATTTTATATACAAGATAACAACAATCAGTTATGTCTAAATAAATAATTTTGTGTTAAACTAGGGGACTCCACTCCTTGCTCGCTTTGCTCCCCAACCCTCGAGGGAGGCTTCACCTCCACCTCAACTCGCTTCACTGCAGGACTCTACCTACATATTCGCAGGTTTGCCATTCACCAAATAGAAAAATTAATAGTGCATAACCATGGGCGTCGGCAGAATGGGGCAAGGGGGGAACGCTTGCCCCTCCCGGGAAAATTTTAATAAGCATTTTTTTCTTTAACTTTAAAACTATGCTATCAGAAAAAAATATTTTTTCAGGTTGTGCCCCCCCCCCCCCCTGAAATTTTTTCTGCCGACGCTACTGTGCATAACAAAAGACAATAGCAGAAGAATATTATAGCATTACCTATATTTTAAATCCCAATGAAATACAAAATATTCAACACCATATATATATTCTTTAATGAAATAATTTGTCAAAAATTTGTCTTAACATTTGACAACTTAATAATAACTTGTCATTTTGGACAGAAGCATATGCTAGACACACAGAATTAAAAGCGATGGCAGTAACTTTATTTTATTTTTTTAAATAGAGAGAAATTTGTAATATCTAGACCAGTTAGCATTACTGCTTTAATATATGACCCCTTCAGCAACTTTAAATTTTTGCCACTAACTGGTGATAAATGTTTTGATATAATTGCTTGTTTAAAAAAAATCTAGCACCTATTTTTTCTAATGATGACTATTTTTTTCTACTATAGAAATTTTTAGTTAATTTAGGACAATATATAATACTCTCTATATATATTTCTAATGTACAGGTAGGTTTAAAATGGTGCTTGCAGTAGTAAAAATGAAATTTTTAAAGTGCTTTTTTTCTATAATATGATCTCTAGTCAGACACATTGAAAATAAATAATGTAGTTTCAATAAAAACTTGATATAATACAAATTTAAATATCGAAAATATCACCAAATTAAACATTTACCTACAATAAATAACTTTTTAAAATTTAATTCACTTTTTGGGCTTTTCCATATTGTTTAACCTTTTTTGTTCAATTTAATTTTTATTTAAATTCTAACTTGTTAAGTTTTAAAACTGTTTTAAGATTAATACTTATTAACTTTAAATACACTTTTATTCCTGCACCTTCACTACAGGACATTATTTATAGTATGTAAACATTAGCATATTCTATTAATAAATATTATTTTATAAAGCTACTTACAAATATCTAGTAAAACTCTTTTTAATCAGCTGGATTTATTTGCTTTAAGTATAAAATCACTTTAAAATTATTACCTATTCTTGATATATTTTGAAAAATACAAGTTCCCCTTCTTTTATTATTGTGTTGAAGCTTTAATAAGTATAAGTTTTTAAAATTTTTTATGAAAGTGCTGTTTTTTCTTTAGATATAAAGTAAAAATATTTTGTTCCCCCCCCCCCCCTCCTTTTCTTCGGTCCAGATGTATGTAAACAGGTTTGCTATGTCAGTTTTATATTAAAATATAAATATCAATATATTAAAGCTATTCAAATCTATTCAGTCAATATATTAAAGCTATTCAAATGCTTAAAATAAATAAATAAATCTAAATAAATATACAAGCTTGTAGTTCCACACAGATTAATCCATTTAAAATTTTATTTAACATGTACTATGATCATAATATAGAAAAACACTTTTTTAAAAGTTTTATAAAATATTAAATAAATAATAAGTACTAAACATATTTTATTTTCTAATTTTTATTCAATCTTCCTACAAGCATATGAAAAATTTAAGCCATACTTTAGTTCTAACTGACAAGATCTTGCATTAATGAGACTGTAAAAAAAAAAATTGCAAACAGCAAAACAGAACCTAACATTTTGAAGGACTCTATACTTGTGCCTTCTCCTTTATCTATAATTTAGGTTTTACATTTTTTTCAAACTAAGTTTATTACAGAAAATAGAGTCATAAAATACACTCTATAACAAATGGGATGAAAATTTGTGGATGTGATGTACATGTAGAGAAAAACAAATGATTACAGTTTCAGAAAATTTGGATGATTTAATCATGAGACATGGCCTCACAAAATAAGCACATAAATAATGTGTTGTTCCACTTCTGACCCTTATGTAAGCAGTTTTGGCTTGGCATTAATTGACAGAGATGGCAAATGTGCTCCTGCGAGTTATCATGCCAAATTCTGCCCAATTGGTGTGTTAGATTGGCTAAATCCCGAGCTGGTTTTTAGGACTCTTTTCATGATGCTCCAAACATCTTCAGTGAGAGAGAGACTCAGTGACTTTACTGGTCAAAATAATGTTAGACAAGAGGGAAAACAAGCAGTAGACACTATCTCTGTGCGTGGGCGGGCATTATCATGCTAAAATATGTGATCAGGATTGTGTGATATGAAGGGAAACACAACGGGACATAGAATGCCGTCGACATACTGCTGTGCTGTAAAAATGCCACGGATCACAACCTAAGGGGTCCTGCTATGAAATATGACATTCTAGAACATCACACCTGGTTGTCAGGCCATATAGCTGGCAAAAGTCAGGTTAGAACCCCCCCCCCCTTTTCCGGGACATCTCCAGACGGGTTTTAGCTGGTTATCGGGGATCAAATCGGAGTGAGACTCATCACTGAAGATAATTCTACTCCATTCAGTGACATTCCAGTTCGAACAATCCTGATATCACTGCAAACGTGCTTGTCGGTATACAAAGTTTAATAGCAGTCCACACAAGGAGCTCTGTGAGCTCAACTCATTTCTCTGAGTTGCCTATTAATGGTCTTTGAAGTCATTGAAGTACCAGTTGCATGAAGGATCGATGATAATGAAGAAATGGAGCTTTGAGTACCACTCTGACGATTGACTGGTTCTCACGTTCTGTCCTTTCTCTAGGCCGAACGCTTCCTCCCTGATGCTGTGTTTGGCCATGGTTCACCCATTGCTTTCAATATCATCTAATAATGGCATTGCTCCTATCCATTTGTCAAACAATTCACCAATTAGACCAATCAGTTTCTTTGAGCCATACAACACACATCTCTTAAACGCTGCCATCTGCGCATATTGTTTGTGCACCTGTACACGAGGCACAGTTACTGTCTTTCTGAATAGACGGAATAAAATTCTCGAAGAATTTCTGACCTGGAATCAAAATTTCTCATTTTTAATATTTAACCAATTGCGCAGTTAAGATGCACTGCAGCCTCACATGCTCATTCGATGGAAGTCTAACTTTAAAATTTTGCATTTTCCAACGTAACCTGTATGCATGTCAATTTGGTCCAGTTTGCATTACTCCTTCTTGGTGTGTCATTTTTTTTTTTTTTTTTTTTTTTGTTATAGAGTGTATAATACTTTAGAATATCAGAGTGATTTGCTACCAATGCAACAAACTTATAGGAGATGTAGGGAGCACAAAGATAATTTGGAATCACAAAGCAACCCAGGGTCAGAAATGCAATCTTAACAAGATAGCAGATAGGAGATATTTTATCCCTTTTATAATTGTTTAAAGACACACCCAAATGGTTCCAATCTTTATCAATTTAAAAAAAATTGTGTTAAAATAAGCATATGCATGATAGGCATTTTCCAGCTGATATTTTTTAATACACTTCAAATAGTATGATGCTGATTGATGCTTTCTAGTTCTCTAAAACATTAAAAAAAAAAAAAACAAGAAAAAGGGGGCATGGTCAAATCCCATGAATTTTATGCACACAATAGTTAAGGGGTTGTGGCCTGTCATGGGAAAACTGTTAACATGCACTCGCAGAGATGTAAGGATGAACACTATGAATACATGGTGATCGCAAAATGACACTTAAAGGCCAAAAGCTTAAAATAAGTTATGAGTTTCCTAATAATCCCCTTATTTTGTTAAGGTTACATTTCCGGCCCTGAATTGTTATGTGATTCCTATTCATCTTTGTGCCCCCTACATCTCCTGTAAGTTTACTGCACCTGTCAGGGCCTGATTAAGTTTTGAAGCTAGGGGAAGCTTGGTATTATTTTGGGGCCCCCTTTTATTTCTGGAAATCTTGTTTTTCTGTTACATATTGTAATATAAAAATGCTATAGACCAAAGATTAGTGTGTGTTTAAATTTTTTTTTCCCATTCATATATCTGGGTGGTTTCTATACAGAACTTTAAAATCATATAACTTATTAATTAAGAACATTCAGATTTTTGAGGTTAAACAATAGAATTTTCCCGAAATAGGAATATTTTACCTTGCTTTAGGCGAATTTTTTCAGAAAAAAATCAATCTTGGTGTGAAAATCTCAAACAGAAAATTCAAAACCCTGTTTTCGGTCATTTCGGGGCCCCTCGTAAATTTTTGAGAGAAAGCTTGTGCTTCCCGAGCCTTTTGGGTAATCAGGCCCTGGCACCAGTAATGAATCACCTTGTATATCAGTATATGTGTCAATGAAATAAAAATTAAACAGAATTTTAAAAATGCACCAGAAGAAATTGAACAAAAAGATGGAAAAATTTTGTCTCCAATGGCTTAGCATTTCAGGATATCAGAGAGAAACAGAAATCATTCATTTCATTCTAAAACGTTAAAAAAGGAAAAATGAAACAATTTTATCATAAACAGCTAATACTAAATTTAAGATAGTTGATATCTCACATACTGATTAAAAAAAAAAGTGTTCACATATAAATAGCTAGGGTAAAAGCTACAATACAGAACATATTAAACTTTTTCTTTGTTTGAAGAGAACATGTATTGTTCCAATTTTACTTTAAAATGGCTAGTATAATTAAAAATACACACTATTTAAAATTAAATATAGAAAAAAGGAGAAAGATTAAATTATTTTTACCCATGAGCTTGTACTTCATGGAGAGACATTCTTTCTTCGGGCTCTTTTTGCAACATACCTAAAAGTTTTTTATTGTTAGTAAAAATATTTAAATAAATTGTTTTTTGACAGGTATAAATTTAGTGTTTTAGCACAATTTTCTATTCATTTAAATATCTGATGCATTGATCATTCAAGAAAAAAAAAAATAAAAAAAAAAAAAAAAAGCAAGGTGTATGCCATTAAATAAAAACTTCAATATATAACGATGCATTTTACTTTTATTGGTACTTTTTTATTAGGAGAGTGAATCAAATTTGAAATTTCATATCAGATGTTTCAAAGTAATTGTTTCACCAATAAATAGGAAAAGTTAGAAATTAGATTCTTGAAATTTGTGATTATTTTCACTACAATATATATATATATTGTTCTGTGTGTGTTTGCTGAAATACATGACACTTACAAATTGCATGCTCAAAAAGTACTTTCCAGGTTTATATTGTCATTTTTCCCAGCTTTTGGGCAATGTTTGCAATTTTCACTGGCATTTTTTTTTTTTTTTTACTTTTTTCTCCTAATTTCAAATTCCCTGACTTGTCCAGGTTCTCTCTAACCCGTAGGAACCCTACTTGTTACACCTTTTTTATGGAAAGTCTTAATTGACATTTTGTGTTCAGCTAGCAGAAAGTTTTTCATCTCCCCTAAATCTGCCAGTGGCAAGCATGTAAAAGTCTGAAGAGAATAAAGCATACACAATCGGTATCAGAACCTCATATTTTCCGAAGTAGAAGAATTATAGTCTGGGCAAGGATTTCATTGAGATATCACACCCCCTTCATACCTACAGATAAGGCTCTGTGATAGCTGCATGATATCAGGATAGTCCCAGGCCCTTTTGTGAGACTGTACTCTACAGCAAATGGTTCTTCATTCATTTTAATGCAGAGAGTTGTCATTATAGAAGACTACCTGGAAAGTGATAGGGTTGTATGTTTGGAGAGGCCAGCACACTGGCCCAACATTCTTCCCATTGAAAATCTTTAAGAGAATTTCAGCCATCCCACTACCAGCAGCTATTCTTACAGACTTGCAAACTGCTCTACAAGAGGAATACTGATTATTTGTCTCTACAGTAACTGATTATGTCATAAAAACATAGTAACATACTGCAGACTTTGTATGCAAATGAGAGAGATTGCACACACAAATATCTTTTTTTGTTTTTTTTTATACCTTAAACATCATTTTGTTAATGACTTTAATAGGACATCATTTTATAACTTAGGGAAATTCAACACTATTTTTACCTTTATAAGTAATTCTTTATTTTCTCTAATGAATAAATATATTTGCTACTTCCTTGGCATAATTCCTGTCAATCAAAGCAGCACTTGTCAAAATTTTCATATTTTACAGCTACATGGAAGTGAGTGTATAAAATTACAGATGAGTAAAACAATCTAAATCATAACAATGAAGATAAAAAACAAAAATTCACAATATCACATTCGTTTTTTTATAATTTTAAAGTATTTTTTTAATTTTATCAGAAATTATCATTTAATACAAGAAATAATGTCACCTTTTAGGAGATCCTGTAAAGATTCCTCCAATGTATCAGGAATGGTCACATCACCTTTACCAATATTTTCATATAATTTATAAATGCTTTCACCTTCAAAAGGGTACTTCCCTGTAGTAATATTAAACCTGAAATCCAAATTAATGATTCTCACATTACAAAAGTGAATTAAAAATTTTGAATTTTATACTTGGGGGGGGGGGGGATGCAGATTTCCTAACAGCAAACGAGTAAACAAATATAATAGCCTACTTGATTTAAAGTTATAAAATTATATGTAATTTACATGATTACAATTTATATTAAAATGTCTTTGTTTTCTGTTTCATCACCTTTTATTTTTATAAAAAATAGAGCATCTTCTGAGGACTTAGTATTACTTTTATAAAAACCTTGATTGTGAGGAAAATAATTATTAAAATTTAAAACAAATAAATATTTTAAAGAGCTAGAAAGAAACACATCATGCAAACAGTCAAAACAACAGCTATAAACAGAATACAATAGATTTTTAAAGAATTTAATGATTTTAAATGAGTGTTTAAATACACTATTAAAATTTCGCATAGTAAAATTCTGTTCTGTTTAAAATAATTTTCAGATTCTTTATATTCATTTTTTGTTTATTTTAGCATGATGTTTTGTATTTGAAATTTAGCTGGTAATCAAAAAGTAAATATATTGAAATGAAAACTCAATATAGTGCAAAGCCGAAAATCCCAACAATTTCTGCTGTGTCCTCATCATCATCATCAACAGTTAATTTTTTTTTTTTTTTTTAAGTATAAATATATCAAAAAAAAAAAAAAAGAAGAAGAAGAAGAAACCGAAAAAGTATTTTATTTCTTATTAATCTTCAAAACCAGCATTTGCAAAGTCTGAAAGAGGAGGGGTACGAAAATTATAATAATAGTAACAATTCTTAAACATTTATTCAGTTGAGAGCTATATTCTATTTCAATTATGCCCAAACTTTTAATTGAAAAAGCTGAAGTACTGAAAAAAAAAAAAAAAAAAAACACAGAAATGTTTTTAAAATGATATGTTTTTCTTATTTAATTTATTTTCTTTTATTGTAACTTGTACTAATTTTTGTATGCAAATATTTCAATAAATCTGTTTTGTTTTTTCAAGTTAAATTTATTTTGTTTATTTTTATTTATTTACTGTTAAAGTTGATAAAAAAAATAGTGCAGAATATGTTTAAATAATGCAATATATTATTTTTACTTGAATTTGCATATTATCCAAGTACTTAAACCAAATCATTATATTTTTTAGGCATGACCAAAAATCTGGAAAATTCAGAATTGCCGCAGTCCCGACAATCTACAGATCTAAGTAATTTAAGGATTAATAGCAGGAGACTTGGCGTTGGAATATTAAAACAGGAATAAACTACTACGTCAGAAACGCCAAAGAAAAAATATTGAGGTGCATGCAGCTGTTTTGGTAGCCTAAAGCATACCATCATCAGTGCAAAAAGAATTCTGAATCTTGAGAAGTGCTCGTATATATAGGAGAGGGACCGGATTTAGTTCAACCAATAGGAATACGGAAGAGGTGGGGAGTGTGGCCAATAGGAATTAAGGAATGTGTAGCTGTATAAACAGTAGAAAAATTAAGGAAATGTGGACTGAATGTAAAATTTCCAACAATCAGATAAATAGGGAACAGCGAAATCACAATTAACAAGGTATTTAAAACTTTTATAAATATGAAAAGCTTCAAAGAAATCGAGTTCTCCCCACCTCTTCCGTATTCCTATTGGTTGAACTAAATCCGGTCCCTCTCCTATATATACGAGCACTTCTCAAGATTCAGAATTCTTTTTGCACTGATGACGGTATGCTTTAGGCTACCGAAACAGCTGTATGCACCTCAATATTTTTTCTTTGGCGTTTCTGATGTAGTAGTTTATTCCTGTTTTAATAATTTAAGGATTACTGGTCAATCAACTCAAAATAAAAAATTCTGAAAATTTCTGACTGAAATTAAAAAACTCAGAATTTCAAATAACACTCAAATTATTTAGATCAATGATTATAAATCTTCTTGCTTCTCATATCACCCAATCTATACCACTGGGCATTCAGCTGATATACTACCTAATCAATTCATATAACCACATTACATTATTGATTACAATATTGCACAAATATAATGATCATATCTACCTCAAACTTACAGTAAAATTAGAGACAAAAGTCTCAATAAAAATCTTTTGGAAAATATTTGAGAGTATTCTCTTGGACATCAGTTATATTTATCATATCACATTAAATATTGAAACAAAGTGGAAGAAATAGAAGAAACCAATAGAACAGAAAACAGATGTTCAAGATTAAATTATTTTAAAAACCTATATAAGAGAATTAAACTAAAGCATAATATATTATCAAATCTAAACTCTATAATCCAATTAATATTAAAAATATTATTTTAGGAAAAATAAGTTGTTATTTAGTAACGAACTTCAAATATGTACAGGTGATGGATTTTTACTATTTTAGGGGTAGGGTGTTTTTTTATTATTTCTACTATTTCTATAAAAAAAAATCCTCACAATTTTTTTTTTTTAATATACAAATACATAATTTTATATATAAAGATTAGTATGCAATATATTAAATTAGAAAATATATACCGTAATTTTCAGGAGATAAGCTGTACCACTGTATAGGCCGCACCGATGAAAAATCGACATAATTAAATTACCTTTCATCAGATAAGACACATCGCCGTCTGAGCCGCGGCCTATACCATGAATAATCTACTACTTAAACAATTCTTTGTACATGCATTAATATCGTTAATACTGATGCATTTTCCTGAAGCATTTTAATTTTTCTTTTCTTTCATTACTAACATATTAATATTAAATGTTAAAATCTTATACAGTACAAAGCTGAAAAAACAGACATCCGTAGTTCCATATTTCATATATTATTTCTGCAACTAGAATGTCTACAGCTGGATATACAGAAAGACAAAATTTTCAACAGAAAAACAACAGGAAATCATTTATCTCAATACTTATGTAAAATTACAGAAAAAAAATAAACGAAGATGTCAAAAAGTTATTTTATAGTTATATACGTTTTAATCACTATATAAATATTTCAGTAAATTTACCAAATTCTTTTTTACAGTGCACAATATGCAGGTTGCAAACAAGGCTGAAGGAACAGAGTAGTGTCTTTTTAATATTACTGCCTGTCAGATATTACAGAAAGGAAACAAAATTTGCTTTTTTACAATTGAAAAAAGCTGGAGTTTTTTAGTGGAAATCCTAAAAACAAAATATCTTAGAAAAATCTGGAGAATTGCCAAGTCTGAATTAGCTTTTTTTTTTTTTTTTTTTTTTTGTATGTCACACACTTTTTGAAGCTGAGATGTTTAATTCTAATTTAGTTAAACTTTTGTTCACAGTATGTTTTTATTTCACTTTGTGAAAAAAATACATGTTTGTGAAATTGACTATATATATTTATTTTTCTCCAGCTAATTGATATATTTTTTTCTTAAACAATTTAAAATATATATATATATTTCAGTTGTTAAATTGTACATGATATTTTAAACCAATTACCAAAATAATTTATCTTTTTTTCCTTTTATTAACAAATTCGAGCTGTTTTCAAAGGTCACTGTTGAAAAATGCAATTATTTTGTTGAGAATTAGAAAAAAAAGACCCCTTTTTTTTAATGTTTTACAAGCGATTGCTGAAATACAGGTTTGTTTTTACTATCTATTGTCAAAATACATGTTTAATTACAACTAATTAACAAAACATATGCTTTTTTTTTTTTTTTTTTCAAAGTTATTTTACCGAAGTACATGATCATTTAGTCACAAATGCTCTCTTCCGGATCTCTGTTGTTGTAATATAGATCCTCCATCTCCATTGCTGTGAAACATAGCTGTTTTTCTTATTTATTTTTGGCTAATTACAAAAAAAAAAAAAAAAAAAAAAAAACTGAATTACTTAATGTTTTTTTTTTTTTTTTTTTTTTTAATATTAGATTTTAAAGAAGTCTATTGTAAAATGGATTTTTCATAAGGATGCATTTTTGGACACAAATTTTCTTATTCATTTAGCTCAGTAAACACTCCTTATAAAATTATATTTTTATCAAAACTAGTTAACTTCAAAAAGTACTTTGCATTTCTTAGTTAAAGTATAATACAGACTGCAAATGTTACAGCTTTTTAACTATCAATAAAGATAGAACTTTAATTATTTATTATTTTCCTTGCTTATTAAGGAACTCTCAAATAAAGATTTAAAATAAATTTTTCATACACTTGCAAGAAACTCAAGTACAATACTTACAGAGTTACACCAGATGACCAAATATCAACTTTGAATCCAGAAAATGTTTCAACACCATTAGCAATTTCAGGTGGCTGAAATGCAGGAGAGCCTTGACTTGTATGGCAGGTATCAGACAAAGAATAACTATCTATAGCCTAAAAAAAAAAAAAAGGCAGATGGACTTCTGAATTACACTGGCAAAGTGGATTTTATTAATAAGGATATATTTTCACGTACTCTCAACATATTACACACAATGTACAGTTATATGTAAACATACATGCTTGTAAAATTAAAGAACTACTAACTACTTTAGTAACAAATGAACTGACTGCATAAAACAGTATTAGTACACAGTACATAAGAAACTATATGATATCTGTTCAAACATCTGTGTGCGCTTTGCAGCACTACTGAGAAGTGATTAAGAGTCCACACTAACAACAAAGGGTAATTCTCTAAATTTCATTTTATATAATGGTAAGGTGATCCAAGACGATCTCTTTCGTATATTATTGAGATTTTGTAAGTAACATTTACTGCAGATATTCAAAAATGCATAGGCTGAAAAAAACACATCCTAGCCACAGATCTCACCAGCAAATTTTATGGAAGAGTGGCACCAATGAGCCAGCCAAAATTCATGAGTTAACTACAGCAACTTACAGCACAGTGTTTGCTCCTTATCTAGCCACATTCAACAACTTGCAATGGATGAAGGTACAAATTATCCAATGGCTGCATCTGTACTACATCAAGATTTTTACATAGATGATGTCCTAATTGGAGTGGACTCTTTGCATTCCGCTAAGCAACTTCAAAATGAATTAGTTGAAATATTAAAGAGTACAGGCATATCACTGCACAAATGGTGTAATAATCATTCAAATCTGTTCATTAATGCCAGCAATTATCAAATTGCTAAAGAGGAAGAGACTACTATTCTTGGAGTTCTTAGGAAATCAAAAAAGGATTGTTTTAGCTTTAAATTGAAATTAGAAGAAACTGAGACAATCATTAAAAGACATGTATTTGTCAACAGTAGCTAGATTATTTGATCTGCTAGGACTATTGTGTCTAGTAATTATAAAGGCTAAAATTTTTCATCAAATGCTATTGCTACTGAAATTAAATTGGAATGATGTGTTGCTGAAAAAGAACGCAGAAAATTGGTAACACTTCACTACCGAATTGCAACTACCAAATGGATTTGAAATAGAATGATGCATCCTCCTTCATGATCCAATTTTAATTGAACTACATGGATTTTCAGACAATTCTGAAGCAGTATATGGATCAGTTATATATTGTAAATCCCAAAACAGAAATGGTGAATTCAAGATAAACTTAATCACTAGCAAATCAAAAGTCTCTCCAATAAATCGATTAACAATACCTCATCTTGAGGTGTGCTCAGCAGTTTTGTTAGCAAAATTAATGACCCAAGTTATATCTGCACTAAAACTTATGTCAAAAATGTATTTTTCTGGTGTGACTCTATGATAGTACTCTCTTGGCTCCAAAATGAGTCTTGTCATCTAAAGACTTTTGTTGGAAACAAATAGGGTTGCAACCATACAAGAGCTGACTGATGTTAAACAGTGGCATTATGTTCCATCGAATGAGAATCCTACTGACCTTGTTTTTAGAAGTCTTGATGCAAGTGCTATCCTTCAAAATGACTTCTGCAGCAGAGACCCCGATTTCTTGTAATCCAGTAGTGTAATCCTGTAATCCTGTAGCATGTGTTCCAGCTGATATAGCAGAAAGGGACTATTCTGCTGAACTCAAAAATTTTAACATTAACTTATCTTTGAATATACTTAAAAACTCTTTAAATGATGATCTGCGGCATTTGACAAATAATTTTACTTAACTAGTACATATTATTAGTCTTATTTATAGATTTTATGAAAACAGCAGAAATAGAGAAAAGACTAGCAGTCTGATAACAAGTAAGGAACTAGTAGAAGCCGAATTGAAGTTAATAAGACTGATTCAGAATCTAGAATTTGCTGAGGAAATTTCAGGAGGTTTGCAAGGTAAGGGAGAGGTACCTCTCAAAAGTAAGTTTAAAAAATTTTTATCCCTTTTTAGATGCTAAAGTAATTTAAAGAGATGGGAAAAGATTGAAAAATAGTCAGCTGGACTTTAATAGAAAATTTCCGGCCATATTGCCTCTAAACCACAAATTAACTTATTTAATCAGAGAAACTTATAAAAAATATTTATTTATACATTGGCCCTCAAGGGTTACTATTCATGTCATATAAAAATTTTGGCCATTGAATGGTCATAATTTGTGCAGAAAATTGGTACAACTGCATAACTTGTTTCAAGGTGAAATCATTGTCATATCAACAACTTATGAGCAATTTGTCAAGAGAGAGAATTACTCCAAATTTTTCATTTAATTGTGTAGTAGTAGGTTTCTCTGAACCCTTATCATAAAATATCCCAATTAGAGAAAAGGAAAACTAAGTAAAGCTTATGTATGCATTTTCATATGTTTTGTAACAAAAGCCTACCATCTAGAATTAGTTAAAAACTTATTGGGTGATGCTTTTTATAGCAACTCTAAAGAGATTTATTAGCAGACATGGCAAATGCTCTAATATATTTTTGGACAATACCACAAATTTTATAAGAAGAAATGCAGAGTTGAAAAGGTTGAGAAAACTAGTGAATAAGTCTGATGAAAATTTAGCAAATATTTTCATAAACAAGCAAATAAGTGGGAATTTTATTCTTTCTAAAGCTTCCAATCATGGAGGTCTTTGGGAGGCAGGAGTCAAGTCGGTTAAGTACCATCTTAAAAAAATAGTTGGCAACATTAAATTAACTTATTAATAATTCTGTAGGGTAATTGTTTAGATTGATGCTATTCTAAATTCAAGACCACTATAACCTTTGTCATCTGATTTCAATGACTTTGACAATTTAAAATAACATACTTTTTTTTTCTTATAGACAAAGGAAAAATTAGTTAATGAGTTTTGTTTAAATTATAATTTTGTTCTTTCTTTGGGATGGGGGGAATTGTCCAAAATACAACACTCATGTCATGGAATCCTCAACACTTAATAATTCCAAAAGAAATTGTATCTTTTTCACATACTCCATGCCTTGTAAGATAAGTGATGGGGGTTCAATTATTCCTTTCTTATCACTGTCTTCAGCTTCTGTATCAAATGTTTATTGAAAAAATTCTTTATTTCATGCATAATCAAATGTTGGTATGTGAATTACGTACAATTGTATTTAATAGGAATTTAGGCGTGGAAGAAATACTCTCCATGTGAGTCTTTCAATTGCTCTTAGTCTGTTTCTGGAGAGTTTCAGAGAAAACCATGGAAAACTCTGAATGATTAGATCAACTTGAGTTCAAATCTGGCAGATTCATCTTCAGATGGGACTGCTGTTGTAAGCAATTCATCTTGAATTGTAATGTAGACGTGAATTAAATTTTCTTGAAAGTGGTATGTAACAAAAAAAATTATTGCTGTTTCTTGATTCTAGGAGTTTCACATTGGTCTTTAAAAAAGCATTTTGAATAGTCGTTGGCATAACACTGTTCTAGGTTTCGTTTAAGGGTTATCTGGGTTTCAAAGGCTAAAAGAGGCATATTTTCTCTACTTTTTTTTTTTTTTAAACATAATAAATCAATTTTTTATTCAAAATTTTGAGCTTATAAAAGAGCAACATTTAAACAAAATTTTATAAAATTTTCATGAAAACTCTGGAAAATTCAGCCAGTCGGCCCTGGTTTCCAGAGAATCTTTAGAAAAGTGGTGGACACGATTTCTCAACAACTAATGCATCGATCTCATTGAGAATCTGCACAATTCTTCAAAACAGAATTGTCTAGTGTGTGAACAAAGGATTTTTCAAAAAATTGAAATTTGAATTTTTGGCAGAGATGCATGCAAAAACACTACAATTTTCAGTATATTTTATCCCACATATAGCTTGTAAAATTAACTGTACTTGAAAGAAAGAAAAATATTTTGTCCAAACACTAGTCAATTCAATTTTGAAGAAATGTGCAAAATGTCAATAATATCGGTGCATTTGTTTTTGAGGAATCATGTCCACAACATTTCTGAAGGATTTCTGGAAACCAGGAGCCACCAGCTGAATTTTCCAAAATTTTTAATGAAAATTTTATAAAATAATATTTTTTAAATGTTACAACTGTATTTATTATATATATATGAATTATATATATGAGAGAGAATATGCTTTTTTTAAGACTTCGAAATTGAAACTCATGTAACCCCTTAAAAGCATATCTCTTCAAGAATATTTACATTTTCACCAGTTTTATTTCTTACTCTTTTTATCTAAAAGTAAAAAATGTTATTTTTTGTACTTGGATTTTTGACTCCTTATTATCTCTTAATGTATAAGGATGGAGCTGAAAAGTAAATTCAGCGGCAGAAATTAAAGTCTACTATTTTTTCAATCCAGTCATTACAAGATGAATATCACAGACTAGAAGGATTTTCTTATTTTCATTTGTTCTTCATTTTAATTTAAAATATTTTATGTAAAATTATCCACCATCCTCAAGGTTTTCTTGGCATCCTCATCCTCATAAACTTTTTCACATTCTTAAGGCATCTATAGGATGCCTAGAATTCTCCATGAAGAGAAATTTATGCTAATCATACTTGATCATATTTGAGACAATGCTACCACTCGACTTTTTGGTATTTTGTCACCATAGAAATTTTCTTCTTTAAGCTGGTATTAACTTAATAATACACGCAACGCTTTCATGAAGCATAAAGACAGAAAGGGTTGCCAAGTGTATTATAGAGTAACAAAATTCAGTAGGTGTGTCGCTACAATAAGGTGTTTACAGCTTTTTGTAGAGCTTATAAATAAGTAAGTGATTTACTATCTATTATGTTTGTACCATCACCAGTGATGGACATAGGAGAGGATGGGTAAACTAGGGGCTGAAATTCTCTCCCCAAAGTGAGAGTCATAAAATTTAAAATTAAAAGGAAAACAATTGAAGTTCACATTGAAGCGATTGAATATTTTCAGCAAAATGATTTTAAGTAATTATCTGTTTTAGTTAATAAATATCAGCAATAAAAGTATTTCCTAATGTTTTTTTCTTTTCTCTTTCTCTGTCTGTCTCTGTTGTTGCTATGAATTTGTAAAGTTAGCATTTTGTTCTTAAATTTGCACCTGCTATGAGCAAAAAACTGTGTGCAACTTTCTTCGATTAATCGCCAAACACTTAATTAGCATGTTGGCGACATATACAAGTACAGTGTTTTGTTGTTAAAATGTAGTCGCACATTTATTAAAGTCATTTTTTCTTTCTTATTTTATTTTTATTTATTTATTTATTTATTTATTCATTTTTATTTTTATTTTTGTTGTTCTTGTTGCTGTTGTTTAGATTTTAAGTGTTGAAATATGTTACAAAAAAGAAAGCAACAAAATATTTTGATTATTTATCTGATGTTGTAAGATGTTATTTTTACATTTATTTTAATGTATTGTTAAAAGTAAATAAATAAATATATATATATACATGCATAAAAAGGGCCTAACCATATGAAATCCTTAAAACTAAATAAAATTATAAGAACAATCTTAATTTTTTTTTTTTTTTTTTTTTTTCACAAAACTTACTTTAGATTTCGGGTGAAAAAATAAAAAAGGAAAAATTTACTGCATTTAATTATTTGGGTTTCTTTGATTCAGTCAAAAAATTAACAGTAGTAGAAGTATGTGCTATAATATAACTCCATGGTTTGATCATGGGAGCATGCATTCTGAGTTTAAATTATTATTAGTTAGGAGTTTTAAAAATAGTTGTTCTATATGTTTGGTGTTTTGTGGCTGTTAAACAAAATTATAATATAAACAGCTAGCAATGAATTTCAAGTTTAGCTTAATTCATATTTAGAGTCTCCGTTAAAATTGGTTAGAAAAAACATCCCATGGTGGCAGCTGTAATAGCAGTAAGGTAGGGAAAAAAAGTAAAGAAACATTATCAATATTGAGCTAAGCCTAGGGTTCAAAATTAGCAGTTGTTAGGTGTATTTTGCACCGAAAAACTTAAGTTTGGCAGCCACAAAATCACATTCAGTCATCATTCTTGACGCCTGTGTTTTGATCAAATTAAAAAAAAAAAAAATCAATTTTGTCATGTTTAACTTTTGTGTTTGTATTTATTATTTAAGTAAATATAGAATAATAGAATAATATAAGTTTATTCTGTTATGATCCCCCCCATTTTTTTTTTTTTTATGCCTGAGTAGACCATTTTGGCAACTAAGAAAAAATAGTTATGTGTCATCGATGCCTGACTTTCGCATTCTAATTTCTAACCCTGGCTAAGCCTATTCTAAAATTTTCAACTACAATGGAAACTGACAAAATTAGAGTTGTAATGCATTCATTTCAAGTTACGCCACCAGAATCATTTACATTTTCCACTCCAGCTACCTGGTCAAAATGGATAACTTGTTTGGAACAATATAGAATTTCATCTGGTTTGAATAAGCAATAGAATGATAAGCAAATAAATTCATTGATTTATATCATGGTTAATAAAGCTAAAGATATTTTTACTTTGTTCCAATTAAATATGGAAGCAAAAGATTATCTAGTAGTCCTGAAAAATTTCAATGACCATTTTGTAATAAAAAAGAATATTATTGTCGAGCGAGCACAGTTTAATAAGCATATTCAACTCGAAGGAGAAAGAGTTAATGACTTTATTATGTCACTATATCATCTAGCTGAGAGTAGTGAATATGGAAATTTCCACAATGAATTTATTAAAGAGAGAATTGTAGTTGGAATAAGAGATAAGGTCTTAAGCAAAAAGTTACAATTAGATAGTGAACTAACGTTAACAAAAGTTACAGAAAAGGTGAATCCATTAAACAACAACAACTAAAACTTGGCGAAGCTGAACTTCTTTAAACATTATGGACTCAAATAAAACTGTTCGTTAACAGAATAATTTCCAAAATAAAAAGGCAAAGAAATTTAACATGAAAAGCACAATGCCAAGAAATAATAAATTTTTACAGAAAGATAAAAAGTGTAAATAGTGTGGAAAACAGGAACACAAAAAAGAATGTGTCCAACTAGAGATGCCAAATGTCGGAAATGCACCAAGATCGAACATTATGAAAAGGCTTGTTTTTCTAAAAGCCAATCTAAAGGATCATCAATTTCATTTTTAGGCATAGTTTTTCACTTAGGGAAAATTTATGAAGATTGGACAATTAATGTTAAGATACAAATTCAAGAGATACTGGTGCTGTACGCTCCACAATTTCTACAACAGTCTATTGTTCGCTTGCCAAGAAAATGAAAATGGAACCAGTTCACAAAGTTCTATGCGACCCAGATAGAAATCCTTTAAATGTTTTAGGAAAATTCAATACACATCCAAAATTTAAAGGGAAATACTGTAAAGAAGGCATCTATGCAATTGATGGTCTACAAACAAGTCTTTTAGGAAAGCCAGCATTGATTTCTTTTGGTTTGGACCAAACATAGCACCCTTGATCAAGTAGTAGTCCACAATCCTAGAGCAGAATTTTCAGAACTCTTTGAAGGACTTGGACTGACGAAAAATAGTTATTCAATACAGCAGAAGCCAGACAATGTTCCATATGCACTTACTTCACCTCGACGCATTCCTATACCTTTCCTGAAGAAAACCAAAGATGGGTTAAAGAAGATGGTGAAGCAAAAAGTCATGACACTTGACAGTGAGCCTACAGAATGGTGTTTGCGAATAGTCATAATGCCAAAGAAAGATAGACAACTTAGAATCTGTGTGGATTCGACGCAGCTTAAGAGAAATGCTTTGAGAAAAATGCACCCTCTGTTTCAAACAAACGTTTCTGTTCGGACGAAGTTTCAAACGAAATATCTATAACTACCACTAAAGTTATAAATTTATTTCATTAAGTATTGATCCTAGAAAGCGACTAAACAGGTGTAAGTAAGTTAGTTGTGATAACCATTATGGTTAACAAACAATCTGCCATACTTGAATTACATAAGCAAGGAAAGAAACAATGTGAAGTTGTTCAACTATTGAAAGTGCCTAAGCAGACAGTTTCATACACAATCAAAAGGTTCAAAGCACTCGGACATGATGGTGACAGGCCAGGAAGAGGAAGAAAGTGCACAGTTAAAACATCAAGAAACTGGAAATTTTTCAAAAAACGGAGTTCAACAAAATCCTAGGATTTCAATGAGAAAGGTTGCTAGAGAGATGAAGATCAACAAAAAAACCGCACGTTTGATGACAAGAGTAGATCTTGGTCTTCGCCCTTACAAAATGAAAGAGGCTCAAAAGCTAACGTCAGAAAAAAAAAGAACAAGACTTCAAAGGTGTAAAGAACTGTTAAAGCAAGCTCACAATAGCCATAATGATAGAGTTTGGTCAGCAGAAGCACCTGGACCTTTTTGCATTGTTGAATGGCATCAACGACCCCAATCTGTAATGGTTTGGGGTGGGATATGTACTAGTGGGAAAACACACTTGTTTTTGTTGATCAAGGGGTAAAGATTAATCAACAAACATATCACAAACTTATTTTAGAAGATGTTGTCTTACCTTGGTCGCAAAAGTTCTTTGGAAAGAAAAGATGGACCTTCCAACAAGATTCCGCACCTGCACACAGAGCTAAACACACTCAAGATTGGTGCAAGAAAAATTTTCCTGACTTCATTGGAGCTCAAGATTGGCCACCGTATTCCCCAGATTTAAACCCAATGGATTATTTTGTTTGGTCCGTCTTGGAGATAAAGGTGTGTGCTAAACCTCATAAAACTTTGGCATCCCTAAAGAAATATTTATGCAAGGAATGGGATAAAATATCAGTAAGTGAGTAGTGGCTCATAGCCAAAAATTTTGTGACACATTTAACTCTTTCACGACCGGAAGCGAGTGCATTCTTCTATCGTAAATTACTAAGCATTGAGAAGGAGGAAAATGGAAAATAGACTCATCCATTTCCCATACGTATTCTTTTCTTTACACTCCTAAGATAGAAAGTGAGATAGGCGTGTCTGAACTGTCAATTTGATCTATATGCCCCACATCACGATGTCAAAGTTGTACAGTGGGAGCGGAGCAAGTAATTTAGAACACTGATAATTTACGTTTTTTTTTTTCCCCCTTTTATTAGAAGATATTTCAAAATTATTTATTAATAACATACGTCATTAGTTATTTGAAAGCGAAATTAAAATAAAAAAGGAATGCTATTGTAAATTAACGTTATCACATTGGTTCAAATAAAATATATAAATTATATTTTGTAAAAGTAAGATTCAAAAATCAAAAACTTTATTCATTTATTTATTTTCATTTATCATATTTATTTTTGATTCAAGTCTAAATTATATTTTAGATTACAGTGGTAACATTCTGCTTTTGAGATTGTTTATAAACATATTCAAGGGAAAATATTTTATTTTTGACAAAAAATTCAATAGTAATAGTAATAACAGTAATAATATTGGTTAGGGTATGTTAACTTGTATTTATAATAAATTAATCCAAAATATTAAAGTGTGCAATTACTCTTGATTGCAGAATACATTTCTCTTACAAATATTTAATTAGTCATATACAAAATGTGAAAAGCATTGACAGAATTAATAAAAATAGCTTTTGTGATTTATAAATACAATTTAGTTTCAATGTATTTTTGCAATTAGTTTATATCTGATTTAAATATGGTTATATATAACATATATAACCGTTGACACACACATATATATATATATATATATATATATACATATAAAGTAAGTAGTAATAATAATAAAGTAAATATTCTTTTCTTTCTTTCTGTTTTTTTTTTTTTTTTTTTTTTTTTATGTCCTTCCTGGATGATTTATCACAAGTAAATATAAGTTTTGAAGTTTACAGGTATTACTACTCAAATGATAAAAACTAATATCATTTTTCATTCTTTTTTTTTTTCCTTAATTTTTGTTTGCCTGATGAAGGGTTGTGTTTTCTTTTGATCCGAAACATTTGTTGCGAGCTCTAGCACTTTATGGTGTTTTTCAAAGTATTTTACTAATTATTTTTTAAAAACCAGATCTCTAGTGCTTTTTTATAATTGAAAGGTTATATATAAAACACAATAAAGGGCAAAATAAACCTGCTTTTCTTCGAGCTGCATTTGTGCTGACTTGCTTCATATCTGACAAAAATTTGCTAAATTAATTCAACCGGATACAACTGAAGCGTTTCTTTTGGAATTTATGGAGCTTAAATTAAATGATATTATTTGTTTATTTATTTATTTATAAATAAAAAGCTAATATGATTTCATTTTGTTTCAATGTGTATAGTACTATATGAAAAAATGTGTGAAAACGTAGCACACGTGTAAAAAGAGTATGTGTAATATAAATTCAAGAAAACAGCCTACTTGGAAATACTTGCAAAATTTTTCGGTGTGGATTCACACATTCACATCAGGGTTGAACTCCGAAAATCCCAGATGTTGCGTCGGCACTTCTGTTACTTTCCTTCTACCTTTTATCAAGTGTTTCCATTTTTCGATGTCTGTAGATGGCTCGTTTGGTTGCAATTGTGCAATATTCCGAGCATACGCTGACAGTAGACAATACAATTAGCCGATGAATCTTCTACACAGTAGCTGTTTATAACAGTCAATATATTTTTTTTTTAATAATGAAAGTGAAATGTACTTAAGCAAAAAGATACAACTCCGTTAAGTGCATAATAGGAAGAAATACTCAGTGATTCTAAACTTCTTTCTGGGAAATAAAATTATGGAAGCAACGTATTAAGAGTCCAGAACACATGTCAGGATCCAAAAGTTAAAGTTGAGAGAAAAAAACACAGCCCCTCTCCCTCAAAAAATCCGAATATGCCAACTTTAATAGTCGTGGCACCTATAAAAATAGTATAGTTTTCAAGCAAGGTGCAGAGATCGTAGCAGTACATCACAGGCAACAACACAAGTCCATGGAATATACTGGAACTTTAAATTGAAAGACATGACAGTAAGGATTCAACTTGTTTTATTTAAGAAATCATAATTTGAAATTATATCTAACAATTATCAAGTAAATAAATGTTCTATAAAAAATCGTTGGTAAAACATAGAGCTGCACATTACGGATATAAAGAGCCGAGGGAGAGGGTTCTCACGATCAATTTTTCTGATGTTACCAGAAGCGAGTCCCGAGATAAAATGGTGATCAGGAGCAAGTGAGAATTAATTCCTAAAAAATGCCAAAAGATGATGGGAATAGAAATATAAAGCGTCAGAGCGCCAAACACATTTCTCTTTGTCTTAATGTTAACTCTATGGGAAATTTTGAATTTTGGAATGACGGTTGTAATATTACAGCCCTTAATTTGGCCTACTTTTAGAAGCCAATTAAAAACCGTTAACAAGTGCAAAGAAAAAAGTAACTGTATTAGTCATATCAACACTAAGTCTGGAAATAATAGATTAAGTGTAAATCTAAATCGCAATTGACTTCCATATGTCTATAATAAAAGTTAATAGCTTTTTAAAGTAAACAAAAAAAATTAAATTACAACAGAAATCGTTTTATGTTTTTGTTTTTTTACAGGAAAAATTAAATTATGTTTAAGATCCCTCATATATATATATTGCAATATTTTTAAAAGGAGATCAATGAATTTATTACTGAAATTTTAGGGGAGAGTTGCCCAAAACGGGATAGGCGGGCAAAACGGGATATTGAGCCTCGTATCTTGACTGGTGGGGCTACCTCGCTGGAGAAAAGCTAAACTGGTTCCCGACCGCCATGACAGCATTCTCAGTTGATCTCTCAACGCTAGCCTCGTGTTTCGCAAAGTAATGTTTTTTCATAGTTTTCAAGTGAGATTTTTACTTACTTTGTACTTTTTTCGACTGCAGAACAACTATCCTTGTGCTTCTCCGTCCTTCGGATTAATTCCGGTAAGTACTGTGTTTTGTTCATAGCTCTTTTAACAACAATTTCATGTATTTAAATATTGCTAGCGAGTGACGGTTCAGGGGTCAGCCATTTATGTTGTCAAAAGCATCACGGTCGGGCAAAACGGGACACTTTTGGGGTGCCCAAAACGAGATACAATTTTGATGTGTCCCGTTTTACCCGACTATTTCCATTAATGTTTTGGCAATGGGTTTAAATTATTTTAATTGAAATAAGTAATGAATTAAAATATGTATAATCAATTACAACAATTTATTTTAATTTTAAATGATTATATTTTCGAAATAAAATAATTTACTTTTGGGGTACAACTAATTGGCCTGATTTATGTACAAAATTTAGTTATAGGTTAAAACTGTAAGTCAGAAAAATGTTTTGACCAAAAATTTAAGTTTTAAATTAAAAAATGTTGAGTTTTTTAAAAATCTATTTTAGGGGGGCGGCTTGTACAAAGATAAACCAGAAAACCACACGTTGTGCGCAGTATAATATTATAAAAACATAAGCTAATCACAACTAAACTTTGACCATATTTTCTTTCGCAATTTTTAAAAAGCTAATAATTTATTTTGATTTCAGAATACAAGATGCCTCGCAATTATCAGCGAACTTCATCTAGAAATAGATGGGACGAGCAGAGCATGGCAGAGGCTTTTAGAAGGGAGGATGGGTTTTCAGAAAGCTGCCCATTTATTTAATGTCCCCAAATCTACACTGGAGAGAAAAGTGAAAAAAGCTGGGCAGGTTTGAAAACGTCTTTACTACAGATCAGGAAAAAAAGCTAGCTCAACATGAACTGATATTAGAAGAAATTCTCTTTGGAATTTCCCTAACCGACTTGAGAATCCTAGCTTTTGAGTTAGCTGAAATTAACAATATTCAGCACTGTTTTAACACCGTTAAAAATGGCGGGTAAGCACTGGTTATACAATTTTCTTAGAAGAAATAAAACCCTTAGTCTTAGAAACCCTGAAGCTACTTCGATGACTACAGCAAAAGGTTTCAATCGCGTTGTCGTGAAAACGTTTTATGACCTATTGGCCTCTCTCTATGAAAAGTATAAGTTTGCTCCCAATGACATTTACAATGTTGATGAGACTGGGATTCTCACAGTTTCTAAAAAACCTTCTAAAGTTCTTGCATTGCGAGGTAAAAAGCAAGTGGGAAGTTTGACATCAGGTGAGCGAGGAGTCTTGGTCACAGTAGAAACCTCTGTAAGTGCTGCAGGGAATTATCTTCCTCCCATGTTTGTCTTCCCCAGGCAAAGGGAAAACCCAAGGCTAATGGATGATACTCCACCAGGCTCTTTCGCGGCATTCAACAAGACAGGCTGGATAAACAAGGAATCATTCATTGTGTGGTTCAAGAAATTCGTTCAGATAGCAAATCCTTCCCGTGAAAGACCTGTTCAGCAGTGGTCACTGCAGCCACAATAAAAGTATCGAACTAATAAATCTGGGAAGAGAAAAAAAATGTTATCATGCTGACTTTCCCTCCCCACACTACTCATCGGCTCCAGCCATTAGATGTTGCAGTTATGTCTCCATTGAGCACCTCCTACGAGCAAGAAGTTCGCAAGTGGATGTGGAACCATCCCGGTAGGAAAGATGTTCAATGCAGCATTTCAACGAGCAGCTCTTGTCCAAACTGCTGTGAATGGGTTCAGGAAAACAGGCATTTTTCCATATAACCCAGATGTCTTTCCTTCGCACCTTCTCTTCCAACAGATCACCCGTTGCCGGATGCTCAGAACAGGACGTCCCAACAATCATTAAATCTGCAACAAAACCAGGCCAGATCCGAAGGATCTTCAAGTTCAGTCATAGCATCTAAGAGTTTGCAGTCATCACAATCACTAGAGACAGTATTGAATGAATCACCTTGTGATGGGGGCACCGATAACACTAGCACAAACGCAGGACTTATCCAACCGTCCACTTCAACAGGAAACAAATGACTTGGGCTATACTATCGTCCTTCACTGCCTTTTTCTATATCACCCAAAGAAATTCTACCTCCACCATGAGTGATTGGACCAAGACCTCAAAATAAACACGATAGGAGAAAAGGGAAAACAGCAATTAAACAGGAAGCCCATATAAACTTGAGTTGGAAGAAGAAGAGCGTAAAAAAAAAAAAAAAAAAAAAGAACGAGAAAGAACCCAAAAGCTGAAAAAAAGGGCTGCCAAAACAAGTCTCTTGAATGTTCCGAAGAGAAAATAAACGAGGCGTAAAAGAAAACCAAGTGGAGATGCAAAACAGGCAGATAAAGTTAAAAAATGTTACTCTGAACTTGAAAAAACCACAATCATCTTTGCAAAAATCGAAGTAAATGGGCCTAACATAAGAAAACCTTAAAAAAAAGCATCAGTTAGCCAAGGTTGGACGTAGTCGTCTTCAGAAGATGAAGCTGAAAAAGATAAAGCATGTATTTTCTGCAACGCTCTGTATCTTGAATCGAAATCTGGAGAAGGCTGGATACAATGTTCGAGCTGCCAGGGATGGGCCCACGAAGCCTGTTCCAGAGCAGAAGAAGAAGACACATTTCTGTGTTATGTAATTTTTCAAATTTACAATTAAAAAGTTTCTTCCTATAAAAAAGTAGCCTGTTTTTGTTCTAAAAACTAAATCAAAAGTAAAATCAGCAAAAACCTAATAACATAAAAATCAGTATCCCTTTTTACCCACCCTTGGTAGGGTAAAACGGGATCGTGTAAGACTTTGTGAAACCAGTATTTTTCACATAAATATTATTGAACAAATGTGACAAAGGTAGTTTAAGTAGTTGAAAAGGTGTATACTTTTAAATGCCGTCCAGCTTTGGAATGTACCTTGTACACAATAAGAAATAAAGCGAAGAATAGATAAGCTATCCCGTTTTGGGGTACTTTCCCCTACTATTATTAATAAAAGTTACTTATTTTAATTAAAAATTGTATATTTATTAATTTTGTACTAAAATATATGTAACTGAAGAATATGTGAGCAACTTGCTCACAGCATTTTGAAGACCATTTTGGCAACTAAGAAAAAATAATTTGGTGTCGTTGACGCCTGACTTTCACATTCTAACTTCTAACACTGGCTAAGCCTATTCTAAAATATTCAACTACAATGAAAACTGATAAAATTAGAGTTGTAATGCATTCATTTCAAGTTACGCCACCAGAATCATTTACATTTTCTACTCCAGCTAACTGGTCAAAATGGATAACTCGTTTGGAACAATATAGAATTTCATCTGGTTTGAATAAGCAATAGAATGATAAGCAAATAAATTCATTGATTTATATCATGGTTAATAAAGTGAAAGATATTTTTACTTTGTTTCAATTAAATATGGAAGAAGCAAAAGATTATCCAGTAGTCCTGAAAAAAATCAATGATAATTTTGTAATAAAAAAGAATATTATTTTCGAGCGAGCACAGTTTAATAAGCATATTCAACTCGAAGGAGAAAGAGTTAATGACTTTATTATGTCACTATATCATCTAGCTGAGAGTAGTGAATATGGAAATTTCCACAATGAATTGAATAAAGATAGAACTATAGTTGGAATAAGAGATAAGGTCTTAAGCAAAAAGTTAGATAGTGAACTAACATTAACAAAAGCTATAGAAAAGGTGAATCCATTAAACAAAAACAACTAAAACTTGGCGAAGCTGAAAGTGTTAGTTCTTTAAACATTATGGACTCAAATAAAAATGTTTGTTACCAGAATAATTTCCAAAATAAAAGGGAAAGAAATTTAACATGAAAAGCACAATGCCAAGCAATATTAAATTTCCACAGAAAAATAAAAAGTGTAAATGGTGTGGAAAACAGAAACACAAAAAAGAATGTGTTCTACTAGAGTTACCAAATGTCGGAAATGTGCCAAGATCGAACATTATGAAAAGGTCTGTTTTTCTAAAAGCCAATCTACAGGGTCATCGATTTCACTTTTAGGCATAGTTTTTCACTTTCAGAAAATTAATAGAGATTGGACATTTGATGCTAAGATACAAAATCAAGATCTGAAATTCAAGAGATACTGACGCTGAACACTCCGCAATTTCTACAACAGTCTATTGTTCACTAGCCAAGAAAACAAAAATGGAACCAGTTCATAAAGTTCAATGCGGCCCAGATAGAAATCCTTTGAATGTTTTAGGAAAATTCAATGCACATCTAAATTTTAAAAGGAAATATAGTAAAGAAGACATCTACGCAATTGATGGTTTACAAACAAGTCTCTTAAGAAAGCCAGCATTAATTTCTTTTGGCTTTGGATCAAACTTAGCAGCCTTGATCAAGTAGTAGTCCACAATCCTAGAGGAGAATTTACAGAACTCTTTGAAAGACTTGGACTGATGAAAAATTGTTATTCAATAAAGCTGAAGCCAGACAATGTTCCATATGCAGTTACCTCACCTCAACACATTCCTATACCTCTTTCTGAAGAAAACCGAAGATGGGTTAAAGAAGATGGTGGAGCAAAAAGTCATGACACTTATCAGTGAGCCTACAGAATGGTGTTCGCCAATAGTCATAGTGCCAAAGAAAGATAGACAACTTAGAATCTATGTGGATCTGACGCAGCTTAACAGAAATGCTTTGAGAGAATTGCATCCTCTGCGAAATGTTGAATATACATAAACCCCTTAACTGTCCCAGGCGAATATATACATTTTTCCAAAGTATGATTATTTGTACTGTACTGCTACCAGTGAAACTATTGACACGGTTTGACAGTGCAATAAAATAAACTTAAAACTGATCTTGACAGTGTTTTTGAAGGATTTACTCATTTCGGAGTTGAAAAAGAACAATGGCACTTGGAAGTGAATCTTATAAATTTTCTATGGCAGGTAAAGGAATAAGTCTTATCAGGTGATAAAATATTTTCAAAATTGGATGAAATCTCAGGTTTTTAGTAAATACCATTAGATGAAAAGTCTTTATTTTTCACTACCTTTATCACACCATTTGGGAGATACATATTTCTAAGATTACCGTTTGGAATCTCACCAGCACCTGAACAATTTTTAAAAAAGAATGGCTCAGTTGTTGAAGAATTTAAGTGGCACTGCTTGTCACATGGATGATATTCTTATTTGGGGATTCACTCAAGAAGAACATAATCAAATATTAAGAGAGGTTTGCCAAGAGATTAAAAGATGCCAACTTGACTTTGAATGAGAAAAAATATACTCTTTTAACTAGGAGTTGAGTATAAAGTTTCTAGGTCTCGTAATTGACAGCCAGGGGTTGCAGCAATTAAAGAACACAAACCTTCAAGAAATAAGAAAGAGTTGAAACAGTTTTTAGGATTCGCCAATTATCTAGTACATATTGTAATAAAGTTTGCAGAATTAATGTATCTTCTTACATCAATGCTTAGCAACAAGAGAGAATTTGTACGGGATCATTCACAGAAAAACGCATTTAAAGAGTGGAAGAAAATTTCAACTTTGGATCCAGTTTTAAAAATACTTGATCCTAATAAGAAATCTATTGTCACAACGAATGTATCATCCTATGGTCTGGGAGCCACAATACATCAAAAACTGAACGATGGAAAAACTTCTGTAATCACCTATGCATCGAGAGCATTAACATCAACTGAGAGTCGCTATGCCCAAATCGAAAAAGAACTAGATGTAGCATAGGGATGTGAGAAATTCATATTTTTAACAGGATCTCATTTTTGACCATAAGCTGCTGATTCAGATTCTTTCAAGAAAGTATTTAAACGATCTTTCTCCTAGACTGCAAAGAATCAGATTAAGAATGATGAGATATTCATACACTATTACTGATGTTCCAGGGGAAAATCTTTATGCAGCTGATACTTTATCTAGAAGTCCAAGAGAGCAATCTTGTGAAAATGACGATCTAGAAGAAGAAATTGATGTACACATTCAGATGATCGTGAACAACCTTCCAGCAACTTCCAGCACACTGAAAGAATTTTAAGAAGCACAGCAAGCTGATAATACCTGCCAGAAACTTTTTTTGTCTGCCTTGACAGGATGGCCCTCGAAGAAAGATGTAGGTTGGGTCTGTTTGCCGTTTTGGAAACATAGCTTTGAAATTTCTATTCAAGATAGTCTTTTAATGAGAGGTTGTATAATAATCATTCCAATGTCACACCAAGCTGAAGTGCTGAATAAGATTCACAAACGATATCTTGGTATTACTAAATGTAGAGCTTGTGCAAAATGATCTGTGTACTGACCAAAAATTAACAGAGATTAAGAAAAAAGTGAAAATTTGTCTTGCTTGTATCAAGGAATTGCACAACAGACATGAACCACTAATTTCAACACCATTTCCAGAGTGATCTTGGGAAGTTGTAGGCCTTGACCTCTTCAAATATAAGAATTTGTGGCAGTTCCTTATAGCAGATTATTATTCACATTATCCAAAAATTTTAAAACTTGAAACCTTGACTTCTGAAGAAATAATTAATCATTGCAAATCTATATTTTCTCATCATGGAATCCCAGAAATACTCCAAACAGATAATGATCCACAGTTCAATCCAGTGAGAACACAAGAATTCAATGAATTCGCAAGAAGCTAGGAGTTCATACATATCCATATCACAAGTAGTCCCAAATTTTCCTCAAAGTAATGAATTTATAGAATCGAGCATAAAAACAATCAAAATGCATATCAAGGAATCTACTGATTCTTATCTTATGCTAATGGAATACAGAGCAACCCCATTGGAAAAAGATTATAGTCCCACAGAACTCTTGATCGGCAAGAGAATAAGAACAACTCTCCTAATAGCTAATTCTCAACTACTTCGTAAATTAATCAAGAAAATTGATTTAGAAAGCAAGGAGAGAAGACGAATAGGACAAGGATTCTATCAGAACTTGAGAAAGGACAGGGTGTATGGATAACTTGATAGAATTCACAGAAGAAACTTTTATCAAATATTTAAATTCAAGATTTATAAGGTAAGTAAAATGCACTCACCTTGTATATGAGTATCCCATGAGGCTTGCAAAAACAGATGAATTTATTCCATGTATGAAAAGAAGAACCAATTTCTATTTTCTTTTATAAATATCTTTTCTGCTAAGCTGTTCAAAAGATAATTTCAAATATATAAATAATGATGTTTCAATTTAATTAAACCAGCCTCATTTAGCTTGGTTTGTGTATTAGGAAATTATATATTATTTTATGTTGCATTATTTTGTGGGAATAAAAATGAACCCACGTATTATCCTTTTAATCACATCTTTTTATTATGAAAACTGAACATCAAAGAAAAGGAGAAAAGAAAAACGAAAAAATACATTATTACATGTACATAGAAATACAGACGGCCAATCAGAAAACAAATGCGTCATAGCGTCGTCACAATGTAGATGTATATATGCATGAAGAAATAAAAGAGTCAAATGAAATGTTTTTAGAATAATATAAAAATGAAAGTTTTTGTAATTATTGAAAGAATGTCATTTTGAGTTTATTTCTCACCAACACCCCTGCGTAAACTCGATGACATTTAATCACAGTTCAACAAGGAAATTCGCAATTTTCGAAAAGAATGTCTCGGCAGAGGCTTCGTGAGCACATCGGCGATCATATTTTCCGTGCTTACATACTCAATCTTTATTGTGCCCTGCTCAATAAGGTCTCGAATCAGATGGTATCTTAACTCGATGTGTTTAGTTTTCTGTCGAAACTTATCATTTTCGGCCAATTTGATGCAAGAAAGATTGTCTTCATAGAGTGTAATAGGACAATTTTGTTGCATATCAATTTCTTCAAAAAGGTTTATAAGCCATTTTACTTCTTGCGCGGCACTTGCTGCAGAAATATATTCCGCTTCCGCTGATGACATTGATACAGATTTTTGTTTTTTGCTTGTCCAGTATACAGTATTTGCTCCTATGCAGAACAAATTTCCTGTTGTAGACTTACGATCACTGGGATCGTTTGCCCAGTCAGAATCTGCATATACCCTCAAGACAGGCTCTTCAATATTATTATATGTCAATTTAAGATTAATTGTACTTTTTAAATATCTGATTAATCTTTTTACCGCTTCCCAATCTTTTGCTCTTGGGTGCTCATTTCTTCTACTCAAAATATTTACCGCGGCGCTAATATCCGGATGTGACACGGTTGAAATATATAACAATGCGCCTACAGCCTGTCTATATTGTGTATTTTCTGGTAAAAGGTTTTCTTCATCATTTAATTTTATGTAACCTGTGTCCATAGGAGTGTCTGTAGGTTTTGAATTTTCTAAACCGTATTTGACTATAAGTTCTTGTATTTTGTGTGTTTGATCAAGAGTCATTGTATTTTCATTAGGGCGATTAATATTTATCCCAAGATATTGTTTTGCTTCTCCCAAGTCTGTTAACGGGTATTCTTGTTTTAGTTTGTTTACAATTTCATTTATTTGTTGATCATTCCCCGCTATTAACAAATCATCGACATACACAAGTACATAAGTAGTTACATCGTTTTGTTTACGTTTATAAAGACACTTGTCGAATTGACTTTGAATAAAGCCTAAGTTAAGTAATGACTCATTCAATTTTAAATTCCATGCTCTCGCGGCCTGCTTTAGCCCGTATATTGCCTTTTTTAATTTACACACCTTATGTTCTTCCCCGGATACCACGTATCCTTCTGGCTGATGCATATAAACATCTTCACTCAATTTACCGTGTAAAAATGCAGTCTTGATATCAATATGTCTAAGACTTAAATTCTTATAAAGACTCATTGCCAAAAAACTTCTCAAAGTTGTGTGAGACGCCACTGGGGCGAAAGTCTCATCGTAGTCTATTCCATATTTCTGTGAAAAGCCCTTCGCAACCAGCCTAGCTTTGTATTTTTCAACACGGCCCTGACTGTTATATTTTGCTTTGAATGCCCATTTGCACCCTACTATTTTCATCCCTGGTGAAACCTCAACTAAATCCCAGGTGTCATTCTGCTTGAGTGAATTTATTTCATCTAATGTAGCATTGATCCAATTTTCCTTTTCTACAGGGTTTTCCATACTTATTATATCATCCCAGCATTTTGGTTCACTTATTCTTTCATTGTGTAATGTGAATGCGAATCTATCTGGTGGTACCCCTTTATTAGATCTTTGTGATCTACGTGGAGTATTTTGAGAATTATCTGACACAACACTATCATTAGTTTCATCTATCTCTGAGTCTATTATTTGCAAATTTGGTGATGGATTTTTATTATCACTTTTCTCATCATTGTTTTGTGATGTGTCATATTTAAGTATCGCTTGTTTTTCATTTTCTACAAATTTTACGGTACGACTAATAATTATGTTTTTGCCATTTGTACAGATCCTATATCCTTTACTTCTATTGTCGTACCCTACGAATATACCTTCCTGTGCCGTATTATCTAATTTTCCTCTGTGTACCTTTTGTACGTATGCATAGGCACGACAACCAAATGGTTTTAACATTGATAAGTCAGGTTTTCGACCTGTCCATAATTCATAAGGTGTCAATTCACACGAAGATGTTGGGAGTCTATTTTGCAAGTAAACTGCGGTATTTATTGCCTCCCCCCAGAAAGAATTTGGTAAATTGCCATCTTTTAATAAACAACGTGCCATTTCAACTAAGGTACGATTTTTACGTTCAGCAGTTCCATTTTGAGAAGCTGAATAGGGAACAGTGAATTGGTGGTCTATACCTAATTTTGTTAAGTATTCATTTAATTCTGTCCCGGTATACTCTCCTCCGTTGTCGGAGCGGATTGCATGCAAAGTTCGTCCGAATTTATTTGATGTCATTGCGATATATTCCCTCAATTTTGCAAAAACTTCATCCTTTTTTCTCAGTAGGTATATTACTGTAAATCGACTAAAATCGTCTATAAAAGTTAAAAAATAGTATTTTCCACCGACCGTGGGGGTTGTCATTGGTCCACACAAGTCAGTGTGTACCAACTCTAGTGCTTTAGTTGCCCTAAACTGAGCCTTTTTGGGATAAGGATTGTCCGTTAATTTAGTTAATATGCAAGTTTCACATGCATTATCATGTTTGCAGTTGTCTAGTTTTATCCCAACTGCCATGTTGTTGTTTACCAATCGTTTTATATGACTAATGTTTCTATGGCCTAATTTAATGTGCCATTTATCAATGCAATTTGTATTTTCACATATTTTTACCATGTTTATAGTGTGTGTTGTATCATAGCTAACTTTGCATTCGTATAAATTGTTGTTAATGTAACCTTCAATGCATGTTTCTCCTTCATGCATTATTTTGCATGATTTGTTTTCAAATATTGCTACACAACCATTTTCAGTAGCTTCTTTTACAGATATGAGGTTTGTCTCTATCTCTGGTACATATAAAACATTTTTCAATATTATAGTATTATGTGTGTTATTGGAATTTATGGTGTTTAATTTCACAGACCCATGACCCAGGGATTCTATCTCCTGTCCATTCGCGATTGTTACGCGTGAATTATTATGATTAAATTCATGAAATTTATTCCTATCATTGCATACATGCGTTGAACAACCTGAGTCTACATACCAATTGTTAGATTTCTCACCGATAAATAGAGTGAATATTTTATCGTTAGGTTTTTTATTTTCACTCTCAGTAATAAGAGCCCTATCCGCGTTATGTCTGTCTTGAGAGTACATACCAGATTTGAAAGTTGATCTGGCATTGCTGGCTTTTGTTTGTTTCAGAGTCTTTTCTTTATTTTTATTTTTAAGATGCCAGCATTCTTCAATTGTATGCGATTTTTTTTTACAATAACGGCAGAACTTTGAATTTTCTGGTTTCGGTTTAAATTTAACCTTTAACACTGAATTATTTTCAGATTTGTTTTCTTTTCTTTTAGAAAATTCATCAATCAATTTCGAGCGTATAAACTCTGGTACAAGATCCTTTTCATCACGCGATTCTAAAGCGGTAATTAATACATCATAACTTGGAGGTAAGGAACAGAGCATTAGGGCTGAAAGGTGCCTGTCATTTATTTCTTCTCCGAGCGATGCTAACTTATCTCGCAATTGATAGATGTTAGTTAAGTGGTCTATCATATCGCCACCTTCAGTTAATTTCGTAGAGTAAAGCTTTCTAAGCAAAAATAGTTTACTGCTGAGGGTTGAACGCTCATGTACAGCTTTTAAGGCGTTCCAGCATTCTTTAGCGGTCTCAAGATTTTTGACATGGATTATTTGATTATCCTCTATTAAGAGGTTTATAATGGTGCGTGCTTTCCTATTTTTGTTATTCCATGTGTCCGTAATGGGATTCGGAGCATCGTTAAGAACCACGGAATATAAATCTTCCTTTTGGAGAAACATTTCTAATTTAAACTTCCACACATCATAATTTTGTGCATTAAGTTTTTCAATTATAGTGTCCTTGAGGATACTCATTTTAATATTTCAATTTTGTTTTCTTTCTAGTTTATAATAACTACAATTTTATATTTAATCATTCATATGTTTATTTTAAACATTCTTTTATTTCTATACTTTCGTTTTCAAGAAACAAAAAGAAAACATATTTATTTATTTTCGCTTACATTTGTTATCATTATTATTATTTTAAATGTAGCAAAATAATATTATTTTAAATGTAGCAAATGTTTCTTCAAATATGCAAAGAAAAAAAAACTGTCAAGAATAAATTCAAAGTTTCGATTTAGCGCGTCAGTAGCATAATCTGATAGAATTCACAGAAGAAACTTTTATCAAATATTTAAATTCAAGATTTATAAGGTAAGTAAAATGCACTCACCTTGTATATGAGTATCCCATGAGGCTTGCAAAAACAGATGAATTTATTCCATGTATGAAAAGAAGAACCAATTTCTATTTTCTTTTATAAATATCTTTTCTGCTAAGCTGTTCAAAAGATAATTTCAAATATATAAATAATGATGTTTCAATTTAATTAAACCAGCCTCATTTAGCTTGGTTTGTGTATTAGGAAATTATATATTATTTTATGTTGCATTATTTTGTGGGAATAAAAATGAACCCACGTATTATCCTTTTAATCACATCTTTTTATTATGAAAACTGAACATCAAAGAAAAGGAGAAAAGAAAAACGAAAAAATACATTATTACATGTACATAGAAATACAGACGGCCAATCAGAAAACAAATGCGTCATAGCGTCGTCACAATGTAGATGTATATATGCATGAAGAAATAAAAGAGTCAAATGAAATGTTTTTAGAATAATATGAAAACGAAAGTTTTTGTAATTATTGAAAGAATGTCATTTTGAGTTTATTTCTCACCAACATAACTGACAAGGAGTAACAGGAAAAGTGTTACAGAAAACTTCATTTCCGAGATCATATCTTGTTCAATCCAGAAAGAGAATGAAATTATAAGAGAAACAGAAAACACTTAGTACCATCACCAGATTTAGAGCCAAAATCAGAATCAGATGAATAATTGGATATTCCCAAGAATAATCATTCAACTAATGTTATGGCATCTGGAATAAAGCCCCCACTAACCAACAAACTTCTTGGGAATATATCACTAACATCTACCTCCTCCACAAGACCTATGACCAAGTTGTATGTTACCAGAAATGGTAGGACTGTTCGACCACAACAAAGAGACTTGGCTTGTAACTTTAAAAGGAAGGGAGATATGTTATAATGTAACTCCATGGTTTGATCATATGAGCGTGCATTCTGTGCTAAAATTATTATTAATTAGGAGTTTTAAAAAAGGGTTGTTGTTCTGTGTGCTTTGTATTTTGTGGCTGTTAAAGTTATAATTTAAACAGTTGGCAATGGATTCCAGGTTTAGTTTAATTCATATTTAGAGCCTCCGTTAAACTTCATTAGGAAAAACATCACAAAGTATATTTTTAGATAAATATGTCTTACAGATCTGTTTTTATGTTATTCTATTTTTCTCTAAATTAAAAGAAAAGTCTTTCAATATAACATAGTCAGAAACATAAGTTAGCAAATAAATTTTAACCCAGTTGTAACAAAGTAAAAAAAAAAAAAAATAGTTTGATTTATTTTTTCAAGTGACTACTATTGAGTGAGTGCAAAAGTTCTACCCGTTTTTATTACCCATAAAGAGGAGCAAATAAATGCAAAATGAACAGTACCTATTATTGTGCATAATCCCTATTGCTATCTATGACCTTTTGTCATCTTTCTGGTAGGAGATTAATCCTTTGGCAGTAAAATTCCAGCGGTTTCGAGTCAAAAAAGTCTTGGATGGCAGTTTTCACAGCATTAAGATCATCAAAGATTTTCTGACTGAAGGAATTGTTTAATGCACGAAATAGGTGATAGTCAGTCGGAGCCAAGTCAGGAGACTAGGGAGGGTGGGATAAAACCTTCCAACCAAAGCCCAGTAACTTTTGGCGAGTGATGACAGAAGCATGTAGCCTGGCATTATCGTGATGAAAGATAACACAGCGACGATTGGTGAGACCTGGCCACTTTGCTACCAAATCTGAATGCAGCCAGTAGAAGGCAGCATTGATGGTTTGGTTAAGTGGCCAGACCTCCCAGTGAATTATTCCCTGCACATCCCACCACACACTCAATAACACCTTCTTGGGATGAAGTTCAGCTTTCGGAGTCAATGCAAGTGGATCAGAAGGGCGACACACAGTACTAAGACGCTTTACGTTATGGTATATAACTCATTTCTCATCTCCTGTCACAATTCATATCAAGAATGGGTTATTTTTTTACCGGGAAAGCAAGGAAACACAGGTGGCGATTCGGTCATCCCATCATGAGAAAGCCCCTGAAGAATCTTAAGTTTTAAGTATATAATATGTATCTGGTGAAGTTGTGTCATTATTTTGACTTGAACATGCACTACAATTCCACTATTAAGTGGTAGCATAGGTTTCAGTCTAAAAAGCCTTAATTGTACAAAAGGAACAGCAGAGTGACATCCCCAAAACCAAATGAACCCATTGATACAAGGCCTGATTAAAATAGTGCAAATGGGGCCAACGCCCCTGTTGCTGTTGCAAAATTTCTTTTTGACAGAGAAAAAGGATCTTAAAAGAGAAAATTTTCAAGGTGTTTTATACATATATATAAACATGCTAAATCTAAACTATGTTTATTAAAAGGATTTTTTAAATACGCTTTTACATTAGATCAATTATTTAAAAAAAAAAAAATCGGTGTTGTATTTAAATACTTGTTAAATCATGATTCGTTATAGGTAAATTTGACTGAATTATATTAGAATAAACAGATAAATATTACCACATGCACAGTATAAAAAAACAATGATTTACCTCTGCAACTCCAAGATCTGATATTTTAAGAGTTCCACAGTTAGCAAGTAACAAATTCCCGGGTTTAATATCTTTATGAACAATCCCATTGCTGTGCAAATATTCTAAACCATCTAAAAGTTGACAAAAGTACCTATTAAAATAAAAAGTCATTATTATTTAAAACAAATATTAATATGCAAATTCCTTAACCTCTATCAAAAAAGTGCTACCACAAAAGAAATGGGTTAGAAATTATAAACAGAATAAACTACATGAATAATTAAAATTTGTAAAAGGCATTAATGCCCAACAATCAAAAATACTTTTGAAATTAAAATAAATTGAATACATTTGAAATTTCAGAAGAAGTAGTATTTTTTATATCCATGACATAGATTAAAAAATTGACATTGAGAGGGAAAGAGGGAAATATGTAATATATAAATCAAGGATTTAAAACTATTTCAGATCTAAAATGAAGATCATAAATATAATTGATACATAACATTAGGTTTAAATTAACATTACAGTAATTGTATCTAAAAAAAAAAAATAATAAGGTTATTAATGAAGGTATTTCAGACAACCAGTAGCGGACTGATAAGGTTGTCAACTTGCCCAACTGCAAGTGTACCCTAATGGTTTACTATAATGTGGGCCCTTAGCAGTAGCGTCATTTCAGAAATTTCCAAGGTAGGAACAAGGTTAAAATGCTTTGTAAAATTCTTAAAAACATACAAAAACAGTGAAATATCGTAATTTTTTTTCTCCCATTTCAATATTCAGGAAGGGAAGGGGCGAAATCCTGAACCTTCTAATGATGGCCCTTGCCACCAGATAATATATGTGAGAAAGAAAGAGAAAATAAGATGTTTGAAATAGAACTCTATAACTTGCTACACATTATTATGATATCGTAGCTCTACATGAAACTCCAAAAAGAAAAAAAGTGATTATTTTATTTCTTCTTCATAGACAGCAGGGCAGTTGCAGGAACTCTAAACTATAATAGTTTATCTTATTATTTGTATTTTTGTAGATTTTTATAATATGTATTTCCTTTAGCTAAAAGTGTTCATTAGACGACCATATTTTATCTAACAAGCTCACCAGCTATATATAACATTGAAATTCTTTTCCTAAATATTGGGTACATTTAATTTTTCCTCTCAAATTTCCTCCTTTTTTTTTCCTCATAAATGTCAAACTTAAGTTGTGTTTCTTTTCGTGTCTTCTTCCTGAGGGTTTTTCTCAAAGTTCCACAGATCATGGCCACACCCGTAGGGTCATGGCCACACCCGTCTTACTTTATGGCTCAGAGACATGGACCTTGGGGAGCCGGGATCTATCGAGAATCCAAGCAACAGAAATGCGACATTTGAGACCTATAAAAGGCTGCACAATTTTCGACAAGATTCGGAATGAAGACATCAGGAAGGAGTTAAAGATCTTCAACTTATGTGATAGAATACAAGAATATCGTACTAAATGGAAAGACCATGTACAGCGTATGCCGGAAACACGGTTCCCCAGAGCTGCCCTCGACTACTCCCCAAAGGGCAGGAGAGATCGAGGACGACCGAGAAAGCGGTGGACTAAACAATGAAGCCGGAACAGGCACTATGCCTAATCCCTGAAGTTGATGATGATGATGATGAAATGTCAAACTTAGGTAGTATGACAATAGAAGGGTAATATTTTAGTGTTTTTCTAAATAAATGCTAAAATCAAGCCTGGTGACAGAAATTACATTTCCCTAATGAAACACACATGTGGGTCAAACCATCTTTAAATATTCAGATTCTCTTTCTATCTTCTCTCCCATCCCATTCTATCTGTTCTAAGCTCCTCTTTGCTTTTGGACCCATTGGAAGTTTCAAAGTTTGGTAGCAGAAATTGTGGGCACTTGGCAAAAGAAAGTGGAGGGAAGGAGAGCTCTCTTTTTTGAAGGTTTAAAATTTCTTACTTCTCTCTTCACTTATTTTTTGGTCTGACACCTCTTTTATCCCCAGTCCCTTGAGCCTGGACAATTGTAAATTATCTCTGTGTTCTTGCCTCCAATTCAAAGCAATTGTTTCCTGTTCCTGCTCCATGGCTGAAATCCTGGCTATTTTCTCACATTTACAAAAAAAAAATAATTGTGGAATCAAGACTGTTAATCAAGTGTGTGTGTGTAAGGGGGTTGGGGAGTAGAGTCCTGCATTGGGTCGGGTAAATCAATTTTACTTGAACCCGACCCAGACGTTTAGCTCTGCAGTTTGGATTCGGGTCTAGTCCAGGTCAGGTTGACTAAATATTTTTTAATTTGGGTCTAGTCCGCAGACTATGAGTGTCAAAAAAGCAAATTTTTTTACCTGCAGACTATACAGTGGCACTCATTATCTACTAGTTATTCATAGTTCAAATCCTCAAAATCAAAATTAAACAAGCGAATACGAATTGCCAACTCTGAGAATCAAATGTAAACATAAAAAAGAGAATGAGATTCAAAGAAATCATTGCATATCGTATCAATAGCGAACCATGGAGCATGGAGCAAAAGATCACTATATTAGGATAGCACATTGCCCAATATTCCTGTACTGTTACAGTAAAATCCCGTTACAACGAACTTCACGGGACCGCAAATTTTATTCGTTGTAACGGGAATTTCGTTGTAACGGAATTCAATAGAAAATTAAACATTTCAATTCAGATCCTCATATCATAGTTAATTATAAAAACAGTAGTATAATACAAATTAGTAGATAATTAATTATTAAAAATAGTAATAAAAATTAGTAGTACCTTCTAATAACGTAAAGTTAGTACTAATACAATGTATAATATTTTTTATAGAACTGAAAAATTGACTTACCACCATTTCAATGATCTTCAAATTGTACAAGAAAAAATTTAATGCAGAAAATCAGTGATTTGTTTTTGTACAAGGGAGTTTGAAGCTGCGGACAATACAAAATTATGTACATGATTAATATTAGAAAAAATTTTATCTGGTACACTGCTCTGTAAAGAAATAAAATTGCGCACTCTTTCTAAGCTTTCTAAGGCTTCAGCAGATGTAACTTTTGAAGTAGTAATAACCTCATTTTCTTCATCTTCAGAACTTTCTTCATCATTTTCTAAAATGCGATCATCAACAATAGACTGCACAATATCTGTCTCTGTTAATGAATAACAAGTTGCAGCATTGTCATCTGCAGTTAAAAAATCTTTAAAGCTTATGCTTTGAGACACACCAGATTTTTCTTTTACTAAGTTCCAAACAGATTCGATCTCATATTCGACTGTCTGCTCCTCATCATGTAGTACATCGCTAGATTCTTGAGCCGTCGATTCTTTATTTAAATCCTGGTCAATCTGCGCGTGTTTCCAACAGTGGGCTATTGTTTTTTGGCTTATATCATCCCACGATCCACAGATCATATCAATTGCCTCTTTCATGTTGCACTTTCTGTTTACATTATTTTGCAGATCACAGATAATGTGTTTTAATAACATAGTTTTGTATCGTGATTTTACGGCTCTGATAATGCCTTGGTCAAGAGGCTGAAGTATTGCAGTACAGTTAGGCGGGAAATACTCTACACGAATGTGATTCAATATAGGAGGATCATTGTGTGCTGTGCAGTTGTCTATGAGTAGAAGAATTTTACGTTTTTGTTTTTGCATATCTTTATCAAAATTTATCAGCCATTCATTAAAGAATCCTTGCGTCATCCATGATTTTTTGTTGGCTTTGTAGATGCATGGTAAGGACTTAAAATTTTTTAAACAACGGGGTTTTTCAGATTTGCCGATTATGAGTAATTTTCGTTTTTCTGTTCCTGATTTGTTGCAGCAAAATAGGGCTGTAATCCTTTGTTTGGAAAGCTTTCCTCCAATACGCTTGTCTCCTTTTAACGCTAAAGTCTTCCTTGGTTCTAACTGAAAAAATATTCCGGCTTCATCGGCATTAAAAACATCGTTAGGACTATACGTCTTGATTAATTTTAGTACTTCACCTTTACGCCATTCGTTTACAGATTCAACTGGGACGTCTTTTGCTTCTCCTGAAATGCATTTTGCCACTATACCGTATCTTTCTCGGAATCGATTCAACCATCCGACACTGGCTTGAAAATTTTCAACGTTTAGCATTCTTCCAAATTCCAAACCTTTTTCTCTAATTAAAGGGCCACTTAGAGGGATGTTTCTAGAACGAACATCCATAAACCATTTGTAAACAGCACTATCCACATCTTGAAACTGGGCATTTCGAATTCGTTTTCTGCTTGGATCAAAGACTTGAACTTGAAGTTTTTTCAAAATGCTTTCTTTATCTTTTAGAAAAGTGGATAAAGTAGACGGCGAAATTCCATATTTGCTAGCAACATCAGATTCTTTCATTCCTTTCTCAACTTCAGAAATTATGGTTTTTTTTTTCTTCCAAACTAAACTGTTTTCGCTTAACAGCCGCCATTTTATGACCTACTGGTAAGATGAAAATTTTCAAACTGATTTCGAGCTTTGGGAATTCCTTTGCGAAAGTTATTCAGGTAGGGAGGAGAGGGAAGGGGGAATGTGCAATACTCATTTCACGTTTTGTTAAGTTTGCTTACATTGGTTACAGCTTACTTGGACTTCCAAGAAAAAGGGGTGGAGAAAAGGGGAGAGCGAACAAAGGAAACATTCCTTCTGCAGTGAAATGCCTATGCACACCTGTTTTACAACAAAGCTCGGAGAAAAGCGATTGCTTTAGAGATAAGCTTGATTGTCCCTAAGACTAGGCATCGAAAACAAAAATTGTCAAGCGATAAAAATGTACAACTGAAAGTATTTGCCGTGTCATATTATTTCGTTCTAACGAGATTATAAAAAATTGAATATTTCGTTATACTGAGATTATGTTAAGATTATTTGAATACATTTCAAAACGGGACTCGCTTGCATTTCGTTATAACGGGATTTTTCGTTGTAATGGAATTCGTTGTAACGGGATTTTACTGTATTTTTAAACTATGTTAGCAAAATATCATCGAAGTTTTACTGCTGAGCAATACTAATGACAAACTTTGAGATAGTCTTCCAAAAAATATATTTCCTAGGGCTGAATCCCGGACCATCACCAATTACCCATTGTCGATTTCTAGTGGGAAAGTAGGTCTATGAGTAAAACTCACTCAATGACTCAACCATTCAACAGGGAATTTCGATAGTAAATATAAACATCAACTTTAAAGGTTTCTCCTAATGTATGATTAATTAATTTATTAGCGTGTGATTTAAAAAATATAGTTTATTAATAAGAAGTACCTTTTTTTGTTTATATTCTTTATTTTAATAGTGGGAATGTTTTAATATTTTCATATAAAACTACATAACAGTGTTTTACTTGCTGCTTTCTTGGTGTTATATTTTTCTCCTGCAGACTATGTGGTAGTGTGGACAATCAGATGTTTTTTTTTAAATAATTTTTACATAAAATTTTATCTGCGGACTATACGACGGTGCAGACTATATGCACGAAATTACGGTAGGCAGTAAAGGATCATAATTAAACAATATTTCTTAAATTACCTCACATTTAATCCTTTTAGTAGCAGCATAATGTTTTAATATATTTCGGCATTACGATTGTAGCCATCATCAGAAAGGGCATGCTGCTCACAGACCACTGTCGGTGTTTTGCTCATCTTCGGTCAAACGCTTCTTCATTATCTCTTTCCTTCACTTCACTTTATTCATCAGGGGGTGCCATTCACTGGGGATGTTGCTATGTTCTCTATTGTACATAGCATCATCTCCAGTGAATGGCACACCCTGATGAATGAAAGAGAGAATGAAGAAGCATTTGACCGACGACAAGCAAAATACCGACAGTGGTCAGTGAGCAGCATGCCCTTTCTGGTGATGGTTACGATCGTAACGTCAAAATATATTAATACATCATGCTGCTACTAAAAGGATTAATTGTGAGATAATTTAAGAAACATTATTAACTCTAATTGTAGATCAGATGATCATATGAGATATATATGGGCATTTGCCTCAAAGTCGATTACTACTGAAACATACACTAATTTCCTTAAGCAAATTTTCCAAATTCAAATCCCTAAAAGTATACTTTAAACAATATTCTTCATATGAAGCCCTATACTAAAAAATTAATTAAACTAAAAAATCTTCTTACATACTTCATGCTTTGGCCATAACGTGTTTTCGCTAGGGTCTCCCAGTTTGGTCACCGGCACTCATGGTGTTGGCAGCCTTGCACATGTGGTGTTTCTTTCAGTTGATATCTCTTTTAAGGATGTGGCACCACTGTCTGCCGAGCCCTGCTGCATCATTGCCATTGCAAGAATTAGTAAAATTAATGATTTTGACTGCTTTGCGGTATGCACTGTATTTATGGTTATGGTAATTCACAATTTTTATGACGTTATCGAAATGGATGTTTATGTTTTCCTCTGGTTGGCTTTTGTTAATGCACTAGTAATTTTCCCTATAGCGATATCGTAGCTGTGTTCTTTTCTTTGAAAAAAAAAAAAAAAAAAAAACAAGAATCAAAGTACACAGCCATGATATTTCCCTGTGGTGATATCATGGCTGTGTTCTTATTTTTGAAAATAAAAATATAAACTAGAATGAAAGAACATAGCCACGATATTGCTACAAGGAAAATTACTACCACGGTAACAAAAGCCAACCAGGAGAAAAACACAAACATCCATTTTGATAACATCATAAAAATTGCGAATTATCAAAACCATAAATACGCCGTATATTGCGAAGCAGTCGGAATCATTAATTTTACTATTTCTTGCAATGGCAACAATGCAACAGGGCTTGACAGACAGTGGCGCCACATCCTTAAAAGAGATGTCAACAGAAAGAAACACCACACATGAAAGGCTTCCAACACTGTGAGTGATGGTGACCAAGCTAGGGGACCTCAGCAAAAATACGTTACGGCCAAGGCATGAAGATTGTAAGAAGGTTTTTTAGTTTAATTAATTCCCTAAAAGTATATTAAGTGACAGAAATCCATCTTTTATACCATCTCACTTTAAGAAAATTTTGAAGCATAATAAAGTTAAACAACTCTTGGTAACAGTTCATAGACCCAAATGTAATGGTAAAGTTGAAAGACTCAACCAAACTAGACATATCCCGGGTACTTATTTCATATTTAAATGCAAGATAAAATATTTAATTTGTGTTATTACATGTTATGCTAAAGTATGATAGAATATTTTATTTTTATTGCATAATTTATTTGCCTTACTTTTTTTTAAATGTTAGTTTTATGTTATAACACATTTTTAATCTTTATATTTCAAAAATATTATCTCTTTATATTCCTTTATGTTTTCTACTTGCTTAAGATGTAAGATTAATGAGTCATCCAAAAAAGTCCCATGGCCTAAATTATTACAACAAGTAATTGAAGGATATAATTCTACTCCTCATTCAGTGACAAAGTTTCCACAGCATGCTTAATGTATGGTGTTGTAAAGTTTAATTCAGCTGTCTAGTGGAGATATTTTCTTTCAAGAGTAAGCTCAAAGTAATTTTAATTAGGATTGGCCATACCAGGTTCTCTTGTACCGAGAGGAAATTTGCCATTTTATGAAAAACAGTCACTAGAAGTTATTCTAATGAATAAACACATGCATTTTAAATACCAAGTTAAATAAAAAACGTTATATAACCTTTTATGGCTCAAAAATAAATGCTGAAAAACATTTATGCAGAAAAATAATCTTGGTTACTTGCAGATGACCATTGAAGAAACAAATATAGGTAAACTAAGCTAGTTTATTTAACTTCACAAAAGGGAATTCTAATGGATTTCCAGAAAAGCTTCAACACATTTAATTTAAATAAAAATTATGATGGGCATCTTGAGAAAGAATGGTATATGTTAAGTTTCTCATGACTGGTTTCGTGTGTGGAGGTACAAATTAAACTTAAATGGACTGTATACTCTAATTTATTTTTAAACACTAACTCAAGGTGGAATCTCGCTCGAGGATCCCTGTTAATACTTTGGTGTCTACTCATACACTGACTCGAACACAGGGGCGCAGCCTCTACACAGGTGCGTGCGCACCTTATTACATCATACTGAAACAAATGCCCGTACATTCCCCCGGGCCTTGCAATGTTTTTATACATTCAAGAAATCACTAACAGTCAATTTTTTCAACATAAAAATACTGACACAATTAATATTACACAATATCATAACAGTAAATATTACATATGTTTAATAAAAGTAATGCAAAAATTTTTCAAAATATTACATAATTTACAACATTCACAATTAATAACAATGTTAATCATTTATTGGAAGCGGGCAAACCTTAGAAATAGACCTTTTAAATTTTCCAGAGGAAGTATTAACCTCCACTACCCTTACTTTTTTGTCCACTCCGGAAAAAATTTTGCTTATTCTGGCCAGTGGCCACTCACAAGGAGGTAAATTATCCTCTTTTAGAATAACCATGTCTCCAACACAAATATTTTGTTTCTTAAATTTCCATCGCGATCTCTGTTGCAAGTGGCATAGGTAATCTAAATGCCACTTACGCCAAATGCTTTGAAATAACTTAGTTATTTTTTGCCATTGCCTAAACCGGTTTTCTGTAATTTCTAATAAATCTGGCTCATTTATAGACGTAATTGACCTTCCTAAGAGGAAGTGGGCAGGGGTCAACACATTTAAATCCTCTACGTTAGAAGTTAAAGGGACCAATGGCCTAGAATTTAGCATCCCTTCAATTTGTATAATTAAAGTTAAAAATTCCTCTTAAGTTAATTTTAAATTTCCCGCAACTCTTTTCAAATAATATTTAAAGGATTTGACTCCTGCTTTCCACAATCCTCCAAAGTTTGGAGCTCTAGGAGGTGAGTACTGCCAATCAATGTTTTATGAACTCATATACCTTGAAATTTGATCATCTGGCCTATTTACCATTTTATACAATTTTTTGAGCTCTGCATTTGCTCCCACAAAGTTCTTAGCATTATCTGTATACAGCTTACTGCATTTTCCTCTCCTTGATATGAATCTCTTAAGAGCAGCTATAAAGGCTACGGACGTTAAATCCGTGACCAACTCTAAATGTATAGCCTTGGTCACAAAGCAAATAAAAATTGCAACATATATTTTATTATAAATCCCTTTTCTTTGATTTTTATACTTAATATAGAAAGGACCAGTGAAATCTACCCCAGTAATATTAAATGGATAGTTCTGAACAATTCTGCCTTTTTCAAATTACCTAATATTTTCTATACAACCTAATATTTTCTATACAACTTTTCTACATAAATTTCTACTATTTGTAATCCAAAATGTTTCCCTCAAATAATACAATAGAGAATTAGGCCCAGCATGCAAAAAATTTTTATGATAAGAGACAACAATTAACTCAGTTAATTTATGTTTAGATGGAAGAAGAATTGGAAATTTCTTATCATAATTTAAATCACTATTTCCAAGTGGTCCTCCTACTCTTAGCAGGCCTTCTCTGTCAATAAAAGGATGCAAATTGCTTATCTGACCTCTAGGACTTAATGTACCTGAATTTTTCAGAGAAACAATTTCTTTTCTAAACTCTTCTTCTTGTAACATTTTTATCAAGACCTTTTCTGCGGTCTCTATCTCTTTAATATGCAAAGAACCTTTTTGTTTAACTTTATTTTTACAATTGCTTATGAAGCTGTAAATAAAACTAAGAACACAGACAACTTTAGGATAGTAACTGTTACTAATAGTAAGAAAGTCAGATAAAAAAGTACTATTTGTACTGATAACTGTTCTTTCACTTAAATGTTCTACTTTAGATTTAAGTTCTTTTTCATAGTCATTTACAATCACAGACACTGGAATGTCTTTTTTGGGATATTCAGGCATAGTCAAGAATTTTGGGCCGTTGAACCATAAATCACACTGTACTAATTTATTTGGGTCTATACCTCTGGATAACAAATCAGCTGGGTTGCTCAGGGATTGCACATGTCTCCATTGGTGCACATCTGACATCTCTTGAATAGTTGTTACTCTATTTGCTACGAAGGTTTTAAACTGGTGAGCCTCTTTCCGTATCCAACATAAAACGATCATAGAATCACTCCAGAAATAAAGTGAAGTTACGTTCAGCTTTAGTGCGATTTGCACTTTTTTCATTAGTTTCACTAGAAGAACTGCAGCACACAATTCTAAGCATGGAATAGTAACCTTTTTATGGGCGCAACTCTGGATTTACTGGCAATCATCTTTATTTTAAATTCTGCTTTCCTATTGGTTGATTTGGCATAAACAACTGCTCCATAGGCTAATTCTGAGCTATCGGCAAATCCATGCAATTCTACAACTACTGAATCTTCTATAACTATGCATCTGTCTATCTTTATATCATTTATTACATGTAGACATTCAGTTAAATGTTTCCACTCTTTTTGAGTTTCAAATGGTAAGGGGTCATCCCATTCGATCTTTAATAGCCACAATTTTTGCATAAAATTTTTTTAATTGGAAATGATGAGGTCTAATAAACCCAGAGGGTCAAAAATATGCGCTATTATTGATAGTACACTTATCTTGGTTTGTACAGTTAGTGGTTCGAGTGTTACCTTAAAAGCAAAGTGATTTTCTTTGGAATTCCAACAAACTCCTAATGTTTTAGTAACTTCACTTTTTAAAAATGCATAATCTGAATCATCACTATTTTTTAATTCATTTGAATTACTACACCATTTATGAAGGTGCATACCTCCCTTTTTGAAGATTTCGCATAATTCATGTTGTAACTCTTTAGTATTAATTACTCAATGTGTCAGATCCCGACAACACATCGTCTATGTATGTGTCGGACATTACTATTGGAGCAGCTAATGGGAAATTTTTTGATTCATCTAATGCTAATTGGTGTAGTGTACGCATAGCTAAATATGGAGCACTTACTGCCCTGTATGTGACAGTAGCTAACTCAAATATTTTTACTGGTTCATCAATTTCTGTTTTCCAAAGTATTCGTTGAAGCTTTCTCTGCTCTGGTGTTATCAAGATCATTCGAAACATTTTTTGTACATCGGCAGTAAAAGCAAATATGTTGTTCATCACATAAAGTAGTTTCTTTATTTTTTACTGTTTCTTTTTCTATTGATTCAATTTCCCAGAATTTACGCATTGTTACTTCTAAACCATTTGTAGTGTTTATTAACCCACAGTGTTCAAATCTTTCTCTCTCACTCATTATACTTCCTGACACTATAAACCCAAATTCAGAATTCAGTAAAATTAGACCTGAATTTTCAATTGTCCTGGTCTTAATAACTCATAAAAAACTTCGGCAGAGAGCAGCATTTGCAATTTTTGTGGATAATTAAAATTTACATCAGCTAGTTTTAAATTAGAAATTTTATTCAACAGCACCAGTAAACGACTGATTCGCTTCTATTTTACGGTTTTCTTTTTTTGTTTGATAATGAATAGACAGATGTCTTTTGTTACACATTGAGCAGGATAATTTAGAAGTGCAGTTTTTAACCACATGCTTAGAGGACTGACAATTAAAGCAATAGTTATTCTTTTTAATTATTTCTATTCTGTCAGCTACAGATGAATTTTTATACATAGCACATAAATGCAAAGGATGACCCTGACCACATAAGACACATTTTAATCGTTTAACATCTGTTAAGAATATGTTTGACTCATGATGTTTTTGCTCAAAGTTATAGTTATTCTTAAGAGTTTTTCCTCATGATATGTTATATACATGAATTTCTTTTGCTAATTCACAGGGATTAAACCAATTCTCAGCCTGCCGCACTGAAATGTGAGCTACTACTTCTTTATCAAGGGCACTGATTATTTTATCGGATATAAGTAAATCATTTAATGATTTAAAATCTGATACTTTTCTCAAATTCAAATAATATTCCAAATTCGTGATTAAACGAGAAGTAAATTGAACATATGTTTCGTTTTCCTGGTGTGTTGCTTTTTTAAACTGCTCTAAGCAAGCTTGAGGTGTTGGCTGGTATTCTCTCAAGATGATCGATAAAACTTTTTTGTATCACTTGCTCCAATTTCTACAAAATTTTCTAGATGGTAAAACTTTTACTTCAAATGAGGACATCTAAAAAGACTTGGAAGATCAGACGTGGATTTAGGGGAGGGCTATACAGGCTATAGCCCAGGGTGGCAAAGTACAGGGGGCAGCAAATTCTTCGAAAATATCAAATGGTGCTAGGTTATAATTTAGGATAAACAGAAAAAACAACTGTGAACTAGTTTTTAAATAAAAATATAAAAATAACATGTTTTAATAACTTTATATAGAAATCACTGAATGCTTATGGAAGGCGAGGGGTATAATTAAATAAATCTAAGATAATATATTTCTCTCAGAGCTTAATAAAGACAGAAGTGGTCTTAGGGCCTGATGCACATTCCTCCCACCTATAATTTTCCCCGTAGTTTTTACCATTCTTAAAAAAAGAAAAAGCCTTTTATTTTCCTATCATTTTGCCAAAAATGTATATTTAAGTAAAATATTACCTTTGTAAAACTTTTTATTTTGCTGTCAGAAGTAAAATCCTCCCCAAGTGCTATTTCAAGAGCGTTATTGTATAATTTAGTTAAACTTTTTTGTACAGTACACGAAATTTCAAGCTCCTAAGGAAGAGACTCTGGGTTATGGCCCAGCCGGCCCATGCATTAATCAGGCTCTGTTTACTATACTTCTTCTTTGATTTTTTTAACACTTTCTAACATGGATGAAAAGTGTTAATGATTTCGGTTTGTCTGTCTGTCTGTCCGCACTGTAACTCCCATAAATATTCTTGGAATTTCTTGAAACTGATATATGTTATTCCAAATCACTATCGGATATTTCCTATTGAAAACGGAGTGTATACCTTTCTGGTTTGCGTAAAGGGACACCCAAAAGTATTCCAAAGTATTGTGTCCTATAAGAGGCATTCCTATAAACCATATTTTAATACCGCTACTTTACCTTAATGAAATTGCAATATGTAATTCAAGTCCACCATCAGATGCTCCCCATCGGAAATGGTGTAAATACCATCACTGGTTTGATACAGGGATATCAGAAAGTATTCCTACGCATTGCGTTCTATGAGAGGTATTTCTATAAACCAAATATGAAGAACTTCACTTTGCACAAAGGAATGCTTTCCATAGAATACAGTATGTTTAGCATTAGATTTAAAGGGCCACACAAAAATATTCAGTCACATTAATGGGTATGTTGAGAAATTTGCTGGAATTGTATATTTGTTTATATTAATCATTTTTAATCCCTTTCTAAATGTTCTTTAACACTTTCCAATAAGGTTAAAAAGTGTTAATGACTTCGGTTTGTCTATCTGTCCATCTGCCTGTCCGCACTCTAACTCACGTATATATTCATGCAATTTCTTGAAACTGATATATAATATTCAAGTTCACTATCGGATGTTCCCTATTCAAAATGAAGTGAACACCTCTACTGGCTTGTGTACAGGGACACCAAAAAGTATTCCAAAGCATTGTGTTCTAATTCTTTTATTTTACACAAATTTCAAGTAAATTGAAATATGTTTTTCAAGTTCACTATCAGATGTTAATGTGGAGTAAATACCACCACTGGTTTGTGTACAGGACACCCGAAAGTATTCCAAAGCATTTGTTCTATGAGAGGCACAGTAGAGAGCCAGAAATCCGCCGACCTAAAATCAGCCGAAGTCCGAAATCCGCACAGCTTGCCAGATACATATAATGAAATTCACTAATAATAAATTACAAAACTGCAAATCAGAATTTTTGTAAAAGATCTTGAACACAGATTTTATGTTTGCATTTTATGATTACAAAAAAGAAAAACAAAATAATAATAATATGAAAGACTGCAAGAGCCAAGTTGCTGCTAATGAAATTGACAGTATATTAAATTCATCAAAAGGAAATAATGATTATTGTGATATGATGATATTAATCAGGTAAATAATAACAAACTAATATTTTTAAATGCTTTCTAATGAAGGCATAATTTGTAAGGAAGAACTCAATAAAATTTGTAGAAAAATAAATTTGTGTTACTACTATTTACAATAAATAAAAAAATAAATAAATCATGCAGGTTCAAATTTAGTTTAAAACTAGTTATATGTGAACAGATTTTATCTAAGTTTGACAAATATTTTTTTTCATATTTATTTATTGTTTTCATTATATATTTTTGTTAATGTTTATTAATATTCTTATGTACCTAGTAATTTAATATTCAGTGTTATTATTCACTAGTATGTGTTTAGTTTGAATAATATTCTGTTTTTATTATTCAAAGTGAAAATCATTTTTTATGGGCCCCGAAATCCGCAAAATCTTGAAATCCACACATTCTCTGGTCCCGAGCTGTGTGGATTTTTGACTCTCTACTGTATTTCTATAAACCAAATTTTAATAACTTTATTTTGAACGGGTCAAATTGAAATATGTGATTCATATGCACAAAAGAAAGCTTTCTACAGAATATAGTATGATTAGTATTAAATTTACAGGGCCACACAAAAGTATTCAATTACATTAAAGGCTTTTATTGGAAATTTGCTGAAATTGCATTTTTGTTTACATTAAGCAATTTAACACTTTATAACATTTTTTAAGTGTGAATATGATTTCAATTTGTGTATCTATCTATCTGACTGTCCATCTGCCCGCCCCCACCATCCGTAAATATTTTTAGAATTTTAACAAAATTATATATGTTATTCAAATTCAATGTAGAATGTTCCCCATTTTAAATGGTGTTAATAGGTCCTGTGCAACCACTTTGTGTACAGAGATACTCAAAAAATGCCACTACATTGCACTTAAGGATAGATATTTTCATAAATTATATTTAAAGAACTTTCTACTGTAAAAATCATAAAGAAATTGACATTTGTTTATAATATGCTAAAATAATATTTTGTATAGAATATCATTTTATTAACCTTCAGATTTACAGTGCTACACTAAAATATTCAGATATATTAAGGGCTGCAATTAGAATATAAGGACCACGTTTTCTTTAGTGTTAAGCATTTTTAACATTTTCTAACAATGTTTAAGAATTACTAGAAATTCAATTAGTCTATCTGTATGCCTTTCTGAACTGCTGTCTGCCCTTTGTGTGATTATGTAGGCAAAAAGCATTGAAAGCTATATGAAACAACAATTAGGTACATTTGGAAAGTGTTAATAATGAATGAAGCAAAAAATCAGTTGCATATAAAAATTGAATACCGTCTGCTTTATTTAATCTCATGATAAAAACAATTTTTAGATATGTATTTTAATTAAGGTTAAAGTTATCTGCAGAAGAAACTGAAAATATTTTACAGATAAAATTAAAAAATTTTGTGCGCTTCCAAATATTTCTTTTGTTTTATTTCTTTAAAAATTGTGTCGCTATTTCATGCAAGAAACAAGAATGACAGTGACATTAAAAACATCATTTTCTAGGTGCAGGTTAGTTTATTTTAAGTTAACTTAATTATATGAGTAATTTTGTTCTTTTAGAATAGATTTTATTTTATTTTTTGTTCCAACTAATTTTATTTTCAAGCTGGAAAAGGCCTCATATTTGATAAATATTCCTTTTTTAGCACTTTTCGATAAGGTTGAAAAGTGTTAATGACTTCGGATTTTCTGCCCGTCCGTCTGTCTGCTCTCTAACTTCAGTAAATATCCATGGAATTTCTTGATATTCATATATGTTTTTCAAGTTCACTATCGGATGTTCCCTATTGAAAATAGAGTATCACTACTGGTTTGTGTACAAGTATACTTGAAAGTATATTACAAAGGAATGCGTTCTATTGCAGGTCATTTCTGTAAACCATATTTTAATACCTTTTACTTTACACAAATATTAATGAAATGTATGATATTCAAATTCACTATCAGATGTTTTCTGTTGAAAATAAAGGAAATACCACCACTGGTTTTGCACATTGACACCTAAAAGTATTTTAAAACATTGCATTTTATGACAGGTATTTTTATAAACTATATTTTAATAACTTTACTTTGGACAAATCTTAATGAAAATGAAATATGTTATTCGTATGCACAAAAGAGTGCTTTCTGTAGAATATATGATTTTGATTACCATTAAGATTTTCAGGGCCAAAGAAAAATATTCAGTTACATTAAGTACTATTATTGGGAATTTGCTGGAATTGCATTTTCGATTATATTTGTATACATTTTAAAGCATTTTATGCCCGAATATGATTTAAATTAGTGTATCTATCTGTCCGTCCTTCAGTGTATGTAAATATTTTCAGAATTTCTTAAAAATGATATGTGTTAAAGTTCACTATAGATTATTCACTATTTAAAATGATATTAATAGATTCTGTACAATTGGTTTGTGTACAGGGATATCCCCAAAAATACAAATGCATTCCATTTTAGGAGAGACGATTTTATAAATAACATTTAAATAATTTTCTATGGAAAAAATCATAAAGAAATTTATATTTATCGTAAATACGATAAAATAATGTTTTGTATAGAATGTGATATGTTTATCCTTCAGATTTACAGAGCTACACTGAAATATTCAGATACATTAAGGACTGCAATTGGAATTTAAGAGTTGCATTTCCTTAAGCATTTTTAACACTTTCCAACAATGTTTAAGAGTGATCATGAATTTAATTAATCTACCTGTCTATCCTTCTGTCTGTTGTGTGATAGCACAGGCAAAGATTATTGAAGGTTGTTCGATACAACGGGTACATATATTTGAAAAAAGCAGGGTTGGGTTTCTGACGTGAAAAAGTGGTTTTTGACATGACAGTGGTTTAAACAGTCAAAAACCCGTCAGAAATCTCTACTGTCAAAAACCTGTATTTTCAAAATTTATAAATGAGCTAGAATCTGGTTAGAAGTAAGATTTAGTAATATTTGCCATATACAAGTGAATATCTAAATATTATGCTGTTTATAAATTAAGAAATCTTAAAAGAATTTGTAGATAATTTATAGAAATTTAGGTAAATTAGCTGGTTTTATAACCTAAGAAATATATACAAAGTATGCATAGACATATTTTGTATGATTATGTTTATTTATATTAATATTTATGAAATTCTAAAATTCCAAAGTTACTTATGAATTTTCACATAATCCATGAAAACACAGGAAAACAGGATTTTATTTTTTCTTTAAGTAAAACATAATACATGTAGACAGTAAATTAATATGAATTTGAAAATAATTATATATATAATCTGTATTCACTTTATCATTTATTAACAAATTCTTGTCTAATTATTATTATTATTGATTGTATAGATATTTGTACCTGTTTATAACTTGGACTATTAGTGTTCGGTGTTTTGGGAGAAAGGCTGATTGACTACTCTAGTGTCTTAGGCCTAAGGGGAAGTGCCCTCCGTTTGGGTCTTTCTAAAGGGTCCTAGCCCGTATTTATGCAAGTTTTGGAGAAAAACATGAAAAATTTTGAACATCTAGGCCGACGAGCGCACCATGGGAGTAAACCTGGTACCTCACGTCTACCAGCTTTGTGCTTAGAACCGCTTGGCCACTGGTGGGCCCTACAGTTTAAGACTAATATATATATTTTTTTTAATCTGTACGAGTAAATATTAAATTTATTGCAATTTATACATCATGGCCAGAAAACATTTATATTTTTCTTGTCTTTTCTAATTATAAGAATTTCAGACGCAATTCAAGCTTGTTTAACATTCAGAATTATTGCTTTTTCTTATAAACTTGAAATATCAGCAGTCATTAAAAAAATAAAAATAAAAGTTATGTTTTTCTATAAAATATTTAAATACAAAATATTAGGCTATGCATTTTTATTTTACTGGTTAAATACATAATACTAAAAGCACAATACTAAAAAAAATTGAAATATACAATGTTATATTGCAAATAAAATGATTTATCAATCAAAATGATCTATCAATGTTTTATAAATCATTAATTTTTAGAAGCCTAAAGTTTTGTTTTTATATTAATCAAAATGTTATAATAATGTTTCTCCAAAAACATTAATATGTTTACCTTTTTAAACATACTTATAAATAATATCTTATTGAAAAGTACTCTATTTTTAAAGTATCTCATAACTAAGTTTAATATATACTATATTAAGCATAGTTATAAATAAATTTCGTAATAATATATAAAAGTATCACAGCATATTTTGAATGAACATAGAAATAATTCATAATAAAATTTTAAAAGCCTAAAGTTTTGTTTTTTGTATTAATCAAAATGTTGTAACAATGTGTTTATCAAAGAAAATCAAGCTATTTGCTTTTCAAAAAATCTTTATAAACTATATTTTGTTAAACTAAGTTTTTATATGACAAATTATAAATATAGGTTTTTGACATGACGGTTTTAACCATCAAAAACTGTCACGTGTCAAAAACCTGCCAATCCTGGAAAAAAGGCATGATTTTTCATTCTTGCTATATTATTTTTTTGCATGACTTTTTATTTGAACTTTTAAATTTATAAACTATAAAATATTATATAATTATATATAATGTATAATCAGAGCAAATATAAAGTTAATATAAAATACCAGAGTTTTTATTATTATTCTTATTATATTTCCCTTTTAGTTGATATTACAGTGATTTCTTGCGATGGGAATGTTTCTGAAAAGTTATCGAAAGGTGCTCATTGCTCATTTATAACATAAGAAGTATTATAGAGTAAAAATACAAAGACAATTTCATTCTTTAACACTCGGGTAGTTATGTCAAAAAATTTCACGCATTTGTATTGTAAACGGCTGCGTAAATATGTCAAAATTTTACCCACTATTCAGTGGGAATTTTTTTTTCTTAAAGATAACTTTAAAAAGAAGATTGGGTAGGGGTGGAGAGGGAAATTATTGGAAAGAATTAGGGGCGGCAAGTTGTTATTAGCCCCTAGGCGGCAGAAATACAAATCTGCCCCTGGCTAAGATCAGAAATTTTATGAACATTCAATCATGCTATTGCCAGAAATATAGCAAAAGGTACTGGATCAAAATAGAGAATATATAATTCAATAAAATATTTATATACAATAAGAAAATCGTCTTTCATTTTCACCAAAAAAATCAAATTACTTTCCAAACTATCCGATGCACTTCATATGTTTGGCTGCCTAATACATTTTGATTAATTGAGTTCTTTATACATGTTCTAGTCTTATGTTTCCTTTTGCACTGCATAACTACATTTAACAGGCCTAGTCCTAATAAAGCTGATAAGGAAAAAAAGAATTTAGGAAAAATATGGTCATTTTGCTTTTTTTTTTTTTTTTTTTTTTTTTTTTTAAACTTCAAAGGCATTAATTGCCTCAATTTTAGCACTGGAATCACTGAATCAGTACAAAACCCCCTGGGCACAAGAAACGTAATTGAATTATTGGAGCACTGTTGGAAAAAAAAAAAACATGCATAGGTACATACATAAACATAATGAAATATACTTACCCATGTGACTGCCAAATTGGAAATTTCTTTTCTGGGACTGAATCAAGAAGTTCTTGAAGAACACAAACACAATATTCAAATATCAGATATAGCTTCTGCTTCTCATCATTATACATAACTTCAATTAATTTAATAACATTTTTATGATCAAGTTTCCTCAACAATGAAATCTCCCTACAAAAAAAAAAAAAAAGAAAACACTCTAGAGACTAGAATAACATCTTAAACATAAATACGAGGGTTGCCTCTTAAGTTTCTACAAAAAGTAGGAAGAAAAAGAATTTTTTTGGGAACAAACTGTTTTATTGCTTTTCAAAATATTCACCTTTAAGATTTACATACTTTTCCATCTGTTCAAACCAATTCTTGAAACAGTTTTTCCACTCTGAAGTTGATAGCTCAGAAACATGGTTTTGGAAGGCATCAACAGCTTCTTGAGGTGATGAAAATCGCTGCCCACACATTTTTTGTTTGACATAAGGGAACAAGAAAAAGTCATTAGGTGACAAATCAAGAGAATATGGGCAATGAGACATAAATTCGATATTTTTATCCTTTAAATAATCAATTGTTTCACGTGCTGTGTGGGAACTGGGGTTGTTATGATGAAGAATGATGCAGCGATTTTTGTTGTTTTTCCTGATTTTATTGATGACTTTTGGCAAACAAATTTCTGTGTACTATTTAGCATTAACAGTTTTTTGATACTCTAAAGGAATGGTTGTGATATGTCCTGTAAGGCCGAAGAAACAAGCAATATTTTTCTTGGAAAAACTTCGTGAATGAACAACTTTTGTAGGATTCGGTTCATCCAGAAACACCCAAACAGTGGATTGTTGTTTAGTTTCCGGCTCATATGAATATATACAAGCTTCGTCACATGTAACGATGTTGTATATGGATTTTGCTGTTCCCAATTTGAATTTTTTTAGCATTTCCTAACACCAATTTACATGAGCCTCTTTTTGAGCTTCTGTCAAATTGTGCGGAATCCATCCGGATCAAATCTTTTTTTAACAGCTAAATGTTCATGCAAAATGGAATGTATTGCAGTCTGTGATAATGCCAAGGGATGCTTCTATCTCACATTACGTGACATGTCGATCTTCTTCAATCATCTTGCGCATAGCATCGATGTTGTTTGGAATCACTACCGATTTTGGCCGTCCTTCACGAGATTCATTACTGACGGATGCACGACCATGACAAAACTCTGCAAACCAATTGTGAACAGTCTTTTCTGATGGTGCTTCATTACCAAAAGTTTCACCAAGCGATACTATGCATTCTTGTCGAGTGAGACCTTTCTTAAAATCATAAAAAATCATCCAACGGAGACCTTCATGAGTTACTTTCATTTTTTTCACTTCACTTGCTTTTTTTAAACACTCACTGTAAACAAAATATGCAGACGATTTCTAAGATGCCACTGATTCTAAGATAAAAAAATGTGAATTTTAGAAATATCCTGAAGACAAATTTCAGTAATGGTTTCTATTGGTTGTTTGTAAAAACATAAAAGGCAACCCTCGTAAGTACATATGTAAACAAGACAAAAAACATTATGTTTAAGTTTCTGTGCTGTAGTCTTTTCATTGGGGATCATCAACCCCAACATCCTCAGCAGCTACTCACAAGGGAAGTATGAATTGGTAAAATTGATATTGGAACCAAACCAAGCTTAAATTAAAGAGCATAGTTGAAAACATAAGTTTTAATGCAAAATTTGTGCAACAACCCACCATGAATCGGAATATAACTAGAAGTTTCAGCTATTTCTATAAAAACTAACTAAACACAAAAAGGTTGTGCAGTGGTAGTGTGTTTGACTCATGAGTATGAGTTCCTGAGATCAAGTCTTCGCAAGGAAGTTTTGCATTTTAATTTTTTATTTCGATATATATATTAACATTTTTAATTAAAATAAATTAAAAAATTAATTTAAGAGAAAATGTTTATTATATTAAGGTCTTTTTTTAAGTATACCAATTAATAAAATATTATCATTTAACAAATATATACGAGGAGCAAACATTCAAACTGAGTTTTCTCCAAAAGTTAAAGGACTGAGTTAGTGATTTTTACTTGAATTTAACATAAAACAGAATGTCTACATATCTTCCTAGATATGTTCACATATCTCCTTAGTAACAAGTAATTCATCAAAACAAACGATAATTAGGGTTTAAGTTTTTTTTTAATTTATTAGATTTTTGTATTTTCTGAAAAATTGTATCTTACTTATAAAAAAGAAAATCATGTTTAAAGATACAAATATAATTGAAATTTATAATGACTATGATTAATAATAGAAAATTTATGAAAGCATAAAGCATTTTTCAAAATGAGAACAAGAAATATAAAAAGATTGATCACAATTAATTGCATTATAATTTCGTTCACTGTCAAATATTGTTCATCACGAACATTTTGTTAAATATTTGGCTTTCATTTCAGAAAATTTTGGAGTGAAAGGCTGATATTTTATACCAACTATGTGAAAAATACCAGAGCCGGGAATCGAACCCGGGCCTTCCGCTTTACGTGCGGATGCTCAAACCACTGAGCTACCCTGGCTGATTACCAGCTAGGCATTTCTCACACAATATCTGCTAGCAAAGTCACCGAGTCTGTAAACACAGCTGTATCAAGTGACATTAATATTCATGGCACAACTAAATTAAATTAAATTAAATTAATCTAATAATAAAATTAATAATAATAAAATTAATCTAAATTAAATTAAAATTTCGTGGTCTATTGGAGTTGTGCCATGAATATTAATGTCACTTGATACAGCTGTGTTTACAGACTCGGTGACTTTGCCAACGGATATTGTGTGAGAAATGCCTAGCTGGTAATCAGCCAGGGTAGCTCAGTGGTTTGAGCATCCGCATGTAAAGCGGAAGGCCCGGGTTCGATTCCCGGCTCTGGTATTTTTCACATAGTTGGTATAAAATATCAGCCTTCCACTCCAAAATCTTCTGAAATGATATTTCATGGTTGATGAATAAATTTCTGAATTAAATTAAAATAAAATATTTGGCTTTCTTTCGGGATTACTAGAATTGCAAAATTCGTATTTACCTAGATTTTGAAATATTTGAGATATAAACTAATAAAATCATTCTGAGAAAATTTGTTATTGTGCTTAATTTTATTGTCAGTTTCTCCGACACCAACAAATTTGACAGTTCTTAAAAAAATATTTGAAATAAAAGTTAAATGCAATGTCAAATAGTTAAGCAGCAACAGCTGTTATTCATTCAGGATTCTTCCTGCAAAAAATTGCATGAATAATAACACAATTAAGAGCAGACAATCAGCACTTGCTATTAGTGAAGTCGATACAAAATACTAATTACAATTTTATATAAAACAGTAGCACAAATCATTAACAAAATTTTACCTAAATGTACTTAATATAAAAGTATTTCCCCTTAAAATATTAATTTCTTTTAATTAAAAAAGAGATTAAAAATTTAAAAATTATTAAATTATCCGTGCAAATACACTTTTTAATAAAACAAATTTTTTCTCTTAAAATAATAATTTAATTGAAAATGAAAAAAAAAAATTAATTGCAATAAAAAATTAAAATACAAAACGACCTTGCTGGGACTCAATTTCAGCACCTCTTACTCACGAGTCAAACACAATACCCCTGCTCCACCTTTCCTTGCTACGTTTTATGTTTTGTTTGCTTTTATAGAAATAGCTAAATCTGTTAGGGTCATACCTCGATCTATCGATGTTGTTGCACAATTTTTTCACTCTACTATATATTTTCAGTCATGGTCTTTAATTTAAGCTTCGTTTAGTTTCATTAGGAATTTTACTTATTCACACTTCCCCTTGTCAGAAGAGTAAGGTTTTTTTTTTTTCTTGTTTAAAGTAAATTTAATTCAAGTTTCTAAAAAAAAAATTTCAATTATAAATAAGTACATCTTATTCTTAAATACTTTCAATATATGAAACAAGATAATTACCAGAAATTAAATATAAAAATAAAATAAAATTTTTAGCACTAAATTTGGTGTTATCATCAAGATTGATGAGCACCCCAGAAACAGAATTTTCTGCATCAATATGCATCACCAGTATTATAAAACAGTTTTTATCACAATTCCCTACAACATCAAAGCCAGTATACAAGCATAGAAAAATATTGTAACCCCTAACTTATAGAACAAATTTTAATTTACAAATTTTATCTCATGAGTATATACACCATGGACGATTCCAAAAAGTGGGCGTCCATAGGGTCTGAATCCCTTCCAAAGTAAAGCTCAATAAAACGATTTAATAAAAAACTAAACTGTTTTTTATCATCATAACTTTTAGAAGAAAATGTGGTCTTTTACTATGATCAGATTAGTTTTATCTAGAAAAGGGGTGAGGGAGGGGTTTAGCAGGGAGGGTGGGTGGGTAGTGCTGACTCTTGACTAATTTGGCAAGGTGATTCACCCGATGTTTTTTTAAACACATTTTAGCACCCGGCTGCCCTTTTAAAAACATTTTAGTACCAAGTGGCCTTTTCTAACACTTTAAATGTTTGGAGGCCTTTAGATACTTTTCTACCTGACATGTAACTTTCCAGCAACAATAAAAAAGCATTCCTGGAAGAACAAATTCATATAGCCAACATACTTATATACATGTAAAATTAGTAATTTACTTTTGTCATGTACAAAAAATCATAACATAGAAGACTGCAGATTATACAGATAATATCCTTTTTATTGAATTTCCCCGGCAGCCCTTTTATTCTAGAGTCAGCACTAGTGGACACCGACTTCCTCCATTAGATATATATCAAAAATCTGTCTGAGAAAAATTAGTGGGATTGTTCGGATTTGGCTTGATGGGTATATTTGTATTATGTTTAGTGGCAACTTTTTTAATCTTGTTTGAGGCTCCACGATTGTATTGAATTGAAGTGGTGAATTTGAGTGAAGGTTTTTGAAAATTGTTAATTAAATTTAAATTTCTTAAACGTTTTCTATACAATTTATCGATATAACAGGCCTTTTTGGCAAACTTTTTAATATTATTTAATTCCTTTTTAAGGATTTTATGATCTTTACAAATTATAATAGCCGGATTAATATAGGCCTGGATTGCATTTATTTTATACTTAAAAGGTGTTTTACTGTTTTTATGAATTATTTCGTTACTACTATTAGGTTTTCTATAAACTTGGGTGGTAACTTTATTAATATGATGTGTGATTGCAACATCCAGGAAATTTAATTGGTTATTATTTTCATCTTCAAGGGTGAATTTAATGTTAGGATCAATGCAATTTAATGTATTTAAAATTTCATTAGGATATGTTTTTTGATCAATTATGGCAAAAACATCATCAACGTAACGAAACCAAAAGAAAACTAAGTTTTTCTCGTATAATATTTTCAATTTTGCGTAAGTTAAATTCAGCTATGAACCCTGATATAGGGGAGCCCATCGGCACTCCTTTAACTTATTTATAAAAAATTTTATTGGATGTGAAATAATTTTCATTTAACAAGAAATTGGTGGCAACATTAAGAGTTTGAGCTATTTGTGGATTCTTATAGTTCATTTATTTCTTGATTTATTAAGTTTGCTATTTCTTTTATATCAATTGAAGGATAAAGGTTCACCACATCAAAGCTAACAAAACAGTAATATTCTTGGACATTAATGTCATAAATTTTACAGATGAAGTCTTCAGTGGAATTTAAGCTATGGGGTAAAAGGGGATGGGGAAGCAATTTTTTGTAAATATCAGCCATATATAAAAGTGAAGGTCCCACATATTTATTAGAAAAATATATGGCTGATATTTATAAAAGAAATTGCTATATTAATCAAGCTATTATAATTTGTAAAGATCATAAAATCCTTAAAAATGAATTAAATAATATTAAAAAGTCTGCCAAAAAAGACGGTTATACTGATAAATTAATAGATAAATTGTATAGAAAACGTATAAGAAATTTAAATTTAATTAACAATTTTCAAAAACCATCACTCAAATTCACCACTTCAATTCAATATGATCACGAAGCCTTAAACAAGATTAAAAAAGTTGCCACTAAACATAATACAAATATACCCATCAAGCCAAATCCGAATATCTTCCAGCTGATTAGAAGTGATAAAGACCATATTAACCCATTGGAAATGGCCGGTATATATAAAATCCCTTATAATGACAGCCACGGTAAAGAAATGTGTTATACTGGCAAAACTAAAAGAAAAATTAAAACATGCATAGAAGAACATAGTCGTGACATTGCAACCGAAAAACTTACCACTGCTTTAACGCAAGTAAACAGAGACGAAAATATAAATATTAAATTTGAACATGTAAGAAAAATAGCACATTATCAAAACCACAATTATGCCGCGGTTAGGGAGTCTGTTGAAATTTTATCTCATCTTAATAATTGCAATGGCAACAATGGGCTACTACTCAATCGTCAGTGGCGCCGAGGTTTTAAAAGTGGAAAAGCTAAAGAGATACGTTAGTTTCGCCAAACTTCAAACACTGTTTCGCCGGTGAAAAAGCTGGGGCACCCCATGCAAAACTAGTCCGGCAAATCAACATGAAGAATAAAGGTTGTATGTTTTTAAAAATTTAATTTAAATAGTTTTACTTTATGGTTTAGTTTATTGCAAAGTGCCATAAGTATTTTATCCCAATGAATAAAATTACTGTGCAATATTGTATAATGTCTTTTCATTTTGGGTTATAATCAATATCAATAGCATGTTTTAATGTTGTATGATTAAAAATTTTTGAGGTATTGCATTAGTTTAACTAAATTTTTAATATGAATTACAAAATGCAATTTTAAATTAATTATTTTAAATGAAAAGGATAATGGACAGTATATCGCTCTTTTGTGAATTAATGACTTAAAGATAAGAAAATTTGCATTTATATGCATTGAAATGTAATATTAAATACATTAAAATGCAATATATACATTAAAATTTCTCAAACTGTATGTAAATGAAAATAAATTTCCTTAACTTATTAAAAATGCTCGCATCTAATTAATTTTTAATTTTATATCTCGATAAGTTTAACAATATAGGGTCAGGTGGGGTAAAATAGGTCAGTTTAAAAAAAACTCTTAAAAAAAAAAAAAAAAAAAAAATCCAGACATTTTTTAAATCCCAATTTTGCTGGTTTTATATATTATTTATATTAGTCTTCATTTTGTATGCAAAATTAACTGTAACTGATACTTTTTAGCTACAGCCAGTAATTATTTGTGTGTTTCGTATTAGTAACTCGAATGTGTTGCTAAGAAAAACTTTGGCTTTTAACTAATTCAAAAGCAAATTTTACAGTATTTTCTTATCATATTCCAAAAAGCACATTCTTAAGATGAATGTCCTGAACTTTTGTGAAAAAATAAAATAAAATATTAATATTTTGGAGTAAAAAAACACATGTGGGGTAAAATAGGTCAGGTGTTGAATCATGTTAGGCTTAGAAAACATTAAGTAACTAATTACTTTTTTTTATGTTTTATATAATGCCATATGTATTCTTTTAATGTATTAGTTTTAGTTTAAAATTAAGCTATATATTGTTCTGGAGCTATTTCATACACATAGACATAGATATAAAATAATTTAATGTTAAGAGAAAAAAAAAAGAAGCAATACATATTAAAACTGAATCAAAACATTCAGTTTGTAGGTGAAATTCAAAAAGTTGTTTAATTCAAGCTTATTTAAGAAGGGTGCCAATTTCTCATACAAAGGGCAGGCAGGACACAACATTCTCCTGAAACTGTCTGAGTGAAACTCTGCAGTTTAGCATCAACATCAAATGCAAGAGTAGATGAATCTAGATCATCAATCACCAATTTGATAAATTAATTCTAGTGCGACTTCAACAGTCATGGAACAGGATAATATTTATATATTCTCCTTTTAAGTACATAAAATATGTTATTATAAACACTTTATCGCCCAATCAAACATTGTCTTCTAAAGAAGCTTTGAAAAATGCACACAGAAACAGAACCCATATGCAACAGAAAACAGGAGTAATTTTAACAACCATTTTATTTTTCAATTGATTGTATGACAAAAAAATCAACAGAGATGCTAAAACCACAGAAACATCAACTGTAAAAGAAACAAAAAACTAAGTCTTTCTCAAGAAGAAAATTTGGACAGCATTAATACTAATCAATTCATAAAAGTTGGAAAATGTGTTAAAGTAGAATTTCCTGGGAAAAGATCAAAGAAAATATTCCCTGGCATCATTCTTTCACAAAATCATGAGTATTCTGAAAATTTTGAAGGGATAAAAAAAAGTTTAAGTGGAAGCTCCTATTGAATTTTCCAGAGAAAGATATTTCTGATGCAGATGTATTGTACATTCCAAATGTTCTTCCCGAACTAATGATGGACCATAGAGACATTTTTTTTTCTCGAGAGAACACACAATCAAGTTTTTATCAAAAAAAGGAATTTGTATTTGTAATTTTATTTGCATGAAGTAAATTGTATTAAACTTTAAAAGAGTTTTAAAGGATGACTTATTTTACCCCAACCCATTGGGTAAAATAAGTCACAAACAGCATATTTTAAAATTTATTTTTCATTACAAATTTCTTTTGTTTTTTTTCAAGAGATATTTCTCATAAAATGTCATGAGGAATACTCATTTGCATATTTTGTGCAATTTTTAACAAATGGAATCAATACATTTTCTGCTGTTTAAGTGCAAACATAAAATATGCTGTTTTTGACCTATTTTACCCCACCTGACCCTATTCTAAAATATCTGGATCTTTGTGAATTCATAGATATGATTTATTATTTTTTTTAAATACTAAATTTGAATGCTAAAAATTTTCATTGAAATTTCAGCATTCAAAATAATTTTAAAAGTTAACTTATCATTGAATTCCCAAACAAAACTATGTAATAACATAATACGTTTAGTTTATATTTTTAAATTATAATGTTAAAGTGAGAAAGGAAAAAGAATAACAGAAATCACTAAAAAAAAAATTTTAAATGTAAAATTTTTACTTATTTATTCATTTTTTATAAAATTTAGTTAGTGTTAAAGAATTTTTAATATGCTATATATTTGCTATGCTATTGTATTACATACTATTATTTACATCTATATATGCAATTTTTCGTAGCTCTATGTCAATTTACAAAAAAGGTTTATAAACATTCACTCTCCTCTTAAGATGATGCACTAATAAATACGCATACTAACATAAACATTTTTCTTTTTCTGAATATATACATAAATAAACTGAAGTGGCTAATCGGACCGTTGGTGCGATTAGTGTACAGGCTATTCGGACCATCTTTTTCAAGGAGAATAAGTTAGCACTGATAAAAGAGTAAAATTTATAAATAATGTAATGTATCTCGTCCCCGTGCAAGAAAAATTATCTTTTTTTACTTTTTTTTGAGTGTGGGAGTGGGGTAGAGATTAATTATTTTCACAGAAATTTTGTACTCTAAGTGATGCTAAAATTCTTCATAAAAGGGCAGTAATACAGATTTTGAAAATTGAATAATAAAAATTAAAAATGCAACATAAAAACAGATCTTAGTAAATGAGTATTTTCAATCTTTGAAAAAAATCTTCACAATATGTTTATGAATATGTATAAATAAATCTGCATATTCAACTACATAGATGCTATTTGTTTTTTTTTTTTTAATTTCTTTTCCTTCTTTCGTTTTTTTTTTAAACAATTGAACCGTTCCAATATAATTTGATGCAAACCAAACTCAATTTTCTATACAAATATATGTATGATTTTTCTGAAAATGACTTTTGTACTTATTTTGTAATGTTTTCTAACAGCAATGTTGAAATAAACATGGATTGTAGATCAATCGCATTATACACTTTCAAAATGTTAAAAGTTTGAATTTGCAGTTGAAACAAGCAAAATAATTAGTATATTACAGAGAAAATTCAAGATCAAACAAGCAAAATCATTATTATGACCAGTGCAACAAGGAAGCGGTCCGAATAGACTCCACACTAATCGCACCGATGGTCCGAATAGCAACGGCCTAAATAAACAATGTTAAATTATATACTTAGTACATTTCAACTTAAAAATACGAATAAAATTATTTAATATTACAGTTTCCAATTTTCAGATATGGTTTTGGACAATTTAAACCAGTTTTTGACGTCAAAAAACCAACCCTGACCTGGAAGGATGACAAATTAGCAACTAATAAAAATAAAAGATTTGAACAAACTTACCTAGTGTTACAAAACAAGGATGGATAGGATTAATAACCCTGAAATCAGGGGGTAACTCCTGACCACAAATACCCCTGACCGATATTAATATAAAATTAAATGCATTAATAGAAAAATAAACAAATGAATATTCGCGTAATTTAGTACCTTTGTACGTTTCTTTCTCCATTTGGTATTTTTCGAAGTTTCTTCTTTTTTAAAATCTTTACAGCTCGTCGGCACAATGAAACTGAATCAAGAACTTCTTTGACTTTACCGTAGGATCCTTCTCCTAAAACATCGCCCATTACATATTTACCGATCATTTTAGCTTTCTTCTTCGGAGATGTACATCTTATTTCGCTAGAATCGAAGCGATAAAATGTTACTGGAAGACATGATTCGTCATTTAACCAGCTGTCCATAGGTTCGTCCGAATTATTTTCATATTCATAGTCCGATATGTTCAGATCAAGCGATGCATGAGCACCGCTATTATCTCCATCCATGAAAGTTTAGAAAAATAAAGTCACTGTAACCAGAAACAAAAAACAAAACAATAAACAGCATAATAACCGTTACACTTTACGTATAGCGGCCATAAATTATTGAGGTCTCAATCCTCAATCAATGACACCGGCATGATCACCTCACGTTGGAATCCAAATATTTACAATGTTATGGGTAAAAAGTTTAGATGATATGTTGCTGTTGCCATATTAGGAAAGTTATGTTAAAAACCTACGGTATTCACTGCATAAAAATTGCGATTTTTCTACATAACTGAATTCAGCTAAATTATGGACATAATAAGATTTCAGTTGCTAACGAGACTGTCTAACGGCATCTATATTGATTAAAGTTTATTTTTTCAGGGTATATGTGCTATTCGTCAAGTTCTAGCGTCTACTCCAGACTTGTCTTCCTTCCGTCTATTTTCCTTTGAATAGACGCGAAGGAAACTACGATAGACGAGAAAGACTATATAAGAAGGAAACGACAAGCTGTGTTTCAGGGATAGATAACCCCAAATTTACCACCTTGATTAGCTGAGTATTACAAAGCTCCAGCAACAGATGATGATCACCAGCCTCCCTACTTCAGATTTCAGACTTCCTATTCACCTTGTCCGCATATAAAGTTATAGATGGCGCTGCAGCCAGATGATTGTTTAAAATATCAGCTGTTTTTGTATTTTTGATTGATCGAAAGTCTTGTGAGCTGGCTAGTATTTTGTAGTTGTAATTGAAAAACAAATGAATAGCAGCTATTTATAGAAAAGGTAACCATTGCAATATATATATATATATATATATTCTTTCTACCATTCATTGATTCATCATCTGCTTTTGCATGCTACTAATTAAATTTTAAGCTGTAAACTAGTAATTAAATATCGGGTATATTAGTTCTACTTTCCTCTACTGTCAATGTCAAAAATATAATGTCATTACACATGTTTTATAGATTATTTGATGCAATTATTTTCGATTTATTATTTTAATGGACAACTAGAACGTGGCGGAGCTTCCACTGTTTGTAGGAAAAAGCTGCGCTTTGATTGGCTATATGCCATTATTTGTGGGCTAAGTTAAGGCTCTTATAGGTTAAATTTAAGAAAATCGTCAATGTGACGTCGAATGGAGTCAGAGCGCCATGTCGTCAAGGGACTGTGCGTCATTGCGGGTAAATGAAAATTCATATCCAATCGCTGAGCCCGCAATTTTTGTTTTCTTCTTTATCAACCAATACCAGCCGCTTAAATCGGTAAATACCCGCAGCCGTTGCCCCTCGTGCATAAGGGCCATTGTTTAGTTGAATTTGTCTCTTTTGTTCTATTTCATATGTACTTAGCTGCTTTGCTGTACTTAGTCTTTCGCTGCAAATAAAGCTATTTTTATCATTCATTTCATTTTTTTTTCTTAAGATTAAAAGAGTGCAACTACTTGAAATAAGGGAAAGGTTAACTTGCGCGTAATAAATGCTTTTTTTTTTTTTTTTAAGTACTTTAAAACAAAAATAGAAAAGGCATGAGTGAGCCTAATTTATATTTACTGTCATTAAAAGTTACCTTAAAAAGTAATTGTTTTAATAGATAATTCGAGAATAACTGACATTCTTATTTATCATTCACATTTTATTTACATTTGAGAAGGGTTTAGCTCACGCTTTGTGCAATCTTTAGTATTTTGAAAACAGATAGAGTATATGTAACATTGCAATTAAAGTTATTTTTTGTATCAATATTTTATAGTACAGTACTTTACTAATGTCTCATTTTTTAAGTTTTTGCAATACATTAATTCTTTATTTTTTGACTGTACGAATTAGCGCACTTTTTGAATGAGGGTTAAAATACTGCTAAAAAAATTAAGCTTCTCAAATGGTACTGCGATCGAATTTCTTGCTCAGATCAAAAAGCTGGTTGGCTTTTCCCAGTTTCGTCTTCTCAATCACGGGGTCTAAGCACATAATTAACCAATAGGGAGTTTTTCAAGCAATAAACTCGATCGCACTGACCTCTGGTGAGAGGCTTAATTTTTAAAGCACTAATTTTCCTTTCCACACTATGTATTCTAGGCGCTGTATACCTCAATACACCACGAAGTCAGTAAAAATAGTCTAACCTAGGGGTGGCCAACCCACGGGCCGCATACGGCCCACCGCGTAGTTTCTTGCGGCCCGCGAGGAGGCTAACGATATTCAGTTTGACAACTTTGGTTAACGGATAAAAAATTAATAAATACGTTCTGACTTTTCGAAGTGAAAATACCTTTCAACGATTATGGTAGCTAAAAAACTGTTGTAATGAAATATTATTAGATCCATTATTCATTCTTTTTATTATAGTTTTAATATATAGTCATCAATTTTGCATGATTCTATTGTAAGTTTATGAATAAAAATAATTTAAATTAATGTATTCTGCTCCGAATTTTCACCCTGCTCTTCCTCGAAAAAAAAAGTATATAGGGGAGACCCGTGTACCTAGAGCCGCTTTTTTTTCAATGGCCGAAAACAGAGCCCTTGACCAGTTTAAAATTATGTAATTTATATTTACATATCTTTAGGATTATTTACTTCCAATTACAATTAATATAAATACGTAAAATAATAAATCCTGACAAATAGAAGGTTTTGAAATAAACTTCACTCATTGCCTTAGGTACAACACACTCATTGTACCTAGGGCCAGACCTCATTTTACCTAGGGCCGCTTTTTTTCATTTCCCATAAACAGAGCCCCTGGCCTGCTAAAAATCATGAAATTGATATGTACATATCTTTAGAACTAATTTCTTTTAATTGAGATTAATATAAACACTTAAAATAATAAATTCCGACAAACAGAAGGTTTTTAAATAAATTTCACGCATGGCCCTAGGTACAACACGCTTATTGTACTTAGGGTCAGACCTCATTGTACCTAGGACCAGACCTCAACGTACCTAGGGCCAGACCTCATTGTACCTAGGGCCTCAGTGTACCTAGGGGCATTCCCTTAAAATTAGTTTTCACTTTGTAATGAATAGAAAAGAAACATATATTTTACAAAAGAAACAATATCAAGTAACACATTTATTTATCATATGATAATTATCATGATGTTGCCTTAATTTGAAAAACCGAAATTTTCAATATTTTTTTCTTTGGAATATATTCTAATAGAATATATATATATATATATATATATATATATATATACATTATTTTCATCTCTTTACTCTAGATGGCAGCATTATTCACGTTACAATAATTATGAATATAATCTGATTACTTTTTAGGATTTGTAATCCTTCTCTCAATCCTTAATTTACCTGAATAGTATTGTGAATCCTTTTTCTTACTCCATGGTCACTGCAATTTTGAACTAATTAACTGTGTAATTAACTGATATCTGATTGTTAAATTATTACATGTGTATCGGTTTTTGCGTCAGTTTAATTTACAAATTTCAAAGCAATCTTTATTTTTTTCTACATTTTTAATGGTTTTTATTTTAATTTTTAATGGTTTTTATTTTAATTTTCAATTTAAATGGTCTTGGATTGTCATATTTAGGTAATGGTTTTATTATGATCTTCGTTTTTTCTGGAATCACTTCGTGAGTTTCTTTACATGTGTATTGTTTGAGCTGGGTCCATTTCAAATATATTTTATTAAGTATTTTTGTATTATGGTATTTTTATTTTAATCTTATATGGTTTTGGATTATCATTTTAGGGAATAGTTTTATTTTGATCTTTATTTATATGGATTTTCTATGGGTGTTTCGGGCCTGTGAACAAAGAAAATCTTAGCTTTAGCTTTCTTTGTGACAGAAAAACATCCATTTTTTAGCATATTTGCATTCTACCAGGCCCTTGAAAACGTTAGAATGCAAATTATGCTTTTTTTCTCATTCCAATTTCCAATATTCATTTCAATTTCTCTTTAATTCTTTTTAGATTTGATATGGGTAGTCTTCGCTTATGATCCGAATAATTGTTTTAATACTGAAGTTAATTCATCTTTAAATTTCAAAAAAATTTTTGCACTGATATTATTTTATTAATGTATTACTATATATATATTTAATGTTTCTTAAATTTCTAGATCTTCCTGGTTTACGGCCACACTTTTTCTTTAAGTAGTTTTTGTACGAGATATTGTTTAAGAAAACGTTGTACCTGTTCAAGCATGACACACGAAAATATGTTAGATGATGAAGGTTTCGAAATTTCAACAGGACATGAAGTAGAGACATACAGTTCCATCATTGTTGGTTCACTTTCTTCATGAAGAAAATCTTTTTTTGGAAATTTATGGAGGGAGCTTGTCTTTCAGCCACATTTGAATTTAAATATTCGCACTCACCACGAACCCATCCTAATAGTGTAATAATGGAAATCAATTAAATTATGTTCATTCAAGAGGGCATAATATAACATGATTTTTGATGCACAATCTGTTACCCCTCATAAGTCTATTCTTGAGAAATCTGTATTTAAGTTTGAGTAAAAATTTAGTTACGAGGAAGAAGTGGGAGGAGCCTCATCAAAATCTGCTAGAACCATGACTTTTATCAATATTTAGATTGTATTTTAGAGAATTTTTAGGCATTATATCTCAATTGAATATATCTCAAAGCTGAAATAGGTAACTGTTGAATGCATCAAAGAACAAGTTTGTCTATGCTCTTTCAATTCTGCTTGTTTTAGATTTCCTTCATTATTTCAGTAAGGTGTGGTGTTATAGATTTAGGCGTGGTTTCACCGATTATTAGCGAACTTTCAGAATTTATAACTCGAAAACGAGCTGACGAGGGCTAATGCTTTATGCGTCAAGAAACATATTTATATATGCTTTTCCGATTAATGCTTGTTTGGATTTCTTTTCTTTTTTTATGATTACAGTATGGGCTAGTTTCCTTGTCAGTGAATATGTTTTGATTCGCTGGCTATATGCCAGTTACAAGAAAACCTGATAGAATGTTCACAGGAGTAAAGACCGACGGATACGACTTGCCAACATTTTCAGCAACGTCATATATAGTGATTGGTGTGCCAGGGTTTACCAGCATCCAATTACTACAGGCTGTACTTTAGTATATCTTATAAGGTCCAAATACACCTCTGTCCAACGGTTGAAGCTTATGACTGATGGTGGGTTGAAGCAATGTCCCTCATACAACATTATCCTTCATTTAATTATAAAAGTTTTTCAATTAAATTGTAACAGCATGAAGAACAAGATTGCAATTGTACCTAGGGCCATGAGTGGCCCTAGGTACAAGTTTCGGTAACTTCATTCAAAACAGTGTTGTTATTTCGTCCACTTTTTCATCAAAAGTCCGGGACGCTGGAGAAAAGTGGAAAAAACCTGGACAAAACTGGAAAAAACCACATGAAACTGGACAAAATAAAATCCACTGAACTGTACATGTTCAATGGATAAAATTATTCTGTTAAAACAATAAATTGCAATTTTAACTTTAAATTAGCAATTTTAGCAATAGAAATATTTTATTAAAAATTAATAATTTGATTAATGAAAAGTATAATTTCCTTTTAATCACGATAAAAAAATCATGAAGAAAATGCTAATTACATTAGTTTACAGTTTTTAGATGCAACAAAGTTAATCTGTTGTGGTGGACTATTATAATATACTGAATATTAAGAAGAAAAAAAAGTTATTTAATGCTATAGCTAAATCTTTAAAAACAAAAGAAATAGACATAGCTGTTTAGCCAGAAAAAGGTTTCATGCACAATGTTGGGTTATCTTCAGTACATAATGTTGACAATTAAAAATGAAGAATAACTTAATCCCCCCCAACACCTCTATCCCCCCTCGAATGAGATTATTTTCAATATTAAAGTTTTTCACAAACGACATGATTGATTAATACATGAGGATTATAATCTGAAAAATAATTTAAGTCGTTCCTTTGCCATTTTGTACTTAACTTGGGAATATCTTATTTAACATTTCTATACTAGGTTTAAAAAAAAAAAAAAAATCATAAATGTAGATAGAATGTTTTTATCAGTTTATGTCCACAAGTCCTTTCAAAGCAAAGGTTTCATTTCTATATAACATTTTATTTGCAATACCAACATGTCATTTTTTTATTCAATAATTTTAAAAAAATCAAATTTACATATTTAATAATTTTATATTCTTATTTTAATTTTGTAAAAAGAATATTACTTGGTAATAGAAATTCCAGATGAAAAAAATACAAAATTAAATTTTACTTCCACATATTTATTTTTCACAAATGTCTTTAATAATATAAATGTGACATATATGTATATGACTGTATATATATATATATTGTACAAATGTAGGAATGTGGAAACTTTAATTTTAAATACAAAAGGTAACATTAGATGAGCGCAATGCTGCTCTTTGCTAATGTACAAAATAAATCTAAATAGAATGAAAAAGAAAAATATCAACATATGTAACTGAAGAGGAGCGAAAGAAAAAATGGAGACAAAAGTATCTAAATGGCAGGGGGGAGTTGTGACCACCCCACTCCGGTTAAACGTGTTTTACGACCGGTCAACACTCCCGGATACCTGTATATATATATATGTATATAATAATGATGATTTATTAAGTGTAGTAGAAGCCAAGCAACAGATACAAGATCACTGAAACACCAATGACCAATAAGAATAAAAATTTCTTTATTTAGGAGAAGCTCGGAAAAATGAAAAAAATTCATCTATAATGAATTTGATAAATATGCAGAAACTTTAAGAGAAATAATAATGTTAACTGACTCCAGTCGACTTTCTGAGCATTAAAGTAATTCACTGTTGTTTAAATAAAATAAAGTAAGAGAAGTCATTAAATAAGCAAACGAGAAAGTTATAATAATTGTTTGATTATTTGCACCCAAACAGTATATTGTTTAATGGAATGGAATGCATCCAAATCTGTTGTGCATCTCTGTAAAAGAACTAATAGTGTTAGATTCACCAAAATATATACAGTTTGTGTGACATATACTTATAACTTGTATATGACAGGGTTGCCATGCTACCTGGAAAAGTCAGGGAGTTGAAAAATCGACTCAAAAAGTCAGGGAATTTGAATATTTTAGCAAAAATCTGGAAAAGTCAGTAATTTCACATGATGATTGCCAAAAAATAAACAGTTTTTCTGCCAACTTAAAGTCATTTTTCCATTTCCTCTCTCTCTTTAGCTTCCTCCATTTGTTTTAAATACCCCCCACCCTTCTTTTTCACTCATGAAAGAAAATTCTTATCTCACTCATAAGCAATAGTTTCTATCACTTTTTGTAATTTTTATCATATGTAACTTTGTTTTCAAGTGGTACCATAATTATTTTGAACACAGGACAGCCAATGCTCAATATACGATTAGACTGGGGTTTTCTTAAACTATTTCTGGAAAACCTGGAAAAGTCAGGGAATTTCATTCTCCTATTTGAGTGGCAACCCTAATATAAATTCAAAGCTCGATCAAATGAGGCATTCAGTCGCCATCACATTTTAAATAAATTCAGACTATAGGCCATAATATTACAGAATTGTTCGTTATTTCCCTGTAAAAAAACTATAAATGCTAGATTCACCAAAATAAATCTATACGATTCATTCAACAGTGACCGATAACATGTATATAAAGTTTCAGCTGAATTGAATAATCAGTTCAGATGCTATCACACTTTAAAATTATTTGAGCCCATAGGCTATATATATAAAGAATTTATCTTTGTGTCCCAGCTAAAAAAAAAGAAACTGTTTTGTGCTACGATAACCTATTACATATGCACCAACTTTTAGCTCATTTGAACAAATCATTTAGACAATATTGTGTCCACTCTACTCAGATATACATACATCATCGTAAAATAGCAAAAATGAACTCATGGAACCGCAAAACATGTAGATACACCAACATCACAAAGTCAAATTTTTGTCATGATTACAATACTTTCCTTACCTATGTATTTTCAGAAAGTAAAAAATTCCATGAAAGATATGTGAACCATTCATTTCATGATGCTTAATAACAAATATTTTAAAGGTATTTACGATTATGAGGGAGGAGGTGACAATGTAGTTGAAAGTAGTGGTGGTGGGGGGGGGGAATTAAAATGGAAACTATAAACTATCCCTTTTGCATCCAATCCACCCTTAGAGAAATAGCTATATTTTTAAAATATTGTTAACTTTACATGTCTATTTCAATAATTCATGTCTATTTTGAAATATATAAATTGATTATATTCACATACACAGGGTTCAGGAATTTCTAAAAAAAAATGGTCATCAACAAAACATTCTGGTAGCTCATAAAAAGTATTCTCCACTGTTTTCTTTCTTTCTTTCTTTCTTTTTTTTTTTTTTTTTTTTTTTTGTTCAGTTTCAAAATTTATTTAAATATAGAAATTAAGATTCTATATATAAAAACCAATTATTTATTAGGCTTGAATGATATTTATTTATTTATTTTTATTATTTTTATTTTTACATCAGGAAGCACCAGTTTAACATCATGAAACTGGTTTTATTATTTTCATTAAACCAATACACCATCGGCATTGATACATCATTACACAGGTGCAACAATTCAACACCAGGTCGATAGCATGTGCAGACACGAGCAGTGTAAACCAATTCCCTAAAACGGTACAATAATTTAACACCGAGTTGTGAAACGTGCACGGAGATGTGTAAATCCCCTAATTCAACACAGTGTCTCAAAAAGTGGTGAGAGAAGCAGGAATCAAAACAGCGAAAGTGGAATTGGAGCCTGATTCTGGGACCAATTCTTTCACCGAAATATGTTTCCTTAAAGTTGAAAGCATTATTGTTAATTAAAAAATATTTGTCGCCAATGGCAACCAGGTGACCGTATTTCACAAGCTTTCACATACACATATTGATAAAGAATTTTTTATATATATGCAAAGAATAAAGGTGATTTTTTTAAATTTAGTACTCGCAAATAATTAATAGTGGACAAAAGTGGACAAAACGGTATTTTGTCCGGGACGGTTTTAACCAGGTTTTTTCCAGTGGTTTTTTCCACTATGGAAAAAACCGAACAACCCTGATTCAAAATACCTTCCACTAAAAAACCCACACACAGAGAGGGCTAATTAAGTATCTCATTTATTACTCAATATAACGAGAAAAATTATACTCTAAAAACAAAAGAAAATTATTTGACTGACTTTTGTAAAATAGCAAAAGAGATGAGCTGCAAAATTTTACTTGAAACCATGTAAATTCTTTTTGTACATGTAACTTATAAAAACTTTCTCCTGAATGGTTTTAAAGTGATTGTAAATGTAGCAACTGGTGTTGTTACTCACCCAACTGAATATTAAAACTTATAACTAAATATTATTCAAATAAAGTGGGGTGGACCTAGGTACATGATGGCCCTAGGTACACGGGTCTCCCCTATATATACATAAATCATATACTCACAAACATATATGCACATATGCATATGTACAGTCATAAAATAGCATTAATAATAATTTCCTCCCCCGACTAATTTCACCGTAAATTATCGTAGAAACCAGCAATTGATGCCTAACGATTGGTAATAACATCTAGTTTTTAATTTAATTGCTAAATTTCGTTTAGCGTGTCATCTACATATTAAGACTTGCACAGATTTCTTTCTTTCTTTCTTTCTTTCTTTTTTTTTTTTTTTTTTTTCTCTTGAATAGTAACACCCATTTTTGGCTGCATATTCGAATTTCGGAAGTCAAGGTGGTTCGGAAAAAGGTATAGTTTATATCATTTATATCAAGTTTTCATAGAGTTAAAAGCAAAAGTTGATCAAGGGTAAATCTCCATTTTTAAAAACACCAAATTAAGATATCACAGAGAAAAGTATTATATCTATTTAGACAATAATCGGAAAAGAAGTATAATAATTTTAAATATAAACTAAAGTAAAATAATGCTAATTAAGAAATAATGTGTACGTCTAAATTTTCTTGAATAACTATTTTAAATCATGCGCAAGCATAGTAATATATGACACAAATGATAACAAGTGACAGCCCCATAAGAGCAATAAAATTTGAAATATCATTATAATTCGAAAAATAATGATAAGAATGAACTGTAAATTTAGGAACCCATATTTTTGATGATGCCCATTCTATTCGAGCAAAAATTAATGTAGGTCATAGCACATAATTTTTTGAAATATGAAATTACTAATAATTTTCATAATTCAAAAAATGTTTTTCAATCAAAAATATGTATGGAATATATTTGGGCTACTTCATTGTAACGTAAAATAAATAAATAAAATAATATATATATATATATATATATATATATATATATATATGAAATTTCAATATATTAACTTTTTGGGAAGACATAAATTTATGTTTATTACTTTCATTTAACAATAGCATTTCCATATTTTAACAAATTATGTGAAAAATTGAAAGAAACATGTAAACTATACCGTTTTCTGGTCTGATTTGATCCAAATAATCCAAAAAGCTTTGTGAGGTTGAGACGTTAGAACGTCACCACAGTTGTTTTAATTAAGCTGGATCCAGCAAAGTAGGAAGTGGGGACGGTTAAAATCACTCCGTCGCCAGTGGCTCGGTGACGGTTGAGGTCGAGCTAGTTTTGTGTCGGCAGGGTGCTGCATTAAAAGACTTAGATTTTGAATATTAGTTAAATTAGAAGTGACTTTTAAAAGTACGGATTGAAATGTAGTGAAAGGAGGGTGCAGGAAGAAGTATAAAAATAGAGATGGTTTTAGTAGATGGTGTGGATGTTGGAAGATCGTATGGTTGATGTTGGAGGATATTATAGCGAATGTGATGATTCTTATTTTGGTGAATATCGAAAGTAGCGTAGAGGAGATTTAGTTGTGTGAAGCAAATAGCGTTGAGTGTTGGTGAGTGTCTACTAGTTTTCGGAAGTTCAAGCTGGGATAGAAGGGAATCCTCTGTCCCATAGTGAAGCCGTATTAGTGAAGTACGAGTGCAATCGTCTCTACACCTTCGACTATCTGCTGTGGTGAGATATTTAAGATTATCTACTTAAATTGTTGATTCATATATTTTGATTAAGTAAAACGCTGACTGAGCTAAGCTTTAGTACCAGGCCGCCCTCCCATTGATCTGCTCAAATAAACTTTAGTTATTGTTATTTAAAGTCTTGTGTTCTCTTAGTAATCTAATTAAGTAAGTTAAGATGGAGTCTGCAGGAACGCAAACTCCACAGCTTGTCGAAATTGGGGGTTGCCTTTGAAAAAAAAGAAGTTGATGCCAGTTTCAATATGTAGACACCCCCTTAAGCAAAATCTAACTAAACCTTTCTAAATAAGCCTTATTACTACTCGATCGGCCCCAGCCGCATGTCTCTATACTAATTTACGGCGAAATTAGTTGTTAAAGAAGAGGGAGGAGGGGCTTTTTTTTACTGTACTTACGGTGCGGCCCGAATTAATAAAATGGGTTTCCAATGCGGCCCACCAAGTGTTTTTGGTTGGACAGGCCTGGTCTAACCAACCAATAGACACAGATAAAACTATTTTCATTTGATTCAGTATGACTGGAAAAATTTTGGTTTAAGGTCACTTATATAGATTGATAAGATAACCGCATCTGGCGAGAATTAATATTATTAGAGGTTGTAGAGAAATTAATTAAATTATTTAAGTGGGTAATTATGAATGTAATTTTGTGCTTGTTAACTAACTGAACAAATTTTAATTGTTAAATGTAATAAATATTGTTAAATTAATCTCATTCTGTACTGGAGCTATAGGGGTTTTAATCTGAGGCATGACATTTTTCCTTTTAATGATAAATGGATTGTTAATTTCAGAATGATGCTATATACTAAGCGACAAAAAAAAAAAAAAAAAAGCCGCACTGCAGAAAAGATGACTTATACCTTTTTTATTTGTAATAACTTTAAAATTAATGTTTGAAACAAATAAAACTGTCTTGTTTGCATAATACCAAAGGTATGAAATGGTACCTATGTATATTTTCGATTTAATAATTCGCTTTATTGCACTTTACGAAGTACTTTTTAAAAATCTGCATAAAACTTTCTTTTTGAACATAATGCAATAACGATACACTTTGCATTCTATTATGATTTATTATATGAAATAAACAAGTTATATTTTAATATATGAAATAAAACAATTTATTTGTTAGATCTAAGCAATTTTTTGTTAAAAATATGTATTCTGCATTGGGTTAATTCCACCTTTATATGGAATTACTGCATTAATGCGCAATGGCATAGTTTTATACAGTATTTTAATATAAATCTCAGAAATTTCAATGTGCCAAATATCACAAATAAATTTTTCTAGTTCTGGCAGAGTTATAGGCTGCAAATTTCGAATCCCCTCTCCTCTCCCCCGCCTTTTTATAGACGAAACATTTTCGAGCGGATCGCGATTTTGACCTTTTCCATGTCTGGTAAAGAAGAAATTCTACTATATCCTCTGTGGTATTTAACTTAAAGTGAAAAAAAGTATGATTACTTACAGAATTATAGGTTCTCATGGGAATGTATAAGAAATTTTGACAATTTGAAGTGAATAAACTTACCACTGACGCCGTGTAGTAAGGTGCCTTATTATCTTCAAATGCTGTTTACGGAAATGTCTAAGAAACCTCCAAAATAGTCGGTCAGGCACCACTTTTATGCAGATTGTGTTTTATTTCGAGTTAAGTGATCCTTTGAGCATAAAAATTTCCCCGAGTGTTTGAAAAGTTATGCACCTCCGTACCATAATGTACGGAGAATGTGTCACTGTTTTAAAAGTGCGATTTTCATTAAGTCGGTCACATTTTCGTCTTCATTCTAGCTTTTTTCAACTGCACGAAATAAAGAAAACTTGATTCATCAGAGAAAACCAGTTCAGCCTAATAATTAACTGATAATGTTTTTAAATTTTGGTCAACTAAAGTATTGTTTTTTCTAATTCTTTTCCTTAATAATGGCTTTTTTCGCAGATCTTTCGTTCTTTAACTCGCTTTGTTTAATTGTTCCCGCATTGTTTTTGAAGAAAGTAATTTACTATACACTTTTTAAAAATCTTTTTTAAGTTCTGAACATGATACAAATCGATTTTTTAAACATTCGCATTTTAACTTGCGGTTATCTTGCTTGGATGAGCAACATGACCGCCTAAAGCTAAATTCCCAGTTTAAATGGCCAAAAAAATTTATATTTTGCTAAAATTCATTTTACCAATATTTCGTTAGCATTTAATTATTTTTCCATCTCACGTATTAAAATATTTTTTGATTTTCATTTAAAAATTAATACTTTTTGTGTCATCGTTAACTGCCTTATTCTTACCATTTTTAAAATAAATTCTAAAATTACAATTTTCCTGACAATTGCATTTTGTTTTTAACACTAGACTCAAAGCTAAAGTGTATGTGGAGGACAACATAGTAAAATCTGTTCGAAAATTTGCTTTTTAAACGATAAAATTGGCGGTTGTAGAAGGCGAAAAGGAAAACATCCAAGTGCGGCTTTTTTTTTTTTTGTCGCTTAGTGTACTAATTACATACAACAACAGGAAATGAGTCTTTTTATAATCATAATTAAATAATTAATAATAATTATCATTAATTAACTCTAATTAAAATTATTCAAAAGCGTCACACTTATGCATAATTTACTTGTATTATTTTGATGAATTTAATTATTACTTTTTTAAAGTAACTATAAATTTTAATTATATTTCTAATATTTAACTTAAAAGCATAGTTAACAACACAATAATGAAGAATATTAATAAATGAAGGGAAATATATATATATATATAAAGTTTAAAGGTAATAAATGTAACAAGCATTCTATGTTTTTATCATTATTATTATTTATTTATTCTCAACATCCCTCCCCCACCCAACCAGCCAAACAATGCCACCAACCCTCCCTAATCAAACATCTGTTCACTCATCCTCCACCTTTTTTATTGGATTTTATTTATTATTATTTTTTTTTTGTAAGATAAGTTAAGCGCATTATTATTATTATTATTATGACAAAGTTATTAATATATAATTGAATAAAAAGAGTTTTTGGGAAATCCCATTTTAACTGTAGCATTGATTAGTTTATTAATACTCTTTTTTTTATGCTTTGATGAGCATAAATTTTTATACGAAACAAGTGGTTAATGTCGATGTTTCTGTATACCGAAAGATGCAGAGAAGAATAAAATGAGCAAAAAAATTTACCTGAAAGGATCAGAGTTAGAATCCTGCGCGGGTCGGGTTTTACCCGACCCGAACCCAACAGATGAATTTTAAATCAACCCGAAACCCGACCCGAACCCGACAAAAAAATTTTCATCAACCCGAAACCCGACCCGAACCCGACAAAAAAATTTTCATCAACCCGAAAACCGACCCGAACCCGCAACAGAGAATTTTTTGCGACCTGAACCCGACCCGAAACCCGACTTATCTAACCCGAACCCGACCCGAAATCCGAAAAATAAATCAACATTACTTATTCATCTAAAAATCATGCAAAACAAGCTAAAATGATATAACATGATATAAAATAAAGTAAATTTTCATTGTCACACAGTTGGTAAATTAAAAAAAAAAAAAACTAGTATGTTGTGACCACCACAAGACAGTCTTCTATATTTTTCTGTCAAATTAACTAAGTGCGAATAATTTATTAAAACTATTATTAAAAAGTTTAACGTGATGAAAATAACGTGATGAGTTTAACGCAAATAATTTTCATCTTAGGGAAATCTAACACTAAATATCCAAAGAGAGACAGTTTTATCGTCTATAAATAACTTCTTAAACAATGCGTTTTTATAATGGTTATCTCACATATCATGGTTCGTACAGTTATGTGGCATAGAAGTTGTGATATGGCCATCCTGTTATCGATGATTTTTTGCAATATAACAACGCCACCTATTGGCAGACAAGCATTCAAACTGAGTCAGCATAATTTCTCATAATCTCGCTTTCTCACATATTAAGTTTTGTTTGATGATACACAATAGAACATGAGATGTAGCTTTCCTTGTAGTTGTGGAAATCGCTGTGTAGCAGCGCCACCTGTTGAGAGGTTTACACCAAAAGTTGACAGGCGCTAATATATATTAAATGGCACCTACATACAAATTTATCTGAAATTCTGTGCAGTAGTTCTTGAGATAGAGCCTTTTCTTAAATTGTGAAATCGCTGTGTAGCAGCGCCACCTGTTGGCTGATAGACATTCAAATTGAATCAGCATAATATCTCATATTGATCTTCTCACATATCAAGTTTTGTTGGATTATACGTAACAGAACCTGAGATACAGCCTCCCCTGAAATTGCAGAAATCGCTGTATAGCAGAGCCACCCGTCGAGCAGTTGACATAAATGTTGATAGAATCTAATACTTTCTTTTTCTGAATGTAGAAGAAAGTAAAAAAAAAAAAACTTGTAAACTGCGAAATCTTTTCATTTTCCAGAATGCAAATGCGAGGTTATACTGTATTTGTATTTCTTTAATTTATATATTAAGAACATTCGAGAAAGATTTATAATACATTTCTAATTTTTATACAATTTTTTACAAAAGACACATATTAGTTTCGTTGAAGAAAACAAAACAAAACCAGATACAAATACGGATCAATTTTTCTGGCGGATATCCGCGGATACGAATAGGGAGATCTGGTACATTTCTGCCCACCAGCGGCCGAACGGTTCTGTGCTCGAAGCTGGTAGATGGGAGGTGTCGGGTTCGACCCCAGGTCGCGCTCATTGACCTAGCTGTTCGGAGTTTTCCGTGGTTTCCTCCGAAACACGCGCAAATACGGACTAGGACCCCTTAGAAAGACTCAAACAGAGGGCATTCCCCCTATAGGCCTAGGACACATCTGGAGTCAATCGGCCTTAAATCCTCTAACCAAACAACCAACCGATACATGTCTAGTATGTGCAGAATGTTTAAATTAGTTACATAGTTGTAAACATGCCTATAAATTTATGTTTATAATTGTAAAAATTATTTTGAAAGGTGTTCTCAAGTAGACCCGACTTGTTGAAAACCAAACCCGACCCGAACCCGACCCGCCAGAAAAAAAATTTAGTCAACCCGACCCGAACCCGACCCGCACGAAAAAAAGATCAGTCAACCCGACCCGAACCCGACCCACGGGTCGGTTCGGGTTCGGGTAAAATCGGGTTACCCGACCCGATGCAGGACTCTAATCAGGGTTCATAAGAGGGTTATTAGGCCCTGAGGAATTTCAAATTGCAATTTTTTTATATCAATAGTTAGACCACTATAAATAAAAAATGATGCGAATTAACCCTACAAGGCTCAATTTTTTTTAGTGCGCGACAAAAATATATAGGTTGTAATTAGTGATCAGAAGATAGGGAAAACTTATAAAAATAAAAATAAAACCATATTTTACGGAAAAATCAACTTTTTATTTCAGTTCCGCATACGGTATTCTGAGCCTTAACTATACTTTTTGGTATTAAACTAGTACAATTGAATTGTTTCGGAAATAGTTTCCTATTTGAATTTTTTTCAATTAGTGACATAATATTTTAAACAAAATGAAATAACTATTATATATTTTACTTTTTTATATATTGCAATTTATAATAAACATATCATATAACTAATATAATAAATTTGTTATTTTTTTATTGATGAAAAGATCTAAAATAATTATTATATTTATTCAGGCAAAATTCTATGCGACATCTGTCGCAAGATCAGAATGTTTTTCCTTTGCAACCAGGATATTTGCATCGTTGTCTTTTTTCACCCCAAACAGGAAAATGCTCAAACCCATCACGTCTGACATCACGAGGAGGTAGGATTGATGTAATTGTCTTCTGCCTTTTATTTTCAATTTCATTAGATAAACTTGGTCTACCTCTCTTTTTGTTTATTGATAGCCCAAACATGCATAAACTTTTCCCTACTTCAAATTTGAAGTCCTTCTGTTTCATTGGGGTTGGCGTATGCTGCTGCTCCCCGTACAATAACCAGCAATTGATAAGAGTTACATCAAGAAGATGATAAAATAGCCTCAAGTACCATTTTCTGGCCCTAATTTTTTTTTTTTATTATTATTTCCCTAGGAACGAATCTAGGAGGTCCACACCATATGCTGGTTATATGTTTTCATTATTTGGGGGCAATCCACTTGTGTATACTTTTTCTGTTCCTTTCAGTATCTTCTTGCTGTTTCTATTGGCTCTTGACCCACAAAAGACGATAAAACAACTGGTTTGTTATCGTACCACATAACGGTGACAATATCTGTATTATCACAATTTGCTACCCATTGCTCTGAATAACCTCTCTGAACCTTTTCCTATTTTAGGTCTTTTATGGAAGGTATTTTGAGGTCTTTTCCTAAACGACCTTTGTTGACAGTTCCCAGCGACTGTATTCCCTCTTTGGCCAAATAAGCAATCAACTCTGGCGACGTATAATAATTATCAAAGAATAATTTGTAATTTTGATTCTTCGATGATCGTCTAGGTGCCCGAGATTGTGTTTATGGTACCTGTAGTTGTCCCTGAACTCATTCCTGATGTACTACGCTAAGGGTCTGATATTTCTGGCTGACGATTTTCAATATTCGTAAGAACCGCGTTGACGGGAGACGAACACTGATGTCTCTGCGGAGATAAGGAAGTTTCCACGTCGCTAAGTGGCTCGGATAAAAAGTTTTGGATGGACTGAATGTTTTCGTTGTCATCATCACTTTCAGCGTCAGAAAAATCTTGTTCATCTTCACTTTCAGAAGGAATACTCAAGAAACCCTCAATATCTTCATCACGCAATCTTCTTCGCGACATTATCTGCAATAAAATCAAAGTATTGACAGGGAAAGTTATAGTAAATACGTATAAATAAAAATGGACACTAAAGCTCAACGTACCGTATGTGGAACATACATAAAAATATGATTTACTAATACGTTTATTATTGTAATATAAAAAACAACTTACCTCTGCAAAATATACACTTCGATACAACACACAGTATTTTTTTCGAGTCAAAACTCTTCAATAACTATTCTTTTTTTTATTTTTGAATTCAGACAAACGACTAACGTATCACTTTCATTCAAATTTCACACTGAGTGCGCTATAACAAAAACACGAACGACATCTTTAGGTAAAGATTCGTATTACTACATTGCTAAATGTCAGTAGTTCTATCCAGATGTCAATAGATGTCGCTCCTAATAGTTTTATAGCTATAGGAACGATTAAAGTCGGTGTTCCACATGTGGAACTGGGTGCCTTGTAGGGTTAAGTCCAAAAATTCAATATAACTGTTATGAAATGTGACATAACAGTACGCAGTGGGCGTTATTGTTGAAAATTGCATAATTTTTTAATATGATCGTCTGTATTTATGTTTATATTACAAATGAATATACAGGGTGTCCCTGAATTCATGAGCTAAAACTTTTGAGGTAGGTAAAATCAATACATATAAAGAAGTATTTTTTGTATAGCAGTTTGGGGTCGGAAATGGAAAATGTAAGCGGAAAAATAAGAAGTGCACCGCACTTTAGAATGGGAAAAGCGTAAAAATCCATAGAAAACAGCATTAAAGAAACCGCACAATCCAAGTATGCAAAAAACTACTAATACCAGTCCGAAAATAAAGGAAAAATGGACAAGGGAAATATATTGAAGCGGCAGAAGGGTAGGCTCTGGGCTCGCAAAAGATTTTCATTTCTGACCCCATATTGCTAAACAAAAAATGCTTCTTTATATATTTTTTACTTAACTTTAAAGGTTGGCCTATGAATTCCCGGACACCCTGTAGATTATATTTATATTATTTCCAATCAAAGTGTTTGTATCAATTATACATTATTTGCAGAAAGACAAATATTGGGTACATTCTTAGGAAATATTGTAGCATAAAAATTCCAAAAGAATCGCCATAGGCGGAGTTACAGATTTCCAAATGTCGCGCATTTTTACTCTCCGCACTGAAAGTATTAACCCCTTAACGCGCGGCGTCCTCGCTGCGAGGACGCAAAATTTAAGATCCAGCTGAAAAAATTCATCCCGGAAATTTTTTAGCAAACATTTACGTTTATAACATATCAGAAAAGGCCGGTTTTTTTAACCTTAAAATTTAAAATTTCTTTTAGTTTAATTTAGTTCATGAATTCCGGTGGCAGTATAATTTAAATGATCCGAATTGTCTTGCGCCACAAAGGGTTAATATTGTTTAAAATATAAACTGTACATAAAAAAAGAAGAAGAAATACTTAAATATTTTTTATTTAGATTAACAAGAGTGAAATTTAAATAGAATTTGATTAGATAATTTCGATTTTATTAGTTTCATCTCTTTCCAACCCATTAGAAGTATTAGTGTACTCCAATATTCATAGTAATCAATGCTGTATTTTTCTTTCAATCCTAATTTTTTTTATATAAGCGCAGTGGAGCCACACTTTTATCTTTATGCATAATTTACATCATAGTGTATTTCATATTAGAGGTCTGCACGAGCCGGAATTTCGAGGCCCGGGAACGGCCCGGCCCGTTATGAAGTCGAAAAATGCGGCCCGGGCCCGGCGCGTTTATTTTTTAACGATGCATGGCCCTGCCCGACCCGAACAAAAAACGATAAAAATCAGGCCCGACCCGTCCCGGCCCGATTCAAAAATATGTAAAAAAAAAAAAAAAAAAAAATGAATGCCTTTCTATGAAAAAGATTTTTAGTATGTGTTTTGCAGAGGTTTTATATAACCAAACAATAGTACGTTCTTTAACAAAACTTCTGAACTTTTACAAGATCATTATATATAAACAGAAATTCATTATTATAGACAAGGCACGAAGACAAACAGAAAGTCAAATCGAAAATATTAGCATTCATCAAACAATATAGGAAGGTATTTAAAATAATTAATACTACTAAAAATGCACTTTCAACCATTTCCTCTTATATACCGTAATGTATCCCAATCTTTCATGGGCTCCGGTAAACAAAACTTTAATGTTAATCCAACCGCAATTAAATTGAAGTTACAGACATTTTTTAACAAAATAGAACTTTATGTGACATAAAAGCCTGTAAAATTATGTAAAATAAATGACTGAAGAAATATTTTATAATTTTCCTTTTTCGCTGATTAACGAGGAAAGCAGAAGAAGATTCGGGCCGACACGGCCCGGAGAAAATTTCATTCAGGCCCGGCCCGACCCGAATATACACAAAAAAACTGAGTCCGGCCCGGCCCGAGCCTGAAAAAAAAAATTTTAAGCCCGAGCCCGACCCGGCCCGAGAACAAATTCAAAAATTCCAATGTAAATAAAGTACACTTCATACGGTTTTGTTAAATAAATCCTTCTCGAATCATGTTCTTACACTGACTAAGAACAGGATTCGACAAGGATTTATTTAACAAAACCGTATGAAGTGCACTTTTTTTTTACATAGGAATTTTTGCTAGTGTTCGAACACTTTGTTACCGACTGTACTTCATATCTTCATAATACATTTCAATAAGAAAGGGTTGCTCCTTTGCGCTGATATAAAAAAAGTAGGTCAAGTCTCTGAAAATGAGAGAATTTCGTCCAAAATTTCAAAATTGTGCATCTTTGGGACCCTGTCTAACGAATAATTACTGGAATAATATAAATAGTACTGATAAAAACTTAAAATACACATGTTCTAAAGTAATTAAATGCGAAAATTTCACACATGTGATGAATCCGATAGCTACCTCAATTTTAAGGTCGAAAAACCTCCTTATGGGCCCTCATCCTTTAAAATCTTGTTGTTTGGCATAAATATCAGTATAGATTTTAATAACCATTAAAATGAATTTTTAGAAATAAAAAATTTATTCATTGATTATTAAGATTATTTTGGGTTACATTTAGATTAGAAAGATAATTTAAGAAAAAAGAATTGGATGAGTTATTATTTGCATAAAATATAATAATATATGTGAATATATATATATATATTACAACGAGATGCAAAATAAAGCATAAATAAAAAATATGAAATACAAAAGATAAATCAAGAGATAAAAATGTAACTATTAAAAAATTTTCTTTGTGGCAGAAAATATTTCTTTTAGAATTATTAGTTCATTTTGTAGAAATAAATTAGCTACATAGCTACAAAAAAAAAAAAAAAAAAAAAAAAAAATCAGAAAAACATAGAATAACTTTTAAAAAAAAGAAAAAAAAAATCCATTCTTTTGACTTTCCATATTTCTAATATTGATTAATCCTGGCTCATGTAGTATATGAAGATAATATTCTGTATATTTTTGTCTTGACATTTCAAATTTGCTTTTAAAAATTATCATGTTATCAAATTTGTCTTATAAAATTAAATATAAGAAGAAAACATATCCGTAAGTATAAATTTAGTCTCCTTATGTATTTGATTTAAATTAAATATGCTCAGTGTGATTTATTTTCCAATATTTATGGTCTAATATTGCCTAATTAACGAGTCTCTTTTTCAATGCATTTTATATTTTATCATACGTTTAAATTTTTCATTTTTACTGTAATTTTGAAAGATTAGATGATTATTGTGGGAAGTAAATTATTTTTTCAGGCAATACTTAAGTTGAATTTGAAAAATAACTATTGTAAATTTGTCAATAACACCATCTTATCCAATGGACCTATTTACAAATTCATAACACATATTATGCGCCGTCTAGTTTAAGGTGACCAGGCGTCCTCTTTTTAAGTGGACAGTCCTCTTTTTCAGTGCTCTGTCCTCTTAAAAGTAAAAAGAAGAGGGGTAAAAATGTCCTCTTTTTTACGATTTTATCCCTCTTTTTCATTTGAAAAAAATTTTAGTCTTCAATTTCAAAAAATTCGCAAAAATAGAAAGTTGAATCGGTTGTTTGCTGTATCGAACGGAGAACACGAATTTTTTCTGCATTGGGTTCGCAAAAGAGCAACTTTCTAATGAACTTGTCAAAGCATATTATGTTTATGCCTATTGAGATTCTTTGAATAACAAAGAAATAAAGTTACTTCCTATACTGGTACGGTTTTTTGATTCAGAACACGGAATCATTGTTGGTTGGTTGGGTTTTACGTCGCACTAGTGCTGCGCAGATGAGCAACTGGCGACGGTCTGGGACTCACCCCTAGAGATCGTCCGGAGACATGCAATCGCAATTTTGATCCTCCACGGAAGGGATGGCTCTCCCGCTTCGGTGACCCCAGAGGTATAATTTTCGGAATCATTGTTGAAATTAACACGAAATCATTGAATGCGATTCAATTTAGGTACATACCAACTGACAGTTGGTGCTGCTATCCGCTATATCGCAATTGTCTCCATTTATGGAAGTCTATTCGTATTCTAGAGTAGAGTAGGCTGACCAGATCCTTTATAATAAAGAAGAATTAAAAATTGCTACAATTATCAAATTATGGATGTATTTTTTCATTTCTAACAAATAAGGACGAAAAATAAAGTGTTATTGATTAATAATTTAGTTTCTACAACTTTTTAAAACTTAAAAAAATGCCTTCAAAAAAAAAAAAAAAAAAAAAAGGCGTCCCCATTTGTCCCTAGAAAATGGGGACGTTTGGTCAGTATAGAGTAGAGTGACCATATTTTTTTCAATTGCCCATCTGCGAAGCACTAGTGCGACGTAAAAACCCAACCATCCAACCATCAATATTTTTTTCATTGAATTTGGGGACAAAGATGGCGGTGTCCTCGAATTTCGAGGACAAAAAAATAAATAAAATGAATATTTAATTAAATCACCTGAAATTGTAAAATTTTAGTAATTTTTATGTATAAAGCACCTAAAAGAACTTATTTCAGCTTATTTATTATACATACTAGCAGGCTACGCCCGCTTCGCTGGTCACTATTTTTAAATGAAACTCAATAATTAGTGAATTGTCAAAATTGCATTAATTTTTATCATGTGATAAAAAAAGAGAAAAAAAAATTTCTGATCGGGAAAAATGACGCACCGGGTCCCCACTGCCTTCAGCAACGCAGACCCGTGCGCTGCGCACACGTATTCCTCTACCATCCTTATGACTTCTCAAAATTCCATTTTATTACTCATAAACTTTCATTCTTAAGAAAAGGAATTAAAAAATATATCATTTAGCATCGGGTAAAAATTCACACCGGGACCCCACTGCCATCGGCAGCGCAGACCCATGCGCGCTGCGCGCGCATGTTTGAGGATATACGTGCGCTGTACACGCATATTCCTTCTCAACTCAAACTTTTATTATTAAGAAAAAATTAAAAAAAAACTTTTATCATCGGGTAAAACTCGCATCGGGCCCCAAACCCATGCGCGCTGAGCGCGCACATGTTAAGATATACAGTCGGTAACAAAAGTGTCCGAACACTAGCAAAAATTCCTGTGTAAAAAAAGTACACTTTATACGGTTTTGTTAAATAAATCGTTATAGAATCATGTTCTTACACTGACTAAGAACAGGATTCGACAAGGATTTTTTAAACAAAACTGTATGAAGTGTATTTTTTTTTACACAGGAATTTTTGCTAGTGTTCGGACACTTTTGTTACCGACTGTACATGCGGTGCGCGCACATATTCCTTCAGAAATCAAACTCTTATTCTTAAGAAAAGAATATTAAAAAATCATTTCTCATCAGGTAAATTGTCGAACCGGGTCCCCACTGCCTTCGGCAGCGCAGTCTCGTGCTCGCTGCGCGCCTATTCCTTCCTCTCCCTTCCAGGCCCACCTAATTAACTTACATATACCAATTTTGAACGGTCTTACTCAATTAGCTGAGATGCAAAAGAAAAACTGATCAGGACACCTTAAAATTGTAAATCAGGTGAAATCTCGAATTCCACTTTCGATAATATAAAAGAACTTTAAAATATATTTCGAATGATGTATTAGAAATAATTTAATCATAATTAGAATTTGAAATATTGAAATTAAAAAAAATTACAGCGCCATCTGGCGTTAGAAATTTCTGTAATCTATTGTTCCATTTCAGATCAACAAAGCTTTCAAATGATGTATTACTCATGAAATTATTTTAATTAGTAGATGAGATACAAAAGAAAACCTAATCAGAAAACCTCAAAACGTGTAAATCGGGTGAAATCTCGAGTTCCATTTTAGATAATGTAAAAGTACTTTAAAATGTGTATCAACTCAAATAAGCTTTCAAATGATGTCTTACTTATGAACATTTTTTAATTAATAACTGAGATACAAAAAAAAAAAAAAAAAAAAAAAAAAAAAAGATTCAGGACACCTCAAAACGTGTAAATCTGGACATATTTTCTTTTATTGTAACTTGTGCTAATTTTTTTATGCAAATATTTCAATAAATCTGTTTTCTTTTTCAAAATTAATTTTATTTATTTATTTTTAATGTTGATAAAATATATATATATATATATTACAGAATATGTTTAAAAAGCATAATATACTATTTTTTACTTGAATCTGCATATTATCCAAGTACTTAAACCATAACATTATATTTTTCAGGCATGACCAAAAATCTGGAATCGCTGTGGTCCCGACGATTCTGGATTTTCGGCTTCGTACTGCATAAATAGCACTGTTCAGAATTATATTTTTATAATCAACTGTCTTTAAATGCTACAGTGTTATTCTGGAGAAATATGGGGAGCAGAAAATTGTGCAAATAATTACTTGAAAATTTAGGTTCGAAAATAATTTTTTATGGTATATTTTAAAAGATTAAACATTCTCTAAACTTTCGATAATTTAAAAGAACTTTAAAATATCTTTCGAATGATGTATTAAAAATAATTTAATCATAATTAGAATTTGAAATATTGAAATTTAAAAATATTACAGCGCCATCTGGCGGTACAAATTTCTGTAAATCACTGCTTGATTCCAAATCAAAAAAGCTTTCTAATGATGTATTACTTATGAAATTATTTTAATTAGTAGCTGAGATACAAATGAAAACCTAATCAGGACACATGAAAACGTGTAAATCGGGTGAAATCTCGAATTCCATTTTCGATAATGTAAAAGTACTTTAAAATGTGTATCAACTCAACAAAGCTTTCAAATGATGTATTTCTTATGAAATTATTTTAATTAGTAGCTGAGATACAAAAGAAAACTGATTCAGGACACCACAAAACGTGTAAATCTGGTGAAAACATTCGATAATTTAAAAGAACTTTAAAATATCTTTCGAATGATACATTAAAAATAATTTAATCATAATTAGAAATTGAAATATTGAAATTTAAAAAAATTACAGTGCCATCTGGCGGTACAAATTTCTGTATTCCACTGTTCGATTCCAAATCAAACAAGCTTTTTAATGATGTATTACTTATGAAATTATTTTAATTAGTAGCTGAGATACAAAAGAAAACTGATTCAGTACACCTCAAAATGTGTAAGTATGGTGAAAACTTTCGATAATTTAAAAGAACTTTAAAATATCTTTCGAATGATGTATTAAAAATAATTTAATCATAATTAGAATTTGAAATATTGAAATTTAAAAATATTACAGCGCCATCTGGCGGTACAAATTTCTGTATTCCACTGTTCGATTCCAAATCGAAAAAGCTTTCTAATGATGTATTACTTATGAAATTATTTTAATTAGTAGCTGAGATACAAAAGAAAACCTAATCAGGACACCTGTAAACGTGTAAATCTAGTGAAATCTCGAATTGCATTTTCGATAATGTAAAAGTACTTTAAAATGTGTATCAACTCAACAAAGCTTTCAAATGATTCTTATGAAATTATTTTAATTAGTAGCTGAGATACAAAATAAAACTGATTCAGGACACCACAAAACGTGTAAATCTGGTGAAAACTTTCGATAATTTAAAAGAACTTTAGAATATCTTTCGAATGATGCATTAAAAATAATTTAATCACAAATAGAAATTGAAATATTGAAATTTGAAAATATTACAGCGGCATAAAAGAAAACTGATTCAGGAGACCTCAAAACGTGTAAATCTGGTGAAAACTTTTGATAATTTAAAAGAACTTTAAAATATCTTTCGAATGATGTATTAAAAATAATTTAATCATAATTAGAAATTGAAATATTGAAATTTGAAAATATTACAGCGCCATAAAAGAAAACTGATTCAGGATACCTCAAAACGTGTAAATCTGGTGAAAACTTTCGATAATTTAAAAGAACTTTAAAATATCTTTCGAATGATGTATTAAAAATAATTTAATCATAATTAGAAATTGATATCTTGAAATTTTAAAATATTACAGTGCCATCTGGCGGTACAAATTTCTGTATTCCACTGTTCGATTCCAAATCAAAAAAGCTTTCTAATGATGTATTACTTATGAAATTATTCTAATTAGTAGCTGAGATACAAAAGAAAACCTAATCAGGACACCTCAAAACGTGTAAATCGAGTGAAATCTCGAATTCCATTTTCGATAATGTAAAAGTACTTTAAAATGTGTATCAACTCAACAAAGCTTTCAAATGATGTATTACTTATGAAATCATTTTAATTAGTAGCTGAGATACAAAAGATAACCGATTCAGGAGACCTTAAAACGTGTAAATCAGGTGAAATCTCGAATCCCACTTTCGATAATATAAAAGTACTTTAAAATATCTTTCGAATGATGTATTAAAAATAATTTAATTAGAATTTGAAATATTGAAATTTTAAAATATCTGGCGGTAGAAAATTGTGTAATCTACTGTTCAATTCCAAATCAACAAAGCTTTCAAATGATGTGTTACTTATGAAATTATTTTAATTAGTAGCTGAGATACAAAAGAAAGCCTAATCAGAACATTCTAGAACTTGTAAATCACGTGAAATCTCTAATTCCATTATCTACGGTAGTCGGTTAATGGAAGTAAAAATAAAAATAAAAAGTATTTTTTTAGTTCCTTCAAATGTATTTTGTTGCTATGGAAACTCCTATCGTCTATTGAAAGATAGATTACGTGTTAGAATAAAATTTAATTTGCAATTAAAATGTAACTGCTTTGTTTATTAATGAAAATTGATGAAATTTTAACTGCAGGTTGGTTTTGTGCTGAATAGGTTGTATATTAAGTGTTGTGTGCGAGAAAGAAAATTTGAAGCACTTTGAAATTTGCAATTCTTAACCCCAGTTCAAGATCATGTGACATTAATGACTTCCACATGTTTTGTTTCCGTTCGAGACAGCCGTTAAAATCGTCTGCGGATAGAATGCCTCTTTTTAAGCAATAAGGATTTTTGGTCATTTTTCGATCGACATAGGTCAACGTTTTAATTAATATTTCTGAAACTAATTAAAATTTTTAAATTCTGTTTCGAGGAGGACCTCGGAAAGGCTCCAGAGCATCCGTATGTCAATTCTTGTACTTCTGCGTTCAATAGGGGCTGAACGTATAAAAGAACAGACAGACAGACGGACAGACAGACAAACCTTTCCTTTTATTATTATAGATAGATAATAAATTATTATAATAAAACATTAATAACTTTATATCAGGCGTCCCCAAACGTGTTGTAATTTTTTGGGGACGAAGGTAGTTTTCGAGAACATATGGTCAGCATATTCTAGAGGTCTCTGTTCCCTACTCGCTTCACTCACCAACTCACTGTCCGGCGATTTTTAAACTCATACCAGAACCTTTCATTTTTTGATTCATTGAACTTAACTATTTTTCGTGCATTTTTCCTATAGTTTAGGAATTGCCCATTGCACAGCACTAGTGCGACGTAAAACCCAACCAACAAAACTATAGTTTCGGTTTATTTTCTAGGTTTATTTTTTTTTTCCCTGCACACGTACGTTTCTTTGTTTCGTTTGTTATTTATTAAATTTTTGACATTTTCCTTTTTTCCCTAATGTAAAACTGTGGTCGGGACGGTAATCATTTATTGTCTACATATACATCCGAATTGTATGCTTGATCCGAAGTCCGCCTATACGTCTTCATCCAGATGAGGGCAGATAACACAGGATAAGATTACAGCACAAAGAACTTGGAAGTGGCAACGGAATAGCGTCATTGTCACCTGGAATCGAACTAGGTACCCTAGATCCCACACACTCCCGGCGGAAAGGCAGACTTGCCTTTGTCCTCTCGGCCACTGGCGCCATTTACGATAGTTATTGATAGCAGCTGGTAGTTACTGATATTAATACTAATTTATCGTCCTGATTAGTTACCGATATATATATTTATCGGATTTCTAAGTCATAATCGAAATTAGAATTAAAATATATTCCATTTCCTCGGAACTTTGAATATACTTAACATCAAAATAGCTTATCAGGAAATAGCTTTTGGTTGACGGAACATTGATAATAGATAAATTGTATGTAAGCAAACAATAAACGCAATGCTTCGGAGTTGGCATGACTGTGGGTCTGGCGCTTCTGTATTTGTAAAAGCTGGAGCTCAAAAACAAAGTTAGCATCGATATGAGTACATTTAATACACGCTATCACTGTTAGGGATAACAAAACACAGTATCCCTATCTCAGTATCTGTCAACATATAGGTTGATCTATACTTTAGAGACGATATCACCACGTTTTTGTAAATATGACCCCCCTCCCCATCCCCCGCAATAAATAAGTAAATAAATAAAATAAAATAAAAGGATTGCTCTGCTTTGAATTGCCTTAAATGCAATCTTCATTTCTTTCTTTTGTAGAGAGGCAAAATCTTTTGTTAAAGGTGTTAACGAAAATTTTCAACTGAAGCAAATTTTCCCCAACGAAAATGGAATTTCCCCCCGATGTCTGTGTGGGGCTAAGTATGCCCAGTGGGGGTGCTGTAGCCCCCCCCCCTCCCTCGCTGGTGCCGCCTTGTATGATATTATTATGTATCATTATCATCGACATTAAAATTTTCCCGAATATCAGTGCAATCTAAACTAATATTCAATAATAGTCGGATTAAAATAATACATCCAAAGAAATAGCAGAAAGTTGTAGGATAATAAATATATCAGGAAGTATTATTCGAAAATATTATTTGACTAATACAAAATCTTTCAAACTATTAGGTATTATATTAATGGTGTGAGATTATTTCAGTTTTTTATTAATTTCTTATTCTTTTAGAATAGTTTGACACTCTGCCAAAGAACCGAAAGTATTATTTGAAAGTATTATTTGAGTAATGTAATATTTGTTTCATTTCCTGATAAAATAATAGTTTGGCATAATGCCAGCGATGTGACTGTTCCCCATGCAAAGAGATAAATTTTTAAGCGTTATTTATTTAATAGGAATTGGTCAGTAACATATTACTGTGTTAATAGGCTATATTGTAGCAATAGTATTATTTATCCTATTAACATAGTTGCCAACTTTTACAATTTTAAAATAAGGAAAATCACCACTACATGTTTAGAGAAACTTCTTATATTAATTTTAGGAGATTTATGATCTGGAAATTTACTATCATAAAATTCTGGTGTAAAATCTTCCCGAAAATCGGGAAAATTTGGTAGCTATGTATTAAGTGAAATAATTCCCATCTCTTTTAACAATAATTCGTATTTAAAAGATGTGCACCTCTTCTGTTTTGTTAAGTAAATATTTGTCGAGTCATGTCATGATCTTGGTCTGCTGTTTACAAAAAAGTAAGTTGATGACAAAAGTTAGCGACCAAACTTAAAAAAAAAAAAAAAAAAAACTATATTGTCACAGTATTTTGATGCAGAACACAGAATCATGTTGAAATTGTCAAGGAATCATTGAGAGGGTAGTGCTACAGTTGATAAGGTTTACGGAACTTTCGCCCCCAGCATCTCGCTCCCGGGAAATTTCATCCCCCGGAAATTTCACCCCCGAGAAGTGGTTTACGGAAGTTTCGCGTCCAGAGTCTCGCTCCCGAGAAATTTCGCCCCCGAGTGGTGTAAAATGTAAACGTAATGACAAATAAAACTATAAATATGCACGCAGTATTTCCCGATATATTTTTTGTTCATTCACGCTTTTAATTTCATTATAAAACACATGAATTAAAATAAGATTTTCGAATGAAAAAAGTGACCGATGAAATTTTTATCGCTGTTAATTAAAAGAAAGTTTAAGTGTAAGGAATATTATTTATTTATTTATGAAATTTTAAGTGCATACACAGTAAAATTATTAATTTATCATATTTTATTTTATTTTATTTTATTTATTTATTTATTTTACTTTTTATTGATAAATACGATTACAGCACAAAGAAAGTTTTTTTTTTTTTCAAGTATCTGTCTATATATTTTAATCCAAATAAATAGGGAAAAAAAATGAATTTAATAATAATAATAATAAAAAGTAGGCAGGTTATTAATTTCATATCGCTGTTTGAACACTTATACAAAGTAATTAGTCATGCTCATGTATGTAGGATTTCAAAACAATTTAATTTCCTTGCGAAGTCTTTTAATAAAATCAGTGTTTCGATATGAAAATGTAAGGCCTTTGTTAATAAAATGGAGTAAATTTATTGGTTGAAAAATCGCACGCGCAGCTAATACAAAATTTAAGTGTATTATGCATTGAATCAATAAAAGAAACATATGCAGATATTTATTTATATGTTTATGTATTAATAAATAAAAAACAAATCTAGAGAATTAAATATTTTTCTAAGTACCTATGGATTCTTTTTGATCCAAAACTATTTATTTTTGTAAAGGAAATAAATTGATTTAAAGAAAAATATAGGGAAATTATTAACATTTCTTGTCAGCTACCCAAAGCAGAATGCTTGGGTCAATTTTTAAAATTTAATAACATTTAATAAAATAATTTTTTGAAAATTGACCAGTATTCTGTTAAGTGTCTGAAATTATTCTGTTCTTGGTAGCTGATAAGAAGTACTAATAATCTCTCCATATATTTTTCTTTAAACCAAGTTATTTTCTTTTAGTAAAATAAATACAGAGTTTGAATTATGAAGAATTCATAGATTTTTAGAAAAGTATTTATAACTCATTAAGTTATTACTTTATAACTTATTAAATTTGTTTAAAATATTTTAACAAATAATATTATTAGTATTAAAAAAATTATTATAATATTCTTTAAAATATACATGAATAAAAAATGTTTCAAACACTCTATTTATATTATTTTCTCTCTAAAAAAAAAAAAAAAAAAAAAAGAAAATAGAAAAAAGAAAAAAAAAAAAAAAAAAAAAAAAAAGAAAGAAAGAAGTAAAGAAAGAAACAAGTAAATAAACCAACTTGTTTCATTCTGATCCAAAAGTTTTTACCAGCATTATAAACTTTCTCGTTATAAATTTATTACGAAATACTAATATATAATTGTACACTAAGTGTTGAATAGTAGAAAATTAACGAAATCTAGTCTTAAATGTTTCCTTTTCAACATAGAATATTATATCATGTTTTATTTAAAAAATATTTTTAAAACAATATACACTGCTCGACAATGAAAATGCAACACCAAGAAGGAATGGTAATAACGGAATGAAATTTGTTGGACACATACATTATAGTAGGAAGAACAATTGATTAAAATTTCAGGAAATTTGGAGTAATATGTACTGAGAAAACAGTACATAAAGCAGCGATCTCTGTGAGCAATAACAGCACATATCTGCCTAGGCATTGAATCGAACAGCGATTGGATGACATGTACGGGTAGAGCACTTCATGAAGCTTCAACACGATGCCACAATTCATCGATCGAAGTTACTGGTGAGTGGTGGGGGGCCAGTCGCTTTTCAACGATTAAACAGTCATTTTCATTGGTGCGAGATCAGGAGAACGCGCTGGCCAGAGCAACAGTCAACATATTCTATATCAAAGAAGGTCCGGACAATACAAACAACTTGCGGTCGTGAATTATCTTGCTTAAATTTTGCGCTACGGAGGCCTCGAATACAGGGCAGAGGGGCGGGCCTTAACTCATCAGAAATTTAATGGCCGCTGTTCAGAGTGCCAGGAATACGAACATGAAGTAATCGAGACGTGTATCCAATGGGAACCTATAACATCATTGCAAATGATGGACAGTATGATGATGTCGAATTCCAGCTGGCAATGTGCATTATTCATAATGCCGTTAAATACGGATAAGGCAATCTTGATGCTGTAAACAGGATTGTGATTTGTCTGAAAAGTGACTTCACGCCATTTCTGCGTCCAGGTTCATCGTTGATCACACATTAATGGCGCCCATATCAGTGATGCAGTTTTGAGGGTAATCAGAATTTTGGTAGCCGTATACTGAGTCACCACCTGGATTGATGGTATGTTGTACCATTGGATACACGTCCCGGTCTCCTCTTGTTTCCATTCCCGCCACTCTGAATACCAGCCAATACATTTCTGACGAGTTAAGGCCTCCGAAGCGCAACATTTAAGCACAATGCACGACCGCAAGTTCTCCATATTATCTGGACCTTCATTGATGCCGAATGTGTTCGACTGTTGCTCTGGCCAGCACGTTCTCCTGATCTCGCACCAATGAAAATGACCTGGCCCCCCACCACTCACCAGTAACTTCGATCGATGAATTGTGGCATCGTGTTAAAACTTCATGAAGCGCTCTACCCGTACATGTCATCCAATCGCTTTTCGATTCAATGCCTAGGCAGATATGTGCTGTTATTACTCACAGAGGTCGCTGCTTTATGTACTGTTTTCTCAGTACATATTACTCAAAATTTCCTGAAATTTTAATCAATTGTTTTTCCTACTATAATGTATGTGTCCAACAAATTCCATTCCGTTATTATCATTCCTTCTTGGTGTTGCATTTTCAATGTCTAGCAGTGTATATCTTATTAATGAAAGCGAAATGGCGTCTGCCTGTCAGCTGTCTAGAGAAAAATCCACTGCACTTTTAGACATGAAATTTGGCACACATATAGTGTCTAACGACTCCGTGTGCATCTCGAAGCCTGATTTTCAAATTTTTAATTAGGAAGAAAGTTATTGATTAAAATGTATTAACGTATTTGACTCTATTAAATTTCGTGACATTTTTCTTTGTGTTGTAATTTTAACCTGTTGCCAATAAAATATAATGTTACAGTTTCTTATTTCATTTATTTTTCATAACATAAAAAAAAAAAAAAAAAAAAAAAGAAAATTAAACCTGTATCATCAAAAATTTCCGATAAAACTGACGTCATAATATTTTAAATTTTTTTTTTCCTTGATTTTATAGTTAACAAAATCCCTTGGAAGTGATTAATGTCGATATGAGGCTGGATCTAGTTGAAACTATCCATAGAAAGGGAGATGTTGCACCAAGTGTGTTGAAATGTCTTGCCTTAGAGACCATTGCGGCCAGATATCCCCCATCTCAGTGGCTGCACATTTTTACAGATGGTTCCCAGTTTGATTGTCATCTCAATGTAGGGGCTGGCGTGTTCTCAGATCTTTTTTCTTTCTATGCCCCTGCGGGCTATATTGGTACCTCCTTTGATGGTGAAGTTGTGGCGATACGTTTAGCCTTAAAGCAACTATTAGCTGTCCATTGCAAGTTTGAAAGGGCGGTTATTCTTTCTGACTCTCAGGCAGCCATCCAGTCAATAAGCGCTGTTGATCATCCTTTAACACCGGAAGTATCCCAATGTCAAGAATCATTAAGAACTCTCACTTTAAAGGGGAAACAAATTGTTCTACAGTGGGTGCCCGGCCATTGTGGCCTTTGGGGCAATGAACAAGCGGACTTTCTTGCAAAAAGAGGTGCCACCTTACTACAACATCCCAACACAGCCATTTCTTACTGGAGGATTAAACTGTTTTTAAAGAATTTATCTGCATCTAATGCTTTACGAGATCTTGAGAATCGTACAGCTCTCAAGAAATGGAAGAATTTAAGTCCTACTCTAATTCCTAATAAACCAAGACTTAAGGCAGTTGCGACTTTCCGCCTATCGACAGGACATGACTGCCTTGCCGCTCATTTGAAGCGCATAGGTATCTTAAACGACCCTACTTGCCCACTTTGTGATTCTGGAGAAGTAATGGACCGGGAACATCTGTCCCGTTGTAGGGCTCTTCGATGTTCTACAGAAGAGTCGAGATATTGGGAGGCAAGATCGCTCCTTAGGCAATGACTTCGGTCTTCTATGTTATATTGTCTATAATTTGATTCGTATCTTTATAGTCCTCTGTAACTTTTGCCTAGCCATTGGAAAAAAAAAAAAAAAAAAAAAAAAAAACAATAGTTAACAAAGTAATGAGGGTAGAACTTTAGTGTAAAGTCCCCATGACGATTTTTAATATTCATCGTCATTTTGGGGGTGAATAAAAATAGTTATCGGAATTGCATAAGTAAAGATATTGGCAAGAAAAGTCCGAGGTATTATTAGTCAACAGGTTTCTACAGAATAGCTATTCTCTCCAGAAAAATCTACCGCACTTAACAGATATAAAATTTGGTGCACACACAGTCTGGGATGTCTCCGCGTGCACCTCGAAGCCGAATTTCATATTTGAATTGAAAGCAAATTATTAATTGAAACGTTATTAACTATCGAGATATTTTGCGAAAGTTTTCACCAAGAAACATTCCCTCTATACTTGGAGGGGAAAAACCGAAGATTCTGTTTTTTCTTCATTCAATACTTTATAAGGCACTATAAAATGTCCTTTTTTAAATTCCAATCCTACGTTTACTAATGGATTATTATTATTATTATTATTTTCATTTGGACACAAAATTAAATTCATAACATATTGTAGATCTAGGTAAAATAATCTAGTGTATCACTCATACGACTTTCTCTTACCCTATAGCTACATTTCAGTACTATAATGATAGATTGCATATTAAGGCTGAAGACCAATAGCGTAAGATAATAAAGTTCAACGTACTTTTAAAATACTCTAAAATAGGTTTAGGAACAGTTTTATTTGACATGTAATTCTGTGTGAGGGGGCTGCCGCCCCGCTCAACTCTCCGTTCAATTACAATGCACACTGTTATTAAAAAAAAAAAAAAAATCCAAGCTGTTATTAATTTGTTTTCATGTTTGCCAGCCTTGATCAAATCTTTATGTGACAACTTAATACGAAATTCAAAATGCCAAATTTCAATTTCCTACAGTCATTTGTTTTTAAGTTATGCTAATAACAGATATACATACAGATCAACCCCTAAAAATTGGACTTTTGTAATCAGGGTACTCCAAAACGTGATTAAAAAAAAAACAGAGTTGAAAATAGAACTTCAGAAAATACTTTGTTCACAGTATGGGTATGAAAAATTAATTTTGAAGTATTCGTCGACATTGTAAACTGTACAAAGCACTTCCATCAGTTATATTCATTAGAAGAAACGTTTTGCTTAATTTTGGGTACCCCTGTATATTGTCTGTAGTCAATATGCATTAAAAACAATACTGTGTATTTAAAATTAGTCTTAGATAAAAAAAAAAAAAAAAAAAAAAAATCTAACACAAAAGAATTACGATTCCTGCAATTTCCAAGTATAGCCTTAATATATCCAAATACTTTGGGTAGTCCTGTAAACGACTGATGAATTATTTCCATGCCACTATCTACACAAACATGCTTTTATGAATATAATAAATTTTGTTCATTCTGTTTTGTTTATGTCAGCTTGTAGATGTTACACTGCACTTAATAGAAATTTCCCCATAGATATAATGTATTTGAATTCTCTTGGATGTCCCTGTACACAAACCATTTGCTTGATCTCAACGAAAAGTTTATTGTAGCATCCCTATATGATACACATTTATAATACCAAGTTTGGAATTTCTGCTATTATTTGTTATTGAAATATGCTGATAACAGACAGAGAACACACAGACCAGCAACAAAAAAACTTGATTTTTAGATTCAGAGGACCTCAAAACGTGTAAATATAACAAAAACTCAATTTCGAAAATTTGACTCAAAAATAATACTTTCCCTGTCATATATATGGGTAAGAGAAAGTAAAAAAATTGCCTCAGGATGTGAAGTTTTCGAAGAAAGGAGTAATTGTATTGTACAAAGAATTAAATAACTTTCTTTCATTAGAACTGTTCTTGCAGTGAAAATAAATATACGGTTACAATGAAAATAAGAGCCTATTTAGAATGCGTATAAATTTTGAGATAAATTATAACTGACAAATACAAAATAAAAATAATTTTAATAACATATGGAAGAAGAAAAAAAAAAGGCATCTTTTAAAATGAGGTTAATAGCCGCGTCTGGCTTGCATTCATATTGGCCTTTTGTACTTTTTAATTTACAATTTACTGACGCTTAATTAATTGTACGCCTTTGTAAAACTGACGTTAACTGTAAAAAGTATGGCCAGATCCTATAATTAAACCTGGGAGGTATTTCTTATTTGTTATGCTATACTCATTTTATTTTAAATTAGATATCCTTAACGTATTTAAGAAGGTCGGTCAAACAAAGTCAAACTTCTCTTTAAGGTACTGACAAATAGAGGGACCCAACTTAAGCTTGCACAATACCTAATCCTGCCAACAACCAAAGCTCGTGTTATTCTATGAGGAAATTCATTTCTAGAATTATTTATTACCTAATTTATTTTTTAAGCTCTGTTTTCCCATTCAGAAAATTCACAACCGTTAAATTGTTACACGCTTTCAAAAAAAAAAAAAAAAAAAAAAATATTTTTAATATTTCATTTTTCAGCTAAAAAATGCACTTCGTCGATATTTTGCATTTTTAAACTCAAAAATAAAATATTAAAAATAACAAAAACATATTTTTAGGAAACTAGTACCAACTTAAAGATTGTGAATTTTCTGAATGTGAAATAATAATAATAATTAAAAAAAAAAACAGGAGGTAATGAATAATTTATTCTGGAATCAAATTGTTCCATAGATATAGTTGCGACTTAGCACTTTTTGGCTACTGAAAAAATGTAATAGAAATATATATTTTATTTAATCAATGAACTGTAACGGTTTACACTGATAAAGTAAAATACAAAATTTTTTGGTAGACAAAAGGTGCTAAGTTGGCAACTATACCCATAGAGTAAAATGGGCTTTGGCTATCGGCAAAGTTAGGTATTGCGCTCTTAACGTTTCTTTCTGATGTCATATTCAGATTTCTTAAATTTTACGATTAAAATCTAAAAATACATATTGACGTTGGTTCTAATTGACCTAAAATCAATAACATTACACTTTAAATTTTTATTTACCGTAAAATTCCTATAGTACCCCCCTCCCTCCCCCCACACAAATATACCTTGTTCTGTGTTTTTCCTAAAATTTCAGCTTTTTAAAAGTTTCTGGCCTGAAAATTTTTCGTGTAGATTAGTTCTATAACATTTTATTTTTACACTAACTATTTTCAAGGAATCAGCAATTTTGCAGGTGCGGATGAACCTGAATTTGAATGATGCAAAATAAGGCAAGTGCCACTTGTAATCAAAATATGATGGTCCTAAAATCTGTTATTCTTGGCATAATTATAACATATTAAAAAAGGATGTTGCAGCATAACTTAGATGATTATAGCAATTATTCCTAACAATTTAAATAAAAAATAAAAATATATCGTTTTATATTGAAGATCTACTGTACTAAAACTGTCAAAAGTACCAGAGCACTCTACTCTACATCGCTTAATCTCAAATAATGCATGAACTGAACCGTAAAGTCATATATCATAAAATGTGGTAAAAATGCTTAAAAATACTTATACTATCCTTTTATTACTGGCATTTGCAAAAATAGAAGTTTTTCGTCGCATGAGTTTGGTTCAGCATCGTTTATAATGTAAAAGTAGTAAGTAGTGTAAAGCAGTAAGTCTTATCATTCTTGAAACTTTCGTAGACTGAACAATGAAACAGTTCTGTAAAGACATTCAGTTCCAGATATCTGGCATCCGTTGCGCAGAGGATCAAAATTGTGATGGCATGTCTCCGGACCTTAGGGGTGTGTCCCAGACCGTCGTCAATTGTCCATTGCGCAGCACTAGGGCGATGTTAAACCCAACCAATCTAATATGTGGCAAAATAGTTTATTTTAATAGCAAAATATCTGCTTTCTTTTTACATTTCTTGAGGCACATTAAAATGGTGAAATGATAAAGAAAAAATGAAAGTTGATAAGCTGGCTACCATTAAGACATCCATTGCAAAGATCATTCGACATCGATAATTTGATAACAGATGTTCATGGTCACATCCAACAGCTTTCCGCTGTTATCTTTAGTGAAAGACTTTTTGAGTGCCTTTATAACAAAAATTGTTATACGATGAATAATGAATATTACTACTAATTACTTTGAGTTAATGTATTTACGAAAAGAATGTGTTACAAAATGAGTCGACAGACGCATTTTACACATTCACTCGAATTCAACAAATAGAATTCAACAACACATTAAAAAATAATTTAAATGAATAAATTTTTATATACTACGATAATGGAAACACTAGTTACGTTTTCAATTCAAAATTTTGGAGTTTAGAATCCCGGTATTAGCATGGATGTTCGTAGTAGTTCAGAATCCACTTTAAGCCATAGATCCCAGTCTAATGAGCCTTAATGTGCAAAAAATGATCGTAGCGAGACAGCCGAAGCCAAACCAAATATAGTGGAATTTGAATCAAATTTTAATGCACTAACAATGATGCTAATATTATGAGAACTTTAGATCAGCTATAAGTTTCATCTGGCCATTGTAATAATAATAGAAAAACCAGTCAACAATTACAAAATTACAATCGCAATACCTAATGGTTAAAGAAGAGAAACAAAAAAGCATGTGTGTGTGTGTGTGTGTGTACAGGGTGCAAAGCAAAGTCGCAAAGAGACCTTTATCTCCGCAAACCATTGATCGCAGACATATACTTCCAATTACAAAATGTTTAAAAAATGTAAGCATTTTTGATAAGGCATGTTTAACCCGTTAACGCCCAACTTAATTTAAAGCATAAAAATAAGCAAAATTATTTTGAATTATATTTAGGACATCAATATTAAGCTAACCTAGAGAAATATTTCCAATCCTATTGTTACAGCTCAAGATAGTTAGTGTCCTGTATACAGGCAGGGGTGTTTGTGTTCAGGTAATTTACCTGATTTCTGGTATTTTTTTCACTTTTTGTATCAGAATTCTTGTTTTTCTGATTATTAAATTCATTAAAAAAAAAAAAGAAAAAAAAAAAAAGAAATATCAAATTTATATAACTGCTAAGTTTAATTAAGACTAATATTGTTCATAAAGAGAAGATTAGATCTCATTTGCAATAAATTATATGTTTTCTACCCATACAAAAACTCTTTTACGCTAAAATTTCAGGTATTTTGTCATGAATTCAGAATCACTCCTCGTATAGGACATTGGGTGTTTGTAGAAGTTTGAGATAAATGTAGTTTTGCTGTATAGCTTTCATAAAATAAAACTGTCCTATAAATAGGAGGCTGGGTGCTAACGGGTTAAATTTAAAAAATCAATTCTTCGAACATTACGAAAACTAACTTTTTGTACAGTCCCCAGGTGACTTTAGTCATCTTCAGCAAAAGTTCGCACTCATCCTAACAAATAACACAAAAAATTTCACTTCTGTGCGCCCAAAATTGATCGAGATGTTCAGTTTCAAAGTTTGGGATATTTACACATTTTTTAGGCATTCCTTAAGGTGTATGTTAAAAAATCTTTAAATAAAGCCCGCGAAAATGCGAAAAATATATAAATTTTGTCACTGTTACAGAAACAGCAAGAGCTATATTGTTAATTTTCACGTACTTTTTTGAGTGAATACCTTAAAATATTTGCATTTATAATTTCATTCTACCTTTTTTTTTTCCTTCTTTTAATGGCATGATCACTAAGGATTATTATTTCATCAAAATTTATCTTACCAGGAAACAATGGAGTAACAATAGAAATCAATTAAATATTATTCATTTGAGAGGGCATAAACTAACGGGATTTTCGACGCGTAAACTGTTTGCCCTCGTGTGCCTGTTCTCGAGAAATCTATATTTAAGTTTGAGTAAAAGCGTAGTGGCGAGAAAGAAGTGGGGGGGGGGGGGGGAGTCCCGTTAAAACCTGTCAGAAGTATGGCTTTTCTCCATTTTTAGATTTTACGTTAGCAAATTTTTTGACGTTATATCTCGACAGACTATATCTCAAAGCTGAAATGAGCAACTGATTTATGCATCAAACAACACTTTCGATTCCTGCTTGTTTTGGATTTCATTCATTGTTTCAGAAAGGCGTAGTTTTATCGGTTCAGGCGTGGTTGCACCAATATTTAACGAATTTTCAGAATTTATGACTCGAAAACGAGCTGACGAGGGGAATTGTTTTATGCGGCAAAAAGTATATTTATGTATGCTCTTTCGATTGATTAGATGCTTCTTTGCATTTTTTAAAAAATTATTATTACAGTAATGGATAGCTTCCTGGTTAGAATACAGGGCCGCGGTAGCCCAGTCGGTAGAGCGCCGGCCTCGTAATTGGAAGATTGCGGGTTCGGCACTCGAGCCGGCCAAAGACCGTCGTGTACACTAATGGTGGCTGGTGCACGTAAAATCTGTCGTGGCTGCAATGTCCTCCATGTTCCCATCAAAAATTATACCTCTGGGGGTCACCGAAGCGGGAGAGCCATCCCTTCCGTGGAGGATCAAAATTGGGATGGCATGTCTCCGGACCACCTCTAGGGGTGTGTCCCAGACCGTCGCCAATTGCCCATTTGCGCAGCACTAGTGCGACGTTAAACCCAACCAACCCAACCAACCTGATTAGAATCTCCCCACATATAAAAAGTATAGAGATATAGAGATGCATACAAAACGTAATTAACCCATTAGGCACCAAAGCTCCCGCCGCGGGAACAATTTTTTAAGAATTTTTTTCTCTGCAACTAATTAAGATAAATATATTTTTTTCTTTTTTACATTAAATATTGAAACTTCTAAATTCGTAGGTAATTTTTAAAAAAAGTTTGTAATATAACTTCTATTTTTATTTTCAATTATTCAAGCAAAGATGTTTGTTTTTCTGCGAAACATCAGCAAAGAAAAAATATCAGCAAAAATAACTAGTACAGGAGTTTAAAACAATGGATATGAAATGAGACAATTCTTTTCTTAAACTGTAACAAACAGGAATCAAGAAAACTAATTATAAAGGGTTTTGTAGTTTTTCAACATCTGTTCTACCCCAATTAGGTGTCAAATCTCCCATTTTGGAAACATATCATATCTTCTAACAAATTATACATTTTTTAATTATTTAAAATACATATGATTAGAAATGCACATTGAAACCCAAAATATACGAAAATTTATAAATGTTCAGTGGGATTCATATAGCGGCGTTTAATGGGTTAAAACCAACATTCACACTTATAATGGACAATTTATGAATATTCAATTTATTTGAAGAAAAATAGCGAAAATTTCGACAGACTAATTGCGGAAATTTTGAATTTCAGCCTTCCTATCGATATTGTCTTAATTGCTTATAAATGCTGTCCCGTCTTATCCCTGAAATCTGTTAACAACAGACAAAATTAGATTAGCAGTTTATTTATTTATTATTATTATTATTATTTTTTTGGTAATACTTTTGAAAGTGAAAATTTTGCAACATAGACATAATAATTATCAGATATATATAGTAGAAAACTGCACATTTTCGCACTAGCAGGTGGTGTTTTTCTCACAAGCTATTATCTGGATACCTTAGTATTTTATTTTCTGTATTTATTATACACATACATTTTTCTTTTCTTTAACATTAAATAGATTACGCAGCAATGGGTAAGTACACAAAATTTGAAATACATTTTCAAAGAAATATAACTACTAAATTGCAAGTTATGAATATTTATATTAGAATTATTTAATGTAGCTGTATTTATATAGCATATATTAACTGGGTATTGTCTTACAGACTACAACATATAACTATATAGTAAAATATTTGCATATTGTAACATTCATATAAGTTTAAGTAATTGCAGCATTTTTTTTTCTTTTTTCAATAAAGAATTTATTACAAAAATTTAAGTATATAATTAAAAAAAAAAAAAAAAAAGAAAAAAAAGAAAAGAAAAAAGAAAAAAAAAATCATTACAAATAATCAACCTTAAAGTTTCGAAAATGTAACTTTTTCATATCAAGTATTTAAATTGATTTAAAATAGCATTAATTTTAAACAGTTTTTGATTAAATCAATCCCCTTTCAAAAAATTTCTCCGAGAATTCAAATTCTTCAAAATGTATGTACATTTTTGAAATGTCCTTTAAGAAAGCAAAATAGGACTTTTTTTTTCTAAATAACAATTTTCGAAAGGCGCGAAAATTTTATTTTATCCAATTTTTTTATGTTCATTATTTAACTTAATAAACTCAAAGCGATATTTTCCCAAATATCAACTAGTTGGCATAGGTGGACTCAGCTCAGTTCGGTATCACATCATAAATTTATACTACATTATTTAACTTAATAAACTCAAAGCGATATTTTCCCAAATATCAACTAGTTGGCATAGGTGGACTCAGCTCATTTCGGCATCACATCATAAATTTATACTACATTATTAACTTAATAAACTCAAAGCGATATTTTCAAAATATCAACTAGTTGGCATAGGTGGACTCTGCTCTTCCGCATCACATCATAAATTTATACTACATAAATGATTTTATGATGTTCTCACAAATTTATACTACAGACTACCATATTCGTAATACGAGAAATGAATTTGGCCAAATGCTCGGCACGATGTAGAGTGAAATGCTACACGTAGTAGGCTATCCACCGTTCAGTTCGATATATTTACCTTATCCTAATTTGCTGAATAATTTTATTAGAGTCTGTTTCGTATTTTAGTTTTAATGTAATTCTATACTATTTCTAATGTAACTATCTCCATAATGCAAGTTTTTGTGAAATATTGTTACATTCTACCATCTTAAATTTCGAATAACTCACGAAGTTTTCAAATTAGAATATTTATTGTTGATGATATTCAAGCCAGTATTGTAAATGATATTTTAAAAGTAGCCTGACATCTTTACGGTGAAAATATTCTTCATGATGAATGTTTATGCAAAATGTTACCTTATTTTGCTATGTGAAGAAAATCGTTAGTTTCAAATATCTTGAGAACTTTTCAAAGTAGAATTTTCATAGTTAACGATGTTTATGTCAGTATATCCTAAATGATGTTTCAAAAGTGGTCTGAAATCTTTACGATTAAAGTATCCCTCGAAACTGGCATTTGTGCGAAATTTTACCCCATTCTGCCGTGTTAAGAAATTCATAAATTTCGAATAACTTACGAAGTTTTAAAACTAGAATTTTCATAGTTAATGATATTCATGCCAGAATCATAACTGATGTTTTAAAGCTGGTCAGACATCTTTATGATAAAAATATTTTTTGTAATGTACATAAGCAAAATTTTTCACTATTCTCCCATGTTAAGAAAATCCTCAATTTTGAATAACTTGCGAATTTTTTCAAATCAGAATGTTGAAAATCAATAGGTTTCTTGCTGTATGATAAGTGATATTTTCTGACTTTTCTGGTTTTTTTTTTTTTTTTTTTTTTTTTTTTTGAGATATAGTGTAGAATGACTAACATACTAACTAAATAACTAATAAACTAACGTACTAAGAAAATTATCAACCTGCGGGCGGACGCCACATCAATTATGCGATTTTTGGATTTTTTAAACCTCAAAACGTAAAAATCGAAAATCCGAGGACGAAATTTTTAACGAATACCTATGTTCTTCATAACTATAGTATGACTGGGAACTAATACTAAAAGGGATTTTTCTTTCTTTCTTTCTCTCTTTTTTTTTTTTTTTTTTTTTTTTTCAGTTTGTGGTTTTTCAGTATTATGAATATGTTCAAAGTATTAAAACATAAATATATGTTTCTCAATTGAGTTGATTTTTTTTCTCAAGACTTTCATTTTATGAAACTGAAGATCAGATATGCAATTTTTTTTTTTTTTTTAATAATAAATATATGTACAAACTAGAATGTTGTGGCCACCACATGACTTCCTTCTATATTTTCCTATGCAAATTCACTCAGTAAAAGTAATTTATTAAAATCATTATTTAATAAAATTATTTTCCATGATAATGCAGTACGATTTCCATATTAGAGAAGTAGTATAACACTAAATATCTAAAAAAAAGTTCATTAATTTTCTTTTCCTTTTTTTTTTTTTTTTTTTTTATAGAAATGAAAAATAAAATCGAGTACTTTATTTTAAATTATCGCAGATCGATGGTTCAACCATTCATTTTAAAGGTATTGGCGAGCTCTTTTGAAAGATGCCAATCAAGAAAATTTATTCCCCTCGAGTGCCCCCTCCAAGGGGGAGGCGATGCTCCAACATATACAAAATTTTTTCCCCAGTTGACTATCTCTATTATAAATAATTCTTGTAAATTTCATAATGATTATTAAAAAATAATTCTCTTTATGCACATTTATACAAAATTTTGTCCTATACCACCATGTTAAAAATTTAGAAAAAGCGGAATGGCAACGCAACCTGTTAGACAATTTTTGTCAAAAGTTGATAGGCACTAATTTGTGTCTAGATAACAATTTGTATGAAATTCTGTGCAGTAGTTCCTGAGATACAGAGTTGCTAGATCTGAGTTGCTAGAAAATTTTGCCACACACAAAGACAGCCAGACATTTTCTAAAAATGGCCAAATCGTGTTCTACAGCTGTCAAAACGTGTAAATTAATCAAAAACCCGTGGTCGAAAATTTTTACGAATCCAATGCTTTTTTCTATTGAATATAGAAGAAAGTACAAGCTGAATCCTTTGTAGGTTTTTTTCCATACGTGTCAATATCCCCCCCCCCCAAAAAAAAAAAAAAAAAAAAAACTAATTAACATTTTAGAAATCCGATTCTTAAATTTATAGTATATTCTTTAAATAACATTTAAAAAAATCTTTCAAATAGTTAAAAATTTTAGGAAAATATAGGTTTTAAAAATTAAATTTATTTGGGTGTATATCAAACGAAAGACGGAGCTGATATGCTTCAATTTTCTCTGAGCGTGGATGGGTTATATCTCAGTTTCTATGACGAAATGAAGTAAACATTATATGTGAGATGACCATTATGAAAATTAATGCAGACCTGTTTTTTTTTTTTTTTTTTTTTGTATATCAGCCACCAAATAGTACTAGTATTACTCACCTTCTGCGATTTTCCACAGTGCTACATTTCATCACCCATTGCTTAAAAATCCGGCCATTAAGTTTTTGTGCATGTTAATCAGTAGGTCGTGCTGTTACATACTAGAATGATACAGAAGGAAGTTCTGCCATGACAACATCATACTAGACATATTTTCCCCCCCTTAATATTAGCAGTGGAAAATGCATTTTAAGAAATATAGTTTAGTTAGAAGCTCTTTTTGCCAGGCATGAAAGAGAAAACGGCAATAGTTAAAAAAATATTTAGAAATACTTTTAACGTTGAAAAGTTACTTAAAATTGTCTATAACTATTGTTGTCGACGAGTGCCCCTTTTTAACACCTCCAAAGTTGTAAAGTATTTTTGACTTCGTTTTTTTTTGTCTGTCTGTCGCTCATCTGGTAGCCGACTGGCCTTGGCCTTTACTTGCTAAGTGCCAGGTTCGAATCCCCGTTCAAAGTGATTCGGAGTCCACTTTAAACAGTAGGTTCCAGTCTAACGAGCCTTCATGTGGGAAAAAAAATGTAGAGCAATTCCAAAAACCCAAACCTGTCCGTCTCACTATCTATCCAAGCCGCGTTTCAATTTTCGTAAATAATTGGGAAATGTCTTGAAATTGATATATGTTATTCAGATTCACTGTAGTATGCTCACTATTGCAAATGTTATTTATACCACTACTGATTTGTTTACACGGACTCACAAAATTATTCCAATACATTGCATTCTGAGAGAGGTTTTTTTTAAAGCATGTTTTAATACCTTTATACTGCACAAAACACAACGAAATTAACATATATTATATAAATAAAAATAAGCATGTTTCCACTAGAATTGGATAGGATTAGCATTAATGATTATTTTACAGGATCTTTAAAATATTCATATACGTTGTGAGATATAAGTGGCTTGAAGGAGTTATTCCAATAATGAGTTATATAATAGAATTATTTCTATTAAAATTATCTGTATAATATACATTTACATGGGTTCACAGATATCTTTTCTGAATCAACCATTTTTCTTACATATATAAATTTTATTAGCATTATAATATAGTTAATGTTGCGCTTAAAATTCTTCGTGTAACTTATTTTCAAACAAACTTATCTTTTTTTAGGTTACTTAATACAGTATGCATCTTTTCTTTTAGAATTTCTACATATTTTTCTGTTGCTTGTTTCACTTTCTCTGGTAATAGCTGATGACAGCTGTCCGTCAGCATCTGAAATTTCCCCATGTACTTGTGACGGTGAAGGACTGAATTGCATGTCGGCAAAAACCACTGAAGAAATTCGAAAGGCCTTCAGAGCAAACTATAAATATAGTGGTGTTCGTGCAATATGGATTCAAGGCACACCTATCACAGATATACCAGGAGATCTTTTCGGTAAAGTGAAGAGTCAACAGATCTACATTGAAATGAACAACATCTCTAGTGTAGATTTGAATGCCTTTTTAGCTTCTAATAAAACAGTGACTACACTCAGCTTGTTCGGGAACAAATTAAATAAATTAGATTATTCTAAAATCATGCAATATGAAAGTTTATCGGTTCTGAATATTGGCAGAAACAAAATTACTTCAATTCCGGACCAAGCATTTAAAAGCAATAGCATAAGCGAAATCTTGTTGGATCAGAATCAAATTACTCACATAGGAAAATATGCATTCAGTGGTGTGCCTCTTCTTAAGAAATTAACAATAACTTACAACAAGTTGCAGATTCTAGGACCATACTCGCTGTCTTCCAAGGTTCATTCGCCTTCTTTAGTGGTAATAAATGTTTGATATCATAATACTATGCATAATTTTTAATATAATTCTAGTATACTATTTACCATATGGAATAATGAAATTTTAATAATCTAAATATAAATATAAAAAGCTTCTGTGTTTTTATCCTCCATAAAAAATATAAGTATATTTCAAAGTATGCTTCAATCGAAGGGTGTAAGAAATATTGAACGTTAGAATTTTATTTTAGTTTAAGAAAAATATTCTGATGGACAAACAAAAGTAGGTAAGTTGAAGTATGTAGCACATGTGAGTGTTTTAAAATCAAACAATTAAAAAAATTACTGACACTTCTGAAAAGTTATACAAGGAATTGATATATCGTAAATGGTGTGAGTTTCGATTTATGTTCCTCTTCTTACAGTAAATAATGTGTGATGCATATATTTCTTTTCATTAGGGTAAACTGATTAGTAGTTGACCATTTAGTTGTAATTGATTTATCTTGAAAATTTTCTATGTACTAATCAATATACAGTGCAGCCACATATCGTAAAACTAGCAGTGAGAGTGCGTCCAAAATGTTGGAGGGATGTCAGCTTGTCCGACAGTTTGAAATTTGGAAAACATCCAGTAATTCCGCGCTCTGTTATTGCTCATTTTCCCTGAGTTAGATGACTGTCACCCCTATTTTAGCACTGGACTCGTTGAGTTAGCACTTGCGCAGATGCTTCCATGGTTTCATCAAATGTGGTCGAAGAATATATAAGGATTAATGACTGAAAATAATTTCTCCGTTTTCTTTTTTACAATTTATGTCATTTACAATAACAGTTTCAAAATGAGATTTAGCTAGTAATTGACCAATGATATTTTCCATTTAAATAAATAAAAAATAAATAAATAAAACTATTGCTAAAATATGTGTTTAAATTGTATCATAATGTAAATATATAAAGTATATTAATGTACTACTAATCAACACCAATCGACTTACTAATCAACACCATCCTTGAAGTAACAAAATCGTCCTCCTTGGACGATTTTCTTCGAAAAGAACTCTGCCCAGATCGTCGTCAATTAACCATTGCGTACCTCTAGTTCATTGTAAAACCCACAAACAAAAAATTACTCATGAACCACCAAAATTATAGGAACTAAACACATTGTCAAAGTCAAATGCTAGAAACCTACGCAAGCTCTAAAATCCGCACCGAAAACTTAAATGAGATGCTTACACCTTTAGAAATTACCTATTTTGGTCAATTATTGTAATAACAGAAATTCAATAGTTGACCAATTCGGTCATTTACTAGCACTGATAATATATTTTAGATACCTAGTAGTTTTTAGATACCTAAGGGATGTTCTAGTAGTTGATCACCACTTAATTCCAATAAAAATAGCTAGTTTTTTATGCATTTATTTATTTTAAATAAATAAATAAATGACTGCAGCACTCGTGCCTACTTTGTTCACCTGACGAAGGGTTGTGTGTTCTTTCTACCCGAAACAATTGTTGCGAGTTTATTGCGTTTTATGGTGTTTATTCAAAGTTTTGTAATTATTAAATAAATACATAGTAAAATTTGCTTTGAAAAGAAAAAGTAGTTTGTGATAAACAAATGCGGGTTAGAGAAATTAATTCTTATATTTCAAAAGATGTGAAATGAAACTCTTTTAATCTCATTTCGAGACAGCAGAGGGCGCCACTTTTTGTAACATTAGTGAAAAGGGATTTTACATCAAATGAGACCATAGTAAGATTAGTATGAGGGCAGTTTGAGTTTTGAATATTTTTTGCAAAGTTAATAGAGTTTTTTACAGTATAAATATTTGTAGAAAGAAGGGGAGCAAAAATTGTAGTAAGAAATTTAGCTAAACGATAGGAAGCTGTACCGATATTAGAGACTATGGGACGAAATGGGATATTGGGTTTATGGACTTTTGGTAATGCGTAAAATCTGGCACAATTAGCTATAGAAGGGATAAGATGAGATTTAGTAGAGTCCAAAAACAGAGGGCCAGAGGAGGGTCTTGGGGCAGAGGAATATATGGACCATCATTGATAAGTTCGGTAACACTCTCGATATAGTGTTTTTTTTATCGAAAATAACAATCTGATCACTTTTATCTGCTTTGGTTATGATAATATTTTTATTAGATTTTAATTCATTCAAGGCTTTTTTTTTTTTTTTTTTTTTTTTTCCTACAGGGCTGAGATTAGATTAGATTTAAAAAATTTGGAGTTGAGATTGGCATTATGAAGGATTAAATGACGAAGATTTTCTTTCTGTTGGTCAGCCAGCCGAGAATTTTTGAAAGCTTTTTCAACAGGCGCAATTAACTGAGGAAAAGAAATTCCTATTGGCCACTCTCCCCACCTTTCTCGTAATCCTATTGGTTGAACAGAATTCGGTCCCTCTTCTATATATATGAGCACTTCTCCAGTTCCAGTTATCTTTATGCACTGAAGACTGTACGCTCAAAGCTACCGAAACAGCTGTATGCTTCCCATATTTTTCTCTTCGGCGTTCCTAACGTTGTATTTTTTATTGGTTTAATAATCGAACGCCGAGTCTCCTTTTAATATTAGCACATTACTTTTTCCTTTGAAAATGATAATTCCATCTTCTATAATTTTTTTTAAATAGTACTACGAAACTTGTGATTATAATTTATTTTTTAAAATAAAGTGTAACTTCCTTAAAACTGGAAGTTATGTATGCTAACTTACCATAAATGGTCGGACACTTTGGATTTTAGGTTTTTTTTTTTTTTTTTTTTTTTTTTTTTCAAATATTTAGAAAAATAATAAGCAAATTGTCTTGAAACTTCGGAAGAGTAAAGAACATGATATACCTCATACATGTAACCTTTCCGTAAATGACCGGACACTTTCTATTTCAGACGTTTTTTCAAATATCTCAAAAAGTACTAAACGAATAATCTTGAAACTTCAGGAGTGTAAGGGACATGTTATACCTCATATATTTCATTAAACTTATCACACCAACAGTAAAAAGTGGATTAGTAAAAAATTAAATAATAAAGAATATGTTTGGTGTCACCCTGTAAAAAGTCATACTTAAAATGCGATCTGGCTGTAGCATGTGATTATAAGGCTCTTTCTTATTACCTGCATAATTTTTTATAAGGTTACCACAAACATCCATGGAGATATATGAATAAAAAAAAAAAAAAATATTATCACTTTTTAGTTATAACACGCAAGGCATTAAACCCAGTGCAAAGCCATTTTCAGGAAACTTGACATACAACATTAGACACAGCATATTGCAATCAAAATACAAAAATATTAAATATCTAATGAAATATAAGCATTTTTACTAAATAACTTTTAACTGCGCTAGATTTAACGAAATTTCATTTGCATAATTTATTAGCCAAATGCATTGAGCTACATATATGAAAACCCCAAATTAGTATCTTGTAAATCCTAAAAGTTGTACGCGATAGAATGAACTGATTTTCAGTTCCTCTTAAATAAAAGCTAAAGTATAAGGGGTTTTACTCACATTTTTATTTTGAATCAATCAATGGTAATACAAAATTCGTTGATTTTAAATAAATATCGATATTGAGTTTTGAGAGAAGAACTGAATTATTTTTTAGAAGAATCGAAATTCAATTCATTCGATTGCGACAATTTTTTTTTAATTTACACGGTTATTTGCTTGAGGTTTGCAATACCATTGACTATTTATTATATTATGCAAATGAAACTTCAGTAAAGCTAGCGCATGCGCTGCTAAAAATTATTTGCTAAAAATGCTCATATTTCATTAGATATTTAACAATTTTGCATTTTGATTGCAGTATGCTTTGTCAAATGTTGTATGTCAAGTTTTCTGAAAATGACTTTTCATTGGGTTTAATGCCTTGCGTGTTATAGCTAAAACAGTGACCTTTTTTTTTTTTTTTTTTTTTTTTTTTTTCGCATTTCAAGCATTACTTTTTACAGGATGACCCAAAATATGTTCATTATTATTTAATTTTTTACTGGTCCACCTTTTACTGTCGGGGTGAAAATTTCACTTCAATATATGAGGTATAACATGTTCTTTACACTCCTGAAGTTTCAAAGATAATTCGTTTATCACTTTTTGAGATATTTGAAAAAACGTCTGAAATCGAAAGTATCCGGTCATTTATGGAAACGTAGTGTATTTCACTAAAAGAAATTTCTTAAAGACAAAAACAGAACCAATAAAATTAAAGAAAAAACAAAATGTTTGAAATCACATTGTAAAAAGTAATGCTTGAAACTTATTGGAGCAATATTACAGGATTATGAGAATATTTTTAATTATCGGTATTAATTTATAAATGAATAGCTCGTATATTCATGGGGATAAAAGTTTCTTTACAAAATTTAAAAAATAAAAAGTTTTCTGGTTATAGCATGCCGGGTATATTTAATTCGGTAGAATGCCATTTTTGGGAATTTGACATACTATATCAGAGACAACATGCTGCAATCTAAATGTAAAAAATATTAAATAACAGATGAAATATGAAAATTTTTACTTAATATTTTTTAACTGTGCATAAGCAAGTATTAACAAAATTTCTTTTGCATAATTTATTAGCAAAATATACTTACAAGGAACATCACCAGTGTAATTTTATTTTGCAACAGAAAACCATATATCAATTACTTTCCACGAAAGAAAGTTTGGCATAGCTCATGTTTTCTAAATTTATTGAACTTTTAAAAGTTGCAAGTTATTAATTTCTGTCTATCTTTTCGCTTCTAGCGTCGATAAATATTTTTAAAATTTCTTCAAAATGGTATATGCTATTCAAGTTTTCAATGGAGTGTTTCATATTCAAAATGACATTAATAGCACAAATGGTTTGTGTACAGATACACACAAAAAAATGTGTTTTATGAGAGTCATTTTTAATCGACATTTATTATTAATATGTTAAAGAAATATTTTGTATTGAATATTGTATTTTTAGCGTTCAGATTTAAAGAGCTACACTAAAATATTTGGATACATTAAGGGATAAACCTGGAAATGCTTAAATCACATTTTCTTTTGTGTTAAATGTTTCTAATACTTTTAAACGATGTTTGAGAGTAATTATGAATTTAATTAGTCTATCAATCTGTCTTTCTGTCTGTCCGTTGTGTGATAACATAGTACATTGAAGTTTAAATGAAGCAACGTGTATGTATAGCTGGAAAGCGTTATTAATCAGTGAAAACCGCATGATTTTTTGTTCTTGTTTTTCCTTTGAAGAGGAACTGAAAGTCAGTTCATTCAACGATGAAAACTTTTTGAATTTTCCCTATATTTCTTTAATAGTTTCATATAAGTAGATCACTACATTTAGCAAATAAATTGTGCAAAAGAATTTTTATTAACGTTTGTGCATGCGCAGTTAGAAGTATTTAGTAAAATTGCTAATATTTCATCAGATTTAGAAATTTTAGTTCGATTCCCGGCTCTGGTATTTTTCACATAGTTGGCAAATAAAAAAATATCAACCTTTACACTCCAATTTACTTAAAATAAAATAAAATATCATCAGATACTTAATATTTTTATGTCCTGATTGCAGTATGTTGTGTAATCAAGTTTCCTAGAAATGTCATTGCATTTGGTTGAGTACTCAGCACGCTATAATAACAAAACTGGCATTTAAAAAAAATTAAGGAATATTTTTATCTGCATAAATATGGGCGTTATTCAGATACAAATGAATACAAGTGATAAAAAAAAGTTTTATAACCATTTGCTATAGCTACAATACATTTGAAACGTAATTTTTTACAGGGTGATCTCAAACATTTGGTGTTTTGCTTGACCATTTTTATTTTCGGGACAAAATGTTTACTGAAACACGTGAGATATAACTTGTTATTTACACGTACAAAAGTTAAAAAAAATCTAGACAAATGGTGCTTCGATCATTTTTCTAAATATTTGACACGTATCCGGTCATTTATGGCAAGGTAATGTTTTATAAAAGTATGAACAGATTCTGATGTCGTAATATTTTGATCTGTTTGCAGGTCTAAACATGCATGGAATTCATTATCTTTATTCTAAAATAAAAAACGGTTTAAATAAACGGGGTATCGCTAGCTTTTTCATGACATTGCTGATTATATGGGATGCATAACATTGAAAAATATCCAGTATAAATAATAGTAATTCAGTACAACACAGTGTCACCAACTTGTAGGGACTTTATATTCAATAATTAATTTTTATTTGTAAAGTTTTAATTGTATGTTTGTCTGATCATCTACTATATATATCAAACATCCTTCTTTAAAATTTATATTAATTATCAAATAAAAGTGTGTCTAAGTTTGCGACACTCGTATGACATAATGTTAGATAAAAAAACTGAATCTTTGAACTGCATAGATATATGAAAAATGCAACGACATAATAGTGACAAAAAAGTACAATTTTCTATATCTAGGCACAAAATAAAATTCCACTGAAATAATAGGATTTGTAAATATTAAATTTGTTAAAATATGACACGAATAAGAGACTCAATACCATATGTCAGTTTTAGTATATATGTCCCACACCCCACGTATTCTGCTTTGTTTCTTAATTTATTTCTTGTTCTTGTATTAATTTAATGTGACATAATTAATTAAGGTGTAATAAAATTAACCCTTATATAATACTGTGCTTTCTAGATCGGCCTAAGTGGAAACCAAATTTCGAACATCGCTAACACAGCTTTCCAAGATACTGCACCTTATGCAGTGTATTTTGAACAGAACAGGCTAACATCTCTACCATCCAACCCTTTTACCAGTTTGATTACGAAAATTGGTCAAAAAGGAGGATTCATGGCAGTTGCTGGTAAGTCATGTTTCTATTATTTTTCCTTCCCATTCTTTAATATCCTGTATAATACAAATCCAAGGTTGTTTATTAAACTGAGCTACATTTTAGACGTTATTCAGTTTCTTACTCTGTGCCATTAATTTTCTTAGAAAACACTGTGTTTCCTTTGTGATATATTGTGCATATTGGAACAAAATACCGAAGAAAATATTCAATTTACCAAATTTTAAATTTAATTAAAGTGTAAAAAATAAAATAGTATTTGGCGCTAAAAAACCGTGTTTTCAGTTTTCATTTTTTTTTTTTTTGAGGGGGGGGGGGGGGGAGGAAGCTGTTGCCCATACTTTCGAAAGTGGGGGGTGGGCGGGAAATGGAGGCAAATTATTTATTTATTTGTTTAATTGGGCTACGGCCTTGAAAATTTAGCCTTCAAACCCATAAAAGCTAATTTGCATAGACAGAAATAACAGACAAATGTATCCGTAATAACAAACACAAACGATAAAAATTCTTCTATTTCCTAGAATGAAGTCAGTATCATACATTTAATAATGAAAGGAAAATGATACTGTGCAATTCGAAACTTTCGGTATTTCAGTAATAATCAATTCGGTAAGTAGTAATCTTAAGAAAATATAAGTAAGTATGAAATATCTATCATTTACATGCTTTAATAATTTTAAATCCGTCATTCATATTGAGCAGCTCATTTTTATATTTTTCATTTATCATTATTACGTAATATAATCAGCATTTATTTCTTAATTGGAGTTGTGTATACATAGCTAGACTTTCTTCGTCAACTGAGTGGATTTGTACATTTGCACGACAATGAAGCTAAATTATTGTATATACCAGAGAGAATGTCTGACTGTTTCACCCTAAAAAGAGACCCCATAAAATATTAATTTAAAGAATAACTGAAAAAAAAAAAAAAATACTAAGTTTCTAGCTGTCCTTATAATTGTGAACACCTGAAAAATCATCTTTTTGACCGTATTTAAAGTTTTTTAAGATAGAAAAACGATAAAACTTTTTAAATATCGTCTATTAATGAAATTTAAAGTAATAAAAAATATATTTGTTTAAATAATAGTGTTCAGTGTTTCGTTAATATAGAAAAACGGGTGTCCTTATAATTATGAGAACCAGCGTATGTGTTGCATATTAAAGAAAGTGAAAGTGCTAAAAATCTATTGATATATAACGTACAACTAATGAAATAAAAATTGAGTTACAATTAAAATTAAATAAGGTACTGATGTTTAATTAATAAGAAGTAGTTATTTAAGAAAAATATTGAAATTTATTTTTGAAACACATGGCAAATAAAAGAATAAGAAACAGAGAACTACGACGAAGCCAGATAAGATATGATTAAATGATACAGATTAGTAACTATTTCCAACGTCCAACTAATTGATGTAAAATTGCAATGTTTGCAAGCTATGGACACTAAAAAATTGGCGATCCTTAGCCTGGACGCAAATTCTTAATCTTAAATGTGCGGAATATTCGTGATATACTGTTCATTAGGCAGTATGGATCCGGAACTCTGATTACGGAAGTATAAGAAATATTAAAATTATATTGTGAAAAACGTTATTCGAATCAATGTTAACAAAATAAAAATGTCAATGAAAATGAGAGTTGTTCAACTGGAAAACAAAATACAGAGCTGCCAACCCTTCTTTTTTTTTTTTTTCTTTCTTTTTTACCGGTATTTTTTTTTTATTTTTTTTTTTTTATAGAAAATTTTCATAAGCTTCTATAGCAGTTTTGAATGGTTTGATTTAATAAAGGGAAAACTTTGATTAAAAAGTGTCAGTATCTAAAAATCGGTGCGGTTGGCAGCTAGAAAAATTAATATTTTTATTCCGAGATATTCAATAACAATTTCAGAAAAAATCATTTATCATTTCAAGCTTTAGACATTGATTTACCTTTGATCTTGTAGTCCGCTGCTGTTAAAGAAAAAAAATATATCTATAGATATTAACTATTCAATATATATTTTTAATTTATATGCTATTAGACACTCGGCATACCATTTAAAATTTGGATTAGATGTTTAGTAAAACTAATAAAATATTTGATTTTACATTTTTTTTCTATCGGGGAATACGAACGCATTTTGTCTAACTTAGTTCATTAAATATGTCAAACCTAAAACTATTCGTAACATTCTAACTAGAAAATTGAATTTTATAAAGATTTTTGAAATATGCCTTTTGTGCCGCTGGTTTATTAAATATGCTACGAAAGTAGAAAATAAGATTTAAGATACAGCTTTTTTAAATATCCCTAAATAATTTTCAAAGTTTAGGAGATGTATAGTACAAAACTTTGTTAATGAAGTGTTTTGTTACATGAAATCATAATTTTTGTTACATTAAATCATAATTTTTAGAGAGATTTTTTTTCTTTCGTGTTTCTGAAATATATATACATATATATATTATTTGAAAGTTTCTGTAGAAATATTTTTATTCGATTTCAGGTAGTCGTTATTCGACTTATTTCGTTTTAAGAATAACAAAAATTTATTTTACAAATGCACGTGAATATCTTTTGCAGTATGCCAAAAATGCAGACACTTTTTTTTTTTTTTTAATTTTAACAGAAAAAAGAAATAATAATAAAAAATTCTGCATAAAAAATTCTTTAAAAATATAATTTACAACTTTTAAAACTAAAATAATGTTAGAAATGTATTCAACAGTTTACCAATCATGAAAATTCATTCAGATAAAGTGGAGTGTTAAGGTTGATTTTTATACCAACTATGTGAAAAATACCAGGGCCGGGAATCGAATCCGGGTTTGATTCCCGGCTCTGGTATTTTTCACATAATTTTGTATAAAAATAAACCTTAACACTCCACTTTATCTAAATAAAACAATGTTTTTTTATCAGTATTCTCTAAGCATCACATGAAAATCTCAGTTTAAGGCTTCATTATGAAAGTAATGACAAATAAAAAAGTATAATATATGAAGCACACGCTTAAAACTTTTATCAATTTATTTATATAAAAATGTATCACTATATTTATACACAGTAATTTAAATATGCAGTTTTTTTTTTTTTTTTTTTTATTTTTTTTTTTTTTTACTTTAGGAAATCCTTTTTCCTGCAAGGGATGTGATTACTCCTGGATAGTCATGAACAAAGCCATTCTTAACGCAAAACTCGTAGGCTTCAGATGCGTAGATGGCCGTTCTATTGGACAACTCAGCAATTATAACATTCAGTGTAATTAATGAAGACTTTCAATAATGAAATAAAGCATAATAATTTTATGTATAATGTCTCTGTAACAGTGTAAACATTGGTGTTATGTCTCTATTTTTTTTTAATACAGTTTTCAATGACAAACATTTTTCTGGTCATTTACACGAAACTGACTCGTATTAATTAGCAGATACCATATATATATATATATATATCACAAACGAAAATACACGATCTTTCCATAAATGACCGGATACTTTCGATTTTAGATGTTTTGTCGAATATTTCAAAAAGTACTGGACGAATCCTCTTGAAATTTCAGAAGTGCAAAGATAAAGAATATATTAAGTGAATGTTTTGCCCCGAAAGCAAAAGGGAAACCAGTAAAAAGTTAAAGAAAAATTAAAATCTTTGGGATCAGCCTGTAAAAAGTAATACTTGAAATGCTTTAAGGCTGCAGCATATGATTATGAGGCTTCTTATTCCTTGTATAAATTTTATGAGGCTACCACAAATGTTCATCGAGATATAATGGTTTCTTATATATATATAAAGTCCACTTTTTCCATTATAGAAGACAGGATACTGAACCTAGTGCAAAGTTATTATTTCGAAACTTAACATAGTGTACTGCAATCAGAATGCAAAAATATTAAATATCTAATAAAATATAAGCAATTTTACTAAGTACCGTAATTTCTGGTAGATAACCCGCAGGTAAGATGTGTCATTTCTAAACCAGAAATTTTACTTAATAGAGAAATCTATACTTTTTCGAAGGAAGAGCTCGTACAAATATAAATTTATTTATCAATTGAAATTTCTGGTGCAAAACTGGATTATATAACCTGCTGGGTATCTACCAGAAATTACGGTAATTTTTAAATACGCATGCGTAAGCTTTAACTAAATTTCACTTGCATAATTTAATATCCAAAAGTATTTAGCTATATATGTGAAAATACCAAACAAATATCGTGTAAATTCAAAAAGTTGTAAGTGATAGAATGAACTGAATTTCAGTTCCTCTCAAAAATAAGGAATGTAATAAGGGGGTTTTATCAATATTTACTTACAGTCAACGAACACATAAATTGTCACTTACATTACGATCAACCAGTTTAAATACGATTTCAGATGTAAATAAACGACGGTGGGAATTTGACGCCCTCTCAAGAATTTCCAAGATTTATTTTTTCTTTTTTTTTTTCTTTAGCATGATAAACACACTGCATACTTCTAGGAACTGTATCAATAATTTAGGCTATTAAATTATGCAAATGAAATTTTGTGAAAGCTTGAGCATGCGTAGTTAAAAATTATTTATTAAAAATGCTCATATTTCGTTAGATATTTAATATTTTTCATTCTGATTGCTGTGTCTAATGTAGTATGCCGAGTTTCCTGAAAATGGCTTTGCATTGGGTTTGATACCCTGAATGTTATAATTAAAAAACATTTTTTTTGTAATATTTTAAAGAAACTGTAATATATCCATGAATATATGTGGTAGCTTCATAAAAATTTATAGCAGGGATGGAACACGGGCGCAGAATTCATACCGGAATCTGTTTAAGAAATTTTACTACCTATAATATCGTTGATTTAAGAAGTAGAAAATTTTATTACATTGAGAGTGGTATGAATACTGCGCCCGTGTTCCATCCCTGTTATAGAGATATTGAGCCAGAACGCTTTTCAAGCATTACTTCTTACAGGAAATCACAAAGATTTTAATTTTTCTTTGATTTGTTATTCGTCTCCTTTCACTTTCAAGGCAAAACTTTCATTGAAATATACGGTATGTAAAATTTTCTGTACACTACTGAAGTTTCAAGGTAATTCGTTCAGTACTTTTAAGGCATTTGACAAATAATCGGAAATCGAAAGTGCCTAGTCACTTATGGAAAGGTAGTGTAATTTGAAAAGTTAAAAATTTTACAATTAATAATATTAAGTAATATATATACATATTAATAATTTTTTAAAACGTTGTAAAAGCCGAACAACAGAAGATTTAAGACCTCTGAAACCACATAGATCAATAAGAATAAAGTTTAATCAAATTAAAATTACATGTGAAGGACTTATTGTTAATTATTGAAACAATTAATTTTACTCTTTAATTTTTGAAACAATAAATTTTACTTATGATTTTTTTTAATTATTTAATTTAATTTCAAACTTACCTTAATATTATTCCTAGATATTTAGTTTTTATGTAAATAATGTTGTCTATACGTTAAAACGACATGAAATCAAAACAAAAGAATGAATCAAGCAATGAGAGAATAAACAATTAAAACACAATTTTTGACAAATTATTATTTAATTAAGAATAGCTCAGAACGATGAAAAAAAACTTTTCAGGGGAGATTTTTTTCACCGTTGAGCACCAATGTACGATTTCGTTCGCTAGTGGCTAAAATAGCAAATTTCTAGCGAGCTCCCTATCGTACATGAAAAAATTGAAGTTAAATATGAGGAAGAATTAGAAAAAAACATTATTTAGTTCGAAAAATCAGATAATCAAACCATAGCCTCCTAAACTAGATGCCTGTCGCGTGGCTCGGAAACTTGGCAACAGTTGAAGCGGTAGAAAGCGCCACCTGGTACAGATTGCGCGACTTTTTTATTCAACAGTCACCAAAAAATTTTAAAAGTGGGATATGATATACATAAAAAAAGCGAATAGACTCCAAGAAACGTCGATTATATAGATCATGTATCATTTTTAAAATTATTGGTGAAAGTTGAATAAAAAAGTCGCGCAATCTGTACAAGGTGGCTCTGTCTACCGCCTCAACTTAAGGATCCTAGATACTGGACATTGAACAAACATGGTGGGCGTTCGTTCAAGAGCAGCGTCATCCTTCCTAAGGTGATTCGAGAGCAGAATTGAAAATCGTATTTGTGAAAGCATAAAATTTTGTTTTTTTAATTTTTATTTTTTAGAAATGTTTATTGCAATAACTATGAATATTTTAATAATAAGATATTAAAAAAGTAATATTTTAATAATTTCTTTTTCAGATATATAAATTAAGAATAGTCAAAAACATACAATTTCATTCTTTTTATAATAGTTTTGCATGAAAATAATTAAAAAATAATTTTAATTTTTCAAAATGCTGTAAAACGTGAAAAAAAAAAGTTCAAAATATGCTAAAATTATTTCTGTTCACTGCTTTAAAGATGGTGTAAATGTTACAGCTAAGACCAGTTGACTAGACTTGGCCTGTGTGGTGTGTCTTTCATGAAGGTCTTAACCCATATTTAAGCAATTTTCGAAAATAAAATAAAATAAAATAAAATAAAATAAAATAAAATAAATAAATAATAACATGGAAAATCTCGAACGGTTAGGTCAAAGTGCTAATGATAAAAGAAAAGATGCGTTTTATTTCTACTGGAATTGAAATTAACTAAATGTACTTATAGCAGAATTACATATAAGACATAATTTTAATGTTTTAAAAGAACCTTAAAACAACAATAATTATAGCTTATATGGGAATTATTATTATTATTATTATTTATCCTCTTCCCATTTTTCGAAGATCAATTTTTGGATGTCAGATACAAAAATTTCTTAACCACCCGCTTTACTATCAATATCTTACTATAATTTATGTTTTAGTACAATTATGTCTCATATGGCCGTATTCACCATTAACTTCAACTCCCGGTTCAACTCAAAAACTTGAAAAGCGTCTAAAAGCAGAGTTCAGCTCTCCAGAAAAATTTGGCACGCTGTTTCTGCCATCTAGTGTCGAGGATTTCATGTATTCTTTGATTGGTTATTTTCACCAAAAAAATCTGAAAATAACTATACCGCTAGATGGCTGAAACAATGCGTCAAAATTTAATGAAAATTTGCACCCCGCCTTTATACGCTTTTCAAATTCTCGTGTTCAATCGTGAGTTGAAGTTACTGGTGAATAACAGCCATAGTCATATTTTGAGTCTGACTTCACTTAATCTTAACTAATATCACGTTATATACTGACATACAAATTTAATCATCTGTGTAAAATTATAAACTACCACTTTTTTAGGTTCACGTAATGTACATGAAAGAATTTATGGACATGAAAGAATTTATATATATATTATTTTTAAGATTACAGATTTTTCAGTCTCTCTCTCTCTCTCTCTCTCTCTCTCAGACACACACACACACACACACACAAAAAAAAAAGCAAATTTTTACTTGCGGTTCAATGGAAGTCATGCAATTTACTGAATAATAATAATAATAATAATAATAATAATATATATATATATATATATATATTAAAACATTTTTCAAGCAGTAAAAAGCATTTCTAAGCAAAAATAACCTACCTATGGACAGTGTAACATAACTTGAAATAATAAATAACTCAAATAAATAAAAGTTTTTTTCAAAATATTAGCAGAGCTTAACATTGTCGTATACGACCAGATGAACAAAAAAACTGGCGGGTCAATGAACAGTCTCTCTCTACATAGGGTACCTAGTAGTGACTAGAGTCCCTTAATCCGCCAGGGCACGGGTCGTACTCTCTGCCCTTTTTTCAGGACACTCAAAAAGATAAGAAATTTCCACCTTCTTTTCCACCACTAATTTCATGCAAAAATATTTCTGGATAAATTTACAGTAACATACTTGCCAACCATCTCCTTATGAACAGTACAACTTTTAGTACCCGCCTTTTTTTTTTTTCACACCAGTCATTTATTAAAGTATTGGGTTGTTCGATAAATTATGTCGTTTTTTAAAAGCTTCACTTCTAAAACCCAAGGCTTCTTCGAACGTGAATTTTTTCAACTTATCGAAAGATGGCAAAAGGTCATCCAACAAAATGGTCAATATATCATTGATTAATGTTCCTTGTTAATATAAATACATTCACTTTGAAAAATATGAAAAAAAAAAAAAAAAACCGACATTATTTATCGAACAACCCAATAATTTTATTCTTATTTAATCGTAACAATATTTGGGGAAAATTACTCTAAACATAAAATGGTGTGATAAAAGGAGCGTTAACAATTATACGGTAGTACGGTTATTAATGAGATGGTTGGCAAATACGCAGTAATGTACCATGATTATACAGGGTAGAGATTATTGCATTAAAAAAGTGGTAGTAAAAAATTTAAAAATTATTTATTACTGAGAATGTCCTGAAAAAAGGGCGGAGAGTACGACCCCTGCGGGTGGGGAAAATGATACAATTTTCTTTCAATATTTGAATGGTTACAATATAACACCCACAAAATAAAATCACACAATAAAAATACAAAGTACAAAATTTTGCGTTTATTATAATTTGTTTTCGCGGAATACATACAATGTTTCTCTTACATTGCATTCTAGTAAATAAAATGCGGGTCTCACAGACCCAGCCCGTGTACTGGCGGGTTAAATAAAGTAATCTGTTTCTATTTATAATGCAATTCCTAACTTAAAAAAAAAAAAAAAAAAAAAAAAAAATAGCGTACAGATTAAAAATGCAAGGCTATTTTTTATTTATTTATTTTCTGTTATTTCTAGCGTATACTATTCATTTACATCAACCGAACATTAAACATGTATCATTTAAAGAAACGTAATTTAAAATGTATTTAAAAGAAAAATTAACAATAAATTTGCTTACCTTTCGTAGTAAACAATCAATATTAAATATTAACAATGTTAATAGGACATGTAAACAAAAGAACTTTGGCGATCCCACAAACCGTAGTCAAAACTGTAGGAACACACAGCAATATAAGGTCTTCTTATGTTAATTCATGGTTATTAATATAAATATTAAGATTAAAAAACACTTTTTTGTATTTTCACATTTGTACATGACAAATATTCAACGAAAAATATAAGAAAAAATGGACTGTCGCGTGTTTATGTAATGAACACGCTGAATACATCTGGCAACCTTAAGGCAACAAAATGCCTGATGCGGCTGCTCGTATATATAGGAGCCTTAGTAGTGACCGTTGCAGCTCAAAATCCCTTGGTAAAAAACATAAAATCACTGTTTTAGCCCATCACAAGTAAGAAAATTAAACAGTCAGTACCAACATTAATAAAATGACAGGCAAATTACCGCAAGGTAAATGTACCGAAGTTGTGCACTGTAAAAAAAATTTTCAGTATTTTACAACAAAAGGTGCTGGCACCGCGGCTGCCAGCACAGTTGCTGTAAAATTTACAAGCTGCTGTTTTTTATGGTGCTGTAAAATTTACTGCACTTTGCTGTAAATTTTACAAGATGCTGTTTTTAGTGGTGCTGTAAAATTAACAGCATTTTGCTGTGAATTTTACAAGATGCTGTTTTAAAAAGTGTTGTAAAATTTACAGCAAAGTGTAGTTAATTTTACAACACTTTTTAAAACAGCATCTTGTAAAATTCACAGCAAAGTGCAGTTAATTTTACAGCACTACTAAAAGCAACATCTTGTAAAATTCACAGCAAAGTGCAGTAAATTTTACAGCACCATAAAAAGCAGCCGCTTGTAAATTTTACAGCAACTGTGTTGGCAGCCGCGGTGCCAGCACCTTTTGTTGTAAAATACTGTTTTTTTTTTTTTTTTTTTTAAACAGTGTAGGCAGTGATGCCAGATTGGGGATTTTTTCCCCATTTTGGGGATTTTCGAGGCTTCTGGGGACAATTTTGGGGACCAAATGCTTGTGGGGACTTTTTTGGGGAATTCTAAAATTTTTGGGGACAAATTTGGGTAGTTCTTCAACTTTCTGTCAATTTTGGCAACGTAATGATTTATCCCTACGACTAGAGACTTTCAATAGCTTTATTGTTATTTGGGGATTTTTTTCAAAAATTGCCTTCATTTGGGGAAAAATATGATCTTAAATCATAGAAAAATCTGCTTGATTTTTTTTTTTTTTTTTTTAAAGAAATTTTTATTTTTCCTTTTTAGTAGAAATCAAGCTGAGGATTTTTTCGAAAAAAAAAAAAAAACCCTGATTTGGGAAAATTTGAAGACCTGTTCGGGAAATAATTTTCGACCATCTGGCAGGCGCGCCATCAAACACCAAAAGAGAGAAAGGACGTTTGTTTATTCCTTCAAAGAAAACAAGATGCTGCTAGTTGGATCTAGCTCGTAGGTGCTAGAGATGTCTTCTTCATCAGCAGGAGGGAACACATCCATTAAAAAAATTATGTAATCCAAACAGATTTCTTAATGTATACCAAGCTAGCATACACCAAATTATATTACAACAATAGAATAACATAGCAAACTTGAAATTATAACTACTGAAATATGATTTATTTAATAAAAATTATTTAAATTTGTAATTTCAATAACTGATTAAAAAAAAAAAAGGGGGAGAGAGATTTTATATTGAGAATTTATATTCAGGCTTTTTTTTTAATAATTGTTTCTATAAATTCCTAAAATGACATGATAGCAAATACATACCCTCACTTGAACCTGTTGAATGAAAATTAAAAAAACTCACAACCTGCTGAAGTCGACGTTGGCATTATTAGAGTCCAACTTTATGAATTTTTATCATAAAGTTTCTCATTTAAAAACTTTAATGAAAATTGAAAACTTTAATGCTTCTTCCATGTCTCTAGAAGCCCATTTCAATTCCAGGTCTGGTAGTACGTTATATATCTCCAAACATCAGTCTCCCAACCTTCCCGAAAAAATAGACTTTGAGCTGTCAACATCAAATAGAACATCTTACTAGGACCACCAATCAATGCAAAGCTCAAAGCTGCGAGGCTGTCACACAGAATAAACTAAAAATTTGCATTACTAGTATAACAAGAAATAAACTTCAAAGGACATAAATTTTTATAAAATAAAAGTGCTTGAAAATATTGTGTTTGTTTATCGAAATTAAATTTAAAATTGCACAATCTCTTAATTCTTAAAAGCTGATTAATTTTTACATTTATGTAAATTTTATGGCTCAGATTAGAATACCAGAGCGGCATACAGTTAGTGTTGAAGTTAAAGTTTTTTCTTCCATCATATAAATCAATATAAAAACCCTTATTTTTCAAAACGAAAGAAATATCCAATAAATCAGCTTCAAAATTGTTAATATTTTATTTAATTTAAAAGTATCTGGATACATTAAATAAAAAATATTATTAAAATTTGTATTAAAAATAATCAAGTCATCTATGCAACGATAAACGTGCAAAATAAATTACATGTATTATAAATTACAGGAAAATTGTATTCGAAAAAGAATAAGAAAAGATTAGCCGCACTAGAAGAATAATTTCTCCCCATGCCAATACCATGTGACTGTTTAATAATCTCATTTTGAGAAAAGGTGTAATTATTATTCAAACAAAAATGACATAAACTAAGGAAAAAGTCTCTAGGAATATTTAATTCATCTTCAATGTAAAACATGTCAAAAATCCTTTTAATGATTCCCTAAAGTTGATTTATAGGAATATTACAAAATAAATTTTCAGAATCGAAAGTTTGAACAGACAGAGGCTTAAAAAGTAATTCTATTAATTAAATCAGTACTATTATCAGTGGACCAAAAATAACTTGTATTTTTATATTTGAATTTTAAAAAATCATAAATTTTCTTCAAAAATTGCAACTGTACATTGAAATATTTTCCATAGTAGTACAATTTATAAATAAAATTTAACTGGATTTTTATTAAATTTTGGTGACATAAGTAAAAATGGAATATTGCTCTCATTAGAAATTTTAAAACTATAAGAAAAAAGAGATTTAACCTGTTTAAAAAGCAGTAAAACATTTTTTTAAACAATTTTAGAGTTTAAATTATAATTTAGTATTAAAAAAAAAAAAAAATCATTATTCAGTTCCTCTAAAGTTCTTTCAAAATAAAATATTTTTACATATAATACGATAATTGTTTGCAACCTTGTCTACTGGAACAAAAACAAAATTATTTTTAATTAATTCTGATTATTCATTGTTCATTTTATTAAAATGCTGATAAATGTAATGTGTTTAGAAATTTAACGAAAAAATTATCAAAATAACATATTAAATTATATGCCCATTCATGAAAGGCCTCAATAGGAGTATTATACTTATTGCCAATCTTAAAAATAAATTTATTTATATTTTTTAAAAAATAGTTCCTCGACACTTGATCTTTTAAGCTTCTTATTTAATCTAAATTTTATACCCAAATTCATCAAAAAACTTATATTGTCATTTTTTATAATATTAAGATCCCCAGTTATGTTTGTAATTATTATCAATATAACACTTTAAATGATCACTATTGTAAATACAATCCTTCAGATTGAAAGACTCATCTGATAAAGCAAAATTTCACTTTTTTTTTTTTTTTTTTTTTTTGGTACTGAGTGTTTTATTATATTTGAAAACAGTAACAATATTTATAATTTTTAATAGAAAAGGAAAACTATTTTTACGAATATGGCTGTATTTAATTTCAAATTATCACATAATTTTTGCAAAAAGGAAATTGAAAAATATTTATTTATTACTTTATTTTGATTAATTTTTAAAAGCTTAAAATCTATTAAATCTGTAACTAAATCTTTAAATTGATTACTGACAAAATTATACTTAAAAGAAAAAGAAGAATTTTTTTTTTTTTTTTTTTTTTTTTTTTTTTTTTTTTTAATAGTTTATATTTCGAAAGAAAAAATATTATCAGACTCTTTAATTGTTAATAAGTTAAAGAAAATAGTCTTTATTTTTATTTTTATTTATTTTTATTCATTCACATATTTTTATTTATTTTATTTTATTTATTTATTTTGAAAATAAAAACTATTAAAAAATTTTGTTCTTTCCTTTCTAAGTATAATTTTATTAATAATCAATTTAATGATTTAGTTACAGATTTAATACATTTTAAGTTTTTAAAAATTAATCAAAATAAAGCAGTAAATGAATATTTTACAATTTCCTTTTTAGCAAAAAACATTTGATAATTTGAAATTAAATGCAGCCATTCATAAAATAGTTTTCTATTTCTATAAATATATATATATATATATATATATATATATATATATATATATATATATATTGTTACTGCTTTCAAATATAATAAACCATTCAGTTAAAAAAATAATATTATTATTAATAATAATAATAAATAATTATAGAAATTTTGCTTTATCAAACAATTCCTCCTTGCTGAATGATTGTATTTGCAATAGTGATAATGATTTCAAGTAACAAACATGTTAGAACTGGAGATCTTGATTTGATTTAAAAAAAAAAAAATGACAATATTAGATATTTTATGACTTTGGTTACAAAATTTAGTTTAAATAAGGAGCTTAAACAATGAAGTATTAATAATTCTTTTTTAAAAGGTATAAATATATATATTTTTTTAAGATTGGTTATAAATATAATACTTCTATTGAGGCCTTTCATGAATGGAAATATAATTTAATATGTTATTTTGATAATTTTTTCGTTGAATTTCTAAACAATAATAATTACGTTTAACAGCAATTTAATCAAATGGACAACGAATAATCAGAATTAATTAAAAGTAATTTTGTTTTTGTTCCAGTGGACAAGGCTGCAATCAATTATGGTATTATATTTCAAAATTTTAATTTTGAAAAAACTGTGGAAGAACTGAATAATGATTTTTATTATACTAAATTAAATTTAAACTCTAATATTGTTAAAATTGTTTTACTGTTTACTCAAAACAAGTTCAAACTCTTTTTTCTTATAATTTTAAAATTTCTAATGAGAGTAATATTCCATTTTTATTTATGACACCTAAATTTAATAAAAATCCAGTTAAAATCAGGTTTATATGTTGTACTACTAATAGTATTGGAAAATGTTTCAGTGTACAGTTACAATTATTTTTGAAGAAAATTTATAAGTTTTTAAAATTCAAATATAAAAATACAAGTTATTTTTGGTCCATTGATAATAGGAACTCGTTTAATTAATAGAATTACTTTTAAGCCTTTGTCTGTTCAAACTTACGATTTTGAAAATTCATTTTGTAATATTACTATAAATCAACTTTATGACATTATTAAAAGGATTTTTGACATATTTTGTATTGAACATGAATTAAATATTCCTAGAGTTTTTATTCTTAGATTATGTCTATATATATATAAAATAATTATATCTTTATTCAAGATGAGATTTTTAAAAGTCACATGGTATAGGCATGGGGACAAATTATTCTTCCTGGGCGGCTAACCTTTTCTTACTCTTCTTCGAATACAATTTTACTGTTTAATTTATAATACTAGTTTACATGTTTATCTTTACTTAGAAAACTTGATTATTTTTAATACAGATATTAATAATATTTTAAAATTAATATATCATGATGTTTTAAAATTAAATAAAGAAAGTACTAACAATTTCGAAGCTGATTTCTTAGATATTTCCTTCGTTTTAAAAAATAAGATTTTTTGTTTTGATTTATATGATAAAAGAAAGAAACTTTAATTTCAACACTAACTGTATGCCACACTCGCATTCTAATATGAACCATAACATTTACATAACCATAATAATTAATCAGCATCTAAGGATTAAGAGATTGTGCAATTCTAAATTTAATTTCGATAAACATATAATTTTCAAGCACTTTTGTATTAGAAAACTTATTTTCTTTAAAGTTTATTTCTTGTTATATTAGTAATGCAAATTTTTAGTTTATTCTTTGTGACAGCCTCGCAGCTTTGGACTTTGCATTGATTGATGGTCCTAGTAGATGTTCTATTTGATGATGTTTGCCCAAAGTCTATTTCTTCGTGCATTTTCTTTGATATAGTACGTGAATCTTTTTGTAGATATTCATAAAATATTATAAAACTTCGTTATTTTAAGATGATATATGGCGCGGTAGCAACTCTATGCATTACGAATAAAAAAGCAAAAAAATATATTATTTTTATTTGTTTCCCTACTAAGAATTAGGATTTGTCAAAGAAATGAATTCATACATGCTATCAACAAATAAAATCAACTTGAATGCTCGGATATGTAGTAAGCTTTTTATAGAAAGTGATTACGTTAATGATATATGAAAAATAACAAAACAAAACAACATTTTTTTTTTTTTTTTTTTTTTTTTTTTAAATCAATTTCGATCTCACATTGAATTGCTGTTTAGGACAGATACTTAATTTTTTTGCGTTCAATTTTCAATGACTTTGTGAAGTGCAAATTTCCATATTTATTTTATTAATGTTAATAATAATAATATTATTATTATTCAATTTAGTGAATTAATGTTTTTATTTTCTATTATGCATATGTAACAGAAAAAAATTCTTTTAGTAAAATTTTTCTATTGCGTTATTTTTATACATTTTTAGGTAATTAAATCCCAAAATAATGTTTTTAGCAGTTAGCTTGTGTGTATTTATGAAACTTTTATCAGCATAACTAACATCAGGTAGTAGCAGAAAGTCCAAGTTCATCAATCTAAATTTGCATTCTATGAGGACGTTATTTCTAAATATTTTATTGAATCGTATACGTGGTTCGTATACAACATTATTCAAATACATTACGTCTATGTACGAAATTTTCCATCGGTACATTTTAGCATATTTATCCTACACTAAATAAAGTTAATATGGATTATTATTATTATTATTTTATACGCATAGAAAACGTGTTTCACGTTGAATACACCATGAAAAGCATTCATTCTGCATTTACAAGACCACGCAAAAGAATTCGAATATATTATTGCTTTTGTTGGAAATTGCTTAAAACGTATCTCCGTAAGAACAATTTTCCTGCTGTGCTAAATTTAAATATAGTATTTGGTATGTATACGTGTACCATATATATATATATATATATATGTAAGATTTTTCTTTTTTCTAATAACTTTTTTTTTTTTTTAAGTTTCATTAAAAGCACGTCTCATATATTTTATTTAAGTTGAATTTTAACCTATCCTTCAGATTTTTATTTAAAAAATTATCGATTGACTTTCAATATAGATGGGCAATTCAATGCGAGATCGAGATTAATTTAAAAAATAAATAACAACAAAAAAAAAAAGATCGAAATATTGATTTATAAAATAAATAACAAAATAACAAAAAAAAAAAAAAAAAAAAAGATCGAAATTGATTTAAAAAATAAATAACAAAATAACAAATTTTTTTTTTTTTTTTTTTTTTTTTTTAAATCAATCTCGATCTCGCATTGAATTGCCCATCTATATTGAAAGTCAATCGATAATTTTTTTTAAATAAAAATCTGAAGGATAGGTTAAAATTCAACTTAAATAAAATATATGAGACGTGCTTTTAATGAAACTTTAAAAAAAAAAAAAGAAAGTTATTAGAAAAAAGAAAAATCTTACTTACATATATATATATATATATATATATATATATATATATATATGTAGTACACGTGTACATACCAAATACTATATTTAAATTTAGCACAGCAGGAAAATTGTTCTTGCAATTTGAGATACGTTTTAAGCAATTTCCAACAAAAGCAATAATATATCCGCATTCTTTTGCGTGGTCCTGTAAATGTAGAATGAATTGTATTCAACGTGAAACGCGTTTTTTTATGCGTATAAAATAATAATAATAATCCATATTAACTTTATTTAGTGTAGGGTAAATATGCTAAAATGTACCGATGGAAAATTTCGTACACAGACGTATGTATTTGAATAATGTTGTATACGAACCACGTATACGATTCAATAAAAAGTTTAGAAATAATAGCCTCATAGAATGCAAATTTAGATTGATGAACTTGGACTTTCTGCTACTACCTGATGTTAGTTATGCTGATAAAAGTTTCAGAAATACACACAAGCTAACTGCTAAAAACATTATTTTGGGATTTAACTATATACCTAAAAACGTATTATAATAACGCAATACAAAAATTTTACTAAAAGAATTTTTTTCTGTAATATATGCATAATAGAAAATAAAAACATTAATTCGCTAAATTGAATAATAATAATAATATTAACATTAATAAAATAAATAAGGAAATTTACACTTCACAAAGTCATTGAAAATTGAACACAAAAAAATTAAGTATCTGTCCTAAATAAAACTTATTTTTGGAACAGAAACCTTAATAATAATAATAATCATAATAATAATAATAATAATAATAAAACTACATGCTTTGGGACATTTTGTTTTATTTAGGATGTTCAAGGTAATGACGCATTTTTGTTGTCTGAAATAAATAGTCCTTTTGATTACTTGTGTTAGCAGATATTTAAATGATTCTATACGTTTAAAAATTGACATTCATCCAATGATTTAATTTCTGTAAGATTGTGCCTAATTTGCTTTTTACTCATTTTATATAATTATTCAATTTAATAAAATAATTACCTTTTGTTTTAAATACTCAAAAAACATAAATAAAAAATAAAATAACTAATTCTTTACCATAAAACATAAAGTAGTAATAAATAACAATGCTACAATGCTTGCTACATCAATTTCTTAAAATTTCTTTCATACATATTTTCTTTTCATTATTTCTAATATATATATACATACGTATATTATGTGTATTTCATGTTGATGTAAAGATAAATTATACAATAGGAAGTGTTAAAAATTCTATTCTTAGGTTTGACGTACATACATAAATAAATAAACAGCATTTCAGTTTAAACAAAGCCACTTAATAATTAAAATGAGCTGCATGACAATGAAAATTCTTGTGCAGCATTTTTTATTCATTTATAAAGTCGCACAAAAAATTCTCAGTTTTCTTAGTTTTACTTTACGATTTATACAAAAATGAACAAGTAGAAAATGTTTTAAGCAAAAAGTTATTTTAATTGTACATTTTAAGTTCTTTTGATTTAAAATACCTTATACTACAGAAATATTTAAATAAAGCATAATTAAAAAAAAATATTTAGAGAGAGGTGTGTAAAACTTACTGACCTGTATCTCTGAAATCAATTCCTTGAATGATTAATTGGCGGGAAGAAATTTTGGTCTTTAGACTGTGGTAATGTATCAGCAAAATTTGCCCGCGCTTATGGGGAAGGGAGGCAGATGGTTTTTCTGTTTGTGTTTCATATTGCTCTAAATAGTGAATGCAGAACGGAAACAAAGAATCTGAATTTTTAATATTTCTTATAAAGAATATGCAGTTAATCTAATGAAAATTTTGTTGGAAGAGAGAAATAAAAAATGTCTTTCAAATGTCTTTCTTCTTCGTATTTCAAAGAAAAATAAATATTCTCCAGATTCTTGTTTTAGCACTTTATAAACCAGAGTACTAAAAAGAAAAAAAAAAACTTTAAATTTGAAAATCCAGTAGAAAAGTGAAAGGGGGAAACTATTTTTTATGTACCTGAAAGACAAAATAAAATATCCATTCTAGCATCAATGAACCGTGTAAATATTCGATTGTCTATATATAATATATTTGTTTTCTTTTTCTAATATATATATATATATATATATATATATATATATATATATATATATTGCGTCAACCATATCACATATTTGTTATAAATATTCTATATAATTTAATAATAAAGTACCTTTTGATTTAAATACACGAAAAACTAAATTTAAAAACAAAATTCATTCTTCCTTTTAAAATATAAAGTTGCATTCGTTAACAACATGGCCCACTCTAGCGGCCGAACAGTACTGCTCTCAACGCTGGTAGATGGGAAGTGTTGGGTTCGATCTCAGGTCGCGCAAATCGACCTAGCCATTCGGCGTTTTCCGTGGTTTTCTCCAAACTTCGCGTAAATGCGGGCTAGGATCTTTTAGAAAGAAACCCAGGAGAGCCTTCCACTTCCACCTATCGGCCTAGAACCCTTGCTTAGTTAGTCGGCCTTAAACCCTAGAACCAACCAAGCAACCTTAACAACGTTTACCATAATAATTTCGGAAAAATTCTTTCGCACATTTTCCCTCAATTTAATTTTTAATATTTTTAAACCATTTTTCCTTTATATTGATGATAAAGGGAAACTGACGAGTCCTTTTGGAATATACCCATTTTGAAACTTTACATCCTACCTTTGGGAGATACTTCCCAAAATTCGTCCATACATTTACTAAAAAATTTTCATGATTGACTTATACAATCATAAATAACTAAGATACATTTTTAAAATAACAGAAATGTATGAGATATAATAATTTCTAAATCATATTTATCAGAGTTTTTGATTTCCTTTATATTTTTCCATCGAATACTTTGTATGAAAGCTTCAAATTGTTACAAATTAAGTAGAAATTTGGTTTTAAATTAAACTATGTATTTTTTCTAACCTTCATATAATATTTCTTATTACTATTTTCCAATAATTCATTAAAATAATAATAATAATATTTCAGTTGTAAATTTAAATATCTTAACAAGATCAATTTATTTATATTATTTTATATGTTTTCTGGTTAAATAATTATAAATTATGCATTATCAGTAGTAAATTTTAAATAAAGTAAATTTGAATTAATTTGAGTTCTATATATTCAGTTATACTCTTTAACATTATATTTAAAATCTAGACAAAACTAGTATGTTGTGGTCACCACAAGACTTTCTTCTGTATTTTCTTATACTAATTCACTAAGTGCAAATAATTTTTTAAAATTATTATTTATTAAAATTATCTAACAGGATGAATGCAAAGGATTTTCATCTTTAAAAAGGCTAGCACTAAATATTCAAAGCAAGACAATTTTGTTGTTTATAAGCAGCATCTTAAAAAATGCGTTTTAATAACGGTTTCCTCAAAGACCTGGTTTCGTATAGTTATATGCCATAGACGTTGAAATATAGCATTCCCATTATCGAGGAAGATTGCTGTTTAGCAGCGCTACCTATTGGCAGATAAGCATCTAAATTGAATCAGCATAATATCTCATAATGGTTTTCTCACTTATCAACTTTTGTTTCATGATACGCAATAGAACCTGCGATATAGCCTTCCCTTCAATTCCGAAAATCGTTGGGTAGCACCACCACCTGTTGATCGGTTGACACCAAAAGCTGATAGGCATCAATTTATGTCAAGATGTATCTACATAGAAATTTATATGTAATTCTGTGCAGTAGTTCCTGAGGTATAGCCTTCCCTTAAACTGCAGAAATTGCTGTATAGCAGCACCACCTGCTGGCCGATAAGCATTAAAATTGAATCAACATAATGCCTCATAATGACCTTCTCACATATCAAGTTTTGTTTGATTATACGCAATAGGAAGCATTTTAAATATCTCTTTAAACCATTTCTTAAAACCCTTTCTTTTTTTCTTTTTTTTTAATTAATGAAAGTTAATCTTATAAAAATGAACTTCGAATTAAAAAAAAAAAAAAAAAAGCATGCGCGTGTATGCGAACTAAGTTATTGTCGTGTCAGCATGAGTTCACATTCATTCCCAGCTGTTCCTGCTGATCAAAGTCCAGAAGAGAAGGTCGCGTGGCTATTGGCTGCGTGATTCACATGACACAGAGAGTTACATTTTTACATCACCTGCTGTTTGAATTTTATTTCAGATCATCTGTGCTTGAAAAATAACAGCAGAAAGTGCAGGAAAAATTACAACATTTTTTTACAGTGTGGAGATATTTCAAATTTTCGTTAGGGAATGGTTTTGAACAAAACACCTAGTTCATGCCTAATTTATCAAGCGTCATTACATGGCTATACATTGTAAAAAAAAAAAATAAATAAAATAAATAAAATAAATAAATAAGACACTAATTTGCGAGTGTAAAACACACAACTTTGAAATTAATTAGACGTTTATGTATAAAGTAAAACTAGGAGAAATTGCGCACATTGGGGATCGGCAGGAAGGAATAGAATGGACGAGCTGCAACTCCAGGTGGTTGTAGAACATCAATAATGAAGTGTGGACTTTAATGTGCATTTTGATTGATTCAAGATTCTATGATAAAACTTGGTTATTCAGTCTCGTTTTCAAAAAAAAAAAAAAAAAAAAAAAAAAAAAAAGCTTGAATTTTCATAACCTTTCCTAGGAATTTCTCTAGAGTGATAATAATACGAAATATTTTTTAATTAAACAATTTCTCATAACCTACTAATCTAGACAAACGGTACAAGCACCACAATCTTCTATAAAGACGAATAAATATTTAATAAAACACTGCGCAATCTCTCCTAAAAATAGAGATGAGAGAGTTTACGCTTTTGCTATTTAGGAGAGATTGCGTATTTACAAATTAACACTAACAGAGATTTCGCAGCCTATTGGTAATAACAAGACAATGATGATAAGTTTGTTCAATGTCTAAAACTATACCAAAAAATAACTTCGACAAGTGAATGGATTAGTTCAAACCCCTTGAACCTTTTGGGAGACTATCCCCAGAATCTGAAATTGAACATTATTCAAGAGTGGCGCGATCGACAAAAGACACACCTCTGATGGGATTTAGCTCTCGAATGCTAATGTTAGTCTGTGGAAAATTTGTTGCAAAGTATTTAAATGTTATTGTATATCTGCTTAGTTTTGTAATATTTTGCTCAAGTTTTTTGCAGCTGACATCTACTTAAATAGAAGCGATAAAACTGAATACAAGCAAAAAATATCAGCCTGCTCAAAATTCTTTTTATGTAATAGTCTAAATTTCAATATAATAAAATAAGTTAAATAAACATAAAGTATTTTAAAGTTGGAACGAGAAAATTTCAAACCAAGTGTAATTTAGGTTTTGCGTTTTGAACACATTTGTGCAAAGATTTTGAGAAAAAAAACTTTATTGAATAAAAAACGGTGGGCGGGAATAGTCATGCATTATTGCAGATGCTGTGTGATATCCGTATTTTTGGCTCGGAAATGCATTGCACACATGGTGTGCAATCTGTCTCGAACAGGTTAGCTTGTAGCAGGCGGTTGCACGATAGCTTCAATATTTACAACAATAAGTGCAACGACAGTGGACAAGAGGAGACTCAATTAGCAAACAAGAAACCGTTTAAGTTGAAAAGGAAAAGGCAATGTAATAATTTTAAGCATAACTGCCAGCATTTTAATTTATTCCGGAGTATTTTTAGCCTCACCTTTATTTCATGCCATTTATTTTTTAAGAATTATTTTTTTCTTATTCTATTGAAGTTATAGTTTCGGGAAAAACTTTCTATAAATAAAGTGGTGCGAAATGAAGGCGAGGCTAAAAATACTCCGTAATAAATTAAAATTTTGACAACTATGATTTTACAGAACTGCCAACCTAATCCAGAGGATTGTTAGTACCGCCCCTTTTTCCACACCAGTCTTTATTTAGAGCATTTTTCTTCTTAATTCATCGTAAATACATTTGAAGAGAATTGATTCATTCGAGAGTTTCTTTCCTGTTTCGGTGGGGAGAACACGTGTGTTGTTGAGTCTCCGCAGGCCGCCATCTGGCGGTAGCTTCTGAAAGACTTATCACTGATCCACTGGTTCTTAGAGGCCCTTTTCAAGGCCAATGTTCGAAGGCTAGTACGGATCGAGTGTTAATTAATTCTTCAATGAAAAATGAAAATAGCATCATTCATCCCATGGTTCTTAGAGACCCTTTTCAGGGCCAGTGTTCGAAGGCTGGTAGGATTAATTAATTGATCGCTGACTCTTCGATGGATTCTGAAAAAGTAATTCTGAGAGACCCCCATGGTACTAAACATAGATTCAGTGGAATGCCCCTCACGAACATCGAATTGCTAAATATGTTTACCAGAGCTAGAAAGTACTATGAAATTAAAAGAGAAATGATTGACCGTCTCTCAGACAATGATTATGAAAAGTTCTTGAATTAAGTTTGTCTACTATGATCCCGAATCAGGACGAGCTATCACTGGATTACTCAAAAAATTTACGGTAAGTGAGATATGTAAAATAAATCACTGAATTCCCTGATTTCCGCATTGGTTGCGGAAAAATCGAGACCACGGAATGGTCCAGAAATGAGGATTTCATCGAAGAGATGGAATTCACTTAGATATCAGATGATACTAATTCGCCACTAAACCAGGGTTGCCAGATTTGGCCTTTTTTAATTCAATAGTCACCAAAAATTTTTATTTGTAACGTTAGGCTAATCACTTCGAAGATTGATAGTCTATTACGCATATCAAATGTCACTTCTCAAAATTATTGGTGACTATTGAATAAAAAAAAGGCAACGCTGCACTAAACCACATTAACATTTCTACCCCCAAATACTAACCTAACTAATTTTGTGCCTACTAAAAGAGAAATTTAAATTAGCAGCCCTACCTCTAAAATTAATAAAATTAACAATAACTACGCCATCCCCATTAAAAATAGCCTTAGAAAAAAATGAACTTTGTGACCAAACGGCACTACTAGATGGCGCCTCCAATCAGACCTCTAAAACCAGTCAGCCTAGAGAAAAAAAAAAAGATCTCTTTGCCGAAAGGCAGATTTATTACACCTGCCTCTCAGAAAATCATTAATTCAGAGAAGCGCGTGGCCAGTAATGCCTACGTCATGGATTATGTGTATAAGCTTTTGTCGCCAAAGTCGGTCGAAGACGGCAGATAAGTCAAGAAAAGCAGCAATTGTTTTCGTATGAGGTTTAGCCTGAAAGCCATCAATTACTGACTGGCACAGGTAAAAGAGCTGATCAACCGTACTGCGATGTGCTTGATAGGCTGTTTGATAGTAGTGAATTTTCTTTTGTTCAATTAACCAGTTCACAAGTCTTAAGTGTATCATCCGTTCCATTAGTTTACAAAGTGTACTAGTGAGAGAAATAGGCCTATAGCTATTGCAACTAGGGGCTTTCTTGCCTAGCTTAAGAATTGGAACAATGATGGAGATTTTCCAGATAAGTGGCAGCCTGCCAGAGGTCCAGGAGAGGTTGAATATTTCGAGTAGCTGCCTTCTGGCTTTTTCACCAAAGTGCTTTATCATACTTCCAAAGATAAGATCAGCACCAGGGGCCTTTTTAGGATCAATTTTTGAAATGGCACGGTCTAGTTCTTCCATTGTAAAGGTGTCCGAAATAATGCCATTTTTACAAGTTTGAAGTGATTTTTCAATAAGTTTTCTTGTGATTTTGAGAAGAGCTTTATCTGTTTTGTCAAAGGGGAGTTTACTGTTGTTGGCATAATGTTTTGCCAGCACCGTGGTAGTTTCCATATTTGTACGAGACGATTTCCCCTGGGAAGGGAGTTAATTGCATGTGTATCCTGTTCCGGCTCCGAAAGTTGATTATTTAAAGTCTTAATGACGTTCCAATGTTGTGACACTCTCCTAGGATCTAAGGTGTCACAAAAAGTTTCCCATTTCTTGCGTTTACACAGAAAAATTTCTTCTACTTTTTGACGAAGGTCGGTGTACTTTTTCCTATGGGCCTCAGTGTCATTTTTCTGAACTTCTAGACACATGGTGTCTCTCTTCGAGATTAAAGTGTCAATGTCATTATCTTTCCAGTATGGCACCCAGTCTGTTTTCTTTTACCACGAGGGATGGAAAGTTTCGCGGCTTTGTGTATGCAAGAGGTAAAGGAGGACAGTAAATCAACCAAAAAAGACTTCGGTTTAATTTGGCTGCATAGCTCTTCAAGCTTTAATACGAAACCAGGCCAATTGGCTTTTCTAAAATTCCAGGACTTTTCGTTTGGGTCAGGGTAATCAAGCTCCAGTTGTACTTTAGTAAGTATAGGAAGATGGTCACTAATAGCATTGTCAAGAACAGTCCACGTGTCGTCCTTTCCGATTGGTGGTTTACAGTTGTTATGTCGAGAGCTTCCGAGGTGCCGTAAATTTTTGAGACTATGTAATCTTGTTGTTGTTCAGCACAGAGAAATCAATGTCGCTTAGAAGATCTTCCACTTGTGAGCCCTTTCGATCTAAAGTCGAGGAGCCCCAAGTGGGACTTTTTGCATTAAAATCTCCCAAAATAATTTTAGTTGCAGTTGATGCATTGACAAGATTGCAGAGGAGGTCGACATCAATATCTATGTTGTTTGGACGGTAAACATTTACGATTCTCAGGGAGTGTTTTGGTAGAAGTAATTTAATGTTATTTTGCAACCTTTATCTGGTCTTTTTTTTTTTTCTGTTTCTTTGATATTTTTTCTTTAAATAAATTTTTATAATTTATTTTATTTTTCTGACTTTTTAACTATTGAATATCCACTCCCAATGCAAAAATATTTCTTTAAAATACCTTACAACAATGTCATTTAAGTACAATTATTATTATTAAGAACGTAATTGTCGTTATGGTTAAGCGCAATCTCTCCTACCCATGTGCACAATCACCCATACCCTATAAGGAGAGATTGCACAAAATAGTTCTCTTGGTTTTATTACAGCTGTTGTTTTAAATTATAGCAGAACAACAAAATAGTAATGGAAATGCATAGAAGAAGGATCAATTCAAAATTATGCATTAATAGTTTAGCAAAAACTAAATATTTGGATTTTTTATATTGTTGTGTTGAATTGCGCGCAAGCTCTCCTAGCTTTACTTTATCACTTAAAATCCGCTTATTAATGTGACTGATTGTAATGTTCAGAAAATTTGAAATATAGTTCTCTGTAATTTTATTTATATATTCTTTGAACAAGTTCGATTGCATGATCAGTTTTTTTTTTTTTTTTTTTTCCCTTCCTTCTCGTTCGTAACATCTAAAACGTTTTTTAAGGTGGTCCGGCATAGAATTTACTGGAATTTGATCATGTTCGGCCTTATTTTAACTTTCAGTCTGGGCAATAGATTCTGTAAAATGGTTTTATTAAGATTATATCATCGTTTAATTAAGTTCTTTATGTGGAGTTTAGGGAATTATTTAATTTTATTATTATTATTACTATTATTATTATTATTATTATTATTATTATTTTACAAGTTATATGAAATAATTAAAATACATAGTCACTGGAAACAACGAGTTTGCATACTCTGAACAACATATGAAATTACTTTATTTTGCATTGAAGTTAAAATAAAACATAATAGAAAGAAAGCTATTCTTTACATATATTAACTTATACTACGACAGATTTTATTATCTTGACCTAAAAATGCGAAGCATTTATATGTTTAGTAACAGATTAATATTTCTTATTAAAAGAAAATCCGTTCTTTGGAGTAAAAAATGGTTTAATCTGCTTAACTTTTTTGGGGCATTATGTTTCAGTGACTAGGACAATATTTTCGTGAACAACAGTAAATAAATAAATAAATAAATAAATAAATAATAATAATAATCTTTAGAAATTAATCAGCTTTTTCTGGGAGTAAAAATAGCTTTACTATATCAGACTTTAATCAACTTTAAAAATATTAGCATCCCTTTCAAAAATAATTCTTCCTTCATAAACGAAATTTATATTAATTAAAAAAAAAAGACTATAATTATAAATTTATAAGCTCGATAAGTAATTTAAAAAAAATCGTATTTCAAATATGCCATTGATTTTATAAGCGGTGACATTTCACATTTTCTTGATGAGCGAAAAGTCAATAGATTTAATAAGGATGCTTAGTTCTTAAGGAGCATTACTAAGGCATAGAGAAGCTAATCTTCATTCTCATTAATCACTAACAAGATGTCATCATTGACAACATTGAATGTTTTCCGCACCGCTAGAGGGCGTAACAACTTGGAGATTCATAAAACAGATGTAACCACTTGAGTTATCATATCACCTGAAGATACGGTTTCTTTCTTCGGTTTTCTGCACAACTAATTACAATTTAGGTGAAATACAGTGATAGTGATACATTAAATAGTGCTCCTGTATTTGAAGGAATAAAAATTATTAACTAAAATGTTCTGTTCGGTTTCGGTATTAATCAAATTTCGGAATGATGCATTTTAATCGATATAATTATATAGCATTAAATTAGCTTAAAACAAGAACGAAAAATCATGCGGTTCGCATAGATTATTAACACTTTCCAACTCTATGCATTCGTTGCATCGTTTCTTTACCTACGTGATCACTGTCGGATAGACAGAAGGAGAGAAAGACAAACAAATAGACTAACTGAATTATACACACTCTTAAACATTGTTATAAAGTGTTAAAAACGTTTAATACAAATGGAAATGCAATTTTCAATTGTAGCCCTTAATGTATCTGAATATTTTAGTATATCTCAGTAAATCTTAACGCTAAATACACAATACGCTGTAGAAAACCTTTTTTTAGTATATTAACAATAAATGACAATTTCATAATGATTTGTACAGTACAAAGTTATCTAAATATGTTTTATAATATACATAACATAAACATAATATATATAACATAAACATATAATAGCATATAAAACGTAATGCATTGGAATTCTTTTGGGTGTTCCTGTACACAAATCACTTGTGCTATTTATATCATTTTAAATACGGAACATCCCATATTGAGCTTTAGTAACGTATATCACTTTCAAGAAATTCCATGAATATTTCAGGGCGTTAAAAGCGAACAAATGAAATGAACAAATAGACAGACGATAATAAAAACAGACAGATGGACTAATTAAAATCATAATCATCCTTAAACATTGTTAGACAATGTTAAAAACACTTAATAAAAACGGAAATATAATTCCAGAAATTTTTAGTTTCAGCCCTTAATGTATCTGAATAATTTAGTGTGGCCCTGTAAATCTTTATGCTTATTACACTAAATTCTACAGAAAACATTTTTTGTGCGTATGAATATAATTCATATGCACATATGAATATGAATGAAGTCAAATTCATTATGATTTGTGCTAAATAAAAGTATTAAAATGTGATTTATAAAAATGCCTCGCATAAATCGCAATGCTTTTGAATTATTTCGAATGTTCCTGTACACAAAACAGTGGTGGTATTTACTCCAGTTTCTCGAGGGGATATACTTTAGTGAACTTGAATAAAATATATCAGGTTTAAGGAATTCCCTGAATATTTACGGGAGTTAGAGCGCGGAGAAACAGACAGACAGACAAACTTGGATCATAAACATTTTTCAACATTGTTAGAAAGTGCTAAAACCTGAAACAATATTGTGAAACCTTTTAAAAGGATTAAAAAAAAGAAAGAAAGAAGTCAGGGATAAAAGAGTTCAGCTTTTTTCGCCACCAGTATTTTTATACAGGAATTTTTATCACATTTTTTTATTCTTTTGATTTTATAGGTTAGAAATTTTTGTAAGAAAATACTGTGGGGCAAAAAAAGCGGAACTTTTTATCTCTGTTTACAGATCAAACATAAAAGACTAAATGACTATCTTTTTTAAAGCGAATAAAAAATTACTCAGATTCGTCTGATTTATACGTTCGTTTTATGCATTTTATGTGGGTCGTGTTGGAATAAAGTTGGCTGAATTTTTTCTTGCAAGTCGTGTTTCGGCCGATTGGCTGAAGTTTTTCTTGCAAGTCATGTTTAGGTCGATAGCTGATTTTTTTTTTTTTTTTTCGGTTTTTTTTCCGTTGCAGGTCATGTATCTTGATTTTTTCTGTGAGTCGAGTTGGGTTTCGCGTGGGTTTTAGTTTTCAACAAGTCGGATCGACATAGTTGGAAAGTTTTACAATGATAAGCAGAAATTCGCTTAAAAGAAATGCATTGCTGATATCTAAATTATTATAGTAAAGTAAACCTCCACATCGGATACCTCACATATCGGAGTTTTCTATAGTTGACGGACACATTTTAAATCTCAAGTGTTAATCCTTCTGATATTATTTTTATTTTCTGATATCAGAGCGGGTTCGAAACGGATTCAGGATGACGAAAGTCTCTCCTGCGGGTTCGGATAGATGAAAATTGCTTGCCGTGTTTCAAATTGACATTAAATTTAGCTGTCGGGTTCAGGTGACCCGTGCTCGTGCTAAATTGCCTTTTCGGAACACAAAATTACTATTTACTTCACTTAAACTGCAGTTTTCAAATTTGTTATATGAGGCTAACTCTGCGGGGAAAAAAACAAAAACAAAAATTAATTAATTAATGAATAAATAAATCTTACCTGAAAAATGTCTATTACCATTGCTTGCGATAAAATATGTGTTACATTCAAAACAATCAAAGGGAAATATAAATTTTAAAAAGAACTTTCAAAAATAAAGAAAAGTATCGTCTGCGTAAGACAGCGCAGAGTTTACAGCTTGGAGAGATCCAATGTCGGCTAGTTTGGTTTACTCGGGTTTACTGTAGTGTGTAAAAAAGTCACGTGGCTATTATAATTTGTAATTATCACGTGACTATTTTTATGAATGATCTTTGCCATAACAAAAGGTTGCCATTGCACCGTCCACTGCAATATGTAATCTCCCACCCCATAAACAATTTAATCAAATAAAATGATATTCAATCACATGAATAATGAGATGGGCACTTGCTTCGTGTAATGTAATGAGCACCGAGTTTTGTTGCACGGTGAGTAATGAGCACTTACTTCGAAAGTTTTCAAAGTTATTGTTTTTCTTATAGTTTACCTAATAGTTCATTAACGGAAAATAAATCTGTTTGTCTAAGTAGGACAATGTCTTGCCTAACACCTAAAAGAATCGACAAGATTATATAACAGCTTACATTAATGAGCTTCATTTTGCTAGCTAAGGTTGCAAAAGAAGAAGGACATAATGATTTAATATTTCACAAAGCAGCTAAATTTCTGGGTAAAGTTACAGTACACTATCTTCTCAATTTTCCCAAGACTTTAATTTTGCAACCATCTTTTTAACCCGCCAAGTATCTAATACTCAAACTTAATGCCTGTCTGTTGTACTAGTTCTTGTTTTACGAAACTTTCTTAAAAAGCTCTTTTCGGAAAAATTCGAAGTAAAGCAATTTCAGAAATTTTGCCACAGAAATTTTCGGTCAATTTTATCAGACATGTCGTTTCGAAATGGTAGATACTTAAAATAATAATAATAATAATAATAATAATAATAATAATAAATAAATTAAAAAAAACATTAAAATTTTGTCAAAGACAGAATTTAGTACGGAGGCCTATTAATTTCAATCTGCAAAATTTTATTTTTTATTTATTTACTTTTTTTATTTTTACTTATTTTTTATCTCATTTTTTGACCGTAAAACTGGACCTCGTACTTTTTAAAATGACTGAAATGAATTAAAATGAAATGTTACCACATAAAATTCATACTTTAGATAATTTTAAAAAATCTAATTGTCGTATCGAAAAACTGTTTGCACCCCTGGATTCAGAAAAAACGTCCCTTTCATTTGGTACCGAATTTGTAACAATAGTACTGATATTTTTAATTTATTTTGTGTTACACAAAACTAGTCTACAAAAAATCCGGATTGAAACTAATAGTCCACCGTCCTAAAATAAAATAAAATAAATAAATAAAGCATAATTAAAAAAATTTCGAGAAATCTGTAAAATTTCAGAAAGGATTTGAACTCCCCCACCTCTCCCTTGGCTACGGCCTCGCATTGTTATATTCCTTGTAGGAAAAACAGAGATAAATTACGAAATATAGAGATTTTGAAAGAGTAGATAAACAGTTAGTACTACATTGATAATTCAGATATCAAATGTGGAAAAGCATATGCAACATAAGATAAACAATAAGCACAAAAAATGCGTGGGTTTTTTTTAACCGAATTAATAACCGAATTTAAATATTGTAAGATCATATCAATTTCTTATTTTAAAGAATAAAATCTATAATGATGTCATACTACTAATTGAAATGTCGTGAAAAAACATACTCAGTTTTTACTTTCTCTATATGGTAGAGAAAGTATTGTTTTTGTGTCAAATGTTTGAAATAGAGTTTTTGTTATATTTACACGATTTAAGGTCCCTTGAATCAGTGGCGGCTCGTGCACCGAAAATAGGTGAAGAGGCACACTGTATTTTACACTGTATTCATTTATAGAATAGAAATTTACATTTAAATGAGTATTTTTAGTTAAGTTTAGTTAAGACCCTGCCTAATAAAAATTCTGCATTAAAAATACTTTAATATTATTTTTGAGCTCTTCACCTATTTTCGGTTCACGAGCCGCCACTGCCTTGAATCCAAAGAAACATATTTTTAGCGGTTGGTCTGTGTGTCTATGTGTGCTTCTGTGTGTTATCAGCATATCTCAAGAACAAACAGGAGCAGAAAGTTCAAACTCTGTATTCTAAACGTGTATCACATAGGTATCATATAGGGATGCTACACTAACTTTTCGTTGAAACAAAGCAAATAGTTCGTGTACTGTACAGGGCCATCCAAAAGAAATCAAATACATTACATCTATTGGGAAATTTCTGGTAAATACAGTCTAACATCTACAGGTTGACATAAACAAAACGGAATGAACAATTTGTTTTATATGCATAAAAACTTGTTTTGTGTAGTTTGTGGTATGGAAATCACTCATCATTCGTGTACAGGGCTACCCAAAGTATTTCGATATATTTGGACTATACATGGGAATTGGTGGAATTGTAACTCATTTTGTGTTAGATGCTTTTCAAATAAGGCTAAATTTAAGTAATATAATTTATAGTGCATATTGTCTATAGGCAATATACAGGGCTACCCAAAATTGAGCTAAACTTCCTTTTCCATTGAATGTATTTGATTAAAGCGCTTTGCTATATTTTACTATGTCGACGAACACTGCTCAGACATTTTTCATACCCATAATGTAAACAAAGCCTTTTTGAAATTCTATTTTCAACTCTGTTTTTTGTATAATATCACGTTTTGAGGTACGCTGATTACGAAAGTCTAATTTTTAGCGGTTGATCTGTTTTTTAATGTTGTATACCATTAATTAATTACCATTATCAGCAGAATTTTAAAACAATAATGTGCAGGAAATTTAAATTTGGTATTCTGAAGTTCGTATTAAGTGGCCACTTAAAAATTTGATCAAGGTTGAAATGTTTAAAAGTTAATGATTAACAGCCTTGATTTTTTTTTCTTTTCTTTTTTTTTTTTTTTAATAACTGTAGGCACTATAATTGAACGGGGACCGCCCCCTTCACACCGAATTATATACCAAATAAAAATGTTCCTAAACCTATTTTAGATTATTTTTAAAGTACATTAAACTTTATTATCTTACCTTATTGTTCTAAATCTTAATATGCAATCTATCTTTAGAGTATTGAATTGCAGGGTAAGAAAAAGTTGTGTGAGTGGCACACCAGATTATTTTTATTTAATTAATTAATTAATTTATTTATTTTGGAAGGAATAGTAATGTAGCTTGTAAGGAATAATTACATAATGTAACTCAGTCATAAATTACAGAACTGATGTACAATAGATATTTAAACATGAAAACCTCTTCACACTCCATAAAATAAAGAAAAGCACTGCCTGTTTTGAAAGGACATGGCCTTTCTTCTTCAGGTGGGAAAAACACGTACCTTGGCGCCAAAAGCAAGAGAAGAAAGGCAGGGAAAAACCCAAGAAGAGGAGAAACACAACCAGTCAATAGGACAGCTGCTTGCAACAACCGAACAGAAGGGGATATACAGAAGAAAGAAACACAAAAAAAAAAAAAAAAAAAAAAGAAGAAGAAAGATTTTATTATTATTATTATTATTATTATTACAATTTTTTTTTTTTTTTTATTTATATAAAAAAAAGGAAGAAAATTATTTATCGGAAATAAACAACCTTTTCAAAGCTGAAGACAACAAAGTAGAATTAGATTTTTCACTAGCAATTTTATCACGATTATCTAACTTATTATCTGGCGGATAAAGAGTTAAACAGTGAAAGTGAATTTTCCTGAAGATAAGGATAAGTTCAATCGATTTTCCATCCCAAAAACCATTAACTTCAGAATTTCATGAAAATCCTTTTATCCATTTCCAAGTAAACGTCATTTCTTTTCTATTTTTAACCAGTGGATAAACAGCGAACGTGAACTTTACTGATCAGGATAAGTCCAACCAATTTTCCACCCCCTTAATCCCAAACTTTTATCTATATCGTTAAATCCATTCCCGCGTAAACCCATGCTTTGCCATATTTCACAATCAGTGAGCAAATAGTTCAAAAACGAACGCGAATTTTCTGATGATGAGGATAAGTCTAATTGAATTTTCACCCCGAAAAACCCTCAACCTCAAGATTTTATCAAAATCATTAAATCCATTTCTGAGTAAGCCGAAGTTTTGCCATATTTCGCAACCTGTAGATAAAGAGTTAACAGTGAATGTGAATTTTCCTTATGATGAGGATAAGTTCAATTGATTTTTCACCTAAAACAACACCTAAGTCCAAACTGTCATCGAAGTTGTTACATTCATTTGCGATTAAATCCAAGTTTTGCTATATTTCGCAAACAGCAGATAAAGGGTTAACAACAAACGCAAATTTCCCTGAAGATGAGGGTAAGTCTAATCACGTTTTTATCACCCCCCCCCCCCCCGCCCGAAAAAACCTTAACCGCAAACTTTTATCAAAATCTTCAGAGCCGTTTCCAAGAAACTCGATATATATGTATATGTATAACAAGTCACGTGATTAACTTGTTTAATCACGTGAATAAACAAGTTTAATCACGAAGGATAAGCGAAATATTCTTTCAATCATACTCATTCTTTAGGTTTTACTATATCTCCTAATACAGGAAAATGTTACAAAACTTACGAGTGATGTATGATTTTATTTTCTTGTTTTTGCTGTAATAAAAGTATCGCACCAGTCCTATTTTTTAAGTTGCGTTTTATTATAGTATTAATACTAATATATATATATATATATAAGATTTTTTTAAATGTTGTATACCATTAACAGAGGTCGCAGCTTTCCTATATTGGTACGATGTTATATTATACTCACCATGATTTTCAAAAAGAAAATTTTCTTAATGGTTTTTATGCTATAATAGCACTAAACCTTTCAAAAAAAATTCTTTCTAAAAACTGTGGTGAAAGTATAGTAAAAACGATCGTAAAAATACAGGAACGCTGCGACCACTGCATTCAAACTATTACTGTTCCAAAACAGTACGCTCTGTTTTGTCCACGATCTCTTTAAGTCCCCACTTGGTTTCAGGACTTTCAGAGACAAGAAATTTTCGCCTTCCTTGCTACCACAATTTTTATACAGAAATTTTTACCGTATTTTTATAGAAATGTGTTCTGATTAAATTGCAATGAAATTATTGTATAAAGATAGTGGTAGTAAAAAAAAGTGAATTTTTCTCATTCTTGAAAATGTCCTGAAAAAAGGGTGGAGAGTTCGAGCTCTGGAATTTACTGTAAAAAAGCTTCTGGTAATTCTTCAAAAATTTGCAATTGCAATTTTCAAAATATTCAGAAAAAAAAAAAAAAAAAAAAAAAAAAAAAATACCCTCCCTCGCCCCCTTTTCTTTTCAAGAACTGCGATTTAATTTGGCTATAATGATAACAGAGGGGATATTTTCACATTTTAATACGCAAAATAAATAAATAAATAAATCGAGTTATTATTATTATTATTTATAATACAAAGCTAAAAGTGTACGGATTTTAATAAATTTAATTACCAATCAAAATAGTTCTTTGACAAAAAATAATATCTAAGAAAATAATATGTTTATAAACATGTGAAAGAATTGTAACATATTTGTAGAATGACACTTTTATACAGATATGTAAACTTTGGCTTGTTTTTGTATGAAAATTTAATTTTTTGGCTTTAATTCTCATATATTAAATATAAATGACACAATAATACAACGTTATAAGCTTATCAACATCTAAAAGCCTTAAAATTGTGCTTTATATTATATAAACAATAAACTGTTTGCTTAAAATTTTTGGCTTCAGTTTTTTTCAACGTAAAATTACTTTAAGATTCCAAAATTTCCGGTTTATTCCCTGAAATCTCCAGGTTTTTTCCCTTGCTTTAAAATTCCTGGGTTTTTTGCATCTCTACCTATAGAGACCATAACAGCGCAGAGCAAATGCATAAATTAAAAATATAACAATAGCAGTGTCCGTTAAAACCCTTTAACGGGCTGTGGTAAATATTCTACCACAAAGTCATAAATTTTAAAATGGGAAAGGCGTGGTAAGCTAATTTTACTGCGCCTGCCGTTTTCACTCTGCTAAAATACATGAAGGAACAAAATAAAAGAACGAGGGTCTAACTCTGTGTTGATTCCTTTTTTTCTAAAATTCTGTTTATAAGTAGTTTTACCAGAAAAATAGGTGCTTAGAATAAACAGTAGGCGTGGAAAGGTAGCTGACCACACCTTTTTCATTTAAAATTAATTTATTGGGTGGTAAATATACTTCTCATGGCCTTATAATACATTAAAAATCAAATTAATTTTACCTAATAAACTAAATGGAAATGTTTCTTATTATCACTCTCAATACCAAAAATATTTTAATATGCTATTACTACAAATAAACGGCCCTTTAAAGGGTTAAATTGCCACGGCCAAAAAAAAAGTTGCGAACATTTTAATTTATTCCGGAGCATTTTTAATCCCGCCTTTATTTCAAACCACTTTATTTATAGAAAAATTTTCTCCAATATTCCGGGCAGAGTTCCCAACTTTTATAATTTATTCACGAGCATTTTTAGTCCCGCCTCTTTTTCATACCGGAAATTTTGAAAAATAATTTTCTTCTTATTTAATCGTTGTCACATATTAAAGAGAAATAATCTACAAAATTTCTGGTGCGAAAAGAAGGCCGGGCTAAAAATGCTCGTGAATAAATTATAAAATATGGGAACACTGATTCATGGTGTCTATAAAATGTTGGATACATTTTTATGTTTAATAAATCATAAAATAATAAAGATAAATTTAAATTGATAACATTAATGGTTAGATAGACTCAAAATGTTTATGGCCCGTGTCAGTGGACTTCCACATGTGCGCTGTTTGTCGCACGGAGAATATCAAGACGGTAGTCACTTTTTCGCCAGGTACGGACAAGCATGTCGGCATCCACAGAGGCTATTGCGGCTGTAATCTTGGCTTTTATGTCATCAAAATTCAACACTTTCCTCCTATAAACGATGTCCTTTACGAATCCCCAAAGGAAAATCTCCAGTGGCGTTGTATAAGGTGATCTGGGTGGCCATGGAATTGGGCCACATCACCCAATCCATCTTTTTGGAATATGTTCATTCAAAGAACTACGAATGATGGTACCCCAATGGAGTGTTGCCAGATTGCGTGACTTTTTTATTCAATAGCCACCAATAATTTTTAGAAGTGGTATTTGATAAACATAAGAAGCGAATCGAATAGAAAAATCGTCGATTATGTATATCGAATATCACTTCTCAAAATCATTTGTGACTGTTGAATAAAAAAGTCGCGCAATCTGGCAACACTGCCCCAATGAGGTGGTGCACCTAACATTTCATTCTAATCTTTGCCAAAAACAAAGGAGAAAAACATACAATTAAAGCGCGCACAAGATATTTACAAAAGGAAAGAGAAAAACATAAAATTCATAACACAGGCAGACGATCTTTACAAAAGAAATAATATTCAATTGGAAAAATGTAATTTTCTGTGGCAACACTCACTATAAATGAAAATATATGAGTTATTCTACGTATAAACGCCATTAGTTTGTTTATATTTCAATATTTTAGGAATTATTAAACATTAAAATGTGTCCAACATTTTATAGACACCCTGTATAACTGTGATAAAATAAGGGAAAATTGTTCTTAATTAAATAGTGGCATGAAATAAAGGCGGTGCTAAAAAGGCTCCGGAATATATTGAAATGTAAGAAACTCTGCCATAACTATAACTGCCAACATTTAAATTTATTCAGGATAATTTTTAGATCTGCCTTTACCCTTTATTTCATGGTAGAGATAAAAATGTTAGCAAATCTGCTAAAAGAGATTAAGAATCATTGGTTTATTAACCAACAATGCAGGGTGCTAAGGTCCCGCCTTTTTACCTCTGACACCTCCCCCACTAAATTTATGTAGCAATTTTCCCCTTTTGCGAGCGAGTAAACAAACTATAGAAGACTACTGTATAAATAAAATGCTAGAAGAGTCAACGGAAAACAACGGACCGTAGCAACCACGGATTAATAGGTTTTAATCTGGGGTAGTAACCCTGAAATATAAACTAAAGCTACACATAGCTTACATGATAACATTTATAATTTATTCTGGAGTAGTGTTAGACATGCCTTTTTTTCACATCACTCTGATTTTAGAGAAATTGTTTTCACTGGGTGGTCACAGACCACTTTTTTTCCCTGATTCTTCCAGCAATATTTCTCTTGCGGAATTTTTAAGAATATGTTTGCACCATTAATTAAGTAGAAATTATCATATAAATATTCTGGTGGAAGAATCAGGAAAAAAAGACGGGTCTGTGACCACCCTGTTTATATATGTAATTATATAATGAAATAAGTAGAAAAATGTTTTAAAAATATAATGGTGTTGAAAAAAGGGCGGGGCTAAGAGTATTCCGGAATAAATTACAAGTATTACCAGGTATGCACATAGTATACAGGAAATGGAAAGTACGCTTGAGAATTATTTACTTCTCGTCCTAATTAAAAAGACATCGAAATATTTATTTCCTTTCAATGTTATATGTATTACAATAAAGAAGAAAGAAGCTGTAATGTATATTTATAATTAAAATTATAGCCTCCTAAACTAGATGCCTGTCGCGTGGCTCGGAAAATTGGCAACAGTTGAAATGGTAGACAGCGCCACCTAGTACAGATTGCACGACTTTTTTATTCAACTGTCACCAATAATTTTAAGAATTGATATATGATGTATGTAATCGATGTTTCTTTGATTCTATTCGCCTTTTATGTATGTCGTATCACACTTTTAAAAATTTTTGGTGGCTGTTGAATAAAAAAGTCGCGCAATCTGTACCAGGTGGCGCTGTCTACCGCTTCAACTGCTGCCAAGTTTCCGAGCCACACAACAGGCATCTATTTTAGGAGGCTGTGTTAAAATATATAAGCAATAACTTAACTCCGCCTATATTTGACTACACTGCCAGAGTTACCAACCTTTTAATTTATTTCGGAGTATTTTTAGCTTCGCCTTTATTTCAAACCACTTTATTTATAGAATAATTTTCTCCAATATATACATACCTGGTAACGTTTATAATTTATTCCGGAGAACTGTTAGCCCCGCTCATTTTTCACATTTGTATAATTTAAAAGCATTTTTCTACTGATTTCATGATAATTACATATTGAAATCAATTTTTCTGAAATCATACTGGCGTGAATAAAGGGCGTGGCTAACAGAACTCCTGAATAAATTATACATAGTATCATATATGTATATAACTGCGATAAAGTAACGAAAAGTTACTCTTAAATAAAATTGTTATGAAATAAAGGCGGCTCTAAAAATGCTCCAGATTAAATTAAAATATTGGCAACCTTGTATTGCTGAAAGTAGCTATCACTAAATTCAAGGAAGTGGGTAAAATAAAAAGAGTTCAAATTAAAAAACTATTTCGTATATCTCAATTTTTAAATATGTTACAAACAACTGTTTTAACGACTTTTTAAGGCTGAATTTTTCTACAACCCGAAAGAAATTCGACATACACATTTTTGTAGAAATTTGATTTTTAGAAAAGGGAGGATATAACTTATTGCTAATTAAGTTTATTGAAAAGGTATAAATTAAAATAATTTAGAGAAAAATGTTTGTAAACATATAGTATTATTAAAATATACTACTTAGAAGCATATCATCACAACTTCTTGGGTTGATTCTTGAGTATGCTTCAAAATAACAGAGGTGTTTCCGTTCCGGATTTTTTATTTCATTTCCCACCGCGAATTGTATTTTTGGCTATATTTAACTACTAAATATTGGTAGAAAAGTACTAATGACATTACTGTTAAAAAATTACTGGTGGGAAATAAAATAAAAAATCCGAAATGCAAATACCCCTGTTAAATAATATTATTTTTATGAACATCTTTCATTCACTGTGTTCCATAACCATAGGTCAGGGGTCGTAATTACCGCTTTTTTTCAGGACATTCTCCTAAATGAGAAATTTTCAAATTTATATCTACCACTAATATTATGAAATAATCTCCAACCTGTATAATCATGGCACATTACTATACATATACCACATGTATTTCTGCATGAAATTAGTGGTGGTAAAAAAAAGCGAAAGTTTTTTATCTCCGAAAGTGTCCTGAAAAAAGGGCGGAGAGTACGACCCCTGCCATAGGTGCAACTGTAATGAAACCATCAAAGAGATATATCCTAACGCCCATCAAAGGAATTGAGAAATGCATAGCAAGTTATGATCAGAAACCTCGTGTAAAAATAATTGCAGTGGATTGAAACAACGCAAAAAACAGTTTACCAGAAACATCATCATTATTTTTATTGCTGCTGTTCTAGTATTTGTTGTTTTTAGAAATATAAAATTCAGTTTCGTGAATTTTTTTTTCCCCATTGATCTGAAACACAAAAAGTTTTTAATCATATTCTGTCAAATTCCATTAAACTTTTCTTTTCTTTTCATTTTTTTTTTTTTTTTTTTTTTTTTTTGGGGGGGGGGGGGGGGTTGTTGAGAACTTTAAATAAACATTTTAATTCGACAAATGCGGCGAAAATATGCGAAATAGTAAGTCAACAACGCACTACAGCGGTAGGTCTTTTTTTATTATTATTATTCTCCATCTTCCTCAAAATTATATTATAGTTGAGTTTCAGCTTTGCAATATTAATACAACTAATGTAGCTTTTTTATGACAAAAAGAAGTATCAAGATATTTATTTCTTTACACAGTTATGCATAAATAATTAGCCATATAATGGCATCGAATAATTTTATCCTTTTAGTCATTTATAAGTCAATCTGAACAATTTTCAGCTATGGATCAAATAGAATGCTATGAATGGTAACAAGAGAAATTGCTTTCGTAGAAACACTTAAGATATATATACCACCATTTTTACTAAATTTCAAAGTATTAATTAAAATATATTTTTATGAAAACTTATTACAACAACACGAATATTTATTATTTAACTTTTAAAGCAGTATTTTACAGACGCCTTAAAAGATTGGCAATGCCGTATTATTAAACTTATACCGGAAAATATATTACGTGATTTACAGACACCTAAAACCACCACTAGTCTTCCCCAATTTAGTTTACGTCTGGTCTTTCCAGGTTATCAGGATAGGCGTTACTGCTTCAGATGCAGTAATGTTAAGTATTTAAAAGGATGGTAATTTAGGCTTTATATTATATTCCAAACAACACTCATACATTTTTTGTACTTGCATCTACAATTTTTTTTTTTTTTTTTTTTTTTTTAAACCGACTTTAAAAAAGGAGGAAAATTCTCAATTCATACCGTATGTTTTTTTTTGTTGTTGTTGTTTGTTTATTTGTTAGCTCATAACTTCTGAACGGATGCTCCGATTTTGATACTTTTTGTTTTGTTGAAAAGGTCGTGGTCTAAAATAGGTCCCATTTGTAATATCTTTACGATCTAAAGAAAATACAGGGTGCCCAAAAAAATCAGTCCCAACTCTTTTAACCGCTAAACGGCTGCAGCTATAGTGATAAAAATGGTATGTAAATATAGCAAAGTAGCCATGCAGAACAAGGTTAAACCACTTGCAGCGCCACCTGGTGGAAAATAGCGGAGTTAGTGCTCCTATCTCGAAAACGGTTCTAGAGAAAAAGTGAATTACAAAGCTAAAGTGTATTACCGATTTAGTATAAAAAGATAGTTTAAACATCCATGCTAGCGTTCCTATCTCGGAAACGGTTCAAAACAGGGGGGAAAAGTGAATTATAAAATTGCAGACCATCATCGATTTAGTACGAAAAGATAGTTTTGACATTGATGCTAAAAATACAAGGCTAAAAACGTGCATTTGTTTGTTCGCAATTTTTTACATTATGCACACTTGAGCTACATTGCTCACGTTGTAGCGTAGCTGGTGAGACATACGCTATATAGTTCAAAATACGGTTAATTGATACTTTTTGTTTTGTTGTAAAGATCTTGGTCTGAAGTAGGTCCTATTATAATATCTTTACAATCTAAAGAAAATAAAGCGCCATCTGGTGAAAAACAGCGGAATTAGCGCTCCTCTCTCAAAAACGGTTCAAAAATCATAAAATAATAAAGATAAATTTAAATTGATAACATTAATGGTTAGATAGACTCAAAATGTTTATGGCCCGTGTCAGTGGACTTCCACATGTGCGCTGTTTGTCGCACGGAGAATATCAAGACGGTAGTCACTTTTTCGCCAGGTACGGACAAGCATGTCGGCATCCACAGAGGCTATTGCGGCTGTAATCTTGGCTTTTATGTCATCAAAATTCAACACTTTCCTCCTATAAACGATGTCCTTTACGAATCCCCAAAGGAAAATCTCCAGTGGCGTTGTATAAGGTGATCTGGGTGGCCATGGAATTGGGCCACATCACCCAATCCATCTTTTTGGAATATGTTCATTCAAAGAACTACGAATGATGGTACCCCAATGGAGTGTTGCCAGATTGCGTGACTTTTTTATTCAATAGCCACCAATAATTTTTAGAAGTGGTATTTGATAAACATAAGAAGCGAATCGAATAGAAAAATCGTCGATTATGTATATCGAATATCACTTCTCAAAATCATTTGTGACTGTTGAATAAAAAAGTCGCGCAATCTGGCAACACTGCCCCAATGAGGTGGTGCACCTAACATTTCATTCTAATCTTTGCCAAAAACAAAGGAGAAAAACATACAATTAAAGCGCGCACAAGATATTTACAAAAGGAAAGAGAAAAACATAAAATTCATAACACAGGCAGACGATCTTTACAAAAGAAATAATATTCAATTGGAAAAATGTAATTTTCTGTGGCAACACTCACTATAAATGAAAATATATGAGTTATTCTACGTATAAACGCCATTAGTTTGTTTATATTTCAATATTTTAGGAATTATTAAACATTAAAATGTGTCCAACATTTTATAGACACCCTGTATAACTGTGATAAAATAAGGGAAAATTGTTCTTAATTAAATAGTGGCATGAAATAAAGGCGGTGCTAAAAAGGCTCCGGAATATATTGAAATGTAAGAAACTCTGCCATAACTATAACTGCCAACATTTAAATTTATTCAGGATAATTTTTAGATCTGCCTTTACCCTTTATTTCATGGTAGAGATAAAAATGTTAGCAAATCTGCTAAGAGAGATTAAGAATCATTGGTTTATTAACCAACAATGCAGGGTGCTAAGGTCCCGCCTTTTTACCTCTGACACCTCCCCCACTAAATTTATGTAGCAATTTTCCCCTTTTGCGAGCGTGTAAACAAACTATAGAAGACTACTGTATAAATAAAATGCTAGAAGAGTCAACGGAAAACAACGGACCGTAGCAACCACGGATTAATAGGTTTTAATCTGGGGTAGTAACCCTGAAATATAAACTAAAGCTACACATAGCTTACATGATAACATTTATAATTTATTCTGGAGTAGTGTTAGACATGCCTTTTTTTCACATCACTCTGATTTTAGAGAAATTGTTTTCACTGGGTGGTCACAGACCACTTTTTTTCCCTGATTCTTCCAGCAATATTTCTCTTGCGGAATTTTTAAGAATATGTTTGCACCATTAATTAAGTAGAAATTATCATATAAATATTCTGGTGGAAGAATCAGGAAAAAAAGACGGGTCTGTGACCACCCTGTTTATATATGTAATTATATAATGAAATAAGTAGAAAAATGTTTTAAAAATATAATGGTGTTGAAAAAAGGGCGGGGCTAAGAGTATTCCGGAATAAATTACAAGTATTACCAGGTATGCACATAGTATACAGGAAATGGAAAGTACGCTTGAGAATTATTTACTTCTCGTCCTAATTAAAAAGACATCGAAATATTTATTTCCTTTCAATGTTATATGTATTACAATAAAGAAGAAAGAAGCTGTAATGTATATTTATAATTAAAATTATAGCCTCCTAAACTAGATGCCTGTCGCGTGGCTCGGAAAATTGGCAACAGTTGAAATGGTAGACAGCGCCACCTAGTACAGATTGCACGACTTTTTTATTCAACTGTCACCAATAATTTTAAGAATTGATATATGATGTATGTAATCGATGTTTCTTTGATTCTATTCGCCTTTTATGTATGTCGTATCACACTTTTAAAAATTTTTGGTGGCTGTTGAATAAAAAAGTCGCGCAATCTGTACCAGGTGGCGCTGTCTACCGCTTCAACTGCTGCCAAGTTTCCGAGCCACACAACAGGCATCTATTTTAGGAGGCTGTGTTAAAATATATAAACAATAACTTAACTCCGCCTATATTTGACTACACTGCCAGAGTTACCAACCTTTTAATTTATTTCGGAGTATTTTTAGCTTCGCCTTTATTTCAAACCACTTTATTTATAGAATAATTTTCTCCAATATATACATACCTGGTAACGTTTATAATTTATTCCGGAGAACTGTTAGCCCCGCTCATTTTTCACATTTGTATAATTTAAAAGCATTTTTCTACTGATTTCATGATAATTACATATTGAAATCAATTTTTCTGAAATCATACTGGCGTGAATAAAGGGCGTGGCTAACAGAACTCCTGAATAAATTATACATAGTATCATATATGTATATAACTGCGATAAAGTAACGAAAAGTTACTCTTAAATAAAATTGTTATGAAATAAAGGCGGCTCTAAAAATGCTCCAGATTAAATTAAAATATTGGCAACCTTGTATTGCTGAAAGTAGCTATCACTAAATTCAAGGAAGTGGGTAAAATAAAAAGAGTTCAAATTAAAAAACTATTTCGTATATCTCAATTTTTAAATATGTTACAAACAACTGTTTTAACGACTTTTTAAGGCTGAATTTTTCTACAACCCGAAAGAAATTCGACATACACATTTTTGTAGAAATTTGATTTTTAGAAAAGGGAGGATATAACTTATTGCTAATTAAGTTTATTGAAAAGGTATAAATTAAAATAATTTAGAGAAAAATGTTTGTAAACATATAGTATTATTAAAATATACTACTTAGAAGCATATCATCACAACTTCTTGGGTTGATTCTTGAGTATGCTTCAAAATAACAGAGGTGTTTCCGTTCCGGATTTTTTATTTCATTTCCCACCGCGAATTGTATTTTTGGCTATATTTAACTACTAAATATTGGTAGAAAAGTACTAATGACATTACTGTTAAAAAATTACTGGTGGGAAATAAAATAAAAAATCCGAAATGCAAATACCCCTGTTAAATAATATTATTTTTATGAACATCTTTCATTCACTGTGTTCCATAACCATAGGTCAGGGGTCGTAATTACCGCTTTTTTTCAGGACATTCTCCTAAATGAGAAATTTTCAAATTTATATCTACCACTAATATTATGAAATAATCTCCAACCTGTATAATCATGGCACATTACTATACATATACCACATGTATTTCTGCATGAAATTAGTGGTGGTAAAAAAAAGCGAAAGTTTTTTATCTCCGAAAGTGTCCTGAAAAAAGGGCGGAGAGTACGACCCCTGCCATAGGTGCAACTGTAATGAAACCATCAAAGAGATATATCCTAACGCCCATCAAAGGAATTGAGAAATGCATAGCAAGTTATGATCAGAAACCTCGTGTAAAAATAATTGCAGTGGATTGAAACAACGCAAAAAACAGTTTACCAGAAACATCATCATTATTTTTATTGCTGCTGTTCTAGTATTTGTTGTTTTTAGAAATATAAAATTCAGTTTCGTGAATTTTTTTTCCCCATTGATCTGAAACACAAAAAGTTTTTAATCATATTCTGTCAAATTCCATTAAACTTTTCTTTTCTTTTCATTTTTTTTTTTTTTTTTTTTTTTGGGGGGGGGGGGGTTGTTGAGAACTTTAAATAAACATTTTAATTCGACAAATGCGGCGAAAATATGCGAAATAGTAAGTCAACAACGCACTACAGCGGTAGGTCTTTTTTTATTATTATTATTCTCCATCTTCCTCAAAATTATATTATAGTTGAGTTTCAGCTTTGCAATATTAATACAACTAATGTAGCTTTTTTATGACAAAAAGAAGTATCAAGATATTTATTTCTTTACACAGTTATGCATAAATAATTAGCCATATAATGGCATCGAATAATTTTATCCTTTTAGTCATTTATAAGTCAATCTGAACAATTTTCAGCTATGGATCAAATAGAATGCTATGAATGGTAACAAGAGAAATTGCTTTCGTAGAAACACTTAAGATATATATACCACCATTTTTACTAAATTTCAAAGTATTAATTAAAATATATTTTTATGAAAACTTATTACAACAACACGAATATTTATTATTTAACTTTTAAAACAGTATTTTACAGACGCCTTAAAAGATTGGCAATGCCGTATTATTAAACTTATACCGGAAAATATATTACGTGATTTACAGACACCTAAAACCACCACTAGTCTTCCCCAATTTAGTTTACGTCTGGTCTTTCCAGGTTATCAGGATAGGCGTTACTGCTTCAGATGCAGTAATGTTAAGTATTTAAAAGGATGGTAATTTAGGCTTTATATTATATTCCAAACAACACTCATACATTTTTTGTACTTGCATCTACAATTTTTTTTTTTTTTTTTTTTTTAAACCGACTTTAAAAAAGGAGGAAGATTCTCAATTCATACCGTATGTTTTTTTTTGTTGTTGTTGTTTGTTTATTTGTTAGCTCATAACTTCTGAACGGATGCTCCGATTTTGATACTTTTTGTTTTGTTGAAAAGGTCGTGGTCTAAAATAGGTCCCATTTGTAATATCTTTACGATCTAAAGAAAATACAGGGTGCCCAAAAAAATCAGTCCCAACTCTTTTAACCGCTAAACGGCTGCAGCTATAGTGATAAAAATGGTATGTAAATATAGCAAAGTAGCCATGCAGAACAAGGTTAAACCACTTGCAGCGCCACCTGGTGGAAAATAGCGGAGTTAGTGCTCCTATCTCGAAAACGGTTCTAGAGAAAAAGTGAATTACAAAGCTAAAGTGTATTACCGATTTAGTATAAAAAGATAGTTTAAACATCCATGCTAGCGTTCCTATCTCGGAAACGGTTCAAAACAGGGGGGAAAAGTGAATTATAAAATTGCAGACCATCATCGATTTAGTACGAAAAGATAGTTTTGACATTGATGCTAAAAATACAAGGCTAAAAACGTGCATTTGTTTGTTCGCAATTTTTTACATTATGCACACTTGAGCTACATTGCTCACGTTGTAGCGTAGCTGGTGAGACATACGCTATATAGTTCAAAATACGGTTAATTGATACTTTTTGTTTTGTTGTAAAGATCTTGGTCTGAAGTAGGTCCTATTATAATATCTTTACAATCTAAAGAAAATAAAGCGCCATCTGGTGAAAAACAGCGGAATTAGCGCTCCTCTCTCAAAAACGGTTCAAGATGGGAGAAAAGTTAATTAAGAAGTTGTAGAGCATCATCGATTTACTACGAAAAGACAGTTTTTAGACATTATTGCTAAAAAATAGAACGCTTAAAACTTGCAGTTGTTTGTTCGCAATTTCCTACACTGTGCACATTTGAACTACGTTGCACACTTTGCAGCGTAGCGGATGACACGTATACTCTGTGGATCAAAGTACGGTTACTGTAAGCGGTTACATCGATTAGCGCAAAGTCGTTTTCAACCAACTTCAGAAAGGAGGGTGTTCTTGATTCGAGCAGCTATGTGTTGTTGTTGGTGTTTGTAAGCTTATAACTTCGTAAGAGATGCTCTAATTAACCGACTTCAAAAAGGAGGAGGTTCTCAATTCAAAGCGTATGTTTTTTTGTTTTTGTTTGTTAGCTCATAACTTCTGAACGGATTATCCGATTGTGATACTTTTTGTTTTATTGTAAAGGTCTTGGTCTGAAATAGGTCTTATTGTAATATCTTTACGATCAAAAGAAAATACAGGGTGCCCAGAAAAGTCAGTCCCGACTCTTTGAGCTGCTGAACAGCTGCAGCTATAGTCATAAAAGTGGTATGTAGGTATAGTAAAGTAGACATGTGCTACGCGATTGAACCGCCTACAGCGCCACCTGGTGGCAACCAGTGGTGTTAGCGATCGTATCTCGGAAATGGTTCAAGACAAGGAAAAAAAGTGAATTATAAAACTGCAGAGCATCATCGATGTAGTACGCAAAGATAGTTTAGACATTAATGCTAAAACAAGAACGCTTAAAACGTGCATTTGTTCACAATTTCCTATTTTGTGCACACTTGAACGACATTGCATACGTTGTAGCGTAGCGGGTAACATTTATGCTATATAAAATTCAAAGTAAGGTTATTGTAATCGGTCACATAGATTAACGCATACACGTTTTAAACCGACTTCCTAAATGAAGAGGTTCTCAATACAAACCATGTTTCTCGTTGCTGTTGTTGAAATTTGTTAGCTTATAACTTCGTAAGAGATGATTTAATTTTAATACTTTTTTTGTTGTCGTAATGATCTTGGCCTAAAATAGATTTCATTATGATTTCATTAAGATATAAAAAAATTACAGGATACTCACAAAAGTCTGTTCTCACTCTAACTGCTGAACGCATGAAGCTACACTGATAAAAGCAGTATGTAAGTATCGATGTTGAAACTTCTGTCCGTCAGCTGCAATACATATTTTGCTCTTTGTTTGAACTTTACGCTGCGCATTCACTGTAAAGTTCAATAAATATGCCTAACAGAATTTTTGGTTACGAATATTACTTTAATATTCACGTTTTTTAAAAATTTTGAGATTAAAAAACTGAAATTTCTTATTTTCATTGCAAAAAATTTTCTTAACGTACATAAGAAGTTTCTTAATCTCGTTTCGTAGACTTTTAAAAATTTTGAGATTAAAAAACTGAAATTTCTTATTTTCATTGCAAAAAATTTTCTTAACGTACATAAGAAGTTTCTTAATCTCGTTTCGTAGACTTTTATTTTTGCTTCAAAATAACTAAACATATAACTTAAAATGTGATTGATTTGGCATTTGCTGTGGAGTGTGCACAATGTGAACTTATTTCAACTGCCACAAAGGTAAAGCTAGTTTTATTAAAACTATGGACCTTAAATATAATTGAATATTATTTTCTTAAAAAACTGTAATTTTCATTTGGTAGAACGCTAACAAAACATATAGTTTTGAAAATACGTTTTATCTTCACATTATTTTTTAAGAGATTGATTATATCTAATTAAATATATCACCACAATTCCCACCCTCTGTCCTATATTTCGGGAATACGTCGGAATTTCCTAAAACTATAAAATAAAAACGTATTCCATCAATCTAAGAAGATATTTTATTTAAAAAAAAAAAAAAAAAAAAAAAAAAAAAAAAAAAAAAAAAAACTGGGACTGTGAGGGCATAGGAGGAACGTACGAGAGTAATTTTTGAGCTTTCAGATGGGAAGGTGATTCTCTTTGAAGTTCTAGTTGGTCGATTCGCCACCCATCCTTTCAGTGTTTATTCAACAGCCACCAAAAATGTTTTAATGTGGCATTTACTGGAATAATCGTCGATTATGTATATTAAATGCCATTTCTAAAAATTTTTGGTGGCTGTTGAATAAACACTGAAGGTATGGGCGGTGAATCGACCACCTAGCGAGAGCGACTACTAACGGATTAATTAAATATTATTATTATTATTTATTTATTTATTTATTTTCAAAAATCTGTAATTTTCAGTTTGTAGAACGCTAGCAAAACAAAAACATTTTTAAAAAAATCTTTTTTTCTTCGGATTACTTTTACGGAGATATCTCCGTAAACATGTCACAAAAAGTCCCACTTTTGGTAGAATTTCTTAAAACTATAAAAAAGTATTCCATCAATTTAACCAAGAAACCATCCCATACTGTAATCATAAAAATATTCCAAACAAACATTAATCGAAAGAGCATATATAAATATGTTTTTTGACGCATAAAACAATAGCCCTCGTCAGCTCGTTTTCGAGTTATAAATTCTGAAAGTTTGCTACAAATTGGTGCAACCACGCCTGAATCGATAACACCACGCCTTACTGAAATAACGAGTGAATCCAAAAGAATCAGAAATCGAAAGAGCATAGACAAACGTGTTCTTTGATGCAATAATCAGTTGCCCATTTCAGCTTTGAGATATATTTAATCGAGATATCACGTCTAAAAATTCGCTAAAATAGAATCTAAAAATTGGTAAAAGTCATTGTTCTGGCAGGTTTTCACGGGACTCCTCCCACTCCTTTCTCATTACGACATTTTTACTCAAACTTGAATATAGATTTCTCGAGAACGGGTTTACGAGGGCTAACAATTTATGCGTTAAAAATCACATTAGATTATGTTCTTTCGAATGAACATAATTTAATTGATTTCTATTATTACACTATTGGGACAGTGTTGCCAGACTTCGCGATTTTTTTACTAAATAGTCACCAATAATTTTGAGAAGTGATACTTCATATATACAGAGCTGCCAACCTAATCGGGCAAATTGTTAGTACCGCCCCTTTCTCTACACCACTTAATTTTTAGAGTAATTCTCTTCAAATATATTTACAATGAATTAAGAAAACAAATAGCCTAAAAATATATTAGTGTACAAAAAGGGGCGGTACAATCAATTTGCCGGATTAGGTTGGCAGCTCTGTATATATAATCGACGATTCTTCGATTCGATTCGCCTTTTACGTATATCAGTTACAACTTCTAAAAATTTTTGGTGGCTGTTGAATAAAAAAGTCGCGCAATCTGGCAACACTGTATTGAGATGTTTCCTGGTAAGGAGACCTCATTTGATTTTTAAAAAGTTGGGGCTTTGAGGGTTTAAGAGAACCTAAGAGAGCAAATTCTGAACTTTCAAATGGGGGAGTGATTGTTAGCTCATTGAAAGTTCTTAGTTACGGGAGGGTAGGACTTTTAGAGAAGACATTTATTATCTATATACTTCTTAATCCTTAAAACATTGATGCCAACATTTTAATTTATTCCGAAGTATTTTTAGCCGCACCTTTATTTTGCATCACTTTATTCATAGAATAACTTTCTTTAACAGATTACTTTGATAAAATAATATTCTTAAAAAATAAGTGGTATGAAATAAAGGTGGGGCTAAAAATACTCCTGAATAAATTTAAATATTGGCAGCTATGCTATAACTACGGTAGAGTTGCCAACTTTTATAATTTATTCCGGAGCATTGTTAGCCCCATCTTTTTCTCTTCATACCAGAAATTTAAAAAAATGATTTTCTTCTTATTTAATCGTTGTCACATATTAAAGAGATATAGTCTACAAAATTTCTGGTGCGGAAAATAAGGCGGGGCTAAAATTGCTCCGGTATAAATTATGAAAGTTGGCAACTCTTCTACGGGTAAAACTATACACAACTAGAACACCAAGCGCAAAAAATAATTAATTTTCATCGATTTTTGAAAGAGAAAGGCGTGGTAGTATAATTAACCAAGCCTACAGTTTTTAATCTATTAGTAATGTTATGATGAATGTAGTGGCATGGCAGTCACAAACAAAAATATTTCGTCTTCCATTTCTATTTCCTAAAAATAATCTCTGTCCTGTTTAACCACAAACATCTGTTACAATATCTACTAATACATAGAAATGCTAATTATTCTAATTTTTTAGGGGTTTACAGAAATTTTGCATTCCTTGAAACTTTAGTTTTTTCTACGTGACAGCTCCGCAGATTTGAACTTTGCATTGGTTGGTGGTCCTTGTAGATGTCCTATTTGATGTTGACAGCTTAACCCTTTGCGGCGCAAGACAATTAGGATCATTTAAATTATACTGTCACCGGAATTCATGAACTAAATTAAACTAAAGGAAATTTTAAATTTTACGGTTAAAAAAAGCGGCCTTTTTTGATATGTTATAAACCTAAATTTTTGCTATAAAATTTCCGGGATGAATTTTTGCACCTGGACCTTAAATTTTGCGTCCTCGCAGCGAGGACACCGCGCGTTAAGGGGTTAAAGCCTAGTAATTAGGACGGTTGTTGTGCTGATATACAGGGTGGCTATTAAGTGTCCGAAAAATTTTTGAGGAGCTTTTATGGACTGCCTACTTCATTATAACCACTTTTTTTTGTTGTTATAATACTTTTATCTTTAAATATTATTTATTAAAATGATTTGCATTTACTCAACGGGCAGTTTTAGAGCGATCAGGGAAAGGAAAATCTATTAGATAAATGAAAAAGTTTTGTGATTTTTTCAAAGTGCGGCGCATCTAAAATATTTTGTGGTCTGATGAGAAAGTTTTTACTGTTTAAGTCGCTAAAATCTCTCAAAATCATCCCAAACTTTTGGAGCTAGCTCTCATGAACACCAGAAAACTAAAAGATGCAACAAGGTCTTTGTTTCTAAACTGTTTGATGATTTGGGCTGAGATTAGCAACAATGGGAAGACTCAACTTTTTTTTTTCGAAGAAAACGTAAAAAATAATATAAAAGTGTACCAAAAAGGTGTTTTAAAAAAAGCTGTATTGTCATGAAAGCAAAATCCTCCAGCTAAGGTCCTTCACCTCTGGCTCATGGAGTCAAATCGATGTCAAAGTGAAAAGATATTTGACCAAAAATCTGTGTTCTTCTAACAGATCTGATTTGTATCCAATGGATTTTTTCCGTGCGTGGGTTCTTAAAAGAACAATTACGAACACAGAAAATCCTACATTTGATAGATTCAAGAAAGCCCTTAGCAAAATATAGGATGATTTAGATCCAAACTACTTGCGCCGCACCATCGCCTCACTTCCGAAGAAGATTGCAGCTTGCATCAAAGCCGATGACCGCCATTTCGAAAACTCATAGTAAAAAATAATTATTAGACATTACTTGTTGCAAAAATAGAACCTTTAAATTTATTTGCCATTTCACTATTATCAAATACTTTTTCCGGATACTTAATAGCCACCCTGTATATGATGTACTGCCAGTGTTGCCAGGTCTGGCTGATTTTTTATTCAATAATCACCAATAATTTTGAGATGTGATATATTTGATACATATAATAGACTATCAATCATCAAAGTGATTAGGCAAACGTTACAATTATAAATTATTGGTGATTACATAATTACAAATCCGCCAGATATGGCAACACTGCGTACTGCTGACCTGAATTTGAACTGGGCATCTATGGACACGGATTGAGAATTTGCAAGTTTTCATTTTTATAAAGTTTTCAAGCCTGAACTGCAATGATAACTTCGAATTGAGCAAGTAGTGAGTTTTTTACTCCCCCCCCCCCCCAAACAGATACAGATAGGAGTCTGTCCTTGCTAGCATGTCCATTTTATCAATTTATAATTTGCTATAAAAATTAATTTCTATTATAAAATTATTTCCTTTTATTATTGAAATATAAAATTTTGCTTTTTTTCAAATTTAAATACTGTTACATTTAATAAATTATGCTTATATATATATATATAATTTCAAGCTTAAATATCCTGTTACTTAAAAGTTTTTAAATTACAACCTCGAGTATGCTAGCTTGGCATATCTTTTGAAACCTGTTAATTTGCTGTGTTCCCATCTACTGAAGAAGATAACACAGCTAATGGTAAATGTTTGGCTTGAATAGTTTTGAATTTAATATTTCCGTGTTTATTAACACTGTTAAAAGAATTTATTATTCCTGTTGTTGTTTACACATTCCATTTTCACTTTCATCTATCATAATTTAAATTAATATATTTATATATATACAGGGTGATCCAAAAGTCACAGAAAAAATAAAAAACATATTTTTCAAAAAGTATTGACCGTAGCACTATGCGGTTTTCACTGAAATGCACAGAAAGACATTGGATTTTTTTTTTTTTTTTTTTTTTTAAGTAACAAAAGATTTATTAGCAAATTAGTTTAAATTTCCCTTTATCAGGTGGTGCGTTAATTGTAAGATTAAGTTTTTACAGTAGCACAGTACATTCAACATCGTAACTAGGACTAAAAATGCTCATTGTGACAGTCATCATTCACGAGAATGATCGTCAGACGTTGCGCATTGAAAGTTCTCTTTAAAAAAAACTTCAATATTCGAAATGTGGCTGCATTTGATTATGCGAATCTGTTTAAAATGTGAGAGAATACTGCAAATACAGCCCGATATGTTGGTGAAAAATATAACTAATATTTTTTCTTATATATGCATAAAAAATTTCATGCCTTTCTGTAAAATTCAGTGAAAACCGCAAAGAGCTACAGTTAGTAACTTTTGAATAATTATTTTTTTATTTTTTCTATGACTTTTAGATCATCCGGTATATATATATTTATATGTGTATGTATGTTCAACAAAACTGATATTAATTAATGGTGTTGCATGATGATGAATAAAACCTTTGTGAGCAATCAAAATAATTCAAGTTGAAATAGTAAGACTCTACTCAGATCCTTATCATATATTTGTTCTCAAACATTTCTACTGCAATGCATATCATACTCATGTTGAGAGAAATGAACTTGGGTCAATCAACTGGAGTGGTCGAAAATTGAAATGTTCGACCTGCCTAATAGGCTATCTTCTTCTACTTCTATACATTTACCTTATCGTAATTTGTTGATTAACTTTATTAAGCTAATTTCATAGTTTAGTTTTCTTGCATTTGCACACACTTTTCCCAATGTAATAATTTCCATAATGCATGTTTATGTGAAATATTGCCTTATTTCACATAAACTTCTAATTAAAGAAATAAAGACTTTTTATAATTTTTCTGCAATGTTATGAAAAATCTTTAATTCTGAATAATTTAAGAAGCTTTTAAAATAGAATGTTTATATTAAATAATGTTAAAGCCAGTATCATAAACAATATTTTAAAACTTGTCAGACATTTACAATGAAACATTAATGTGAAAATGTTTCCATTTTAAGAAAAATCTTAAATTTTGAATAATGGAATGTGTAATAGTAAGTGCTATTCATGCCAGTATCATAAGTGGTATTTTAAAACTGGTCCGAGACCTTTACGATGAATGCCATCATCATAATGCGCATTTATGCCAAATTATGACCTATTCTTCCATGGTAAAGAAGTCTTAGATTTCTTACAACTTACGAAGTTTTCAAATTAAAATGTTGCAAAAAAAAAAATAGGATTCTTTCTAGTATTGGTCCGACCTTTGTTCTAGTGATATTGTGTAGACAGACTTAGGGGATTTTTCCCACATGGCCATCAGTTCATCACCCCTGGCCCGACCAATGCTCACTCGCAAGTACCGTACCATTGGAAATAATACATATATATATATATATATATATATATATATATATATATATATATATATACACACCGGGTGTCCCATAAGCAGGGCTCAAGAAATTTTTAAAAAACTAGTCGCATGGAAAAATCTTTGGTATCCAGTAAAAAATAACCCCTGCCTTTATTTATTTATTTATTTGTTTATTTCCAATTTTGAAATTTACTTGAATACAAAAATTAAAATTCCGTGTATAAAAATCAAATACTAACTAGGACTGAATTACATATCAGGAAACTGCTTAAATTTAACAGCGTCAAACCTGTTTTATTATTTCCTCTAAACCGATATACTGTTGGCATCTACACGTCATTACAACGCAACGATTCTGCATGATTCTGTAACGATTCTACACCAGGTCGCAAAGCGAGCGAACGAGAGTGGTGTAAACTGCATCGACTGAACACCGAGTTGTTAAACATGCACAGTAGAACACGGTATAAATTGACTATTGGTATATTGATTCAATACTGTGTCTCAATTCAACACGACTCTGTGCGAAACACACACAGATAGCCATGAGTCGCTGTTTTCCTTCTACTTGTTTGTTACACGAATTGATATGAACTACATTACCATTTACCACAGGTTTTGGCATTCGATGGGCCCAATTCCCCCCCCCCCCCCAAATTTTAATATATATATAAGAAAATATATGTTTTCAGTCATAAAAGTTGAAAATAAGTAACAAAAATAACTAAAGAAAAACTTACGAGAAAATTAATTAATGTGAAGCAATTCATAAGTAAAACTTACTGTAAAAACATAAAATGAATTATTTAAACTGTCAAAAATACCCTGTATAACTTGAGACATACGTGTGGGGTTAAAGAATGCTTTTAATTGATCAAACTCTTCCCCTAGGCAGACAGTTTAATAAAAAAGCACATATATGGCTAAATTCAATATGGATAAAATAAAATGATATGGAACAGACAAAAACTTAATGGATTAGGCAGAAAATTGATCAAACATTTACATAAACAGCAGCATGTATTTCATAAGAACACCAGCGAGACAACTAACCGGAATACGAAACAAACGAAATTATATTACAACGCCATCCATATTAAATTAAAGAAATTAAAACAATAAATAAAGTTATTATAGGTAAATTTAATCGAAAAATAAGGAATATTTAAAAAGGAAAATTAAAAAATCATTTATATTTCAAATGTTTATTTTTCTATACTATAATCATGTAAAAAATCTATAGGATAATCATTTTCAATAACACTATTAAAGAAATCCTGAATATTCTTAATTTCGTCATGATAATTAGAAATTAATATTTTATTACGATTAAGATAGTTTAAAATGATATTTCTGTAGATATGTTTACTAATGTTAGAGCTCCAATGAATCAATTTAATCACATTAAAATCAAAATTATTTTTTTTATCAAAAATAGTTGTAATCATTTCATTATCTACAATATTTATATCCAAGTCCAAGAAATTTGCTTTTAAAGGATTAAAATTAGTACTAATGAGTTTTAAATAAGAAAGATAAAAATTTGTTTTTATTTTAGTGTCATAATTAGTGCTAGTAAAAGCGATCAGATCATCAATATATCTGTAAATTATAATACCCTCATTAGATTTAAAATTATTTTCATAAGTATGTAAATACATATTTGCTAAACTGTTGCTAGATACTGAGCCCTGGGGAATGCCATGTTTTTGAACATAAAATTTCCCATGATAATTAATATAATTTTCTTTTAGAACCAAACTGTATAATTTTTTATATTTATTATAATCTATAATATCTTTTATATTACAATCATAATAGAAAATATCCAAAGAATTGATCAAATAATCTATTTTAATATTATTAAATAAATCTTCAAAATCCCATGTGAAAGCATTATTAACCTTCTTACTTTTCATAAAAACAATCAAGTCAGAACTATTTTTAAGAATTATAGAATTTTTAGTATGATCTAGAGCATTTTGAATAAGAAGTTGTAGTTTTTTATTCGCTTTAACATTATATATTTTATAAGCAGAAGTTACTGTTCTAAATTTTACTGGATCTTTATGAAATTAAGGGATAAGAAAAATAAAAGGAAAATTAACATTAGTAAGTTTAATTCCAATTTGTAGATTTTTAGCTTTAATTCTATTTACAAGTTCCCTTTCTTTAATTTTAGACTCTTCAAATAATATATTGTTTGTCATAATTTTATCCACCATTTCCAAATAATATTTTTTACATATAATAGCAAAATTACTCACAGCTTTATCTACATATGTTATGATAAAGTTTTCTTGAAGTTTTTTAATATCATCTTTAATATCTCTGTTAATATAACCCTTCAGAACATCAACTTTTAGTTTATCAATATCATTTTTTACATAAAAAACCCATTCATTAAAAGCCTCAATAGGCATATTATATTTTACTGCAATACTTTTTATAAAATTATCAATATCTTTATATAATTGATTTTTTATATTTTTGATATAATTAGTAACATTTAATCTATATTTAGTACCCATTTTCATGAAATTCTTAAGTATATTATTATGTAAAACTAAATCTATAAAATCCATATCACCAGTTATTATATGTTTATGATGTGTGTCAATAAATTGTTTAAAATTTTCACAAATACAAGTTTCTGAATTTCTATCACTCATTTTAATGTTATAATTAAATAGTAATCTGCCAATAGGAGTACTATATTTATAAATCTTTTTAATAATTATGTTTTTAATAGGGAAATATTTTTCATTTTTATTTATAATTTTATTAAAATTTATATTATCATAGGATTTATTCATAAATAAAATAACTAGATATTCATTATTCTTTGAGTCAATTTGAATATCTTTAATATTATGTTTTATACATCTATATTTTGTCAAATCTCTAATTAAATCAAAAGCCTGTGTATAAATATATATATTAATGTTGAGTTTTCGTTGAAAACGTAATCGCCAGATAAAATATATTGGTAGCCAATGGCGACCAAGCGACTGTATTTCACGAGCCCTGCCCATAAGTCTGTAAACATTTTTAAAAATCATACAAATTCTGTCCATAGGCCGTAATGAAAAGAAAAACTTTGGCGTGTCCCTGTACACGAACTGCAATTAGAATACATGCCCAAAACTGTACAGCTGATTCTGTGTGGCTCATGAACATGTGTACCAAATTGTAAGTCAATTGGGTAATTTTTGCGGCCACTATCGCGAGACATACATACATGCATACATACAGATAAACAGACAAAAGTATTTTGAATCCCCACTCTCAACATGGAGAGAACACATCAACCACCCTCCATTTTTGCCCACTGACGTTTCGGCAAAAATGGAGGAGACAGCGACCCTTAAATCAGCAGTGTTACCAAAGGGTATTGCGGGTTAAGCATATGAAAACTGCACTAGCGTCGAATGAAGAGTTCTTGCCTTCTATTTATTATTCTTTATCTGAAACATCTTTTGCACACAATTTTAGACTTCTACCCTCAGCAATTAAGGAGTAATGGGGGTGACAAACTAAAACGTTAAATTTAATTTTTTTTTTTTTTTTTTTTTTTTTTTTTTTAACTATTCGAGATATGTTATCGAGGTTGAAACTATTTATAAATGTTTATGAAGTGCATAATATATATTTTTTGCAGAGTTTTCTCTCGATTTTAAACGGTAGAAAATGATAAGAATATTTCTGATGGGCGATTTTTTATACAATCCACCAAAGTGACACCTACCAAAAAATACAGTTTATTTGTTTATTAGTTAGCTGTTACATATAAAAATTGCAGAAGTGTCAAATTGCGGGAACGTAGTGAAAAAAATAATAATCATTTAATAATTACAGGGGTGCAAAAGTTTTTACTCTCGAAATAAAAGACTAACACCAGCATTCGTTATCAATAATTTCTATTATGGTCAATCGCAATAAATAAACTTTTAATATGACATAAACTGATAAGAATACGCTGATGTGAGTTTTCTGTCCTGAGATGGAAACTTGCATCCCTGTAATAATACCAATGATATAATATTTATTTTTTAAAACCACTTAATAAATAAACAATGCAAGCAAATATAAAAATGCTCTAATAACATTTGTTATTAAAAAGTGCCAATTAGCAATAAAAATTGTTATCAGGGATCTTGCATCTCGCCTTTTTTTTTTTTTTTTTTTTTTCAAGATAGTTTTAGGGATGAGACATTTCCCTAATTTTGTAATAGCTAACTAATAAACAAATAAACTGTATTTTTTTGGTAGGTGTCACTTTGGTGGACAGTATAAAAAATCGCCCATCAAAAATATACTTATCATTTTCTACCATTTAAAATCGAGTGAAAATTCTGAAAATATATATATACATTATGTACTTCATAAAAATTTATAAATAATTTCAACCTCGACAAGATATCTTGAATAGTTTTTAAAAAATTCAAATTTAACATTTTAGGTTGACCACCCCCATTACTCCCTAATCGTTGAGGGTAGAATTCTAAAATTGTGTGCAAAAGATGTTTCAGATAAAGAATAATAAATAGAAGGCAAGAACTCTTCATTCGACGCTGGTGTAGTTTTCATATGCTTAAATCGCAATACCCTATAGAGACTTTTTTTTTTTTTAATTCAATGACTACGACTAAATTTTAATTGTAACAGTTGACTAATAACTTCCAAGATTAATCGCTTATTATTTATATCAAATATTACAACTCAAAATTATTGGTGATTATTGAATAAAGTCCTTACTTTGGCAACACTGCCTTAAATATTGTTTCAAAGAAAATTAATAGGCGGGGCTTATTTTTAAGAAAATCATCATATTACAATATCCTGAAAGCAAAGCGTTATTTTAAAGAAATAAATTAATTTGTGAATTAAAAGTTGGAACGTTACTTAGAAAATCATTAGAATCACAAAGAAAACGAAGGGAAAACTGAAACTTTTCCAGTAGACTTTTAACTTTCTGTTATTGATTATACAACTGATAACAGGCACCTAATAAGCTTCTTAATGATAATAAAAATGAAATTTAACTATATCTTGAAAAATAATGCTAGGAATGAGCTGTAAATTTGAATATCCACGTGTTTGATTTATCATATTCTATTCGTGCAAAAATTAATATAGTAATAACTCATAATTTTTTGAAATATGAGTTTATTAATATTTTTTTATAATTAAAATAATGCTTTTAAAAAAAAATATGCGTGGAATATGTTTGGCTAATTTCATTCTAACAAAAAAAAAAAAAAAAAAAGAGTTGAATAAGTTTTTCGAAAAATATGAAATAAAATCCTCCCGATTCATTTAACACTGGCACACTCGGATTTTGAAAGCTTATAACTCTATAAAAAAAAAGTATGATAAATATATAAACTATATCATTTTCCGGAATGATTTAATCCAAATAACTCTTTTTTTTTTTTTTTTTTTTCCAAAATGGGGGTTGCTATTGAAAAAAAAAAAAAAAAAAAAAAAAAAAAAGAAAGAAATTGATACCAGTTTTAATGTGTAGACGGTGCCAAGAAAAAAATCTAAGTACAGGGTGGACAAAAAGTCTAAAAATTTTTAAAAACCATAAAACCCGAAAAAATAACCAAAATAAAAAACGGTTTGCAGTTTTAGCATTGACAGATCACGGGATTTTTTTAAGATAGTAAAAAAAATAATTAATAAAACCACCGCAGATGGCACTGGTACGAGCAATTTAATTGGAAATATGCAAATGAGATACTCGATTATAAACACTTTTGGCTGCGAGGATATTTCAAATCCCGGGTGTATTGATTCAATCTGACGGAATTGAAAGATGCAATCTGCCGAGAGCTGTCATGTATACAGCCGGACATGCTGCACTCTGCCGTTGCTGGATTTGTGACACTGTGGAACACATATTGCTATAATAAATGATTTGGTAACATTATTTTTGTTATTTGCGTGTCTTTCCTTTCACTTATGTACGAAACGCCACCTATCGGCTGTTTTTTTATTTTTTATTTATTTTTATTTATTCTTTTTCCCCTTATCTTAAAAAAATCCTGTGATTTATCGATGCTAAACCTGCAAACCGTTTTTTATTTTTGTTATTTTTTCGGGTTTTATGAATTTTTAAAGTTTTTACGGACTTTTTGCCCACCCTGTATAACAGAATTGCCAAATTTTTAATTAAATTCGGAGTATTTTTAGCCCCACCTTTGTTTCATACTACTTTTTTAAAAAACAATTTTTTCTTATTTTATCGTAGTCAAATATTGGAATACATTATTCTTATAAGTAAATTGGTGTGGAAATAAAAGCGGGCTAAAAGTGCTACGGAATAAAAAAAAGTATTGGCAATTTTGGTATACCATTATAAACTAGATATTATTATTAATCGATTGGTACCAGCCGCATGTTTATACGACGATTTGTGGCAAAATTAGTCGGAGGGTGGCTTTTTTTTTTTTTTTTTTTTTTTTTTCTTATGACTGTACAAAAGTATTGTTTTAAAATACCGTGAAAATATAATAAAATGAGCTAAAAAGTTTATGAACGTTGCAAGGGTTCATCATTTTGAGCTGTTTTCAGCTGGATAAATCAGAATGCTGTGATTCGAAATAAGAGTAATTGGTTTCATACTTTTCTCGGACATTTAAGATGTACCATTTTCTGACTATATTTCAAAGTATTAATTAAAGAATACTTTTATGCAAACTTATTACAGCGACACATATAGTTATAATTTATTTTTTAAAAATATCTTTTGCACTTATCTTTTGAGATTAAAAATGTGTCAATATCGTATTTTTATTTACACCAGAAAATATGTTATGTGATAACATAACATATAAAACGATTGCCAACAGTAATTAATACCGGTCCTGTCTGATCTTTCCAGAAACCAAAACCACAGTGTATCGGGGTGTGAATTACTGCTTAAAGTACAGTAATGTTAATCATGTAATATATTGAATAGTGCCAAGTTCGTCATAACTGTTCTTGTGCTAACCTAGTGTTTGTTTCTTTATTCATGCCTACCGTTGAGCTATATAATACTTTTATTAAAGAATTTATATTATTTAAACAATTTTTATTTTATTCGGTAGTGTCATCAATTGGGAGATGTTGGTAATTAACTTACGCTTAAAAATTTTTTTATGCACTCATAAAAAAGCATTTACTGTCACCATTATGCTCTACCAATTATTAGCTATATCTACATTTCGATTGATTTGTAAATTTGAACTTGTACAAGTGAGTAAAAAAAGAAAATAAATGTAGAATATTTGTCTTCACATATCGATAGACAGACGGAGCTGCTTCTGGACTCAGACCGTAGCAGAAGAATTGAAGTTAATTAATTTGTTTTTATTGGTGCCATATCCTGTTTTTCACAGAAACTAATACACAGACTACACTAGAAATTGTCTTTGACAGCCTTTCAGTTAATCCTTTGCTGACTCTAAAGCGCTCTAAACAGTGTTGCCAAAATTAGATATTCTTTTATTCAACTATCACAATAATTTTGAGGAGTGAGGTTTTACAGTAGGGGAAGGAAAAAAAAAAAAAAAAAGCAACACCCGCAATAATTTCGCTATTAATTGAGCCATAAAAAATCTAATAAACATCATTCAACAAGAAAATAAGTGCACTTTTTGAAAATTATGTGAAATTTTGAATTAGGAGTCATCTACATATCAAAATGAGCGCTAACTTTGATTTTTTCAATAGTAACACCAAATTTTGACTTCATATTTGAATATCTTCGAGTCTGGCAGTTTGGAAAAGTACACAGTTTGTATACTTTATCTGTAGTATTCACAGAGTTATAACCAAAAATGTGTTAGGGGGTTATCTGTAAATCTAGGAAAATAAAATTAACATCGTATAAAAATTAGGTACAATTTATTTGTTTTACACCGGAAATATTTCAAGAAGAAAAGAATCATAAAAATAAATGATAACAGAAACATTACCATAGATGTCAATATTTTAATTTATTCCGGAGTATTTTTAGCCCCGTCTTTATTTCATGCCACTTATTTTTTAAGATTAATTTTTGCTTATATCATAGCTGCCAAGTTTTTTAATTTATTCCGGAATGCTGTTAGTCCCGCCCCTTTTTCACACCGTAATCTTTTTAGAGAAGTTTTCTTCATATTTAATCGTAATTATATACTGAAGAAAATTTTTCTATAAAGATTACGGTGTGAAAAAAGGGCGGAGCTAACAACATTCCGGAATAAATTAAAAAACTTGGCAGCTATGTTATATTATAAAAGTTATAAGTTGTAGAAAAAAATTCTATACATAAAATGGTGCGAAATAAAGGCGGGGCTAAAAATATTCTGGAATAAATTAAAATGTTGGCATGTATACAATACCTTGGCTATTCCTTATTTCAGTTTTTAAAATACTTATATACATAAATTCTTCATAAGAAAATACCTATATCAGATGTATTTAAATATATAAAACTTCCTAATTTTTCTGGTACTGACAGAATAATTTTTCGTACTAGGAAATGCTTCTTAAAAGGGCGTGGCTTGAGAACAGAATTAGAATTGTGTAAGAGATCTATTCAAAAGTATAAAAGTACAGTAGAGGGTGCTCAGCGTAAAATCCAGTGTAATATAAGATCTGGCTGTCCTTATGTTATGCTGGTCGCGTAATAAAAAAGCGTGGCTAGCATAATACAACTTTATACCACTTTTAACAAAGACCATGCCTTCTTTTTTTATCTGGGGCTTCTTTTGCGCTGGCCACCTTATATTTTTCAAATGTGCGGAGCTGGAGTGTGATGGAAATTTCACCTTTTGCATCCGAGCCTTCTTTTAGTAAGAGTAATGAGCTACCCGACGGTAGTTTTAATAAAAAAAAATTTAAATATAAAATATAAGAATTTTAAATATAAATATTTTATTTTTATATTTGATGTATATTTACATATTGCAAGCATTATACAGGGATGGAATACGGGCGCAGAACTCATACCACTGTCAATGTAAAAAAAAATTCTACTTCTTAAATCAACGATATTATAGGTAGAGAAATTTCTTAAACGAATACCAATATGAATTCTGCGCCCGTGTTCTATCCCTGATTATATATGAACATTATGATTTATAATTTTCCTTTGTGTGATACAAAGCATTTTCCAAGGTGTAGCCTCGGTTTTTCCGGACAAGTATCACAATAATATACCGTTTCGTGTCATCTGCGTTGCTTTTTCCTGACAGAGCACACTCGATAATCTCTTTTTATCCCTTTTAGCATCAATGTAGCTTACTATTCAATCGGACACTGTTATCCATAGCTGCGAAGTTTTTTATTTTATTCCGGAATGCTGTTAGTTCCGCCCCTTTTTCACACCGTAATCTTTTTAGAGTAGTTTTCTTCATGTTTAATCGTAATTATATATTGAAGAAAATTTTTCTATAAAGATTACGGTGTGAAAAAAGGGCGGAGCTAACAACATTCCGGAATAAATTAAAAAACTTGGCAGCTATGGTTATCGATAGTTGCAGATGTAGAACCGCGGCCAGCTCCACGGTCTTGTCGATAATCACCTTTTAACTGATTTACTAATAACTTAACAAAGTTTAAATGGCTGATTGAAATCTTATTTCTCTATTTTTTCACAATTTTATATGAAATGTAGGAAATTATCACGCATATTTCCAATCCTTAGAAAAATAACTTGCGCCACCACATTAACGATTTCCCCAAGAAACAGTATGTAGACGTATATTTATTAGCACGATAAACGCCTGCCATAAATTTCATGTATTTTTGAACGACATTTTGTTTTTTAACCATAATTTCAACACCACTTCGTTGAAACTTTTGTACAGTAGTCATGCCTACATCACACAAATTCGTCAGTATGGTCGCAACCCGTTTATCTTTCCAAGCCAAGATCAATGTATTATTTTTACGATATGCTACTGTTTTTTTATTTCCAAATCTTGGTTTCTGTACAGCAATCGGCAATCCTTTCCGGTTTGTTTGTATTGTGCCGGTCATGTGACACTTCATTTTAGCAAATTCTTCGGCTAGCACAAGACTCGTGTAGTATCTATCTGTTAACATATGGTGGCCTTGTGCACCAAGAACAGAATTTAATAGCATTTGATACAAGGGCAATGATAGTAGTCGCCGGTAGGTCAGGTTATATTAAGTGTTCTGTTGTTACGCTTCCATAATATGGAAGAATTCCACAAATATATCGACTTTCTGAATCGCAGAGTACATAAATCCTAATTCCCCATTTCGTTGGTTTCATAGAATTGTAAGTGATTAAAAAAAAAAAAAAAAAAAAAAAAAAATCCCTTGAAATTGCACATCGGATTTATCGGCACATATATTTTCGCAAACGAAATTTTCCAAACATTTCGTGTTTATTTCTTCCAAGTAGTTACTAACTGGCTGTAAACGAGTTTTTACACGTGTAGTGTAGGTCCAGGTGTAATTGTCTTCAAATTTAGCATCCAAAAAGTTTGGTTGAACCGGTATCGTGAAAACACATTGAAGAAGAAAGGAATTCAACTATTTGTAATTATTTAATTGCAAAACATATGTTTTTATTTAACCCTTTTGCCGGTCCTATTTAATTTCACTCCTCTGGTCAGTGTTGCGAAATTTAGGGAATCTTTTGTTCAATATCCCCCTCCACCCCTAAATTCCAACTGTTACGGTTGCGTAATAACTTCGAAGTTTATTCTTCCATTATATATATCAAACATCACTCCTCAAAATTATTGATGATGTTTGAATAAAAGAGTCTCTAAATTTGGCAACACTGTTTACGTGGCTTTAGGCATAGTTGCTACCATCCTAATTAACAACCCGCCTTTTTTTTCACACCAGTCTTTTATACTTTATCTTACCCATAAGGTAGAAGGTAGAGAAAGTATTGTTTTTGGGTCATCTTTTCGAAATTGAGTTTTTGTTATATTTACACGTTTTGAGAACCCCGAATCCAAAATAATGTTTTTAGCGGTTAGTCTGTGTGTGTGTGTCTGTCTGTTATCAGCATATCTAGAAAATAAATTGCAGCAGAAAGTCCAAACTTGGTATTCTAAATACGTATCATATAGAATCTATTCACTGTTTGTTTATAGGGTTTAACAAAAGAACTAGATTATAGTGCGACAATACTTGAAAATTGATGGAAGTGTGCTTCAAGTTGTGCCGTGCATTATTAATATAGGATTATATTTATGTGCACCATGCGATGTGTACATAACTTTCAGAAGATATACAGGGCTGCCAATATTTAAGCCATAACATTTTTTTTTTTTTTTTTGTTAGTGAAAATGCATTACTATAATATTTTACCATGTCCAGGAAAGCTGTTCATGAATTGAAATTAATTCCTCATAGCCACATGGTAAATAATGTATTTTTTTTTTTTTTTTTTAAGCTAAATATTCATCGCTTGGTTATTTTTGTATATTTACACGTTTTGAGTCTTCCTCGATACCGAAGTTAAGTTTTAAAGTTTGGTCTTTGTCTGTGTCTGTTAGAGTAAATTAAAAACGAATAATTTCTGGCAATCCAAATGTTGTATTTTGAAGTTAATACGTTTGTTACTAGAAAAGTTTGTTCAAGATTGATAAGTTTCAAGGACTGTTGCGTGTGAAAGTTGTCTGAATAATTTTAAATGAATTTTTGAATTTAATAACAGATTTGAATTGTATATAAATGCAATTATAATAATGAAATGGGGGGTTGAAGGGGCGGTAGCCCCCATCACATGGAGGCATTTGTCAAATAAAGCTGTTCTGAAGCCTAATTTGAATTGTTTTAACGTAGGTTTACATAAAAATACTCGCTATTTTACACTTTAATCTCCAATTTGAATTTATAGTATTATATTTCGGAGTAATAGATAGTCATGTGAGTGACACACCAGGTTATTTAGAGTATTTTTCTACTTACTTAAAATACATTTGGAAAGTTTTTTTTTTTTTTTTTTTTTTTAATTAGGGGGTGTGGAAAAGAGGTGGGGTGCTAACAATACTCCAGATGATTAATTAGGATGTTGGCAGTTATGGCTTTACAGCATCAGGGTCGGCAAAGGGTTAATATAAAATTATGTATTAAAGTTTAAATTTATGTTTATTTTTTGAATATTTATTGATGTAACTTTATTGAAATAAAAAAATAAAAAATGAAATTATTATATATATATATATATATTTTTTTTTTTTTTCATAATCAAATGTTATTTTTATAGCGCGAGTTAATAACGAAAGTAAAAGACCATAGCTATTCATTGACATACAAGTTTTAGATAGCTTGCCGTTATTAATAAATAAATAAAATCAATATTTGGTTGGACCGCCTTTGGTCTTAATAAGAATAATAACATATCTCGGCATATGTTCAATCAATTTTGTACAACGTGTTGGATGTGATTTCATTCCAACATGATACCCCGCGTTCAAAGGTATTAGATCATCTCCTTTTGAACTTTACTAATATTTAAATTGATATGCTTTAATTGAAAATAATATTCAAATTTTGACTTAATTTTTATTTCGCATGTTTATTTATTAATTTTATATGCTGATATTTAAAAAATTATATGAATAACTTTATTTATGGGGGGAAAAAATCAGGCCTTGTTTCTTACTTTAGTTTCCGACAAATCAATTTCTTTTTTTTTTCCCTCTTTTTTAAATAGCTATCCCCTTGAAAAGAAATGAGTTCATCCAAGTCTACTAAGCTGAGAAATTTGCATAACCATTTGATTGCATAAGAAGTTGATTTGTTTTGAATAAAATCTTAGTTTTAAACGTTTAAAAATGGCTAAGCAAAAAGAGTTATTCCTAGATATATATTATAGATGGGATTATTTTTTTACATAGACAACGAATGAGTCCGAGACAAAAATCATAACAACTTAATAAAATCAAAACACCTGTGCTGTATAATAAAAAATATACTGCTTCTGAATTACTACATAAATGAAAAATAAATGTTTGTGAAAAAACAATACGGAAATGCATAGTTACCAACATTTAACCTATTCCGGAGCCCCGCTTTCTTTCGCACCACTTTATTTACAGAATACGTTTCTCCAATGTATATATACAGGGTGGTTATAATTAAACTTCCCATATAAACAGCATCCTACAGCGTAAACGGGTGAACGAAATACAACGAAATTTGGTATATATCCTAATAAAATTTTACCACAATAAACGACCAAAACGGAATACAGAAACAATATTAACAATCCAGAACAAGAATTATGAGTAATAAAATGTAAAACCGGAAAAAGTTGTCAGTTCTAGGAAAAAAATGTCGAGATTTGCATGCTTGCGAAGAAGAGGAAGCTTTATGCAAAACAGGTTTGGGTACAAAACGTTTGCAGACGTTGTCATGTTTTATGACAAAGTGATCAGAAATTAGTCAATAAATGTTAATATTGTTGTATTCCGTTTTGGTCGTTTATTGTGTTAAAATTAATGGTTTTCCGGAAAAGGCGCCCTCTGGTGGACATTTTGGAACTATTTTTTTTTTTTTTCGAAATTCCGTGAGCGCATATCGTGTATAGTCCATATACCAAATTTCGATGCATTCCGTTCACCCGTTTGCGCTGTAGGATGCTGTTTATAGGGGAAGTTTAATTATAACCACCGTGTATATATATAACTACGACCAAATAAGAAAAAAAATACTCTTAAAATAGAAGTGATATGAAATAAAGGCAGGGCTAAAAATGTTCGGGAATAAATTAAAATGTTGGCAACTCTAGAAACGACTTTGCTGAATAGGATATATGCATGGTGCCAATTCTTCAGATTTTTTTCATACCACTATTATAAAATAGCCATATTCGTATTTAATTACAGAATTTTGATCCTGAAGTAAATAAGAATAAATTGAAGGAATTATGATCTATGTCAAGAAAATCTAAAACCAAACCTTTTATCACAAAGTCCCACCCTTAAAACGATTGAAGTGGCCAAAAAACCATGAAGCATGGAATGTAGACGATTGAGAAAAAATCATGTTTTCCGATGAATCTAGAATTTGCCTTGGATTTGATGATAATATTTGGCACAAAGAGTTGAAAGAAGATCGTATGGAAAAGTTAATAAGTCAAGCTTGAAATTGTCGGTTAAATTTCATCAGAGAGTAATGATATGGGGATGTCTAGGAGGCTTTAGCACAGGTAGTATGTGAATTGTGAATGGAACAATAAATAAAGAAGGTTATGTAGAAGTTCTTGAACATAAGTTCATGCGGACGCGACTATTAAGAAATATTTCAAGGAGGATATATACAGGGTGAGTTTGTCATAATCTGCCAAACGAAAGGAGGTGATAGAACAGCCCATGGGGAGCATAAAACACCACAGAAACCCTGTCCTATCTCTAACCGTTTCCGAGTTATGGTAGATAAAAGAAAAATCTGTTTTTTTTTTTTTTTTCCATCCTGTCTGACATCCTATCGGGTGACACCATTTACATCAGGATATCTTAATTAGACGGCAAGCTACGAGCGCTAAAACATTGGCGAAGTACGCTTTCAGAGTTAGCCGTTTTTCGGTTTATCTGTTTAATGATTCATAAAATTAATATTATGCACAGTACAAATATGAGAATTTAATATTATACAGTACACATATTTATTAATCATATTTTCTCGAAAAAAGCAGCATATATTTCAAAATTTAGCCACACTAGCCTTTTATTTTGACTATGCATGACGGAAAAAGACGGGCTTAACTCTTAAAGGGTTAAAATCGAGTTGTCACCAATTTCTTTAACCGGCAATTCTGCCAACACCGTTCAAGCTACAATCGGTCAAATTTATCAAAAACTTTTCCATTCCACAAGCTTTAGAATGAGCCCACAATAAACCATATCGGTTTTCTAGTTCAGGAGAAATTTAGCCTTTTGTTTGAAATATCACTGAAAACGGCGTTCGTCGAAATTCGGCAAACGAAACGATCGTGAGTAAACGGAACGTATGCAAATTCGTGACTATCTGCATATGAAATCTTAGTGATATGCAGATGTATTCCAACCTTCCTGCGAGCGCATCCCACTCGCGGGTACAAAAGGCGAGTCAATCTGTAACAGCTCATTAGCTCGTCAGCTTCTTTTACGTTTTATGCTGCTTATTGCTTTAGCATTTTCTAGACTTTGCCTGAGCTCGGCCGATTCTTTTCACGCTGCTCTCACGTCTACATGCTCTCTCTTAGTTCATACTTAGTATATTTTCCTACATTGGTACGAATTAACCAAATTGGTTCTTATTCCGTAGCACTTTTTTTCTTCTACTTTTGTAAATTAATATTGGAATTTTATTTCTTTTTGTTTACCCTTCTGAATTTTATTTTCAATTGAAGTGATCACAGGGATCAAATTGTCATACTTTCCAACCTGTAAACAGATATGCCTAGTTTTACAAATGAAAAGTACGCGGATATGCATTTTGTGTATGGATTTTGCGATGGTAACTCTCGGAGAGCCGAAGAAGACTACCGTCTACGTTATCCACATAGTCGTGCGCCCAAAAGCGCTGTATTTGCCGCAATTCATCGAGGGCTTAGGGAGAGTGGGTCGTTTGGTAGGGTGTACGAAAGGGGCCATGGTCGCCGCTCCGCCACCTCTGAGGAGTCCATACTCGACCGAGTGGAGGAAAATCCAAATATGAGTTCACGCATACTTGCGAGAGAAGGTGGAATCTCCCAAAGTACAGTGATGAACGTTTTACGCAAAAACCAGTATCATCCATACCACTTCAAACCGCGGCACGAGAATTACGCCGCTCAGATTTCCAAAAGCGGGTAACATTGGCTTTTAGAGCGAGATATTGAGAAACACCATTTCCTTAGAACGATACTGTGGACAGATGAGTCACTTTTCCCTCGGGATGGCATGTTAAATTTACATAACTGGCATCATTACGCTCAACAAAATCCATGTGTAACACGAAACTCATCGTTCCAGACGTGATTCAGCTTAAATGTTTAACTTGGAGTGGTTGGCGATCGCTTGATATGTCCACATGTGTTCCAAGGTCATCTGACAAGCAATACATATTTGGAGTTTCTGTAACATCATCTTCCAGGATTACTTGATGTCATTCCTGTACCCCAACGAGCGGAAATCATTTTCCAACACGATGGGGCCCCTGACATGCTTCCAATGCCGTTCGAGACTTCTTGACTCAGCAGTATCCGCGATGGATTGGTCGTAATGCACCAATTCATTGGCCACCTAGATCGCCAGATCTCACTCCATTGGACTTCTATGTTTGGGGTTTTCTGAAGCAAGAAGTTTAGCGCACAGAAGTTGCCAGTTTGCCAGATTTAAGCAGCCGGCTCGAGGATGCAATAATAAAACTGAGGGATGAGCTTTCATTAAGAGCTACTGTGGTTTCCGTTCGTAAGCGAGCAAGGACATGTATCAGGTGTGGAGGTGACCAATTTCAGCAGCGGCACTAAATTTCACACATCCTTTCGAATGCATATGTGCTTTAATCATAAACGTGAGATACGTCTTTTTTTTTTTTTTTTTTTTTTTTTTTTTTTTTTTTGCGTATTCCTTTGTGAAAGACGTGAGACGCGTCATTGGTTTTTTTTTTCTTTTCTTTTTTTGCATATTCCTTTGTGAAAGACGTGAGAAACGTCATACTTCTTATATTTCCATTCCATTGTGTTTCTAAACTTAATACAACTGCTACTTTTCTTGTTTTTTTTGCATCTGACAAAACAGCGGGCTGAAGGCGGACATGAAATCAGGAACAACCATGGCACCCCGTGAGTCTCCTTCTCGACAAATGTCGAGTTCAGTGATGAATGTATTTCAAACAAAAGGCTAAATTTCGCCTGAACTAGAACACCAATATGGTTTATTGTGGGCTCATGCTAAAGCTTATGGTATGGAGAAGTTTTTGGTGAATTTGACCGATTGTAGCTAGAACGGTGTTTTCAGAATTGCCGGTTAAAGAATTTGGTGACAACTCGATTTTAAACTTCACCAGTGTTTTAGCGCTTGTAGCTCGCCGTCAAATTAAGGTATCCTGATGTAAATGGTGTCACCCGATAGGATTTTTTCTGCTCTTTCCAAATATGTGCTTATTTTACGTGTAAGACTTTTAGAAAGCTCACAAATTTGGGTTTTTTGAGACGGGATGGAAAAAAACAGATTTTTCTTCTATCTACCATAACTCAGAAACGGTTACAGATAGGACAGGATTTCTACGGTGTTTTATGCTCCCCATGGGCTGTTCTATCACCTCCTTTCGTTTGGCGGATTATGTCAAACTCACTCTGTATATATATATATATATATATATATGTGTGTGTGTGTATTGTTTTCAACAAGATAATGCTAGCGTCCACAAAGCAAAAATATTCAATGACCTGGTTAGAGGAACACAATTTCCTCTCCTTGAATGGCCAGCTAGCTAACAGTCCTGATCTCAGTCCTATCGAGTCACTTTAGAACATTTTAAAGAAAAATGTGTAGAAAAAAGCCCCAAAGACACAACCTAAGCTGAAAAAGCATATTGTGATAAGTTGGAATGAAATTTCATCTGATATTTGTGCAAACCTGATATAACAGATGCCGAGGCGCGTCGCTGCTCTTAACAAGGACAAAGGAGATCTAAACAAGTATTTATTTATTTTTTGTTACAAATGGTCGAACAGATGTCGAGATATATTGTTGCTCTGATCAAGGCCAAAAAAGGACCAATCAAGTATTTTTACTTGTTTTTTAGTAAAAGACAAGTGGTCAAAAACTTATGTCAACAAAAAGCTATGGGGTAAAATATTTTTCATTAACTCCCTCTGTGAGAAAGCGTTTGATTATGTTAAAAAAAAAAAATTACCATTCAGTTCTATTTTTATTTTTATTATTGCAAAGTCTCATCAGTAAATATTCATATAAAATAAATTTTAGCATTAATTTTATCTACACATATAAAAAAGTACTTCCATTCACTCACTGACTCATGAACGCACAGCAAAATCTACTGGAGCTACTCACTCGAAACTGGGTCAGATTATAGAACATATAGTGAAAGCACCCCCTAAGAAGCGATTTTGCGAAATTCGACCCCTAAGGGGGAGTAGGGGACAAGATGTGATTTCACAAAAACCTTCATATCTATACATACACTGCTCGACATTGAAAATGCAACACCAAGAAGGAATGATAATAACGGAATGAAATTTGTTGGACACATACATTATAGTAGGAAGAACAATTGATTAAAATTTCAGGAAATTTGGAGTAATATGTACTGAGAAAACAGTACATAAAGCAGCGACCTCTGTGAGCAATAACAGCACATATCTGCCTAGGCATTGAATCGAACAGCAATTGGATAACATGTACTGGTAGAGCACTTCATGAAGCTGCAACAGGATGCCACAATTCATCGATCGAAGTTACTGGTGAGTAATGGGGGGCAGTCGCTTTTCAATGATTAAACTGTCATTTTCATTGGTGCGAGATCAGGAGAACGCGCTGGCCAGAGCAACAGTCGAACACATTCTGTATCAAAGAAGGTCCGGACAATACAAACAACTTGCGGATGTGCATTATCTTGCTTAAATTTTGCGCTACGGAGGCCTCGAATACAGGGCAGAGGGACGGGCCTTAACTCATCAGAAATTTAATGGCCTCAGTTCAGAGTGCCAGGAATACGAACATGAAGTAATCGAGACGTGTATTCAATGGGAACCCATAACATCATTGCAAATGATGGACAGTATGGTGATGTCGAATCCCAGCTGGCAATGTGCATTATTCATAATGCCGTTAAATACGGATAAGGCAATCTTGATGCTGAAAACAGGATTGTGATTTGTCTGAAAAGTGACTTCACGCCATTCCTGCGTCCAGGTTCATCGCTGATCACACAATAATGGCGCCCATACGAGTGATGCAGTTTTGAGGGTAATCAGAATTTTGGTAGCCGCATACTGAGTCACCACCTGGATTGATGGTATGTTGTACCATTGCATGCACGTCCCGGTCACCTCTTGTTTTCATTCCCGCCACTCTGAATACCAGCCATTACATTTCTGACGAGTTAAGGCCCATAGCTCTGTCCTATGTTCAAGGCGTCCGAAGCGCAACATTTAAGCAGGACAATGCACGACCGCAAGTTGTCCATATTGTCTGGACCTTCATTGATGCCGAATGTGTTCGACTGTTGCTCTGGCCAGCGCGTTCTCCTGAACTCGCACCAATGAAAATGAGTGTTTAATCGTTGAAATGCGACGGGCACCCCACCACTCACCAGTAACTTCGATCGATGAATTGTGACATCGTGTTAAAACTTTATGAAGTGCTTTACCCGTACATGTCATCCAATCGCTGTTCGATTCAATGAAAAGGCAGATAAGTGCTGTTATTGCTTACAGAAGTCGCTGCTTTATGTACTGTTTTCTCAGTACATATTACACCAAATTTCCTGAAATTTTAATCAATTGTTCTTCCTACTATAATGTATGTGTCCAACAAATTTCATTCCGTTATTATCATTCCTTCTTGGTGTTGCATGTTCAATGTCGAGCAGTGTATAAAAGAGTACTTCCACTCACTTACTCATCAACGCACAGCAAAGTCTACTGGAGCTACTCACTCGAAACAGGGTCAGATTATAGAACATATAGTGAAAGCATCCTTTAACAAGCGATTTTGCGAAATTCGCCCCCCAAGAGGGAGTAGGGGGTAAGATATGATTTCACAAAAACCTTCATATCTCAAAGAAAAAAAACAGATATCCGTAAAATTTTTGCTTTAAAATATAGCTAACACATATATCTAAAAACCAGTTTCTGGAATTTTAGAAATTCGGTTCCCAAGGGGGGAAAGGGGGCAAAACGTGATTCACATGCGCAAAACGTGGTATCACATACTCCTATATATCTCAAACAAAAAAACAGATATACGTGAAATTTTTGCTGTAATATATAGCTAATACAAACACCTAAAAACCAATTTCTGGAATTTTAGATATTCAGTACCCAAGAGGGTGGGGAGAGGGGGCAAAACGTGATTTGAAATAATACTTTATATTGCAAACAGAAAAAAAGATATATGTGAGATTTTTGCTCTAAAATATAGCTCCCACAAATACATAAAAACTAATTTCTTTAATTTTAGACATTCGTCCCAGGTAGGGCGGGAAAGGGGGGGGGAGGCTATGGGGCAAAAAAAGAAAAAAATAGAAATACTGTTAGACCGTTCAAAATTGGTACAGATAGGTTTTAGATGCCTGCAAGTCGAATGAGGATATTTGTGAAAGTGTAAAGTTATTAGGAGGGTCAGAAAGGGGGGCGGAGGGGCAAAAAAAAAAAAGAGTTAGACCTGTGAGGAATTCGAGTCGCCATGATCTCGATTCCTCAATCTTAATCTTAAGATTAACTTAATTATTAATTAGATAATAAGAAGAACTCGAAACAAGGTTAACATAAAATAACAAAGTTTATTAATGCTTAATTTCAAGGAGGGTGTTGGGCTAACTCAATTTTAACTCAAATGACCTCAGGTAATAACTTCAACAAAGCATAAAATAAAAGGTAATTTATCTCACCAATACTGATCTTGTCGACGGCTGCTCTCTGTTACCACTAACTATTCTCACACCAGAATCGTCGGCTGGATTCCTTAGGCGCGACAGATTCTTCTCTTACTTTATGCTACAGCACTACACCTCTCTACCATCACTTCACACACACCACTCTTTACTTCACCTCTTCACACACTAATCCACTACAATTCTCTACCACTACTAATTCACTCCTTTCATCTACCAAAACAATCTCCATCTTATACTACATTCTACAACTTCCTTTCTCTTCATTTCAATCAATACTTTTAAAATCTCTTCTAATTCATCTACCTCTCACTGCCTAATTCCTTCGTTGTAGCACCCTGCCGACACAAAACTAACCCGACCAAGACTTTCGCCGAGTCACTGGCGACGAAGCGATTTTAACCGTCCCAACTTTCTACCTTGCTGGATCCAGCTTAATTTTACACAACTGTGGAGACGTTCTGTAGTCTCAACCTCACAGTCCCCCTCCAAGAAAAAAAATTAGTCGGGGAAAATCCCCAACGGGTTTTATCGAGTAATTTTAAACAGCTTAATTCCATATCTCGTAGGTGCGAGTGCAGCCACAACTTAAATTTCGAAAACTAACTTTAGAATAATTTAGAAAAAAAGTGAAAGTTTAATTTGCTGAGCAATGAACTGCTTACAGCATAAAACACAATGGCGAGTAAAAAAATTCCTAAGCGGAAAACCGGACCAACCCCGAAAAAAGAAATTTAAATTTTAAATTAAATTGAGGACCCTTTACGGCCGGAAACTCCGGAAAAAAAAAACGCCTCAACAAATACGTTAGCCCAACAATTACAGAGGGGACTAAGAAACATCTTTGTGTCAACTCAGAAAGGCAAAATCTTGATTTCAAAATGATTTTTGTACAGGTGGGTCGCTTTACATATATGCGACAATCAATAGCAACGTGAAGAAAAAAGTTTATTGGAAAAAAAAATCTTGACACTCATTTTGAAGTAACTTCAGACCTCAGAATAAGGTGGCTAGGAAAAACAGCGGCAAGGAATGCAGATTGAAGACCAATTCATTCAGAATTGGCAACCAATTCATACGGCAATTCTAAAATGGAAACTTTTTACAGTATCAAAAATATAAATGAAGTTAAACTACATTTTGTAGATAATTAAAGGAGACAGTTTGTCTCTAAAGCTATACAGAAAATAATTTTCATATTTATATACAGAAAATATTCCCTTCCTGGGCTATAGCATGCTAAAAAAACTACGTTGTTAGTGGTTTTAGTTAAAAGTTAAGCGCGATTTATGCATATAGCCAAAAAAAAAAAAAAAAAACATTCCCCCCACTCTAAAGCATATATACAGAGAACTTTTAGGCTTTATACAAAAGTTTACACTTACAATTTTCATTTTATATATACAAAGACCTTATTTATAGAAATACGAAAAAAGGGGGGAATATTTACAAAGGCTAAGAAAACATTTTATATTACCCGCTCTGCAGGTAATAGCTACAAAATAAAAGAACTTAGTGTACATACATAAAATATATATTAAGAGAGAACAAAAATGTTGACATTGAAGCATAAACATGAATTTCGATATGAAAGTTCATGCACTAATTTAAATTTGACAGTTTTTAGTTTAAGAAAGTCTTTTGCTTTCATACAAAAATGGAAAGTCCGAAAGGCTTCAAGGCATGCCACACACTTTGGTACAGCTCTGATAAAAAAACACTTTAGAAGAAATAAAATAAGGAACGATAGCACCTGACTGAAGGTTTCCGCTGTAACAGCATTAGCAATAAACATGGTAGTCCTGATGGTCATTGCACTCGTCGCAGAAATCACAGGGCTGGAGGCTTCCAGCACGAGGTCAGGCGTTGCAAAGGCACATTCCTGGGATGGGATCGAACCCGGCACACTGTCGCTGTCCATAGTATCAGAAGATTCAGCTTGCTCTATACTCATACATTTCGAGGTCCTGGAGGGCTTACAATCTTTAAAACATTTCACCGCATTTGTGGAAATTACAACATTTTATTTTAACTTTGTAAAGAAATTGTTAGAAGCAGCGTTATTTAATATAGTATTTTCAGTTTCAGGATTTTCAGCCAAAATACGTGACTCTGTCAACTTGACAGTTGTAGAAGATAAATTTAATGCCTTAACCTAGAAAGATTTAGTAGCAGAATGGAATTGAACATCATTCGCATTTGAACTAAGAACTAAATCTGTTGGCTGAACAGATTGAAAACAAGAATTTGATCCATTTAAGAAAGATTTAGTAACAACATTAAGTTTAACATAATTTTCTGTTACAATTTTTCCTGTTACATGAAATAACTTTCCGGACTCGACCGGTTGAGCATTTGCGTATGATTTATCAATAAAAATAGCAGACTCTGCCGACTTGAGAGTTGTAGAATTAAACTGTAATTTATCAGGAGGTGCATTTAAACTACTAGAAAAGTCTGTTGACTTAAAATAGAAATTAGATCTATTGACGAAATGTTTAGCCGCAACGTTTAATGGGATTTCATTCTTATTTGAATTGTAATCTAATTGAGAGCTCAAGTGAGAAAAGCTTTGAGAAGTATTTAAATGCGGTAAGTTTACCGAACAAATAGAAAGAGAATTTAAAAATATAGATTGTTCTTTGGTATTATGAGAGCTCGGGTAAATTCTTGCTACATTTTCAGGTTGATTTAAATGACTGGGTCTTGGCTGGGAAAAGTTAGTATCTTGCAGATGATTGAAATTAACATTTTGAGGGGGGGGGGGGGGCGAGAGTTTCGCGCTGTTCATTTTGAAGAATTACAGCTTCCTGCCGGTGAGTAGAATGACTTTCAGGTTTTATAGTATGGCGCGCTTGATATTTGTCTAATATTTGAAAAAGATTATCAACAGTTGTGGCAGGTTTTAAATCTAGGTAGTCTTGAATTTGGGCTGTGAACAGCGGGTTTATAATATCCAACACTTCAAAAAATAATAAATTTAATTCTAATTGTTTAATTAAATCAAGTTTACGCAGGAAAAAAAGTTGTCGGTTTATCAAATACAGACATTTTAGTGGTATAAAGTTCCTGTATTAATTTTGCTCTATCAGCACTTGAGGAAAAGGTGCTTATAATTTTTCTTTTTAAATCTTCATAGGCAGGATTTTGACCCAAGGAATGAGAGGCAATAAGTTCATACCACATTTTAGGTTCTCCTTTTAAGGAGTGTTTTAACCAGTTAAATCAAGCAGCAATATCAATTTTACATACAGCAAAATATTGCTCAAGTTCCTCAAAAAATTCAAGTACATTATTCGAACCGGTAAAATATACTCGAGCGGGGGGGGGGGGATGTCGAACGATTTTGGGCGCCACTGTGAGGAATTCGCAGTCTACCATGATCTCGATTCCTCAATCTTAATCTTAAGATTAACTTAATTACTTAATTAGATAATAAGAAGAGCTCGAGACAAGGTTAACATAAATTAACAAAGTTTATTAATGATTAATTTCAAGGCGGGTGTTGGGCTAACTCAATTTTAACTCAAATGACCTCAGGTAATAACTTCAACAAAGCATAAAATAAAAGGTAATTTATCTCACCAATACTGATCTTGTCGACGGCTGCTCTCTGTTACCACTAACTATTCTCACACCAGAATCGTCGGCTGGATTCCCTAGGCGCGACAGATTCTTCTCTTACTTTATGCTACAGCACTACACCTCTCTACCATCACTTCACACACACCACTCTTTACTTCACCACTTCACACACTAATCCACTACAATTCTCTACCACTACCAATTCACTCCTTTCATCTACCAAAACAATCTCCATCTTATACTACATTCTACAACTTCCTTTCTCTTCATTTCAATCAATACTTTTAAAATCACTTCTAATTCATCTACCTCTCACTGCCTAATTCCTTCGTTGCAGCACCCTGCCGACACAAAACTAACCCGACCAAGCCTTTCGCCGAGACACTGGCGACGAAGCGATTTTAACCGTACCAACTTTCTACCTTGCTGGATCTAGATTAATTTTACACAACTGTGGAGACATTCTGTAGTCTCAACCTCACAGACCGTTCAAAATTGGTACATAGAAGTTTTTGATACCTACGAATCGATTGCGGATATTTTCGAATTTGCAAAGTTATTAGGACAGGCGGGAAGGGGGGGGGAGCAGAGGAGCAAAAAATAAAATTAGAGTTAGGTCGTTCAAAATTGGTACATAGAAGTTTTAAATACTTACAAATCGATTGCGGATATTTTCGAATGTGTAAAGTTGTTAGGAGGGGTGGGAAGGGGGTACGGAGAGGCAAAAAAAATAAAAATAGAGTTAGGTCGCTCAAAATTAGTACATGGAGGTTTTTGATACCTACAAATCAATTGCGAATATTTTCGAATTTGTAAAATTATTAAGATAGACGGGAAAGGAGGGGGAGGGTGAAGGGGCAAAAATATATAAATAAGAGTTAGCGCGCTGAAAATTAGTGTTGTTAAGTTTACAGGTCCGATAAATCGATTGCGGATATTTTCGAAAGTACAGAATTATTACGAGGGGCGGGCGCAGGGGTAAAAATAAATAAATTCAGATAGAATGTTGGAAATTAGTATTATTAGGTTTAAAAGCTCGAGAGGACGATAACGAGTATTTTTTGTCTAAAATAATTAGGAGGGACGGGAACGGTATGTGAAGGAACGTGCGCGCCTGTATACGCTGCCGCAGGCAGTGGGTGCTCGGACCAATTATTCCACCGATGACAGAAGATTTTTTTTTTTTTTGTATTTTATATTTATGTTTTTTCCTAACGATGATATAGTGATTCATTACGAGTATCAAACATAAATGCGCGCGAGCAGCGTATAATGGCCTGTGCTGCCAAAGGCAGTGGGGACCCGTTGCGACATTTTTTCCAATCAGAATTTTTTTTAATCTTTTTTTTTTTTTTTTTTTTTTTTTTTTTTCTGCATGATAAAAATTGATGCAATTTTGCGAATTCATTAACTATAATGATTCATTTAAAAATAGTGACCAGCGAAGCGGGCGTACCCTGCTAGTGTTAAATAAAGTCATATGTTTAGGAATTAAACTGTTTCAAAACGAGATGGTCTAATAAGTTTGTTGGTGGGTTGTAGTAAATTTACACGATCAATTCAGAAAAATATATCATATAAATATACTGTGGAGGAATCAGGGGAAAAGGGCGGGTCTGTAGCCATCCTATAATGCATTATCCATATAAAATTCTCAATTTTATGTATTTTTAATACTTTAATTGAGCAATCGTGCAAAACAGTCTGAACGACAGTTTTATTAATGAAATTCTCAAATTCCTAATTTGAGAAGTAGGGTATAAAAGTTATTTTGTGAAATTTTAAGATTAAGATGACTTATTTGAATTTTAATGTTTAATAGATATTTAAATTTGGAACAGTTTTAAATTTAAGATTAAAATACGTATTTGAATTTAAAAGTTTAATGAATATTTAAATTTGAAACAAATTTAAATTTTAAATTAAATTAAGTTTAAAATTGAAATTAAATAATGAATTAAACTTAAAAATGTTAATATTTTTCAAAGCGCTTGAATAAAGTCGGCCTGTTTATATATACGAGGATAAAGGTTCTTTTTATTTAGCAGCGCAATCAGATTGTAGGGTGATTTCCGTAAAGAACCATTCCGTCGCAACTCGGTTGTGGAGATATTTCGGTCAAGATCAGTTCCGGCCAGTGTTGCCAGATTGGGGACATTTTTTATTCAACTGCTACCAATAATTTTGAGAAGTGATATTTGATATACATAAAAGACGATTAATCTTCGAAGTGATTAGGCAACAGTTGCAATTAAAATTTGTTGGTGGATACTGAATAAAAAAATTCCCCAATCTACTAACACTGGTTCCGGCGCAACTCGGATGTTTTTCCCTTCCTCGGTCGCAACTCAGAAAATCCCCTGAAATTATATGGCCCTTCAAAATTAGATTTCAGTACTAATTTTTGAAAATTGTGAACTTCTTCATTTTGTTTTTGTTATGTATGTTTTCTAAAGGACAGCAGAGGAAAATTAATTTCATGGAGTTCAATGAATTCCTAAAAGATAATAGCAAAAAACTGTATAATTTCTACTGTATTAAAAATTCATTCACATCAAAATAAAATTTTCTTTAACACTTACCTTTTAAATCTCGTCTTTTAAGTGTCATCTTACAGCATTAACAAGAGTACACTAAGCGACAAAAAAAAAAAAAAAAAAAGCCGCACTTGGATATTTTCAATTTTTCTTTCTGTAATCGCTAATTTTATTGTTTCAAAAGTAAAGTTTTGAACTGATTTTATTACATTGTGTTCCGCGTGCAATTTAGGATTGAGCCAAGTGTTAAAAACAAGATGCAATTGTTCAGAAAATTGTAATTTTAGAAAGTGTTTCAAAAATGGCAATAATAAGGCAATTAACGATACCACAAAAAATATGAATTTTAGAGCGAAAATCAAAAAAAATAATTTAATACGTGGGATGTCAAAATGATTAAATGTTAACAAAATATTAGTGATCTAGTTTTTAGCAAGATATAATATTTTTTGGCTGTTTAAACTGCACATTTGTCCTTAGGCGGTTACGTTACTCCTCCAGTCGAGATGACCGCAAGTTAAAAAGCCAGCGCTTAAAAAATAAGTTTGTATTACATTTCAAGCATAGCAGGGATTCAGAAAAAGTGTTTAGTAACATAATTTATCTAAATATAGTGAAATAACAATTAAACAAAGCATGTTTAATTGCCAGAGAATCTGAAGAAAATTCATTCTTAACGAAAATAATTAGAAAATCAAGACATTAGACGGTTAAAAAAATTAAAAAAGGATCAATTAATTATTTGGCTGAAGTTGTTCTCTCTGAAGAGTCAAGTTTAACTTATTTCAAACTGACGGAAACAAGCAGATCTGATCATGAAAATGTGACTGACTTAATGGAAATCGCACTTTTAAAACAATAACATATTCTCTGTATATTACGATATGAAAATGCATAATTTTTCGGTGAGTCTGGCAAATTTTCATGTTCAAGGGATCAATTAACCCGAAATAAAATTTGGCCATTAAAATATTGATACCTGACAGACTTCTTCGGGGGTATTTCAGACTCTTCTATAATCAGCATTTCAAGATGATAATGCCCCTTGTTATATGGCCCTTGTGATACATTTATTTGATTCAAGTTGTTAAAATTACTTATCCATTCTCATAAGGATCTATAATTTTATAAGTTATCATAACTTTTTTTACTTAAAATTAAATCCCACAAAGAATATCGCAGAATTTCTTCTTTATTAGACCTGAAAATTGTCCTAATCTCAATCCGCTCGAAAATGTTTAGTCTATAAAAAAGGGTGGGGATTAGAAATTTGTAGCCTACAGCTTTGAAAGAACTAGAAAAAAATATTTATGATATTTTGCACAGTGAAATTTCTGAGTTTCATGTTAAGAAACTGTAAAATATTATGCCATTGCGCATTAAAGCAGTAATTCCATATAAAGGCGAAATTATCCAATCCAGAAGACATATTTTTATTAAATAATTTTTAGATCTAACAAATAAATAGTTTTATTTCATACATTAAAATAACACTTGTTTATTTCATATAATAAATCATGATAGAATACAAAGTATATGTTTATTATATTACGTTTAAAAAGAAAATTTTATGTAGATCTTTATTAAATACTACGCAGAGTGCAACAAAACGAATTATTAAATCGAAAATGCACATAGGTATCATGTTATGACTTCAGTATTATACAAACATAACAATTTTATTTGTTTCAATCATTAGTTTTTAAATTATTACAAACCCAAAATGTATAAGTCAATTTTTCTGTAGTGCGGCTTTTTTTTTTTTTTTTTTTTTTTTTTTTTCGCTTAGTGTATATAAATTTATTACACAAAGGAGAAATTATTTAATTACGATAAAAATAAATAAATAAATAAATAACACTATATATTATATGTATGAATGCAGTGAAATGCTAGATGTATATATTTTTTTCTTTTATTTTACTGTCATAATATAACATAAATTCCAACGGATTGCTGTAATTTTTGGCGTATAATTCACCTGGTAACATGTGTCATCCCTCCACCAGAAATTTAATTTAATAAAATAATTTATATCCCCCCCCTCTCTGAAGAAACGACTCGTGCAAGTATATCTTTATTTGTCAATTGAAATTTCTGGTGCAAATCTGACTTAACTGACCTGTGTATTATACGCCGAAATTATGTAATATTTCCTCGACAGAGTATCAAAATTGTGATGGCATGTCTAAAGACCACCCCTAGGGATAAATTGCAGACCGTCACCAACAGCCTAACGTCGCCAATAGCCAACGCGTACATTCTCAACCTTACTCCCCACCTTTCTAAAACTATTTACGTAATTTTCCAATTACAGTTTTTCCCGAATATTTTTGTAAAGGCTGATAAATACCTATCCCCTTGCATTCTGTTCAATATAAGCTATAATAGTAAAAAAGCAAAGGTAAAGAAAGAGAGAGATAAAAAAGGTCTTATTATTTTTTTATTAAATCTGTATAAGACTTTTAAAGGCGAAGAATTTGCGAGAGAGACATGAAACAAATATCAGATATATATAACGGAAAAGTGCACATTTTCTCACTAGCAGGTGTGGATTTTCTCATAAGCTTTATCTGAACGTCCCGGTATGTTATTTCACAGATTTAATATATATGCACTTTTATTTGCCTTGATATCATTCGGATTACGCAGCAATGGGTGAGTATTCATGATTTTTAATACAGCTTCAAGCAAATGCACATAATTTTTGAATTGAAAATTATGAGTTATTTTTATATACGCATTATTAATATGAATTATATCGATATAGGAGTTGTTTATATAAACCCTCTACATTATATTCATACAGATGATGATTTTTCTAGTGTTTTATGGAATTATATTCTCAAACATGCCAACTTGCCGGAGTTTTGAATAACAGTAAATTTTTATGAAAATATCCACTTTAGATCTTAGCAAAAATTCTGCAATTAAATAAGTCGCAGAAAACTTTAAGAGAAAACTGGTATGAATGTGCCGGAATGGTTTTATACCTAGCTGCGTTTTCAATCGACCTTAAAACGAAACACATTTTTTTTTTTTTTTTTTTACTGAATTTCAATTTAAATACTACATTATCTACCAATAAGTATTTGGACACTTTCGAATTTAGACGTTTTGTCAAATATTTAGAAAAGTCCTTTAGGAATCCTCTTGAAGCTTTGGTAGTGTAAAAAACATGTTATATCTCATATATATCAGCAAAAGGTGTGTTCTGAAGAGGAAAAGGGGACCAGTAAAAAATTATACAAAAATCAAAATGTTTTGAATCACCCTGTAAACAGTTATGCTTTAAACGTGTTTTGGCTGTAGCATGTGATTATCAGGATTTTTCTCATTATCTGTACAAATTTTTATGAGGCTACCACATATATTCATGGAGATATAACTGTTTAAAAAAAAAATCCACTTTTTTAATTATAACACGTAGGGTATTAGACCCACTGCAAAGACATGTTTAGAAAATTTGGCATCCTACATTAGACGCCGCATACTGCAATCAGAATGCACAAATGTTAAATATCTTCCGAAATATGAGCATTTTTACTAAATGTTTTTAACTACGCATGCGCAAGCTTTATAAAAATTTTTTGCATAATTTAATAGCCAAAAGTGCTGAGCAACGTATATGAAAAACCCAAATAAATATTGTGTAAAAAAAGTTATAAGAGATAGAATGAACAGAATTTCAGTTCTCTCAAAATAAAGCACTATAAGGGGTTTTACTCACATTTTTATTTTGATTCAATCAATGCCCAATGGTAATACAGTGTTCTCTGATTGTAAATAAATATTGATAAACCCCCTATCATCTTCTTTTTTTTTGTGAGAAGAACTAAAATTCTGTTCATTTTATCGCTCATAACTTTCGGAATTTATACGATATTTGTCGGAGATTTTCATGTAAGTTGCTCAATACTTTTGGTTATTAAATTATGCAAATGAAATTTTTCAAAAGCTAGCGCATGCATAGTTAAAAATTACTTAGTAAAAATGTTCATATTTCTTAAGATATTTAATATTTTTGCATTTTGATTACAGCAGGCTGTGTCTAATGTAGTATGCCAAATTCTCTAAAAATGGCTTTGCACATGGTCTAATACCCTATGTGTTATAATTAAAAAAGTGGAAATATTTTTTGCAATTTTTTAAAATAACAGTTATATCTCCATGAATATATGGGGTAAGCCTCATGAAAATTTATAGAGATAATGAAAAAAAAAAAAATCCTCCTTGCCATATGTTACGGCCAAAAAGCACTTGAAGCATTACTTCTTACAGGGTGATCCAAAACATTTTGATTTTTGTTTAATTTTTTACTGATCCCCTTTTCCTCTCCAGGACACAACCTTTGCTGAAATATTATATAAGGTGTAGCACTGCCAAAGTTTAAAGATGATTTTTAAAGAACTTTTCTAGTTATTTGCAAAACGTTTAAATTCGAATGTGTCCAAATACTTATTGGTACATAGTGTATTTCAACTGCAAGTAATTTTATGCCTTAGTTCCAAAAAAAGTACATAAATATATACATTTATATTTAAAATCTCATAACTGGCTAAAATTTCAATGGCTTTAAGTTTTAAATATAGATCTAACTCGTATTTTATGAAGATGATATACTAGGTGATTCAAAATAGATGTTACAGCAATTAGAAACATCCATGGACGTACACGTTATCTAAGTCCGTGGAAACATCCTTTCAAATACAAAATTGATTCAAATAAAGAGTAGATTTCAGATACGCCATTCTTTTTGTACAAAGGGTTATACATATTAATCCTCGAAATTTAATTTTTAGACTGTTAATCTTTTTCCATGGTTTATACTTAGAAAAGTATTGCCTTCAGTTTAAGAAGGGAAACAAAAGAAATCCCATGTCTCTAGTGATCCCATGTCTCGAAGTCCATATTTCCGAGTTATTTAAATTTAAAAATGATGATTTACACCACTTTACCTGCATTCATTTGTTTGTCGATGCCAAAGTTCTTACTTTAGGGGCTATCCATGAGATGATAAAAATTAAATAAAAATCCATTTGTTTTAAAATAGCAATTAAAATCATTCAGACGCATAAAAAGAATAGATTTAAGAACTTAATGCAAATTTTTGTTTTGTTAAAAAATATTAATATTTGAATTTCAAATATATTAAAAGTTGTTAAAAGACAGATAAATTAGTGGTTTAGCTTTGTTCAAAGAATCACTCTACGATCATTTTTTTCTCATTAAGGGTTATTAAGTCAAGATTTACTGGTTAAAGTAGATTCCGATCATCCGAACCACATTGAACGTTTATACCTGATTAAAAAAAAAAAAAAAAAAAAAAAACGTTTTCTAATACATGATATAGAGAATATCAGGTATAGTTTTAGCAAAGTTGAAAGTGTTTATACTTCAGTTTGCGTGTTCATGTAAGGGAGAGTAGAGAGGGAAGGGACAGTTTTGACAAAAATATTTTTTACAAATTTACTTTTACTGGTACAACACGGTAAGTTTCAGAGAAACAAATTGAAGCATTTTAACATCTTTTAAAAATATAAATTTGATGGTAATTATTAAAATATTAATTTTATAAGCCAATTAACATAGTCATAAAAAAGTCTCATCTTCTATGAGGGAGGGATGGGCATGTTTATAAAGATAAATAAGTACATAATATACAGACATACTATGAAAAATGACAAAAACAGTGAGTCCCTATGTATGTAAGGTAATTAATTACTTATAACATCTATTTTATCCAACATTAGAATATAATGTACCACTTAAATAAAAATTTTCAAATGCTCGATTAATTCATCTTTTTTTTTTTTTTTTTTTTTTTTTTTTTTTAACTTCTATCAGAGAAAGTATTGTTTTTTAGTTCAAATATTTCAAATTAAGTTTTTGTTATATTTACATGTTTTGTGGTTCCCTGAATATTAATAAGGTTTTTAGTGTCTAGTCTGTGTATGTTATAAGCATATCTCAAGAACAAATATTACCAAGAAATCCTAACTGTAATTAGCAAATGTAATTTCTTTTCTATATTTTATCATGTCCAGGAAAACTGTTCAGGAATGAAAATTAATTCCTCATACATATATGGTAAATAAAGTATTTTTAAAAGTTAAAAGAGTAAACAAAAGTCGTGTGAGTGCCGCACCAATTAATTTCCATGATTTTGAATTTGTTTCGTGCATTTTTCCATCTATTCGTTCATTTGCCTCTTGATATTTTCTGTTTAAGGAGTATCAGAATCTTCATTCTTCTTCCTTTTCTTACATGTCCCATCCCTCCCTGAGCTGCTCTGCCCCATCCCTCCCTTTTCATTATTTTTCAAAAAAATAATTTATTATTAGACACATGCTACTTCCAGGCTTAATTTAGCTACTAATTCATAAAAGTTATATTATTAGGTATAGAAAATATGAAAAGTAATTATGCTAACATCAGTGAGCGACGTTGAAAACTTGCCTTGAAAATTAAGCAATTGTTTACTTTTGGTGTTATAAAATAGTTTTTTTGTTACATAAACTTACAGAATTCTAAAACCAAAATGATACATAGCAACAAATATGGGGCTGTAGTTACTTCACCTGGTGGAAGTGTTAGAAATTAAAAGCAATGTTTATTTTAAGAATAATTTTAGGTGTCCCATCCCTCCCGAGTCTCCCCTATATATATATATATATATAATAATAATAATAATAATAAAATAAAAATAAAAAAGAAGAAGAATCCGTGATGTACCCGCTTAAGTGATAGAAAGAAAAAACAAGCACTTCTGAATTAAGCGTATAAAAAATCCATTAGAGACATCCAAAGCAGTGAAAAATAATAATAATAGTAATAACAATAATAATAAAGGAAAAAGAAAGAAAGAAAGAAAAAGAAAAATGAAAAAATGAAAAGTGCAGACCTGTATTATACTTTTCAGATTACTCCGTATTTAAATTTATAGATTTATGCCGTAATTAAAATTTCTTGGCTTTCTTAAAGCACTCCTGCGAATTATTGAAATTTTACTTTTGAATAATCCTGTATATTTCAGAATGCACATTTTTTATGGAGGAAAATGAACATAATTATTTTAGTGTTTATCTAAAAAATTAAATTTCCTAAAATTATTTAAGAGTTAATGACAAGAATGTAGTTCACATCTTAACAAGAATCTTGTTAAGATGTGAATAACAAGACTAACTTAAAGCATTTTACAGCTGGTCAACATCAACCATCATTTGAGAGTAAAGAGGTTGACAAGTCTGGATAACCTAGACTTTTCAGGATAACTTAGACTAACTTAGTCTGGAAAACTTTTTCCCTAGGAAAGAAAACTATACAGATTTTTATCTTCATTCAATTAAATATAAATTTAAGAGGCATTTTTTCCCTTGTCTAAAACTCCATGCACTTAAGTAGTTCATTTTATTGGCATTTTCTTATTTTATAATTTCATGAACAGAGACAGTCAAAATTGGAAAGTTTCTTTAAAAAATATTTTAGTTTTAGCATAAAGGATGATTTTTAAAAGAGAGGAAGATTCGCGTAAGTGAATTAACTTAAAGATTTTCAAATAAGGTCTCATAAGAAATGAAATATTATGAGTTTTGTTTCTAATTGAAATACTGTATTAGAAATTTACGGGACATATTTCGATATTCTTTTTAGGAAATTAAAATTGAATAAAACATTTTGTAAATTTCTAGCTAAAAGAAATCATAAAGTCGTGAACCATGTCTCTCGAATGATAGCTGTGTGTATGACAAACATAAAGATTATTTGAAAAGTAATGTAATTACAATTTCTCACTTTTGAAGCAGTCCCTTAAGACTTGGCAAAAAGTACTGGAATTTTCAAATTGCGATAACTTAGAAAGATTTTTTTTTTCTTCTTAGATCGAGGTCAATGTTATATATATATATATATATATATATATATATATATATATATATATATATATATATATATATATATATACATATATATAATGCCCTCCAACATACTAATTAATATTCTGTAGTATTTTTAGCCCGGCCTTCTTTTTCATACCAGTATATTTTTAGAGTATTTTTCTTCTTATTTAATCGGAATTGCATTTGGAAAATATCACTCTAAAAAATTATTGGTGGGAGAAAAAGGGCAGGACTAACAATACTACGGAATATTAATTAGGATGTTAGAGGATATGATATATATATATAATTTAAATATAAGATGGAATAAAACTTGAATTATTAAATATATAGAACTAGAACAGAGTTTTTATAAACCAATGCGCAAATGCAGCAAAAGGAAATATAAAACTATAATAAATAAGCAAAATAATAAAATCCAGATGAAAAATTAATCCCAAAACACATGTGGGCCTTCATCAGGGGAGATCCCCCATAGAGGGAAAGGAATATGAGAAGTTTCTGACGAAACGCTGGTAATTTAACCAAAAAACACTTTTCTAGCCCCCAACTTCTCACAGATGGAAGCAAGACCATACAGCAAACGAATTTAATTAATACAAAACATAAAAAGCAATTAAATTCAGAAATCAAGCACAAAATATTAAAATACAAGAATGTAAATAATACAAGAATATATAAATACATACCTGGATAAACTCGAATAGTCATTAGAATATGGAAAATTGAACCCCAATTTGTTAAATTGAACCAATTTGTTAAATTACAAACTTTAAAGTTAAAATCTTGCTTTTTATCATAAATCCCAATAAAGCAGTTATTAGCTATTTATTTAATTTTTAAACAGTCTTCAGAGTCAGTACGGTTTAAGATAAGATCGGAGGGATAGATTTCAGCTGCATCAACATAAAATTAAATTTTAATTGAGCTGTATTTCGAATAAAAATTGTCACGGTAATAATTTAATTTGAGTACCAATGATTAGTAAAAACATGTCAAAGTACTTATGCAGAAGAGAAATGACACTAACATAACACATAAGCCTAACGATGAGATAATTTGAATAAACTATTAACTAATAGTAACATTCAACATTTTAGAGAAAAGAGAAAGGATAAAATTACCAAAAGGTTCCGTTAAAAGGGGAAAAGAAAAGGAATTCATGAATTGAAAATTGGAATTTTAAATACTGAAAAATAGAAATGTTCAGTCATCAGGAAACGTATTTCGATCAGCATATGCAAGATTTCGGAAAACTGTATAGCTAATTCAAGCAAATATACAGCTCAAGTCTCTATCTTGCAACAAAACAAAATAAAAAAGCACAAAATTAAATTAAACAATAACACAAACCAAAATTGAAACAAGGAATAAGTATTTTAAGCAATCCACATGTTAAACGATACATACGGCGATAGTAGAAATAAACAGGTTGCAAACGAACATTAGTAAAAAGAAAAGATTAAAAGTATAGAAACGATTAATTGATTTATGTGCTACTGAAATATATTAATTGAATGCATTAATTGATAGTTATTAATCTTTAAAAGCTTAGATCAATTTTAAAAAGGTGATTTTTAATTTTTAATTTTAACGTTAATCATTTTTAAATGTCAGTTTATTTTTAACTATCAATGTAGCGTGAGCAAGCGCAATCTTACGTGAAAAAAGTGATTTACTATTAGGTAAATTCAGAAAATGTACGGTTTAACTTACAATTTTTACTTAGTTGAGTTAAATTTTTAGTCTTAAGCAATCTCATCCAGAGGCCAACGTGTCATGATTAAGACATTGTGATTATTGGTGAATTATTATAGGTCAAGAATAGGTCAAGTTTAATTATATCCACCCTGTATACATATTAATTTTTTATTTTTTTCTCTCTCTCTCTTCAAATTTCTCAGATTCTAGATGGAAATTGTAACGGTAGATGATCTCCATAGATCTCTTTAAAGTATTATTTATCTTCAAAACTAGTGACTGGAATGAACTATAAATTTGCACACTTGTATTTTTACGATTGTATTTAATTTTATAATAAAAATAGTGCTAATCATAACTGATAGTTTTTACATAAGTTTATTAATAATTTCCACAATTCAAAATATATTTTTGAATCGAAACAATGTCTGAAATTCCTTTCCGTCTATTAACTGAACGAGATAAAGAATTTTGTGTTTTTCGTTTATTTATCTTATTTTATTTTATTTTATTTATTTATTTTTTTACAAGGTTATAAATTAAATTTATTTACTTGGATTGAACATTGGGATCCTTAAACTTTGATTATTCCTATGTAGATTTTAAATGAAGTATAGAACCTAAACGAATTAATTTTATCCAGAAAATTTAAATATTGTCTCAAATTTAATATTATTGTTGGAAATCAAAACTGATGAATTTTTTAATGTACAAAAGACCTCTACACCAAACACTGTATTTCAAAAGTAGGTATAATTCCTCTCAGAATGGTCCTTATTGCAACTTTCTTCAATTTGATGACATAAAAACATCGTTTAATTTTTCCGTCCTCCTAAGACTATTTATTATTTACTAGCTGGCTTCACCAGCTAGCTGGCCAGAGACCCATGAAAATTTTTACCAAAAAACATGCTCTCGGGCGCCAGCGGTGCCAATCGTAATTTGTTCTATGTAAAAGTCGCCTAATATTAAAATATTAAAAATTCAAGTATTTTTAAATAAAATCTAAACGTAGCTCTAGTTCAACGCAAAATACACTCAAATCAACGAAAATCAAATAAAACAATCAAACCTCTCGTTATTCCTCATAACGTAGCTCTAGTTCAACGTAAAATACGCTCAAACCAATCAAATCTCTCGTAATTCCTCATAACGTAACTCCAGTTCAACGTAAAATACACTCAAATAAATGATGTTCCCATAAAAAATTATACCTCTGGGAGGTCACCGAAGCGGGAGAGCCATCCCTTCCGCGGAGGATCAAAATTGCAATGGCATGTCTTCGGACCATATCTAGGGGTAAGTCCCAGAGCACTAGTGCGACGTAAAACCCAACCACCAACCACTCAAATAAATGAAAATTAAATAAACCATTCAAATCTCTTGTAATTCCTCATAACGTAGCTTTAGTTCAATGTAAAATACACTCAAATCAATGAAAATTAAATAAACCAATCAAATCTCTTCTAAGAGTCTCTATTCTGCGTCATTATAGTTATAGAAATGGGAAGTTTTATTTTCATATTTTTATTAATTAAAAGAAAACTAATCAAAAATTTGAAAATCTGACTTCGATGTGCACAATGACCCTACGGAAGGCACCTTTGTGTTAAATCACTTGACTATCTGAGCTACCGTTTTCGAGAACAGTGAAATATACACATATATATATATATACTAGCTGTTACCCGCGACTTCGTTCACGTGGAAATTTTGATGTGTATGTTTGGTTTGATCATAACATGTAATGTAATGAAACCTTATCGATGTGGTGCTGTGCAAAACAGAGTCTGATAAAGTATACTCAAAAAAATTTGTAACTCATTGAAAGCCAAAATAAAATGCCACAATAAAAAAAATAAAAAGTTATCGCCAACATGGCGATAAAAATTTAAAATTCGTTCATAGGGATCCTTTACTAAAACAGTACTGCGTTGCGGAAGAATAAAAACTGGGTCGTCAATCTGGGACAATATCGAAAAATTTGAAGTAGCTCTTTTATATCTGAATCCAAGTTACATATGAACAGCATTATACGTGATGTACATAATATTTGCTCTCAAGTTATTTCCTATATTTATTTGATTTAATCGATCAACCATAGAATGACAGCAATTTCAAGCCACATATAATATTACAATACTAGTATATAACCCCGTCAAAAATGACGGAATGTGAACGATAAATCTTAAAAGCAATGTTTAGATCATGATGGTTACCACGTGATCATTTAAATGTATTTTCAATTTTTGTTTATAAATCAAATGTGTTTCGATTTTTTATAATTTTCGTTCTGAAATTAAAAAAATTCTACCCGATCAATAAATATGAATGACAATACAAAAACTGCTGGTTGACAAAAAATATAGGCCCGACAACACAACAGCAACAACACATCCCAGTGTTCCATTAAGTGCTCTATACGCAAACGAAGTGCGACGCCACTGACCGTCCGTGGATGTAAGAAAATGATTTCCTATGTTATTCGCCCATTGGATTTTTTGTAAAAAATTATTAAAAATCGAGGAAAATTATTTCCCGATTTTAATCCCCATATTTGGGTATATATATGTATTAGTTATCATGTGCATGTGTTAGATTGAGTTATTTTGCTGTCAAATTGACAAAATTTTAATTTTAAATTTCAAAACTCTGTTGTCCTTGGCGTTTTTGTATTTGGCGATCAAAAACGTACTACGAAAATATACATGCCAGATGTATATTTTCGTAATATGTATTGTGCGAAATATTGTTTCATATTATTCATTACTCTCTTAATATAAGTTTTTAAAATAACCATGATTTTTGAAAGGAATTAAATTATATTCGCCAGATAATTTGGCGATATATATATATTTCTTTTTTCTGCCAAGGATGACCGATATCAAATCTATTCCGCTGCAACATATTAGTATCTTATATCAGATACTTTATTTAGACATTTGAAAACAAATTTCACTTCAAATTATGATAGAATATTTATCATTTTCCTTTTTATTAGTATATTAGTTGGATATTTATTGTGTAAATATCATCCTTTGAAATGAAATGTTTATGTTTTCAATGGAACATGGAAGTTTTTTTTTTTTTTTTATCTAGAGTTTTGAAATTTAAAATTCAAATTTTATCAATTTTAGAACAAAAACAACTTAATCTAACGCATGCACATGATAACTACAGTCGGCTGCAAAATTATTCGAGCACTAGCCAATAATTCCTATGTTTAAAAAGTACACTTAAGACTGTTTTGCTAAGTAAATCCTTGTCGAATCATGTTCTTAGACTGATTAAGCACATGACTCGACAAGGATTTATTTAACAAAGCTGTATTAAGTGTACTTTTTTTTGGCAAGGATTATTGCTAGTGCTCGAATAATTTTGCAGCCGACTGTAATACATATCTAAACCTAAATATGGGGATTAAAATCGGGAGATAATTTCCCTCGATTTTTAATAATTTTTCACGAAAAATCCATTGGGCGTTTAACATAGGAAATATTTTTCTTGTATCCACGAACGGCAAGTGATGTCATCACTTCACTTGCGTATTTAAAGTCCTCATGATAAGAAAAAACGATTCACTTCATTTTACCAAAATACTCTTTTTTAAGACTATCGTAGATCCTGTTTTAAAATTTTCTAACTAACTATCCAATAACTACAGACACTCCATGCTAACCCAAATTCACCTCTACTCGATACCTCCAACCAGCTATCTTGCCCACAACATCGCCAAAATATCCAGGATCCAGCTAGGGACTTTCTCATTCTCAACCGAACATTTTACCTTGACTCGACATTATCACCTTAGACTATACTCTACTTTCAATACTCATTTCAACTGGTGACTTTTACTTGCCCAACCAAACATTCTATCCCAACTATCATTTTACACTAATTTCAAAACTAAAATCAACTGGCGGCATTTACGTACTAAACTCGACGCCAATCATACCTTACAATGTAAACAAACAATGAAGTTTGATATAAATATTTAAAGGCTTTAATGCGTTTTTACAAATATTTTAAGATTTTTAAGGCTTTAATATGTTTTAGAAATATTTTAAGCGTTTTTTTAATGAAACAGTCAAAGAGTCGTTCATTCGGAATTAAAAAGTTGTCCATTTGGAATTTGTATTTTCTGAATGGCAACAGTTTTGGTTTGTTTTTATTTGGCATTGCACTGTTTATAATCATGAAGTTACATAATTCTATTTATAGGTTCCTGTTTATAATAGCCAGTGATCCGTTATAGTTAATTTAGACATTAAAACATTACAATTGAATAGTTTTTCAAGGTTTTATAGGAAATAAATAAGAATATGTGCGATACAAAACATGTATGAAAATGATATGTATGTTTCCTAAGTTGAATTAAACAAACGGAAAAAAAAAAATGGCTGCCAAAAGTTTCTGCTTTGAAGCGGTGCTAACCGGATTCGTTCATGACAGATGAGGGTCATTATATATATTAATGCTATGATCGGCTACTTCTATCGCATGAGACAATTATTATTATTACTATTATTATTTTGTGGTTATATCTGTACTGATAAGTATAAAGGATTTAAGTCCGTATTCTTGGTTTTTCAGGAGACGAAAAATAAAGTTAAACTAACTAAAAACAAATCAGAAGAATCGATTTGGAAAAAGGCATTTCATTGACTTATACCCTTTATACCATTCAGTGATTGTCAACCTTCATTTAATAACGGGAAAATTTGAATTAAATATTTTATACCATACATGAATGGTAAATTTCTGACTTGAACTATTTTTTACCAATGGATTTTCTCAAAGACTAAATAACATAGATTTAAATCCTTTATACCAATCGATTGAGAATTTTTTTCTGAGTCTGACTATGTACTTAACTCAAAATCGACATTTTTGGACTTAAATCCTTTATACTTATCAGTACAGATATATACTTCATGCTTAAGTTAATAGTAGTTGGTATACAGAAAAATAAATAAATTAATTAATATGTAAACTTGATCATGGTACAGCCTTAATGTCCTTGGCGACTTTTGAATTTTGTTGCCGTTTTAGACCAAAATATAATTTATGTGATTATTGTTCCTATACGCAAGCGAAGTGTGACGTCACTGACCGTCCGTGGATGCAAGAAAATGATTTCCTATGTTAATCGCCCATTGGATTTTTTGTAAAAAATTATTAAAAATCGAGGAAAATTATTTCCCGATTTTAATCCCCGTATTTGGTATATAGATAGGTATTAGTTATCATGTGCATGTGTTAGATTGAGTTATTTCACTGTCAAATTGACAAAATTTTAATTTTAAATTTCAAAATTCTGTCGTTGTTGGCGCTTATAGTATTTGGTGATCAAAAACGTAATACGAAAATATACATGCCAGATGTGTATTTTCGTAATATGCATTGTACGAAATATTGTTTCATATTATTCATTACTCTCTTAATATAAGTTATTAAAATATCCATGATTTTTTAAAGGAATTAAATTATGTTCGTCAAATAATTTGGCGATATTTTTTTTGTTTCTGCCAAGGAAGACCGATATCAAATCTATTCCGCTGCAACATATTAGTATCTTATATCAGATACTTTATTTAGACATTTGAAAACAAATTTGACTTCAAATTATGGTAGAATATTCATCATTTTCCTTTTAATTAGTGTATTAGTTGGATATTTATTATGTTAATACCATCCTTTGAAATGAATGTTTGTGTTTTCAATCGAATATGGAAGTTTGCCCTTTTTTTTCCTAGAGTTTTGAAATTAAAAATTCAAATTTTGTCAATTTTACAACAAAAATAACTTAATCTAACGCATGGACATAATAACTAATACATATCTATACCTAATATGGGGATTAAAATCGGAAAATAATTTTCCTCGATTTTTAATAATCTTTTACAAAAAATCCAATGGGAAAATTCCAAAATATTTTTCTTGCACCCACGAACGGCCAGTGAGGTCATCACTTCCCTTGCGTATTTCTTTCTATCTTTTGCTTGGCGAAAAATGTCCGATCTACTTCAGCATCAAAATTTAAAAAAATGTCCAGAATTATCAATAAGAAAATACGTTTAATATAATGCTGAATCAGCTTTTATGCCAAGAGTGTTTCATCTGCCGTACTTTAAAAAAAAAAAAAAAAAAAAAAAAAAAAAATCTGAAGTTGAGGTATATAAAAAAAATGCTATGAAATAAAATTCAGAAGCAATATGTTAGATTTGTAATATTACTATTTTATTTTATTTTAAAATTATAAAGTGTCATTTTCTCATAGATCAATTTAATATTTAGTAATTTTTTTTAATTTTCGCGTGAAAACATATTTCATTTTATGTTGAAAACAATAAATAAATAAATAAAAATATCTCGTAAACTTTTTTTTTTTTTGGCAACAATTAAAAATTTAAATGGCTTATATTAAGTCAATTACCAATTTATTATTTTCATATTTTAATTAATTTTAAAAAATCTAATCAAATTTCCGGTATAAATAGTAGCCTATGTTCTATTCCAGACTATTCTCTATCTCTGTACCAAATTTCATCCAGGTCCGTTTAGCCGTTGTGGCGTGATTGAGTAACAAACATCCATCCATCCATCCATCCATCCATCCAAACTTTCGCATTTATATATTAGTATAGATATACAAATATTGCTCACTTAATAGCATAAGATTTCTATATTTATAAAAATTGGTGTATTTGCTTATCATTAACCAAAAAACACTAATTTCTAAGTTCCTTGTGTTATAAAGAGGAGGAGATCTTTAATAAAATAAAATGAAAAATTTTGTCTGTCCCGAGCATGTTCAGAAGAAGTTTCATTAACTAACTATAAATCTATAGGAGTTAGAGAGAAAGGCTAATTGATTTATAATTACGATCAATTTCGGTAAATTGGGCTTATTGCCAGTCAGCGCATTTTAATAAGCATGATCTTTCACAACGGATATTTTTTTGCGATTGGTTTATTAGGAACATTTCAATAGATATTTGCATTTATTTTTAATCTTATTCTTGATACAATTATACACGTTTCGCGTCTATACATGCTAATATAGCTAACTTCAGGCGATTAACTTTGAAAACCTCAACGAGTATTCCCGAGATATTTATAAATACAATCAGATTTCAGTAAATTGGGACTATTTACAATCAACGCATTTTAATAAGTATGATCTTTCATAGCGGATAAATTTTTGTGATTGGCTTTTATTTTAATAGATATTTGCATTCATTTTTTATCCTATTCTTGATAGAATTGTTCATGTTTCGAGCCTGTATTTAGCGATATATTGGACTTCAGAAGATTAACTTTCTTCATGTAAATATTGAAGGAATAGTACACGAGAATAATTAAACTAACAGACATACGGATTAAAAAAAGAAAAAAAAAATCTCACACATATGGATTAAAAAAAGAAAACAAAACTCACACATACGGATTAAAAAAAAAAAAAAACCAATGCTATTTTTTGACTTTAAATTGCTTAAATGGTCTAAGAAACTTAGATGTTTCTGAACCTATAAGTTTGTTCAAGTCAAAGATGTACCCTGTAAATTTATGCATATATGTAGCTATGTACTGATTTTTGCAAAACAATTCTAAATTTCCTGGCATTTATCAAAGCTGTTTTTAAACATTCTTTTTTAAAGATATTACTTATGGTTTCCTTTTCCTGTTTTAATATTATTATTATAAATTACATTAGTACCAGACCTGTCATTTAATACGAGTGATCAACTTTTTCAACGTTTCAAGATACCTTTCCTCATAATTTTTTAATGATCTAGGGTGGAAAAAAACCTTTACACAGTATTACATAATCGTTAGATTTTTATAAACTGCAAAATAATAACAATAAAACTAAAAAGTTAAAGTCGATGTAGAAATCAATAAAGTCAACGTAAAAATACGCAATTATTGTCTTTTTCCACTTTTTCAAAAAGCAGTGTAAAATGTATTATAGTTAACCAGTTTAGTTGCAAGTTGTTTCCTGCCAACATTCTAATTAATATTCCCTAGTACTGCTACCCCCCCCCCCTCTTTTTTTTCCACACCAGTCTTTTTTTAGAGTATTTTACCTTCTCATTTAATCGTTATTACATTTAGAGAAAATAACTCTAAAAATAAAGTGGTGTAGAAAATGGGGCGGGTACTAACATTGCTACGGAATATTAATTAGAATGTTGGCAGGTATGATAATGTGGGTATAAAAAAATTTCCTCATATGACAAATACCAGATGATGCTAACAAGAGATTCTTTTATTATTAAAAATTATTTTTAAAAAATTCGCCACACAGAAATATAACATGAATTGTACCCTGATTTAATAACATTAGTGAGAGAAAAACAAATTTCGTAACTATCTAAGCTTTCTTTACGAGAAAAGTAGGTACGTTAACATTTTGGTATGTCCCTATATATTTCTATACGCAGTAGAGTAATTATTTTTAAATTATAAAATAATTTTGTGTTCTTTATTTACAGGCACATTTTTGGATTGATTCAAGATAAATATTATAACCAGTAAATGTTAATGTATTCACATATTTAATGCATTCATGTAAAAGTTCTTTGCACATTACGATGACCATATTCAGAATGCAATATAGTTGTATGTTGCTAAACACGTATTCCATACTCATCGTGAATATCTTATTTAAAAAAAAAAAATATATATATATATATATATATATATATATTTCAAAAAATAAAAATAAATAAATAAATAAATAAATAAAATAAATAAATAAATAAATTTCGGATCCGAATACAATTAAAAACAGATCACTTTAACCCTATGCCGGTCCTATTTATTTTCACTCTTCTAGTCAGTGTTGCCAAATTTAGGGAATCTTTTATTCAATAAACGCGGCACTATAATTTAACTGTAACGGTTGATTAATCACTTCGAAGGTTATTCGTCTATTGTATATATAAAATTCACTAATAAAAAATATTGGTAATATTTAAATAAAAGAGTCCCTAAATTTGGCAATACTGTTTTGAGCGCTTTAGAGCGTTAGGCACGGCAAAGGATTAAAAACAAATTCTTAAAAATAATCATAGGGCTTAAACATACATTAAGTATTATATACAGTGCTTCCAAAAGTATTCATGCATTTGAATGATGAAAAAATTATAGTAAAGTACACGTGGGAGCAGACACATATCAATGTAATTTGAAATTTATTCATGGCGTAATGAAATATTTAAATGTTAAAAAAAAAAAAAAAAAAAAAAAAAAAAAAAAAAATCAGCCCATAATTTTGGTATTAGACTTTTTTTTCTAAGATAACATCCCTGAGTTTCCATAAGTTGTAAATGTTCGTCTCCCATGTCTCTATAAATGCATATAAACATTCTAAAAATATCTCCTTAGTAGCGGAATTCAACCCAACAGAACACACATAGAGAAAACCAGAGATTAGAGTACGTAGACAAGATGTTAAAACGAAAATGAGCTAAAAACAGTAATGATCGTAGAAAGGGGGAATATTGATGCAGAAATAACAAAAATAGTAATAAACTCTATACATAGACGCTTAAAGCTTACAATGGTTGCTGCAAGATATGTACAAATTAAGTTCTTTAGAGACTTTTTAGGGGTAAAAAACTTTTGTGAAGTAACATTTTGGTTACATTTTGATTATATATTTTCCGTCACAAAAGTTTTACTGTGCTTCTAAAACATTTACCTTGTACATGTTATTTAAAAATTTCCATTCTGAGATATTGAATCAGAAATATTATTTCATTCTGAGATGTAATTTCCGTGGTTTTCTCCTAAAATCGAGTAAATACAGACTAGGATAAGGAATCCTTATAGAGATCTTCGCGAAGGGTTGAGATATTATTTCCTTCTGGTATGTGATTTCAGAAGTTTTCTGATAAAATTGCGTGAATACAGGCTAGGATTCCTTAGAAAGTCCTCCGCGGAGAGCATTTTACCCGGACCTAGGTCTCGCGTGCAGAAAATCAGCCTTAATCCACATACTACAAAACAATTATATTAAAAAAAAAAAAAAGAACTCCGATATCAAGAATATCAGCAATATGATGCTTACTTAAACATCCTATGCATTTATATAATGTAAAATTGCACGAACTGAGGAATTTGATTTTTTCCCCTTTTCATTTTAAAGCTAATTTACCTAAATCCCAAAGCATTTGGGGGCCGCGGTAGCCCAGTCGGTAGAGCGCCGGCCTCGTAATTGGAAGATTGCGGGTTCGGTACTCGAGCCGGCCAAAGACCGTCGTGTACACTAATGGTGGCTGGTGCACGTAAAATCTGTCGTGGCCGCAATGTCCTCCATGTTCCCATAAAAAATTATACCTCTGGGGGTCACCGAAGCGGGAGAGCCATCTCTTCCGTGGAGTATCAAAATTGTGATGGCATGTCTCCGGACCACCTCTAGGGGTGTGTCCCAGACCATCGCCAATTGTCCATCTGCGCTGCACTAGTGCGACGTAAAATCCAACCATCCATCCATCCCAAAGCATTTGGGAAATCGAAATTTAAACTTATTTTTGATTTTTAAAGGAATAAAACACCCTGTCTTATTCTCGTTTAAGTTTTGGCAGTAATAAGTTAGACTTTCTTTCTATAATTAAATTTCTTATAAATGTTCTTTTATTCTACATCTACACTGTAAAATATTGTCACTTCAAATTATGAGACCACCATGGTATAAAAATACCAGAGAAAAAATACCAGTAAAATCACTTCCATTATTTCATTGAAAGGTAGTTTTCTGTAAATTTAATGGGAAAATCCCATGGAAAAAAAAAAAGGGCGTAACTTAAAATTACGGATTTTACTCTTTAAACAGAATAAAGGAAAATTTGAATTAAAAAAAAAAAAAAAAGAATTTTTACTATTTACGTTTTTTTCTTCAGCGTAATTGTTTCGATAAATAGCTAACTATTACCAGAATCTGATCAAGCTTCCACAAGGAAGAAGTAGCACAAACCAAATAAAAGTTACAAATGACTGCTTGATTTAAATACACTGATGGGAAAAAAAATCCCAACATCAAGAAAAAATTATTGTACAATAATGAAATTTCAGCAATACATTTGTCTAGGTAACATATTTAATTGATTAAAGTTTCAAGATCACAGGTAGAGCCATTGGCGAGAAGAGCCATTTCAAATGTGAAATGTTGGTACATTAGCAACCGCCAGAATTTTGAATGCAAGCATGCAAACGTGCATGCATTGTGTCGTACAGGTGTCGGATATCAGTTTGTGGGATGGAGTTCCATGCCTGTTTCACTTGGGCGGTCAATGCAGGGACGGTTAATGCTGGTTGTGGATGACGCTGGAGTTGTCGTCCAATGATGTCCCATACGTGCTCGATTGGAGAAAGATCTGGTGATCTAGCAGGCTAAGGCAACATGTCGACACTCTGTAGAGCATGTTGGGTTACAACATCGGTATGAGGGCGAGCGTTATCCTGTTGGAAAACACCCCCTTTCAATGTTGTTCATGAATGGCAGCACATCAGGTTGTATCACTAGACTGACGTACAAATTTGCAGTCAGGGTGCGTGGGATAACCACGAGAGTGCTCCTGCTGTCATACGAAATTGCTCCCCAAACCATAACTCCAGGAGTAGGCCCTGTGTGTCTAGGCCGCAGACAGGTCACTAGCAGGCGTTCACCTGGCCTCCTTCTAACCAACACACGGCTATCACTGCGACCAAGGCAGAACCGGCTTTCATCAGAAAACACAACAGATCTCCACTCCGTCCTCCAATGAGCTCTAGCTTGACACCACTCACGTCACAAATGGCAGTGGTTTGGAGTCAGTGGAATGCACGCTACAGGGCGTCTGGCTCGGAGCTGTCCTTGAAGTAACCGATTTGTAACAGTTCGTTGTGTCACTGTGGTGCCAACTGCAGCTCGAATTTCAGCTGCAGACGCAGTACGATTAGCCACAGCCATACGCCGAACACGGCGGTCTTCCCTCTCAGTAGTGCCACGTGGCCGCCCGGAACCCGGTCTTCTTGAGGCAGTACCTTCCCTTGACCACTGATGCCAACACTCATGCACAGTGGATACATTCCTGCCAAGTCTTTCTGCAATATCGCGGAAAGAAAACCCACCTTCTCGTAGCCCTACTACACGACCTCGTTCAAACTCAGTGAGCTGTTGATAATGGCTTCTTCGTCTTCATAGAGGCGTCCTTGACTAACATTAACCCACTACGTCAAATCTCAACTGTAAATAACGATCACGAACCTTACAGCGCTTATTTAAAGCAAACCTCATTTGCATGTTCATAGTGTCGCTACTAGATCCACACTTATGCGAAATTTGAATCGACGTCATCTTTCAGATGTATAAACATGCCTACCAAATTTCGTTTGTCTAGCACAGCTCCTTCCTGGTGTTGGGATTTTTTTTTTCCATCAGTGTACATAAAAAGAAAACTTGAACAATTTACAAACTGTCATTACCGTAATTTTCGGTGCATAATCCGCGTGTTAGATAAGTCAGTTTTCACCAGAAATTTTATTTAATAAAGTTATGTTTGTACAAACTGTTACTGTAAAAAAATGTAGATTTTTCTGTTAAATAAAATTTCTGATGAAGGAAGAACATATCTTACCTGCGGATTATATGCCGTAAATTACGGTAAATAACTCTATATAACCTGACAGAAAAGTTTTCCAGTTTGCCTTTTATATTAACCCTATTGTTTTCTAAGCAATGTTTTAATGTTTATTATACAAATAACTTATTTTTGTAAAACTAACGCAATGCAAGCTACAAGCGAGAGATTGTGAAAGAATTCCAAAAGAAAACCAGCCCCACCTTCTGTATCTCTGAAACCAGGGTTCGTACAGTCCTTATTTTTCGCTTCCAACAAAATTTTATAGAAATTTTTGTCAGAAAATAAGCTTATTACTTTAAATGAAGTTTTATTACAAAAATATTGTGGTGGTAGGATCCTTACAAAAGGCGTGTCCGTGTGAACCATGGAAACAATATTGAAAAAAAAAAAGTGATTTGCATATTTGTATTTGACTCTATATGTGACACGCCAATGGCATTTACCGCATCTAATGCTAAGACAAAATTTAAATTATTTAATCACAAATATCACTATCTTTTAAGATGTAATGTTTTAGAGAAAGGAGGAGCTTACTTTTCAATATAGAAATACATCCGACGGGAATATGTACAGTAAAGTCTCGCACAACGCGGGTGCAAGTTTGCCTCATCAATATTACAATTTTATTTTTTTACACCACTAATTTTATATCAAAGCAACTGCTTTATACAAAAACTAAATCGAGTGTATGAACCCACTCTTGCCAACATGCTAATTAATATTCCGTAGTATTGTTACCTCCCGCCTTCTTTTTCACACCGGTATCTTTTTAGAGTATTTTTTCTCTTACTTAATCGTAATTGCATTTAGAGAATATTGATCTAAAAATTTATTTGTGGGAGAAAAAGTGCAGGACTAACAAAACTGCGGAATATTAATTAGGATGTTGACAAGTATGATGAACTAATAGATTGGTACTCTAAAAATTTAGTGGTGTTAAAAAATAAAACTGTTTTATTTATTTGTCATCTCTGCCATCGCGTTGTACGAGACTTCACTGTATTTGAATATCGTTCGGTAAGGCGGGTTATAATGTACTGTTCAAAATAACAGTACATCCACGGTATTAGATTAACAATTTTTTCTTTAATATTTAATAACTTTTATAATTTTTTACTGCAAATTTTCTGTTTTGATCTTCTTGTCCATATATTTTATATGTGATTATTCTACGATTTCTCAGATTCAAGTTATTTAAATTTTATTGTATAAAGTAACGTAATAAGCTATTGCATTTCTATTGAATTTTTTAATTCACATTTATTATGGAAAAATATTTAAAAACAAAGTAATATGACTTATCAGTTTCAAAGATTTAGGCAATGATCTTATTCTTTGCATACATAGGAATTCAAATAGTTATTAATTAAATAAGTTTACATAAAAATACAATATCTTTAGTAATTTAGCCTTTATGTTATTTTATATTTAAATTTTTCATACTTTTTCCCCGGTTAGTATCTGTAGGAAAAATTTACATTCTGTGTGAGATCATTATTTATTTTTACAAAATGTATAGTGAGACCCCTTAATACATTTTTGCTTGTAACTCTATCAAAAATTAATTAAAAGCATATAAAGAGTACTTTTTTCCGAACTGCCTTGATTTCAGAAATTTGAATATGGAGTCAAAAATGAGTGCTACCATTATATGTATATCTATCTATCTATCTATCTATCTATCTATCTATCTATATATATATATATATTTGGCGAAGCCTAGGTCTAGGGGTGCCATAGTTTTACAGTTGATTAAAATTTAAAGGACGACTAAGAAAGGAAGGAAACGTCCTCATTTTCTGAGGACAGTTCTCATTTTACAAGTGTTGTCCTCAGTTGCTTTCAAAAGTTCTCATATCCTCATTTGTCCTCACTTTTGGACGTTTGTTCTCATTTGTCTTCATTTTTCAGTAATTTCCTTCTTTACTTAAAATTTCAACGTTAGAGATGCTGCTGACCTTATTAGTTTTCAATACTGATTCTACAACTCAACACAACGTAAAAAAATCAAGATTCCTTGATTCATTCAATTCATTTTTAAATCATCTCCAATACTATTACACGAAATATATTTTTCTATTGGGAGATTTTAGTTTTTGGGACATACTTTAAAATATAAAGATTAAAAAAAGAGAGAGAGAGAGAGAGAGAGAGAGACTGAATTTGCATAAAAGAAAAAAAAAGGGGGGGGGAATATTTAAAAATTTAACATGAAGCTGGAAGTTATTTTATTACTAAAGATTTTATAACTAATTAAATTTAAATAACATTTTAAATGGTAAAGCATTTTTTAGTAAGACTGAAAACTGTCTATGTCAGGGTTAGGAGCTGAACGCAGATTACTTTGTTAACATTTCACGATTTTTTGCTCTCAATAGTGCTACTGGAAGGTACTAGAGTGTCTGGATCCATTCTAGGCACCCTAGAAGGTACAACATAATAGCTCAGTTTGTAGAACATTAATGCTTTAGGCCGTCAGACAAGAGTTCAGTTCTTATTCCTAGCCTAGCCCTAGCCGGTTTTTGACATTGTTCAGATTTCCTTTTCCTTTTAAAGTGTTATTTATCGGATCATTTCCGAAGTAGTTATGATTTCCTTTTCACGAAAAATTGGTCTATACAACAATAACAATTGTATTAAAACATTTTATAAAAATATAAACAGAAGCGGATATGAAACAGTTTAATACTTTCGTATCAACCGCATATCAGACATAAATACTTTAACATAGCTGCCAATATTTTAATTTATTCCGGAGTACTTTTAGCCCCGCCTCTATTTCGTACCACTTATTTTTTAAAAGTAATTTTTTCATATTTTATCGAAGTTATGTATTGAAGAAAATTTTTCTATAAATAAAGTGGTGCGAAATAAAGGCGGGGCTAAAAGTACTCCGGAATAAATTAAAATATTGGCAGCTATGCTTTAATATTAACAGCATGCCATTATAATTATACGAAGAGAAGTATAATGTGCACAAGTTTATGATAATGTTTATTGTAAATTTAATATTGCTTATATAAATATTTTTTTATAATGTTTATCGTATAAGTTCACAAGTAGTATAAATTTATCATAGTGACGATTAATGGCTGCAAATAGCGTTTAATGTAAGCTAATTTTGTGCTATATTTTATGAAAATTTATGTCCTCAGAAATGTCCTCATTTTTAAAGAAAACTGTCCACATTTTTCTCATAGAAATGAGGACATTGCATAATTTGTCCTCATTTTGCATTAAAAAAAAGCTGGTCATCCTATCGTAGACCCCTTTGTCACTCTACAGGTTTTTCTGTGGCGGCTTGAAACACATGAATATGCACTAATACTGTCGTATTATATTTCTTATTTGCATGGTTAATTATGTGGCAGCGGCCGTATGCCGTATGTAATTATGAATCAGATGTTGCTACTTTCGTATGGTGATGGGGACAGTGCCATATTTATACTTATGCACTCTGCGAGGAGGATTTATGTTTTCGGCCGAGGTGGGCAAAATTTTTCAGCTTATTAAAATTTGAAAACAATGTTAATTTTGAATACAAATTAAAATACAAAAAGCAACTGAAATTTGAAACCGATTAGATTTATAATCAATGATACAAACAAATTTCAAAGTTTGATCTACTCTCCCTGCCATGAGTCAAGGATGTTTTCATTTTTTACAAGTGCGACTATTTTGTTAAGACAATTAAGTATTTAATGATTTAAATATAAATTATTGGAAAAAAAAACTGTAAAGAAAGTAATCTAAAGTACTGCAAATTATCTATTTAAGAAACGAAATATTTTCTTTATCGTTCGATAAAATATAAAAGTAATACCTGACTGTTCCTCAGTAATTAAATTCAGTCCACTTTATCATATCTTCGTAGGAAAAAACAAATAATTTTTTTTTTTTTTTTTTTTTTCGCATTGCACTAATTTATTTTTTAACTATGAGTTGGTTGTTATATGCAATGTTGCACAGCAGTGATTATGTATCGAAGAATAATATATTTTTCCTTAGTTTTATTATGTTTATTGTTATTAGATAGATGTAAGGCAACTAAGGCGCGCGTTGAAAGATGATGAATATAACAAAGTTTCTTATCATGACAGTTCACAACATATTTTCGCTACTAGGGTGCGCTCTAAGTTATTTTTACATTATTAAAATCATAATTTCATTGCATACAATGATTATGATTGTTCATATATATGAAATATAGTTTATTCATAATAGTTTATAAATTCATATTTTGGCCACCAGGAAGCACAGTGAAACACTTAAAATCCGCTTTGAAATCATTCACTTACTTAAACACACAATATATTCTAATCCTAATCTCATACAAATCCTTTCATTATAACACATTTAATAAACTTTTTTATACTAGGAGGTAAGCTATTTTAGCAACATTACAATCATAATTTCACTTCATACAATGGCTATTCTTATTCATGTATATGAAATATAATTTATTCATAATACATTATAAATTCCTATTTTCCACAAGGGGCGCTGTGAAACACTTAAAAATATTATTAAAATTATTCTCTCACTTAAACACACAAAAATCCTTTAATTACAATGCCTCTAATAAAAATTTCGTCGCTAGGGAACGTTTTAAGCTATTTTAACATCATTAAAATTCTAATTTCACTTCATACAATGATTATACTCATGTTTACGAAATATTACTCATTCATAAGAGATTATAAATTCTTATTTTGATTACCAGGCACCAGGAACACATTTTGGAACCCTTTAAAATACCATCAAAATCATTCATTCGCTTAAACACATAATATATCCTAATACAAAACCTTACTTAAGGATCCTCTTTCCCTCTTACAGTTTTTTCCTCTCCTGTCAACAAATTCTATGTAACTCGATGGGGAAAATTTGTTAATAGAATTACTTATTACCTATTCTTTTTTCTTTTCTCATTCATTCATTCATTCTTTTTTTTTTTTTTTTTTTCTTTTCACATTTGGAAAATTCACATCCGTTAAATTAGAAATCATTTTCCAAAAGTTTATTATTTAATTTTTTTATATTTTATTTTGCAGCTAAAAAGTAAGAAAAATCCACTTAGTTAATTTTCTGCATTTTAAAATAAATTATTTGAATTTTTAAAAATCAGTCTTTTTTTTTAAAAAAAGAAGTACTAATTTAACGGTTGTGAATTCCGCCAATATGAAAACGGAATTAAAAAAAAAAAAAAAAAAAAAAAAAAAAAAATGGATAATGAGGAATTCTGTAAGCAAATTTACCGTTAGAGTTACACGGGATTTGGTGATCGGAGAGGGGAAATTATAGAGAGAGAGGAGCATCTATATAACACATTGTTCAATAAGTCCCGGGACTAATCCCCAGATAGCGTCGCAAATGAAATATTTCTGTGTGGGTAAAGTAAACCTAACTTTCAAAAGATATACGTTAAAGTTTCATGATATTTCGATTGTTTATTGCCGAGATATCAAAGTTTTAGTGACCCTACTTTTGATCTTTTCAAAATGAGAGACAAAGCTGAATTTCGTTTGTTGTTTAAACATTGTTTTTTAATGGACAAAAATCCTGTTGAAACTGTTAAGCCATTGCTAAATTTCAACAATATTTTTGCCTATCACAAAGCAATGATTAATCAACTCATGAAATTCAGCTTTGTCCCTCATTTTGAAAACATCAAAAGTAGGGTCACTAAAACTTGGATATCTCGGCAACAAACGATCGAAATATCATGAAACTTTAACATGTATCTTTTGAAAGTTAGATTTACTTTACCAACACAGAAATATTTCATTTGCGACGCTATCTGTGGATTAGTCCCGGGACCTATTGAACGAGGTGTTACACAAAAGACTTCATTCACTCACACACTGACTCAACACGTCCATGGCATTCTATGGGATATGAGGGTCACAATTTTGATGTGAAATTTGATTTTGGGACCCTGACCACCACTAAGATAAGGTCCTCGAAATTCGAAGACTGTCTCCAAATTTTGACCAATTTTATTTTTTGTCTCCAAAAATACTCTGACTACTTGGGGGCACTAAATGTTCACAAATTTAAATACACCCCTGTTTAAAAGTTTAGCAAGATTTGCAAACGATCAGTTTTTTTTTTTTTTAATTAAAAACTTATCTCTCAATGAACTGTTTTCATACATTGGGTATTTAAAGAACTGGGTCTTCCTCTTGTTTTTCAGTGAAGATTGGTTTAAGACAACAATTAGGGCGCCGGTAACAAATTGTGCAAAATTAATAATGTTTGTGATCACCCTGTATCGTTAAGTAAACGAAATGAGCTGTAACTGTAGGATATGTTAACATAAACCCAGTTCAATATAAATCAGCAATAAACATAGATTTTAGAAATATCCATAAATTAGCAAATTATAGTAAACATAGACGTGCAGTGATGCGCGAAACATTCGAAATTATGACCAACGAGTACACGTGTAACGATTTGGACTCCCGGCAACAATTAGATCAAACATTGCGCTACCTGTTAAAAGATGCACAAAGAAGAAGGGCCAGCAGTCTATTACAGAAGTTCACAATTACACAGTAAGCAAAGGAGAGAATATGAAGTATCGTTTGTTCTGCCACACATGTGTATTCATACGCGCTGACTGCACCAGATAATGTTAGATAATGTTTTAGAGGGACTCAGCTCTCCTGTTGCGACATGGAGCTCAGTGCTGAAGATGGCCGGCCGCCCGGCCGAAAAGCTTAGTTGGAGAACTAAAGTAGGCATTTTAATTTAATTTTAATTAAACTAGTTTCTCCTTTAAAAGAACTTTATTTTTATAAACTGTTTATTTATTTATTGTTATTGGGTGTATATCACGGCATATGGCCACGATTTTGATTTGGCAAAGATGGTCAACCGGCATATTTAGAAAATTTAAAGAAATTGGCAATTTATTAAAAAAAATATATTTATGAGATTGATAGTATATAATTTTATTGGCTTTTCAAAAATTTTAAAGGAAAGCCTATTTTTTTCCTGCTTATTTTGTAATCAGAATCAGAGCCTGTCTAGCAAAAAATGTTCTAATGGTGACGAATAAAATGGCACCAATTTAATTGCACAATAAATTTATTTTTTAATAATTTAAATATTTAAATGTTTAAATGTGATTATTTGGGTTAAAACTCGCAAAACATTTATTTTTAAAATACAGTCCACAAATATATACACGTATACTTCTTTGAGGAATTTGAGAGATACATTAAAACAATCAGAATTAATTCAAAGCGAGGTATACTGTGAAATACTTTGTATTACTTACTTTAAAACGTATTATATTACAAGATGACGATAGGCCAAATTTTTTCCCTGTTTCTTCCACCAGTATTTTTCTTTCGGAAATTTTAGTAGTAAATTTTCAGGATTAATTAAGTAAAAAATTATTATATAAATATACTTGAGGAAGAATCAGGGAAGAAGGGTGGGTCTGTCGCCAACCTGCATTATATACTTCAAAATCATTAAATATTGCATGCATTTTTTTTTTTTTTTTCATTTTAGCCTTTCTACATACATTTCTGTTGGCTGTTTCCTTTGCTCTGGTGGTAGCTGATGACAGTTGTCCTGTTTCGGCTGAAATAAGCCCATGTACCTGCGATGATGAAGGGCTCAACTGCATGGGAGCACGAACCCTTGAAGAAGTTCGAAAGGCCTTCAGAGCCAATTTTAAATATGGCGGCGTCCGATCAGTATGGGTTCAAGGTACACCTATTACAGATATACCAGGAGATCTTTTCGGTAATGTGAAAAGCCAACAGTTTTACGTTGAAGTAAACAATGTCACTAGCTTGGATTTCAATGCTTTTTCAGCTTCTAAGAAGACATTAGTAACACTGAGCTTATTTGGAAACAAACTAGATCAATTAGATTATTCTGGACTCGCTCAGTATGAAAGATTATCCCTTTTAAATCTTGGAAGAAACAAAATTACTTCAATCCCAGACCAAGCATTCACCAGTAAAAGTTTAAGTTCAATCGTTTTCGCTCAGAATCAAATTTCTCACATAGGGATGAATGCATTTAGTGGTGTACCTCATCTGGAGAAATTGGAATTATCCTTAAATAAGTTACAGACTCTAGGACCCTTATCTCTAGCTTCTCCTTCTCATTCAGCTTCTTTGCTGGTAATATATGTTTAAAATGATAATTTTAATAACTTTGTTTTCTAAACATAATTTCAATTGTACTATTTCTCATGCGGAGTGAGGAATTTTTAATAATCTAGTTAAAAGTTTCATAAAATAATTTATAGTTTTTAAAATTCCCTTTACGCTATAAAGGAACCAATTTCTGATTTATTGTAAAAGGATATAAATGTGATTCAAAAGCAACTAAAATTCTTTAAATTAAAATTCTTCAAAGAAATTTTAAAGCTTATATGTTAATTTGTAAGTTTTAAAAAAGTAGGATCGTGATCGTCTGATGAAAGATTGTGCTTAATTATTTTGACTCGAGACAATTTTTTCATGCTTTTGAAATTTTTGGTGTTTTGTTCTTCATCATTCAACCCTAGTTTTTTGATGAGTTTTACTAAAACAAGCAGAATGCATAAAATTATATATATATTGTGATTTTTCTTTTTAGTTTTAACTTAAAAATATAAAATAGATGAATATTTTTAAGAGAACAGATGTGAAAATTTTTCAAATAATATTTCGAATCTCTATCTCTCTTTTCTTTTCTTTTCTTTTTATATTACTGTGAGTGTTTATTTATTTATTTTGCGGATTCATAGCATTTTTACAATTAAACGATATCAGCATATCTGCAGGTCTAGATAACAGACTTAATAATTCTTAATCTAGCTAAGCCATTTTCTTCTTATATTATAACTAAGCCTTTCCGAAAATTATTTCTATTGTCATAAAACAGAAACTTACACATAATTTATACAAAAATTCTTTATCTTTTAAAAATGCCCAATTTACATAGCATATTTTTTAGGGGTAAAAATTCTCTGCAGTTTTAATACCTTCTAAATATTACAAAAATTTTCACAAAAGTATGAAATTAAAATATGACCTTCAGATATAGCACAATATTTTTTCTTTTTTATTGATATTTTGAAAAATTAAAATTTTATAACTTTAAACGAGTGTAACATGCTTTTAGATTGAAAGAAGACATTAATATTTTAATGAATTAAAAGTGGATACTTGGTCAATGATAAGAAAAAAAAAAGGTCCTTGGCATAAAGCGCCTACACTCTACGGTATGAGAGACCTGGTAGACGTCTGACTGGTACTTTATTCTCTCATTTTAAAGTTAGAAATATTTACTGTTTTGCGGAAAACGATACAGTCTTACCCTTATGAATTACTGTTTAATTCCAATATTTCAATACTGGAATTAAAATATACAATGTGTATCGAAATGACACAATGATAGACAAAAATATAAGGTCAGGAATGAAACAGAGTAAATAATAAAGTAAACTATGCAAGTGATTGTGGAAAGAAAACATCAGAAAACAAGGATCGTACTTAATAGTATTTCTGGAAAAGTACTTAGAACAAGTAAATATTATTATTTTAACTACATTTTTTGAGTTGAATATAAAGAAAATGTTGGGTAAGATTATAAGGCCACATTAGCCTGGTGACAAAAATGAAGTTAATAGTCAGTGAAATTGCTTTTTTTTCTATGGTCTTAATCAATCTTGAAGTCATGCCTCTGAAAATTTCTTTTAACGAGTTTTGGGATATTTTCCCAGGAATGTTCTGTGGCTTTCTTCAGTTCATCCTTATTGTTTAAAAGAAGTGTGTAACGTTTCCCGTTTTAGAAAATATTACGAACAAATAAGTACCCCATAAGTTCTTGATTGGGTTGAGATCTGGGCTCTTAGCCGGCCAATCTAAAGCACGCACTTCATTGGCTTAAAACCATGCCTTTGTGTCGCATGAGGCAAGAAAAGAGGCATTGTCTTATTGCATAGTCTCTGTATGTGATAAGAGATGCTTCTGGCAGCAGATTATGGGCCAGAGCATTTTGATAATCCTGTGATATAGCTCTTGATTTTATAAACTCTATGAGAGTGATACCGCCAGCAACAAAACCTGCCCACACCATAAAATTTTCTCCTCCAAATGGACACTTTGAATAGAATCTCTGCTCTCGGTGAATATTATATCAATAGTACTAAAAGTCGCTTGGGTCGTACATTTTTTTTCCCCGGTCAGAGAACATCACAGCTTGCAATTTATTTCCAAATGCCACGTATTCTTTTTTCAGATTTTAGACATCTCTTGTATTTTATCGCCAGTGGGGGTGTATTCCCTTCATTTTCGTGTACCATAAATAAGGATTCATTGATATTACTCGCCTACTTGATAAGTTCCATACTGTTTGACAGTTGCTGCTGAAGACATATTTTTATTGGGAATGTTTTATAATACGCCTCTTTTGTTGAGGAGTTAAAGAACTTGGCCTTCCCACAGATCGTTTTTGGAATAGTTTGCAGGATTCGTCAGTCTTTGAATTTTTCATTTTAGCAGCAAAAATATGAGAATTAAACCCAAAATGACTAAATTCAAGAATCTGTGGGTCAACAGTTTGTCTCTACCGATGATTGAAAACGCTCATAGTCACAGTGACGAATGCTACAAGCTAAAATGACTGTTATGGCTCCGTACCAGGACGTACAAGGTGGCTATTAAATATTGTTACAAATATTGAGTCATTTTATTTCACAGATATAAAATAGAAAATGAAAATTCCACTAGTATAATAAAAAACATAAATGACAGTTTACCTAGAAATGGTTTTATTCAAATCGGCCACCAACTTTATCGATTACTAAAGATAATCTGTTGCACTATTGTCCGATTGCGGCAGGAAGCACTTTTAGAGATAATTTATCCCATTCTCGCAATATGGAAGCTTTAAGTGAGTTCAAACTTCTATGTTGTTTAACATTCACTTTGGCCTCTAAAATACCCCCAGATGCAACAATCTAATGGATTAAGATCCGGTGATGAAGGTGGACAATCTTCTTGCTTGATAAATTTGGGACAGTTGTCACGAAGCCAATCCTGTGTTGATTTTGGTCTGTGTGAAGGTGCAGCGTCTTGTTGAAATATCCAGTTCTTTTTAGGATATAATCTGTCAGCATATGGCAATAAGTGTGTTGCTAATATGTCCTGTTTGTAAAACTGAGCATTGGTTTTGACCCCCTTTATCAGTGAATTTCAGAGGCAATTTTCCATTGTTTGAGACTGCTCCCTAAATCATAACTCTTGTTTTGAAAGCGTTTGACTGTTCGAAGGTTTTCAGGTATATCCTCGAAAGTTGTTGAATATACGACATCATTTTTGGTATTATACCATTGTTCAGTGGAAAATAGTTTTTCATCAGAAAATATTATTCTATCAACGCTTTTTTTACCGTGCCATCTAAGCAATTTCTTACATCTTTGGGACCTTTTTATTCTTTGTGATTTAGTCAAACCTTGAACTTTTCTTTTGCGATAAGGACGAAATCCCAGGTCTTCATTTAGGATAACTTGCATAATTCTACGACTCACATTCTCTTCTGCAGCTATTTTATTTGCAGAACGTTGAGGATTTCTTCGTATCTTTTCATGAATTCCTTTATGCGCTCTTTTGTGCGAGCTGAACGTGGACGACCAGGCCGAGGTCTATTTTTACAGCTATTAGTCTCCAATAATCGATTTATTGTCCTATATATAAATACCCTATTAAATCCAAGACACTTTAATTGCTTAACGGTATCACCTGCAGAAAATGCATGATCAAAGAGCTGTTTAACCATTATCCTTTTAGCTTCGGTCTTTAAAAAATTACGTAAACTTCTTCCTTTAAAAAAAAAATCGTCTGTTCTAAAAGAAGATTTCCAATAGCAGAAAAAATAGGATAAATTGTTTCAACAAATGATTAAAATTAAATCCGAATTTTTGGAGTGTTACAGTATTTAGTAGCCACCCTGTACAGCATCGGGCATAATTAAATTTTCCACCTGGTGTAAAATTTGTATAGTGGCCTTATAATTTTGCCGATAACAGTTTTGTTTCAAAATGCAAGTCATTGATATATAGCATATGTAATTACATTTTACTATGATATGAAGGATATCACTTCCTGTACGAAATTCAATCGCTTTTCTCTCTGCTCTTTAATAAATTTCGGCTCCTGTTACTTTTACAAGTAAGTTAAATAGCCGAATTTTTTTACCCCTCTATCGACTGTACATTTTGATATTGCAGAATTTTGTTGACCAAAGTGGAAAAGTTGGTATTTCCATATTTTAATTGTTTTATGGTAGTTTTTCTTTGTCGGGGTGTCGATTTTGATGGCCACCGAGATGAATTTATAATGCCGCAAGCATTTCTAAGTCACAAAAATTCTTTGTAACCCTATTCGATCTGTTTAAAAAATTAGCTATTTCTCTATTCGATTTTCCACACTTCTTAAATGCATCAAATTTTCCCTGCTCAATCTGTGAAAGGCTGTAACGACGACCTATTTTGTTTGTTTACTAAGTGGTGTTGAAATCTGTTTTAATACACCTCCACAGGAGTCAGCGTAATCCCACAGAGAAACTAAAGTATGATATTTATATAAATTTTGTAGAAATAAACGTTTAGGTGCAAAGATTCATAAAGGCGGACTTGTCTTTTCGAAACGGTCTCAAAAGGAAAACTTGTATAAAATTAAAACGAATTATTTATTTTTAGCAAATTACTTTCTAAATAGTTGTAGTTGTAAAAATTGTTTACTTATCTATCAAAGAAAAAAAATCTTAATCTTAATTAAAAATCGAAACTTTGAAAATATGCGGAAGGGGACCTATCATTTCGATACACATGTATAGTCGGGGGAAAAAAAAAACGCAACACTCAACGTAACTTCGTTACTAATCGATGTAGAAAAATGTAATAGGTATCATTCGACGGGGAATTGTGAGTAGTTTCAGAAAATGAACTGAATTTTTGAATTAGGGGTTGTCTACATATTAAAACGCGCACCAACTTTGATTTTTTCAATGGTAATGCCCCATTTTTATTTTATATTTGAATTCCTGGGATCATGACAACGCGAAAAAGTATATTGGTTGTATATTTTACTTATTTTTTCACAGAGTTATAAGCGTTCAAAGTTTGAAGGTGCTAATGTTAAATTCGTATTTAAAACTTTTATTAATATCTTCACAAAAAATTACTTGATAGATATAATTTTTTTTTTTTTTACGAGATACAGTGAAGAAACCCAAACATAATCCATCATTACTTTTGATTCTGAAAAATATTTTTAATTCTGAAAAATATTAATAAATCCATATTCATAAAAAATATGAATTATGACCTATATTAATTTTTACATAAAATGAATCCTAATGCTGAAAAATATGGGTGTGCAAATTTGCAGCTCATTCCAGTTATTAGTTTTCGAGATATAAATAAATCTTTCTTTTGGAGTGGTTTAGGGGGCCGTCTCTTATAACGTTTTTCATGAGATAACGAATCAAATCTTAAAAAATAACAAAGAAAATTAAACAAAATATTTTTATTTTTTATGAACGGGTCAAATTATATAACAACAACGTCAAACGCCAAGAAATGAAACAAAAATGAGGATTTTTAGACATTAGTGTTATTATCAAGAATTCCTGTTTTCTAAAGAAGACAAGCCCCGCCTTCATCGTTCTTCAAAACAAAACAATACAGAAAAGGAAAGTAAATGTGACTTATTTTTTGTTGACAAAAATATGCACAATCACTATTTACTTCATCCATTAATTAGTGATAAATTTTGAATCTTTTAAACGAACACTAGAAGAAAAAAAATTAACTAAATAGGCGTTGTTTACTGCTTTAAATAGAAAAATAGGTTTAATGTGAAATTGTTAAATATAAAAAACGAATAGAATTGGAATGCGAGACAGACTTGTAAAATCGTTTCTTAACTACCGCCATAGTTAAAAAAAGCTTAATCATTTGCTTCATATATTGTTTTTTTATTTTATTTATTTACTTATTCATTTATTTTGTAGGGGGGAGGATTATTATTTTAAGGACACTTTAGTCTTTAAAATTTTATTAATATATTTTAAATTTATACATTTTTAAAAACATACTTTAACTTTTATAAATATATTTTAAAACTATTTGCGACCGCAGGATTTTGTCTTTTTGACAGTTAGACCCGCCTACAAACGTTATACTCTCAAAATAAAATATTTCAGAACAAATTTTTTGTATTCACAGTTATAATACAAATGGATATACATTATAATTATATTCTTTCAAATCAATATATTTCTATCCATAGTATATTTTATTGTAAAAATATTAACACTGGGTGCACACCTAAGAAATATGTAACACACAAATTACGAAAGAAACGCCCACTGACAGAGTTACAGATTTTCAAATGGCGTGAATCTACGTCAGCAGTCGCGAAAGGGTTAATTAAGAAATTATATTTTCATAGAAATTATAAAACGAATCGTACAGTTCCAAAGAGTTCAACTGACCCAAAACTGGTAAGTGCGATTAAAATTGCTTAATATTTACTTCATGAACCCTTACAATAATTTATCCGAAAAGATTTAGTTTATGCATTGTTGTATATATATATATATCTATATTATTTCATTTCGTATATTATGTTACACCTACGAAAGAAAATTTAAGCTTTATTGGTGATCAGTACAGCCATCATAGACACTTTTACTTGAAAAATATTGCATTCTTTTCAAAGAGTACTGTATGGACTTATTGCAAGTGTAATGTATATAAATAGACCTAAAAATATCTAAAAAAGTACTGAAGTATATACAAATCTAGAAAATTGAATTCAGGATAATTAAGGAACTGGAAAAAACGACAGCGTTTTATTAATTTTTATAATTATTTTTTTCCTGAAAGATTTCCGGTGTGAAACATTAAAATTTTGTCTCTTTCTTATAGGATCTTAATTTTATTTTTCTACATTTACAGATAACCCCCTAACACATTTTTGATTATAACTCTATAAACACTAAAGATAAAGTATATAAACAGTATACTTTTCCGCACTGCCAGCCTCTCAGAAATTCGAAAATGTAGTCAAAATTGGGTGTTGCTATTGAAAAAAAAATCAAAGTTGGTGCTCATTTCAATATGTAGATGACCCCTAATTCAAATTTTGACGACATATTCAGAAAGTTCTTTTAATTTCCTGTTGAATTATGTCTATTAGATGTTCCTCCGTCAATTAATAACGAAACTACAGCGGATGTTGCGTTTTTTTTTCTCCGACTGTACATATTATTTCATCCTTGACATCATCATTCACAGAACAGGAATATTGGAATATTCTGGAATATTGGGTTATACCGGATTAAAAAATAATTCTCTGTAAGTTTGCTTCTTTTTTGTAAAATAAATGAATATTTCCAAGTTTCAAATAAGCAAATAAAAGCCGTTTAGATATCGACCGGGCTGCTCATTGGGAAGAGTACAGATCGAATACTTAAACTGGTCACTTTTCACTATTTTAGTAATTATTTCGGGCTTTTCCATTTAAGAATAAGTAATTGTCTTGTTTATGTATACATTCTTAAAGTTTGTATGAAATTTCCAATATAATATCATTTCCTCCTTCTGGCTCATAATAATAGTAGTAGGAAAAGAAATTAAATATAGTACGTAGCATTTATTATCAAAAAACTATATTAAACAATAAATTAAAAACATTATTCTTAATTTTTACTTTGACAATCATTTTCGAAATCATATTTCCAAATTTTCTCCACCTTTCTGCAGATTCTCGTTTTTATTTCGATGCATCAAGAACTGTGCAATCGCAACTCTATCTTTGCCTGAAAACTCTCTTTTTTCCATCTTACTTTTACAATGGGTTGATATTCACCTGAAATAAAACAACTGGTTTAGATAAGTGGACAAAACTAGAAAAATAATTATAATTCGTAGTAATTAGTTTAACTTAAAAATTGCAGGATGTGTTAAAACAAATGATAGTTGTCATAAAACATTGATTTTGATTGAAAACTTCGCAATTTTGCGCAATTTTCCGCTTAAATATTCATTTGCTACTTTTATTATAAAACTGTTAAAAAAAAATACTTTAAAATTTTTTTGAAGTATTTAAAACTGTAACTTGTTATAAAATTTTGATGCTAAAATTTTAATTCTACACACAGCGTGTGTGTCTGTACATCTAAACATATGTGAAAATCCTTATCTCTGTTCTAAAATCAAAACTGTGTATACAAAAGTTTTACGTGAAGTAAAATAAAAGTCACTATAACGTATTATATAACCTACATGAGGTCACTATGATATAGTTTGTATGAGAATTTTGAGCGATTTGTTTTTCTTTCTTTTTTTACTTTTTTATTGAATTGCCCAGATATATAAAAAGTATTAGTAAGACAGTTTAAAAATAATGTAAATATTTTGCATTTTCAGTGAAAAAAAAATTGGAAGGCTATGGTCATTATACATTTTAAATTAGTTAAAATTAACATAAAAATGAAACTAGAATATAAATTACTTTGTATAAATTCTAATACATGGCTATTTTTAATAACAATACGTTAAATAGTTAAACAAAATCCCATAAATCGATTTTATAAATATTTATCAGGAATTCAGTATAAAATAATGCTATTAAAAAAAAAAAAGAAATAAATAAAAAGAAAAGAAAACCTTTGAATTGCATGTATATAAGTAAATTTTCATTTAGGTAATAGTGACAAAAAGTATATTTTCTATATTTAGGTATAAAAGAAAATTAAATTGAAGGAATATGATTTTTATTTATTAAATTAGTCAGAAGCTATCATGAATTACAGATTCGAGTTTAAATCACTATATATATCCATTTTTGTATAATTTTGTTTGTTTGTTTGTTTTTAATTAAGCAAAGTGTAATAAATTAATACTTATCTAATGTGCTTTCTAGATCAATCTTGCTGCAAACCAAATTTCAAGCATCTCTAGCACAGCTTTTCAAGGTACTGCACCTTATGGATTGTATCTTTCGCAGAACAGACTGACTTCTTTACCTTCCGACTCATTTGCAGGTTTGATTACAAGAATTGGTCAAAAAGGAGGATTCATTGAAATTTCTGGTAAAGCATATATTGCCTTTATTATCTTATTGTTTTTTAACTTTCGGATACAGTCTCTACAGGTAGTCTAAGGTTTTGTTCTCAAAGCTCATATATGAAAAGAGCCGGGTTCGAAACTCGCCGGAATGCGGACTAGAACTCTTTCGAAAGATCCCCCCCCCCCACATCCTAAGGAGTTCATTCTCTTTCCAAAGCTTAGGTCCTTAGCGTAGGCGATCGGTTCTAACCTACATACTATCAGATACAATCTCGACTGAAATTATAAAAGCTGATATGCGTCGGGAAAAAAAAAAAAAAAAAAAAAACAAGAAAGAAAAATCATACAGCACGCATTCATTAGTAACCCTTTCCAACTGTACGTAATTGTTGTATCGAATAACTTTTAATCTGAAAAAGTTAATCATATCATATTCTATGCAAAACATTATTTTGTAATAACATTTGTACATAACATTTTCATATTAGTGAAATGTACACATAAAAAGATTTGTCGTCTCAGTTGAGGAGTTGATTTCATATTCTTGGCCTCTCCACTTGTCGTTCCCAGAAGCCTGAGCCAATGTTATTCTATGGAGAATTTTGCCTCATTATAACTTATTAACTAATATATATTTTTAAATTCCGTTTTCACATTCAGAAACTTTACAACTATTAAACAATTTATCGCTTTCTAAAAATTATTTTTTTTTTTTTTTAAATATTTGATTTTGAGGTTGTAAAATGCAAATTTTCACGATGTGAAATTTTAATTTTTTTTTTTTTTAGCTTAAAAATGAAATCTTAAAAAAAAAAAAAATCAATTTTTAGAAAGCGATAAAAAAAAAAAGCCATTTTTTTTATATAGCGCGTACGATATTAGACCGAGTACAAAGCTATTTATAGGAAACTTGGCATACTATATTAGACACAGCATACTGCAATCAGAATGCAAAAATGTTAAACACAAAATATGAGCATTTTTACTAAATAATTTTTTAATACATACGCGCAATCTTTAACGAAATTTTATTTGCGCTACTTATATGAAGACCTGAAACAAATATCGTGTAAATTCAAAAAGTTGTTGGTGACAGAATGAGTTCCTCTCAAAATAATAGCTAAATTGTATGGAGTTTTACTCCCGTTTTTATTTAGATTCAATCAATGGCAATACAGTGTTTGCTGATTGTAAATAAATATTGATAAAACCCCCTATTATCATCATCATCTTTTATTTATTTATTTTATTTATTTATTTTTATTTTACTTATTTATTTATTTATTTTGTATTTTATTTATTTATTTTTATTTTACTTATTTATTTATTTATTTTGTATTTTATTTATTTATTTTTATTTTACTTATTTATTTATTTATTTTGTATTTTATTTATTTATTTTTATTTTACTTATTTATTTATTTATTTTGTATTTTATTTATTTATTTTATTTCATTTTAATTATTTATTTATTTATTTTTAGAACTGAAATTCAGTTCGTCCTATCTCCTACAGCTTTTTGAATTTACACGATATTTGTTTGAGATTTTCATATGAGTAGCTCATTAATTTGGGCTAATAAATTATGCAAATGAAATGTTTTTAAAGCTTGCGCATGCGTAGCTAAAAACTATTTAGTAAAAATGTTCATATTTCATAAGATATATGTAATATTTTTGCATCCTGATTGCAGTATGCTGTGTCTAATGTAGTATGCCAAGTTTCCTAAAAATGGCTGTGCACTGGCTCTAATATCTATGTATTATAATTTAAAAAATGGCAATTTTTTCTTTTTCAGTTTTCTAAAAAAAAACCGTTATATCACCATGAATATATGTGGTTGTTTCATAAAAATTTGTACAGATAATTCGAAAAAGCTTCTTAATCACGTGCTTCAGCCAAAACGCATTTCAAACATATTACCTTTTGCAGGGTGATCCAAAGCATTTTGATTTTTGTTAATTTTTTACTAGCCCCCTTTTTCTCTTCAGGACAAAACTTTTAATGAAATATATGAGGTATAACATGTTCTTTGTATTTCTAAAGTTTCAAGGTTATACGTAAAAATTCTTCCTAGATATTTGACAAAACGTCTAAATTGGAAAATGTCCCAATACTTATTGGTAGATAGTGTATTACACTATCAATGTTTTGATTTTTCTTTGGAGAAATAGAGAGGAATTTTACTGGTGTAGACAGAGGTAAAAATAATATATAAATCAAATTTATCGATCGTATGAAAATAAATTCCAAAATTATGAGGCAAATCAATAGCATACTCATAACATATACACTCATGTTTGTAAAAAATGCAACACCATGAAGGAATCCTCAGAATCAAATGAAATTTAATGCACAAACGACTTGCATTAGTACAAATAAATGATTAAATTTTCAAAGAAAAACAAAATATTAAGTGTTTGAAATCAGTATTTGGTGTGGCCCCCATGCGCTGCAATAAGTGCTGCTATACGACGTGGCATAGAGTCAAACAGATTTTGAATGTATGCTTGGGAAAGAGCATTCCATATTTCTTGTAGGCGTACCCAAAGGTCATCTCTTGAAGCTGTAGGACGAGGATCACGAACGAGACGCCGACCAATGAAATTCTACACATGTTCAGTCAGTGGCATATCCGGTGAATAAGCAGGTCACAAAAGAAGCTGTATGTTTTCTGCTGAAAAGAAGTCTTGCAAATTTCTTTCCGCATGTGGTCGGGCATTATCTTGCTTAAAGATAGCTCGAGGAATGCCTTGAAAGAAAGGAACGACTTGACTCCAGCACTTCTCTGATGTATCTGTCGCTGTTAAGATTACCTACAGTTCGTAGCAACAGAGATCGTCCATGATACGCAATCGCATCCCAGACCATAACTCCGAGTGTTCGTCCACTATGGCGTTCGATAATGTACTCCGGAAGGTAGCATTCACCGGCATAGCATCTAACATGAATGCGGCCATCATGATACCTCAAATTAAAGCGGGATTCGTCAGAAAATACCACTTGCTGCCTAACTGCACGCCAGTCTCTATGTGTATGAGCCCATTACAGTCGCAAGCGTCGATGGTTTCGCGTGAGGGGGATCATGTATAAAGGAGTTCGTACACGTAGTCCATGGCGCAACAGACGTCGACGAATTGACGAAGCAGACAGTGATACACCTGTAGCAGTGGATCAATGTGCTGCCAACTGTTTAGATGAAGCTGTATGCTCTATCAGCGCCATGCGAACCAAGCGTCTATCATCACGCATTGACGTGATTTTTCAGCGTCCACTCACAGATTTTCGAGTTGTCCGGTTCTCGTCTGTCCACTTCTTTCAGACTCGTATCACTGTGCTGCTGTTACGCTGCACACGAGCTGCTTTTACGCGATAGGAAAATCTTCCTTCACGAAGGCCAATGATTCGCCCCATTCAAACTTCATAAGTTGTTCAAATTTCGCCCTCTGTCGTCGACGAGGCATTCATAATTACATTTCTCCTCACGTTTACCACAAAGAGATAAACATAAACTATTTTAAACATGCTGCTACAGTTCTTTATTTATAGGGTTTCAGCAGCAGTCCAGAGGGCGCTTGTAAGCCTATGCACGCGTGGTGGCTTCGAAATTTTAATCATATTCTTTATACAGTATAATTTGCATTTCCTGAAAATTTCAGCTCAATCGCGTCATTCTTTCATGGTTTTGCAATTTTCACAAACATGAGTGTAGTATGCATGTTTCTATTGCGTAAAAAAAAGAGAGAGATAATATGTAAAAATAGACTGTTTAAAAATACAGTATACATTTTTAACTTGTCCTATACTTTTTATGTTCATAAATAATTAGTAAAGAAATCATTATATTCTTTAACCACTTTTCTTGCGACCATGGTAGCTTCTACGCAAGTGCTGACTCAACACAAATACACACATGGCAGCGCACAGATATTCACGTACGTGCATACACGCCATACAAAAACATTTATTTATACGTACACAAAGTCTTACATCACTCATAAATTACCAAATACTTCCCATATTTATTGGGAAAGACACAGGTATTATTGGCGAAACTGCTGAAAGTCTGTTAAGAGGCGGATTTCGATTAACGTTTCCAACTACTTTAATTTTATTTTTACAGAGGGCTGGGCCAGGTCGAGGTTTTTATTTTTATATCGCAGTTGCCCTGAAATTTCTGGCCCTTACAGACCTCTAGTTTTTTGTGCTTTGTACACATTAAAAGTTAAAACGATATCCATTTTAATGACGCGCTGATGCGTGGCTTTTGAACAGAATATTAAACGCTCTATAAATTATCGCCGCTAGCAGCTAAACCCTGTGTTATTTTATGAGAAAGTCTGTTATTCAGATTAGTCATTATCTAACGTCTTTTCTCAATTTTATTTTCACATTCAGAAAATTCAGAACCATTAAAAAATGATTCTCATTTTTTTAATTTTTTAAGTGTATAATTTTGAAATTGTAAAGTTGAAGAATTGAATTAAGTGATTTATTTATTTATTTATTTATTTATTAAGCTTTAAAATAAAAATGTTAAAAACTTAAAAAATATCAATTTTTGAAAAACGAAAATCAATTAACTGCTGTAAATTTTCTAAACGTTAAAAGGGAATTAAAAAAAATATATATACCGGGTGATCCAAAAGTCAGGACCAACTTTAAAAATGAATAATTCGAAAACGAATCAAGATACAAAGATACGGTGTGCACCAAACGGATGAAAAAGAAACCGGGTTTTGTGTGGTAAAGGAAAAAAATTACTTCAGTTGGCGACCAACAGATGGCGCTATAGTGTTTTATTTCACCAAAAGATGATTTACAAATGAAAAAAAAAAATGTTGACAACTTACAAGTCAGCTTAATTACAGTTAATTAGTACTACTACAGTAACTGTTCAATGTCCATCATTCAGAAGTACAGCTGTGAGATGATTCACCACATCGTTCACAGCATTGAGTAGCATTTCTTGCGTTATGGTAGACAAATTTTGGCGGATGGCATCTTTCAGTGCTCCTAGTGATGCCGGTTGGTCGTGGTACACTTTTGACTTCCAAGAATCCCCACAGCCAAAAGTCACAGGGTGTCAGATCGGGAGATCTTGGAGGCCATGCGTGATTAAAGAAGCGACTGAGAATGCGATATTTCGATGCATATAAGCTTCGACTACCATTACCTGCTGTAGTTATTCTTTTTTATATCGTTTGTTGCTTTGCATAATCCTACATCAGAAATACGACAGCGCCATCTGTTGGTCGCCAACAGAACTATTTTTTTTTTCTTTGCCACACAAAAACCGGCTTCTTTTCCATCCGTTTGGTGCAAACCGTATCTTTGTATCTTGATTCGTTTTCGAATTATTCATTTTTAAAGTTTGTCCTGACTTTTGGATCACCCGGTATATATATATAGGCGGTAATGAGTAATTTGCACAACGAATTTCCTCATAGAATAACACGAGGCTGGGCTACCATTCACGTTAGGCGTGTCAACTTGAAGTGGTTTTTTAAGGTGAATAATAATGGAAACACTTTCGGTTTTTTACGTTTTGTCGAATATCTTGAAAAATATTCAATGTGTTGTTCTTTAATTTTGGGAATAAGGAAAACATATCTTCCTCGTATTTTTCAGCAAAGATTTTGTTACGAAGGCCCTTAGGGAACGAACAATAAATCCAATAAAATAAAAAGGATTTGGGATTATCCTGTATCTGGGAAAGCGTCGATTTATCAGAAAATTTTAGATATGGTTATAAATGCTATATTTTATACGTGCGTAAAGTTTTGTGAGGATAGCTTAAATATTTAAATATTTATTAATATTTTATTTAAGAATGCAAAAAAATTTCGCAAGTTTTTACTTTATAACTTCAAAGATTTTTTTCAAATTTCATGAAAGTTTCGGAAAACATGACAACGTATGCCAAATCATTATACTATAGTTTAAAACAAATACATTTGATATTCAAAGATATATGCGCGGACTGTCGCAAAAAAATTTGACAACTCTATACTCAACTGTATAGAGCACCTTATAAAAAAAATCCCGTTGGATATCATAAAAATTCATAAATATATCGGTGATTAAATGAGCTGATTTTCAGCTGTTTTCTAAAAAGGTCTTTACGATAAGAGGTCCTTCACAAATGAAAATTCGTATCAGAAAAAAATTCCGTTTTTCTTTTCAAACAATTCCCCCTTATATATATATATATATATATATATATATGTGTGTATATATAGGTATGTAGTAGATACCTATTAAAAAAAAAATAATAATAATAATCACAAATACTGTATTAAGTTTCATTGAGTAACATAGTTTTTTCAAACGATGCACTGAAAGTACAAAGTTTCGACTCAATCAGCATTTTAGTTACAGCTACAGAGTGCTCTGAATAGGCCAAGTTTAATTACGATCACCGTGTATATATATATATATATATATATATATATATATATATATATGATATAAGAAATGAATTCAAATATTTAATATAAGAACGGAAAATTATGTGAAACAAAGTCAATATTTAAACAAATGAAACTGAAATAAAATTAAGAAGGAGCAGAGGATACCACGGCTTAATGCTTCTATTATACACAGAAATTTTTCGCACAACTTTTGAGCCGATTGTTAATTTCAGACAATTTTGTTGGCTTAAATCGCCTCAAGGCCTAGTGTAATAGGAGTTCGAAATACGAAAAAAAATTTCTGTCTTGTCATAAAAAGTTGTTTGTACGAACAATTTCTCTTACGATGATAAACTAATGAGAAAAAAAGCTCGTTATACTTGCCGAGAAAAGACGGGGTCGGCGGCGTGAAGTCATTCATTGTTCTCTACATTCTACTATGAAGACTTCGCATAGGCTCCGGAAAAGAGAAGTAAATTGCTGCGCCTTAACATGTTCTGAACACCTTGAAAATCTGTTTTTTTGGACGACCTTTGACTCAACCTTTCAACCCTTTTTCGGATTTCGACCTCCAGAAATTGAAACAAAAATCGGCTCAAATGAAAGTTTTGTGAAAAGTTTCGGTGTGTAATAGCAGAATAAGACGGGTGGAGCGGGTTAAACAAGTTTTACGGGCACCCAACTTTACCCAAAACTTCTGCAAGTCCATATGATAAGAAAGAAACTGTTAAGATGAATTATTATTATTATTAGGGGGGAAATTATTTTCAAACATTTATATTTTATTTTAAAATATTATTCTCTCTGTAGAGTTATAATTAATGATGACAGATCATAATTATAAAATACTACAAAGATATTTGAAATAAGTATAGGATCATCCACAACCAAGAAGCATTATAACAGGTTGAAAAAAAAAATTAATAATACGCACAGCTAATGCAATTTTCCTTCTATACATTTTTAATACAGTTTCAGCAACCCAATCAACCAACTAATCCAAACAACGCCATCCATTCCTCGTAATCATTCAACTGCCCACCCATCCTCTACCCTTTTTATTTCATTTTTATTTATTTTTATTTTTATGCACGCACATACACACGGAAAAAAATATACTTTTTTTTTTTTTTTTTTTTTTAATATGTATTAATTTCAACATACCATAGAAAATTAAAGAAAGGTTAGGGAACAAACAAATTTTTGGGAAGAACCACTATAAGTAGTATCATATATAATACAAGTTTTAATATTTTTGTTTCTGAACTTTATTGAACATAAATTATTAATTGTAAAAATAAAGTTGAGGGTAATGTTTCGAAATACCAAAATTTTTAAGCATGATTTGAAATAAATAAATACTGGTATTTAAAATTAACCCTTTCAGTCGCAGTGTTCCCGCTGATGGAACACCTAATTTTAATTCTCAAATGCAAAAACTCATACCGGAAATTGTTTAGCAAAAATTTATATTTATAACATAGCAGAAAAGGCCCTTTTTTTAACCCTGAAAATTAAAAATTTCTTTTATTTTAATTTTGTTCGTAAATTCCGGTGGGAGTGTAATTTAAATGGTCTGAATTACCCTGCGCCGCAAAGGGTTAAAGCAACAACGTGTTTACCATTTACTTATTTTGCTTATAACTTTTAAACAAATAAAGATATAAGCATAAAATTTGGAAAGTATGTCCTTTATCATACCATTAATTGAATTTTACACAATTTCAGCATAAGTAATGATTTTTAAACTGATAATTATTCAATTTTTCTCAAAAATAAGCTTTGGAAAATGAAAAATTTCAACAACTTTGGAAAAGAAAACTTGATGAAAAATGGTTATAAGGATGCATTACTGATAGGTGATAATGCACATGCATCCATGTGTTAGATTGAAACAGGATCTTTTTACCTGTATTCATTTTTTTGTTTCTTCTTTTTTCTTCTTTTTTTCACATGTGAATAACTTTTTAAAATATATACATACAAACGTGAAAATTGGATAAAGACGTTCATTATAAAATTATTTATCGACGTTTTTATTATTCTGGTGATGCTCATAGTTTACAAATTAGTGATTACATTTTTTCAAAAAGTCCGTTATAAAAGTAAAAGAAAAGTGGATACAAAAAGAAAAATCCGGATTTAGTTTGACGTTTGAAAGCATGGGCGTTATCATCTATCTGTAATGCATCGTTAACACTATTTTTCATTAAGTTTTTCTTTTCTAAAATTGTTGAATTTTTTCCTTTTTTCCAAAATTTACTTTTGAGAAAAATTGAACAATTATAAGTTCAAAAATTTTTACTTTTCTAAAGTTATGTAAAATTTGATTAATGATATAATAACAAACATGTCATACAAATTTTTTATTTATATGTTTTAAAATTTTCTGCAGAAGAAGAAAACGAGAAAACAGGTTGTTGCTTTAATTTTCAACACCAGTGTATATTAACCTTAAAGCGAAAATCACTGCGTTTATCATAAAAGTCGGTAAGTATTTCATTATTGCGTAGTTTAATTTCCAAGAATTAAAAAATTAAAAGGGGAAAGAAAGAGAATAATTAACTTTCTCTCACCAGGCCTGTGATTCTCCAAAAAATTAAAATCCAAAAATTATGCTCCCATAAAATATATTTTTGCCGTACAATCGAAATTTGGCAGAAAGCCAAATTTCGCTCACCCCTTATACAAAATTCTCTCTCTCTCTCTCTCTCTCTTTTTTTTTTTTTTTTTTTTTTTTTTTGTGGAAAGACGCACATAAATTTTCATTTCAGGCATTTTCTAAAATTTTCAAAAAAGGTAAAATTTAAAAACTATCCATCAATATATATATATATATATACTAGCTGACCCGACAAACGTTGTTTTGTCATACAAATTATTTCTAGAGAATATTTTGCTAGAAAAAAAAAATAACTAACTTATTGTAAGTGTGTAAGGATGTGGTATATAAGTGAAACAGGTATGGAGCGCTGTGAACGGTGACTGTGAATTCCGATTATAACGTAAAAGACGTAATTACCGAAATTTTCGCTACTTGCTACTTGCTACTTTTTACTTGCTACTTGTTATTTAAAACCTCCGCTGAATATCGAACAGCACAAAATTTTATTTCATACGGCAAATATTTTAATTTATGAGAGAATCTCTGATAGCAACGAATTTCACATGAAAATTCCGTCTTTTTTGAATAAGCTGTAACAATCTGGACCGATTTGATGAAAATTTTTATCAAAAAGATATTACAATATCTAACATCATTACATGTACATTTATTACAATTCAATCAATCGATGCATGTGAGTATGTGTATAGTATGAGCGAAATGAAATGTAGAGTTCGTATTGAATAAAAACTTAAACTCGTTTTAATTAAAGGTGAGAAAGTTGAAACTCAATTTATTTTATAACAGGTATATTTTTTTAATCTACAAAAACTTAATTTATCGTAATGCCATTGGATGTACAATATTTTTGGTTAATCCTTGAGGAGTGTACACAAATTCGAAGTTTTTCCAACTCTGGAACACACAACATATAATTGTCCGCGAGAAAAGCACGGATTTTCTAAATCTAAGCCACAAATTGGGATCCCTTTGGTGACGTTAAATATTTTAAGCCATTTTTGCAATGAATTGAAATGGATATCTCAATTGTGGAACTAAAGATATTGGCGAGAAGCGTGTTAGATACTTCGGTGCCAAATTTCAAATTTTGCCAAAGTGATCCGATACTAAAGGTGTTCCATACAAAAAATAAATAAATAAAATATCAGTGACATACACACGCACAAAAGTATGGGACCCCATTGGTGACTTTAAATATTTTAAGCCATTTTTGCGATGAATTGAAATGGCTATCTCAATTGTGGAACTAAAGATCTTGGCGAGAAGCGTCCGAGCTACCTCGGTGCCAAATTTTCCATACAATAAATAAATAAATAAAATATCAGTGACATACACTCGCAGAAAAGTATGGGACCCCTTTGGTGACTTTAAATATTTTAAACCACTTTTGCGATGAATTGAAATGGCTACCTCAATTGTGGAACTAAAGTTCTTGCCGAGAAGCGTCCGAGCTACTTCGGTGCCAAATTTCAAATTTTGCCGAAGGGATTCGATACTAAAGGTGTTCCATTCAAAAAATAAATAAATAAAATATAATAAATTAGCTACACAAATAAATTTGTAGGTTAGTGTGGTTGTTAATCAACGCGCGTGTAAATTTGATAGAAAATTATATAAAATACTCACTCCAATTCTGCACTAAATTTCCAAAATGTATTGTTTTTTTATGCACACTTCAAAACTCTTCAAACACTAATTACATCTTGATGTAATGTTTCAATTAGGACACAGTTTTTTGTATAACAATAATAACACGAAGTTACAAAATATTTTCCTGAATTTGATCGCAGCACCAACTGTCGGGACAATCTGGAATTACAATAGAATATACGCAAGCGAAGTGTGACGTCACTGACCGTCAGTGGATCCAAGAAAAAGATTTCTTATGTTAATCTCCCATTGGATTTTTTATAAAAAATTATTAAAAATCGAGGAAAATTATTTCTCGATTTTAATCCCCGTATTTGGGTATAGATATGTATTAGTTATCGTATGCATGCGTTAGATTGAGTTATTTTGCTCTCAAATTGACAAAATTTTAATTTTAAATTTAAAAACTCCGTCTTCCTTGGCGTTTTTTTTTTTTTTTTTTTTTTTTTTTTTTTTTTTTTTGTATTTGGCGATCAAAAACGTAATACGAAAATATACATGACAGATGTGTATTTTCGTAATATGTATTGTACGAAATTTTTTCATATTATTCATTACTCTCTTAATATAAGTTGTTGAAATAACCATTATTTTTGAAAGAAATTAAATATGTTCGCCAGATGATATGGCGATATTTTTCTTTTCCGCCAAGGATGACAGAGTTTTGAGATTAAAAATTCAAATTTTATCAATTTTAATCAATTTTACCTTTTTTTTGTAAATCTAAACCATTCTCGAATCCACCTGAAGACACACAAAAAATTTCATTAAACTCGGTCCAGCCGTTTAGGAGGAGTTCAGTGACACATACACACGCACAAAAGAAATATATATATATAAATATTATTTTTAGTACAAAGATTTTACATTCCTGCTCAAAAGTTTAGCAAGATTTGCAAACGATCAGTTTTTTTTTTTTTTTCAAATTAAAACCTTATCTCTCAATGAAATATTTTCAAGCATTGAGTATTTAAAGGGCAGGGCCGTCCTCATGTTTTTCAGCGAAGATTGGATTAAGACAACAATTAGCGGGCCGGTAGCAAATTGAGCAAAACTAATAATGTTTGTGATAACCCTGTATCGATAAGTGAAAGAAATGAACTGTAACTTTAGGATATGTTAATATAGACCCAGTTCAATTTGTGGATGAATTTATGTTCCGACAGCATGTTAAATAACGGACATATAAGTATTTATTTTAAAACTCCAAACAAAATCAACATGTTTTTTATTTATAATATACAGAGTTTTTAACGAAAATCATTCCCACTTTCAGATAAGTTGGAAAAACTCTTTTAAAGCAATATACTGCAATCGGAATACAAATATCTTAAATATCTCATGAAATATGAACATTTTTATGAAAAACGTTTTTACTACGCATGTGCGAAAGATAAAATATTTTTTATTGCATAGTTTAAATAGAATAAAAATTAAGCGAATTGTACGAAAAAGAACGAGCTAGATTTTAGATATTTCCCAAAAGTTGAAATTTCTTAAGGGTTTTTTCACATGCTGCGTAATTAATGTGAAGATCAAATTATTTCAACCACGCTCCAAATGTACTTTTTTGTGAAAAACCCCTTATAAGCTTGTAACTCTAACATATTTTTGTTTATTTACTATGATCTGTGAGATCATAAGGGGTTTTTCCCAAAAAACAACCTTTGGAAAGTAGTTGAAATAATTGGATCTTCAAATTAATTACGCGGCATGGGAAAAAACCCTTAAGAAATTTCAACTTCTGGAAAATATCTAAAATCTAGCTTGTTCTTTTTCGTACAATTCGCTTAATTTTTATTCTATTCAAATGCACTTTTGATAAAAGTTGCCCAATACATCCAACTTTCAACCTATACATTTTTGTAGGAAATTTTACGTAGATTAATTTTGTAATTAACATTGTTTCTCTAAATGCGATAGTTTCTAAGATATTTAATAAAAACTGAAAAGTGCCCTCCTTAAATGCCCCCCTGCCCCCCGCTCACCCACCACGGGCTGGGACTTTTAGTATGTTGTTCAGGACCCTCTTGGCTATGAGTATGCAAAATTTCAAAAGTACACGATTTTTTTTTTAATGTTGATCGGTTTTGGGTCTTCATTATCTGGATTTTTACTCAAACCGCCTACTAGCCTTAAAATTACTTAAAACTTACAAAATATGCTGTATTATCCTTGCATATTCCCTATGTATATATTTGTTTTGTACATTAGAAAATATTTGACAATGCACACTTTAGTTGATTTTACTATTGCAAAGAAGAATTTTTCAAGAAAATGTGTTATTTTATACCCCTATATCTTCTAAACTATTGATCATACAAACAAAATGTAATATACATTTTTGTAGGAAATTTTACGTAGATTAATTTTGTTATTGATATTTTTTCTCTGAATACGATATTTTTAAAGATATTTAATAAAAACTGAAAATTGCCCCCCATAAATGCCCCCCTGCCCCCCCGCTCACCCACCACGGGCGGGGACTTTTAGTATGTTGTTCAGGACCCTCTTGGCTATAAATATGCAAAATTTCAAAACTACACGATTTTTTTTTTCTATTTATCCTATTTTGACTGGACTACTATGCAATAAAAGACGTTTTATCTTTCGCACATGCGCAGTAAAAACATTTTTCCTAAAAATGTTCATATTTCATGAGCTATTTAAGATATTTGTATTCCGATTGCAGTATATTGTTTTAAAATGTTTTTACAACTTATCTGAAAGTGGGAATAATTTTCGTTAAAAACTCTGTGTATTATAAATAAAAAACATGTTGATTGTTTTTGGAGTTTTAAAATAAATGCTTATATATCCGTTATTTAACATGCTGTTAGAACACAAATTCATCCACAAATTGAACTGGGTCTATATTAACATATCCTAAAGTTACAGTTCATTTCGTTCACTTAACGATACAGGGTGATCACAAACATTATTAGTTTTGCTCAATTTGTTACCGGCCCGCTAGTTGTTGTCTTAATCCAGTCTTCACTGAAAAACATGAGGAAGACCCAGTCCTTTAAATATTCAATGCTTGAAAATATTTCATTGAGAGATAAGTTTTTAATTTGAAAAAAAACTGATCGTTTGCAAATCTTGTAAACTTTTGAGCAGGAGTGTAGTTGAACATTTTTCTAACTGATACTACGTTGCGGCGCCCATCCACCCAATTACATGTCCCGCCTCCCCCCTCTTCCCTCAAGCACACAGTCTTGAAAAAATAAATAAATAAATAAATAATAATAATAATAATAATAATAATGCATTAAACATAAATGTGTATATATATACATATAAGACTTTTTTTTTTTTTTTTTTAAGTAAAGCTTCCAGATTCATATTGCATAAACATTCCTTCTAGAAAAGAAAAAAAAAAATGTCCGATCTGTTCGTGCTTCGATCCCACTGTCTATTGTAAAAACGCACGCAAATAGCTCATTATATTATTCGTTTACATTAATAATATGTATTAACATTTAAAATTATATCTTTTACAATAACTCAAACGACAGATTTTTTTATAAACATGTTTTTATTTGAAAATTTGTCATGCAAGTTTATAATAACGTAATTCACACCTTAGATTTTATTAAATGGAGATTGTATCGTTGACAGTTTTCTGATTTGTTAACGATTTTATTAGTTTTTCATACAGGATCAATCCTTATAATAGTAGCGAAAACTTTGTATAAAATTGTATCAACACAGTAACTACATCAAGAATGTGTATAAAATATTTACGGCATATGAAATTAACCATAAGTGGCTATTTAATAACCGCCTTTGATGCTCAAATTTATTGCATACTAGCAGGCTTTGTCCGCTTCACTGGACACTATATTTAAATGAGTTTTCAAAATTCTATATCCTTATTAAAAAATCTCAAAAAATTAAAAATTAAAAGTCGCTTAAATCAGAGGTTTCGAGAAATTTCACTAAAGTACATATTGCTTACAATTATTGAACACCCCCACACCAAATTTTGCCATTGAAGCAGATTTAAGTTTGAAACGATGTTTTTTGTCCCGCCCGCATTTCGCAAAATCCTTTTTGAGTGCGTGCTGTATGCGCATATCCATAACACATAAAAAACTCGCTTTCTTGAGATAAATTGGAGCACAGATATGTTTGAAAACGTGCTTCCCCACCCCCTCCACGCTCTTAAAGGGTGGGGAAGGGGGGGGGAATTTCGCAAAATCTCCTTATACTACGTGTTGGATATATGTATATAACCGACCTACACATAAAAAATCGCTTTTCTAAGATCATTTGGAGCAGATTTAAGAATGAAAACGTGTTTTTTGCCCGCAATCAATACATTATTATTATTATTATTAATTAATTAATTAATTTTTTTTTTCAGCCACAACCCCGAGAAAGTAATTTTTCAAAATCCCTTTGTTGTGTGTGTTTTGGATGCACATAACCAATCGACATGTCAAAAAATCGCTTTCCTGAGGTAACTTGGAGCAGAGTTACTCTTAAAAACTTGTTTTACCCCACAGCCTTTAAAAGTGGGGAAGGGAAAATTACTCAGCATCCCTTTATAGTGCATGTTAGGTATATATTAATCTTACTGTGAGATAATTTGCAGCAAAGTAACGCTTGGAAACGTGTTTATTGCCCACCCCAGAACCCAAGGAAGATTGGGGGAATTTCATAAAATGTCGTTACAATAAGTGTCGGATACTATAAACAATTTACACACCAAACTTCGTGAGCGTAGCTCCCATAGATTTCCCAAGACAAATTTAGCGCTAAAAGGAGGGTCTCGAATTTTCCCTACAAAATGCCCCCTCCTTCCTGAAATCCAAAATCACAAAAGAAAGAAAAAAAAAAAAAAAAAAGAGTTTTTGGAAATATCCTAAAGAAGGCGCAAGGCTGTACCATTTTTGGTAGGAATCTACTCAAAAATCCAGAATTTATGAAATTTCTCCCCGAAAATCGACTATCCCCCAACCCTCCTTAAAAATCAAAAATTCCAAAATCGCAGATTTTTTTTTTTTTTTTTTTTTCCTGATTCAAGTAAGTCTAGTCTCCCTATGTGCAATTTCTTCACTGTGAAGTAATTTGGAGCCAAGTTATGCTGACAAACGTGTTTTTGGGAGGGAGAGGGAATTTCGTAAAGTCCCGTTATTATACATGTCAGATACATATATTCCACGCACCAAAATTCGTGACGCAGCTCCCATAGATTTCTCAGGAGAAATTTAGCTTTAGAAGTTCCTCGAATTTGCCCCCCACGTAACGCCCCTCAACAACAACAACAACAACAACAACAAAAAAAAAAAAAAAAAAAAAAAAAAAAAAGAAAGAAAAAAAGAAAAGAAAAGGGTTTTGGAAAGTATCCTAAGGAAGAGGCGTGGCTGTTTTCAACATCTTTGTACCATTTTTGATAGAGTTCGACTCAAAAATTTGGAATTTAAAATATTCCCCTGAAAATCGATTTTTCTCTTCTTTCCCTCTTAAAAGTCAAAAATTCCAAAATCACAAAAAAATGGTTTTATTTTACTTAAGTCTAGTCTCCCCCATGTGCAATTTCTTCATCGTGAAGTAATTTGGAGTCGAGTTATGCTTACACACGCGTTTTTGCTTCTTGCCATCCCCCCCCCCCACACACACACAGGGGGAAGGAGGAGGGAATTTCGTAAAATCTCGTTATTACAGGTGTCGGATATATATAAACAGTCCATGCACTAAATCCATGCACTCACATAGATTTCCCAAGAAAAATTTAGCGCAAAAAGGGAGGGGTTGTTTCGAATTTGAAAAAAATTCCTCAAAAAAAAAAAAAAAATCGAAAATCACAAAAAAGTCAAAAAGGAATTTTTTGGAAATATGCTAAAAAAGAGGCATGGCTGTTTTCAACATCCTTTGTATCATTTTTGATAGAGTTGGACTCAAAAATCCGGAATTTGCGAAATCCCCCCCCCCCTCGCAAATCGATTTTTCCTTTCCTTCCCCATTAAAAACTGAAAATCCCAAAATCTAAAAAAATGGAGTTTTTGTACTCAAGTCTAGTCTCCCCATGTGCAATTTCTTCACCGTGAAGTAATTTGGAGCCGAGTTGAGATTATGTGTTTTGATCTCGACCCCTCCCCCCTCCCTACGGCAAGAACGAGGGGGGAGGGGAATTTCAAAAAAGTTGATAGATATAATTTTAAGTTGGGTACAGACCTTAATTTCTTGCAAAGTGTCGTTGAATTCTGTCTGGCAGTTCTCGCGTAATAATCGGACAAAAATAGCTTTACAGACATACAGACACAACGACCCACACACACATACACACAGAAATTTTTCTGGAGTCATTTTTGGCTACCGCTATGTGAGAAACGTGAAGATATCGCAAAAATTTTTTATTTTGAAAAATTTACAGACAAAAAAGTGTGATTTTATTAATGTAGAAGATTACATTTAAAAGAAATTTTATATAATCAAAGCACCAATTGTGCAATATGGCAACCGAGCAAGAGTGTTATTTATCTGTTTCATTTTCTAATTTTATTTGAAAATCACAAGCAAAATTAAAGTGAACCTCAAAGAAAATTAAAAGCATTTAAGTTATTTAATAGAAAAACAAATCTTCTTCAATGCATTAACTTTTCCAATAAAATAAATCACGTTTTGTCCATTATTTATTAAAAAAATATGAAATTTATCAACTATACTTCATTTTTAGTATGTTTAGAAACTAACAAAGAGAATGTTTTGGTGGTGTTTTTCTGGAAAGATGAATTACTTGCACGTTAATAATTAATGAAATGTTGAATGCTTTTTTTTCCCCTGTCTGTTTTAGTTCTCTGTGAAAAAATATTTTTAGTTGTTAAAGAAATCTAAAAATATTACATAACTGAAATATATATTTATCAATATGTTGTACAGAAAATAAATACGGATAATTAATAAGTCTCTTATTACAGCATTATTTCAAAAGTTGATGATTATCAAGTACAGATAATCTGAACGATAACAGCATCTATATTTAAAGCATCCCCCCCACTTTATTAAACATTATTTTTTATTACATACTTTACAAATATTTCTTGCCAATTTTATACTTTAATTTATACTTCCACTATTGCTTAATAACAGATTCCATCTTCGCTCTTTTTCATAATATAAATATGCATATTACACTCTTTCGTGATTTCCCCCCCCCCCCTCCTCCCCGTAATCGTAGATAAAATAATAGAATGCATAAATAAATAGCACGGCTATAAAAGGTTTGGAATCCTAACTTTGAATAACTGTAAAAAAAATTTAATACAATTTTCAATGTAAATGGTATTTTAGTTCATAAAATTCAATTACATAAAACAATATGTACCTTTTAAAAGTTCTAATATTATCTATATCAAATATGAAAAATATAAAATGCAATTTAAAAAAGAAAAAAAAAGAAAGAAGAAGAAGAAGAAGAAGCTAAAGGTTTTTTTTTTTTTTTTTAAAGGAACTCAGTCTGCGATAAGAGGATTTCTACCTTGTTGCTAATATATACATATAGGGTAGGTGCTCCAGTGATTGGCATGCTTCAGTAATTGACATCTATCCCGAAATAATTAATAAATAATAAAAATAATAAAACATATATTTTACATATAAGAATTTTAACATTTTATGTCAAACACTGGAACATAGGGTGCCAATTACTGATAAAATGAAAAACTGGCAGCGTCAATTACTGGAACAGTGAGTGGGTGTCAAATAAAAATTCATAAAAAAAAAATAATAATAATTGTTATCAAATGTATAGTATATATTTTAACATATATGGAGTTCTGAATGTCTTTCATACCATATGTACTAGCTTAAGATTTCTAAAAATATTTTCTCATGACTAGAACATTAAAAACATCAGAGGTTGCTCTAAAAGTGTCAATCACAGGTGCACTTACCCTATATATATATTTCCTTAAGAATTTTTTTGATGAACAAAAATGTTAAAAATATAAGGATAAACTAAATACAAAAATATACTCATGTTTCTTTTTCTTTTTTCCTTTTTAACTTCATCAACCTCTCAAGACAGTGTATTTATAAATATGTATGTATACACTGCCACACTGCTTCAACATAAATTACCGTATTCTTTGGATTTTAGATGTTTTGTCAAATATCTATAAAAAAAACTAGTTGGCATAGGTCGACACTACCCAGTTCCACATCATTTATTTATTCTCATAAATTTCTGTTATAGGTCACATTATATTCAAATTAGAAGGAATGAAGTCAATCAGCTCGAATGCAGAATGAAATGCCCAGCCACTAAGTTACCCTCCCTCCATTTCGATATATTTACCTTATCCTAATTTGTTGATTAATTTTATGAGGATCAATTTAATATTTCAGTTTTCGCGTAAATTCATAGCATTTTCCATTTCCAGTAATCCGTATAAAGCAAATGGGATTATTGTCCTATTCCGCCATCTTAAGCAATTCGCAAATTTAGAATAACTTATGAAGTTTTCAAAGTAGAACGTCCATAGTTAATGATGTTTATGCCAGTGTCATAAATGATACTTTAAAACTTGTCAGACATTTTTACAGTGACATTAATCTTCAAGGATATACAAAATATTTATATACCTAGTATGAACCTACGTTTACACGAAATTTTGTCCTAATCTCCAATATTAATAAAATCGCAACTTTGAATAAGTTAGGACGTTTTCAAAGTAGAAGGTTCATAACCATTGATGTTCATGCGAGTATCATATATGACATTTTGAAACTGGTCCAGTATATTTACAATGAAAATAATCCTCATAATACAAGTTTATGCAAAATTTTTCACTATTTTTCCCAAGTTTAGAAAAACACAAATTTTCATTAACTGACGAAGTTTCCAAATTAGAATGTTGAAAACAAATAGAGTTCTTGCCAGTGTCATAAGCGCTATTGTAAAACTGATCTGATCTTTTTACGACCATTTGTTCTTGAGATATCGTGTACACAGACTAACAAACCAACAAACTGACACTCTACAGAAGGACACAGCATCAATTTTGTGATTTTTGGATTCCCCAATCCTCAAAATGTTAAAAACGTCAAAAACTGAGATTGAAAATTTTCACGAACACCTACGTTCCGGTTCCTCATACCTATCGTATAATGGGGAAATGATAATTGATGAATTATTCTTAAACTCCGAGCATGTAAAGAACATGTTATACCTCCCATATTTTAGCGAAAAAGGAGACCAGCAAAAAATTAAAGAGACAGAACGTTTGCTATAACCCTGTAACAAGTAATGCTTCTGATGTATTGCAGCTGTAGCATGTTATTATGCGGCTTGTTTTGATTATCTGTATCCGTTTGTATCTGAGTAGCACAATACTGATGGAGATATAAAGGTTTCTTTCTTTAAAATAATTCAAAGACATTTTGCGTGTTTCTTTATTATAATGTGCAGATATGTGATGAAATATAAGTTTTCTTACCAAATAATTTTTAACTGCACATGCGCAAAGGTTGACAAAATATATTTTAGACTAGTTATTAGTCAAATGTATTTTAGATACTTATATTAGAACTCCTACATAGACAGGCTGACGCATCCGCCATTTTCTATCCCACAAGACCGGCTGACTATTTATTATTGGTGGTTTTTCTGCAATAAATTGCACGAATAACTCCAGAAAAGGGCACCGCCTGTTTATATTTTCTTCTAATCCAGAAAGAAGGAAAAAGTGGATTATAAATTGCAGATGTAACTCGTGAATACCCGCAGCAAGAGCACAATCGTGTAGCGTAAGATTCCCCTTATTTTCAAATTATTTCATTTTATTTTCAAAGTTGTTTGACAAATTTAATATGAATGTACTGTTTTTTAAGTTATTGTTTTAAATTCTTTTAAAATTAACTTTAATATTACATTTCTTTTAACGTGAAGGGTTGCAGTTTTGAGAATGTTGGCGATGTTCTTAAAATTGCCAGCTTGTTTGTTTCGTGATAAGAAGTTCTAGCTCACTTGATCTGTATAGAAGTTTAAAAGCGATAACAACGCTAATCAGGTAACCTAGCTTTTTCTACCGCCAATACTTGGGATAGAAAATGGCGGACACTGCGCCAGCTCTTATCATATAGGAGTCTTAACTTATATGAAAACTCCAAGCACGTATCATCGTGAACATTCGAAAAGTTATCGTCGATAAAATGAACTAAATTACGGCTCTTTAAAAAAAAAAAAAGAAAGAAAGAAAGAAAAAGAAAGAAAATGATAGACGGTTTTTATGCATATTTATTCATAATCAACCTATGCTATACTAATATAGATTAGATTTAAACAGGACTTTGGATGAAACTTTAATAATTATGCTTTTTTTTTCCCCCCGGGAGGAACTGAACTTCAGTTTATTCTAACAATGTTAACTTTTTTAATTTTCCTGATATTTTCTAGGGGTTTCATATAAGCAGCTCAATACATTTGGCTAATAAATCACACAAAATAAATCTTGTTAATATTTGCGCATGTTAAAAATCATTTGTAAAAATACTCATATTTTATTTTTATATTCTGATTGCAGTGTGTTATGTCTAACGTAATATTTCAAATGTCTTTAGAATGACACTGCATAGTGTTGAATAACCTGCATGTCATAATAAAAAATGGCAAAATTTTAAAGAAACATCCTCATGAATACACGTGCTATTAAGATACAAATTAATTCAAAGAATTAAAAGAAGTCCTTAATCGCATGCTACAGCTACAATACTTTTACAGTGCAGTCACAACTCTCTTTCTCTTTAATTTTTTACTTGCCTTCTTTTCGGCGTCGAGACAAAATTTTCGTTCGAACATATGAGGTTACACGCACGTAATTTCAGTTTAATTCGCCAAGTAATTTTCTGGGTACTTGACAAATATCTAAAATCGAAAATGTCCGATCATTTATGATAAGGTGACCGGGCATTTCAGTTTGTTCCATTAAAATGCTAACTTTTAAATTATTAACATAAGGATTATACTTTCAATTACAAAAAGTTTCACCTCTCTCTCTCTCTCTCTCTCTCTCTCTCTCTCTCTCTCTTATATATATATATATATATATATATATATATATATATATATATATATATATATATATATATATATATATATACAGGGAGGTTATAATTAAACTTCCCCTATAAACAGCATCCTACAGCGCAAACAGGTGAACGGAATGCAACGAAATTTGGTATATAGGCTATACACGAGATGTGCTCACGGAATTTCGAAAAAAAAAATGGTTCCAAAATGTCCACTAGAGGGCGCCTTTTGTGAAAAAACATTAAATTTAACACAATAAACGACCAAAACGGAATACAGAAAATATATTAACAATCCAGAACAAGAATTATGAGTAATAAAATGTAAAACTGGGAAAAGCTGTTCTAGGAGAAAAATGTCGAGATTTGCCTGCTTGCGAAGAAGAGGAAGCTTTATGCAATACAGGTATTACTTAATGTGGTTCGATGATAAGGTGATCAGAAACTAGTCAATAAATGTTAATATTGTTCTGTATTCCGTTTTGGTCGTTTATTGTGTTAAATTTAATGTTTTTCCGGAAAAGGCGCCCTCTAGTGGACATTTTGGAACTATTTTTTTTTTTTTTCAAAAACTCCGTGAGCGCATCTCGTGTATAGTCTATATACGAAAGTTCGTTGCATTCCGTTCCCCCCTTTACGCTGTAGGATGCTGTTTATAGGGGAAGTTTAATTATAACCACCCTGAATATTAAGAACAGAAAATTTAAAAATTACATTTTTATAACGGTCCTTTATACAAAAATTTCAAATTATAAAAATGAAGTTCACAATTTGAATAATCTTTTTTAAAAAATTGTATTTTAAAACATAATATTTAGTGAAATATCAAAGATTGAAAAAATGAAAATTTCAGGAATATTATTGCTTACTCCTTTTTCGCGTAAAAATTATATAAAAATTCTCTGGTTGAAGTGTCGTACATAGATTAAATACAATTTACACGTATACTTTTATTTATTTATTTATTTCTGTTTTTTTTTATTTGGTTTATTTTTATGAAATTAAATATTTACTTTAATTTAGCTACTGTTTATTTATTTATTTATTTTATTTGTTACAGTCATACAGATTTTAAAATTATGTGAACAGCATCAGGTGTCATATTAATTAAATATTACAAAACGTTAATCAGATATAGGAAGAGCTTTATTTTAATTAAAGGAAGGTAAGAAACATAATGATCTTTCGTGAAACAACCACGCGACTTCCATTACCAACTATTATACGTATTACATGTACTTTTTGGTGATGATACGATCAGAAGACATAAAATTGACCTAACAAAGTAAACACCTAAAAATTTTCCCGTAAGAGGAAACTGATATACGTGTAAAGTAAAGAAACACCAATTTCCGAGATCGAAAACTGACTTTAATCAAGATGACTGTTATTTCATCAGTAATAACTACGTAATACATGAGAAAGGATATCGCAAGTGGGTTTATGTAACAATTTTCCAAAATATTGTTAGAGGCGTTCTTGAGATACCAACTTTTACCAAAATATGGCATACTCAATTGTTGACCGGAAAACAACAATTACATGCAAAATTATATCTAAAAGCTGTTTAATATGTTGAGTGTGAAAAAAAATCTGTACAGCCGTTCTTAAAAGAACGCACTTGCAACACCTGAAATTGAGCTACTTATACAGGACATCTATCAGTTTTCCTAAACTAACCAACTAATTCATACTAAAGGACATTTAATAGAGTGTTTATATAGCAATTTTGAAGAAAATTGTTAGAGCCGTTTTTAAGATATGGACTTACGGTCCTATTTCTGGTTACCGATGTTCCACTTCTGTTTCTCCAATTTTCACCAAAAGTTGAAAAAAGCATCTGTACACCAGGCCTATCTCAATTCTGAAGTTTCGTAATTCTATCTTTATTAGTTTCGGAGATATGGTAGTCAAAAGATTCTCCACACACACATGCATACATACACACATACACACACTGCCCAATTGCCCAAAACCACTTTTTTGGACTCGGGAGACCTCAAAACATGTAAATCAAGTGAAAACTCGCTACCAAATTTTTGGACCGAGTACAATACTTCCATTACCTACGGTAGTCGAATAATAGAAGTAAAAAATAACATTGTGAAAGTAAAAGACACATTTTTAAGCGAGTATGGCCTGGCTGACAAAAAACAAACTTTCTAGTTAGAAGTCCGGAAAAAGAAAGCATTTTCCAAAAGCAAAAGTTTAGAGCTTTGTGTTAAACTTAAAAATTAAGTTGGAAAATTACAGAAATATTTCTTGTAATCTGTATACATAGTATATAAATATAATATATATTTTTTTTAATTATAGAAAAATTAAGCTTTCTTCTCTATACATTCAAATTGAAGTAACGGCAAATTTTACTGTAGCTATTGGTATTATACGATATGCTATGTGTTTTAAGCCTTATATATTGTGGAATGAACAATGAAGACAGTATGAAATCAGTCCATTTAACAAACTAAAATGATAATTTAAACTTGAACGGGTTGAGCCTAAGCCTAATTTTTTTTCTCTTCCCGGCAGGGCCAGGCCTGTATTTTTAATTTTTATCACGTGTCCATGTCTATATTTTTATTCAGGACCGGTCTAGTGAAATTCGTTATCATTCAGTCCGAGCCCATATCTGTAGCTGGAAATACATATGGAAAATTTTTTTCACTTTGTATTTAATTTAGGTTTTTGTAAATTATGTATCCCCTTAGCCCTTAGACACTGGAGATAAATGCTAAAAACTGTAAAGTTGAATAGCTAAGTGAGTATAGCATTTACTCATAATACATTTTTTCCATTTTCCTAATTTGAATTATTTGTATACAGGGTTACCCCATAAAAACTACTTTTTTTATATATATTATGTACGACTCGTTATAAAACGGATGGCTTAAATAGTAGCTAGATGTCATAAAGAAACTTTTTGTAATAGGAAGTATAATGCCATTTTGAAAGTTAATCTTCTGATCAAGTCATTTGAAACACCCGGTGTATGTAAACTATGCATATCATTAAATTCTTTTAACCTTCGGTTTAACATAATTTCTGTGATAGTAGATGCTGAAATTATTAAATACTATCACACAAACTTTAAAATTTAACAATTGAAGAAATACTATGTTCTGTTTTAATATAAATCGTCCATTGATTTTCTTGTCGTTCCCATTACCCTGTCATAAATAAAAGTCATTTTAATTATATCTGAAAACGCTTCTATTTGTCCACATTATCACTTGGTGGATAGTTGTAAATTGAGTTTTCCAATGTAACTATAAAAGAAAATAATTTTACTGCATGTGATTACAGTAGTAAAGAAACACTGGCGATGTTAACAATTTGGAGACCCTGTAGTAAAATTTGTAAGGGGGAGGGGGAGGGTCCTCTCAAAAATAATGCCTAAAGTTTTTAATAGTTTACTTCCAGCTATTTAAATTTATCAAATTCTAGATTTAATTAAAAAGAAAACAAATTAGTACGATTATACTTGGAGAGCTGTTATACTTTAAATTCAAAGTTAGAATGACGAAAGTTATTAAGATTATACTGTTAATTTATTTCACACGTTTATTGTGAACTTCCCACTGCTGACACAACAAACTATCAAAGTAAAAAGCTTCTTAGAAACAATGTTGACAAACTTGTTTATTAAAATGTCTTATTTGTGAAAAAATGTCGCATTTTCGTACCTTGTCAGACGCCTTCTAAGTACCGGGGCCCTCACGGGCCTTTTATCGCCCCATTGCAAACACAAACCTTTTTGCCAATCCCCTGTCGTCATTCATTTGGACAAAAAAGTTGTTCTTTAGAAGAAATGAGATGACCCGTATTCATTTCAAAAGAGCTCTAGTCATTTTAAAAATGTCATTGTAAAGGGCAAAAGTAAGCAGATAAGTTCAGTTTTACTCTTTCTAACAAAGAAAATATCTTCTGCCACTAGACAGCATTTTAACTATGTCTAGTGGGTGCAAAGTTGAGAAGGGGACATGATTTCTCTCTGTATTCTGAATAAATTTCCCATATTTGAGATTATTTTAATAAAAGTAATAGCTTTCTTTTTTTTTTTTTTTTTCTTTCTTTCTGTTTTTTTTAATGATGTAATTGAAAATGAATAAACTTGAATAGAAAAATGATACTTACTCTCATAGATAAATGCGTTTTTATTTACTATTATAAAAATTATTGCAAAATTCACCTTTTACTCAACCTCACAAAAAATTTTTTGCTTCTTCCCAGATAGATACTGTTTTGTTGCAGCCGATAATTTTAATTTTAAATTTGGTGGTGGTTGGGTTTTACGTCGCACTAATGCTGCGCAGATGGGCAATTGGCGACGGTCTGGGACACACCCCTAGAGGTGGTCCGGAGACATGCTATCACAATTTTGATCCTCCACGGAAGGGATGGCTCTCCCGTTTCGGTGACCCCCAGAGGTATAATTTTTGATGGGAACATGGAGGACTTTGTGGCCACGACAGATTTTACGTGCACCAGCCACCATTAGTGTACACGACGGTCTTTGGCCGGCTCGAGTACCGAACCCGCAATCTTCCGATTACGAGGCCGGCGCTCTACCGACTGGGCTACCGCGGCCCAATTTTAAATTTGGAAAAAATTATGTGCACTATGTACATTATACTAGAATGGCACAAAATCGATTTGAAGAGTTAAATCTAAAAACATGTTTGCCTTTGCCTAAAACATTCTGTGTTTTACATCGTAGCTGTGAAAAGATTTAATGTTGTTCATAAAGAAAAGCATCAAGATAATGGATTCCTTTATTAAAAGAGAGAATATATTTATTTATTATTTATTTATTTTATTACATAGCTATCAGTTTTTTCCGATTTTCTTTAGCAAGACTCGCGAGCTTTTTTTATTTTATTATCCCTATTTCCGAATACTAACCTTTATTTTATTAAATCGTATAAAATTTTTAAAGTTTATTATTCGAATGTAAGTCATCATTAAGGAGAAAAACATGAACTCGGTGTGCTACTCCATTGGTTCGTTATTTTTCTGACATTCCCATCTTAGTATTTAACATTAAATACATAAGATGGAAAAGGTAGATAAATAGATCAATAATGGTCATTCTACAGCAATAAAACCTCATTTTAATTTCCATTGCTTTAGAACCGGTGACATGATAATTTTCACGATAAAAATTCTTTTATAAAATTAAAAATGAATAAGTTTTTTTTTTTTTTTTTTTAAGGAAGTAAAATAAGTACATACGCCCTTGATTTATCAAAATCAGAGGCAAATGATTCAAAATAATGTGTTCAAAAGTACTTGTTAGGTATTATTGATATATAATTCAATTTTTATGCTTAACATATTTAGTAGCTTAGTATCGGAATGAAAAAAAAAATGTCAAATTCATAGGTACCCAAAACCTGATTAAAGTATGCATGATTGGTATGGTATACATTTAACCTAGAATACTCTTCTATGATAAACCCGACAGTTTTACGCTTATTATTCTCATAAATCATATCAAAAGAACACCTTGTTCAACTGAAACTTGACGAATTTTCCGAACGACGATGGTTTTAATAAAAAAAAGTATTTTTTTAATGTATAACAATCCAAAATAAATTGCATCGCGTTATCTATGTGGTACTTTTCTGCTTAGCAGAGTCCAAATCTCATCCCACTGCAGGCACAGGGGAATAGGCGTCCCCTTTATTGATCAGAATATGGGGTCGGGTTGAACCCAGAACATTCCCCTCCTGACGTGATATCCCATGCAGCCCAGAGTATAGACGCCTCAGGGATCTCCAGCTTTGAGAATGACACCCCCTCCCTTCCTCTTTCCCGAACAGTTCTTTTATTCTGTCAGTTCGAAAAATTGTCTACAGAAGACTGCCGCTCTAGCAATGCTTACAGTGACTCAGGTAGAAGACTGGGTCCTTCGTTTATTGGATAAAAAGGAAACACCTAGAAGAAAAAACAAATTAAATATTCGCATAGTTTTATTAACTTGCGAAAATATGAAACAAATATTTCAAGAGCTTTTTCAAATATGACTTCCTATAAGAATGCAAAGTCATTTTTATTTTTTCCCTGATAAAAAAAAAAAACTGATTGTGTTTTCAGTTAAACAGAAATGTATAGCTTCATTTGATTATTCATACTATTTAATATTAAAGTAATTATGTAATGAATAACCAATCGCTAGATTTTCATTTTATTTACTTATCTTTAATTCCTGTAAAAATTATAACTAACATAATATTCTTAGAGGTTTATGCTATTAAATAGTAACCATAACAAGCTAGAGTCACAAATATTGTTTAGGAGAATATTAGCTCGAATAATTACTAAAAAATGGCCTATACACATAGTTAAAAATTGAAAAATTACTGATATTTCGGATAACTCATATCTATAATTTTCAAAATTTCAGAAAATAAATTTGTCTCTAGCATAATCAATAGGCAAAATTTCAGAAAATATAACTTTGTTTCTAACATAATCAATAGTTAAAATTACAGAAAATATGAATTTGTCTCTAACATAATCAATAGGCAAAATTTCAGAAAATATAAATTTGTTTCCAACATAATCAATAGTTAAAATTACAGAAAATAAAAATTTGCCTCTAACATAATCAGTAGTTATAAATCCTTTAACTTAATGGCTTTCTTGATCAAATAACTTATTAAAAATCTGTACTGATAAGTATAAAGGATTTAAGTCCATATTCTTGAATTTTCAGGAGATGAAAAATAAAGTTAAACTAACTAAAAACTAATCAGCAGAATTGATTAGGAAAAAGGGATTATGTTGGTTTATACGCTTTATACTATTCAGTGATTGTCAATCTTCATTTAATAAAGGGAAAAAATTGAATTTAATATTTTATACCAAAGATTAATGCTAAATTTCTGACTTGAATCTTTTTTTACCAATGGATTTTCTCAAAGACTAAATGACATGGATTTAAATCCTTTATACCAATCGATAAAGAATTTTTTTCTGAGTCTGACTATGTACTTAACTCACAATCGACATTTTTGGACTTAAATCCTTTATACTTATCAGTACAGAAATAACATGTTACTTTTTCTTTTCCTTTCTTTTCTTTTTCTTCGTTGAAAACAAACACATGGTTTTAAGTTTTAACTCTAAAATTTTGCATCGACATTCGTTATTGAAATTTTTGCTTTTCTATCAACACAATTTTCGTATCGATTCTTTGAAAGAAATGTGGTATTAAAAAGTGAGGAAAGAAAGTCTTCATTAATGATTATGAAGTTTTTCATTTATAATGACTCTCCCTTTTCAATGTTTTTCTTTTTCTCTAAAAGATGTCTTTAAAGAAGATTTTAAGGCTGTTCTATCCCAACTTATGCTACGGAATTAAACAATTACGCATTTTTAAAATTCATTTTGCACCCAAAAGGAATTAAGATTTCGCCGTTGCATAGAAAATTGGGAAAAGAAAGAAAAAAGAACGTCTTTTGAAAATTCGAGTGTTTTAAAATCGAATTGAATAATTCTGCATTGCGACGGAAGAAAAATTTTTGCTTCAAGAGGCAAACGAATTCTATTTTAAAAACAATGCTAGTTTTTATTTCTATGTTAAAATCTAAGTGATACCTACTATTTTAACTTGAAGAAAAAAAAAATGTAATAATAATTTCTCTAATTAGGTTATTAGATTTCTTATTGCATCTATGATTTGAAAATGTTATGCATGTAACTTTGAAAATAGATGTCTTGTCTGCGTGTAGTTAATAATTCAAATATTTATTTATTTATTCCTGAAAATGAGAAAAACGGAGGAAAAATTTTTATTAATGAAAAAAAATAAAACAATACTATAAAACAATAAATTAAATAACTTTATTATAAACTCTTTATGCCATTTCTTCTGATTTGAAGGAAATCATAAAATTAGAATTTCTCAATTACCAGCATTGAGTAGTGAGATTTTACACCAAATTTTTAGAAATTTGAGGAAGATTCGATTCCAAATACTGAACAAACATGAACATAAGTTTATTTTCAGCCCACTTCAAAAACAGAAGATACACAATTAGATCACATGTAAATGTACTTAACCGTAGGAATACATTCAGTTTCTGTAAATACTAAAAATACTTAGTTAAACTTTTTTTTTTTTTTTTTTTTTTTATGATTGAAAATTATTATTATTTTGAATATCCATGCATAAAAAAGAAAAGAAAAAAGAAGAAGAAGAAAAGAAAAAAGAAAAAAAGCTAAAAATTGAACCAAATTTCGGTTGTGCTAGTTGTAATACTGCGATAGTGGTGATGGTGATTTTCGCCAAACGTGCCAAGCGGCACCTGAAAGCAATTTTTCTGCAGTAATGCCTTGATCTTGGGAAAGCGAGGGTTAAGATGCCTACAGCAGCACTTATATCAGGTCGCGATACTGTAGAGATGTAAAGTAACGCGCCTATAACCTGTCTGTATATTGTGTTGTTTGGTAAAAGATTATCGTTTTCAGTCAATTTTATATATCCTGGTTCCATTGGTGTGCCAGTGGGCCGTGCGTTTGTCTAGCCTGAATTTTGTTACAATGTCCTGTATTTTGTTACTTTGATCAAGTGAAATTACCCATTTGCAATGTCTTCCTATGTTTATGCCGATGTAATATTTGGCGTCCCCCAGGTCTATTAACGCATATTCTTCTCTATGTTTATCAATTAGTGTGTCAATATTGGGATTTTTACGAGCTACAAGTAAATCGTCTACGTAAACAAGAACGTAAGTTTCTGTGTTATCGTTGTCACAGATATATAGACATTTGTCATGCTGACTTTGTTTAAATCCTAATTTATACAATGATTTGTTAATTTTCAAATTCTACGCCCTAGCGGCTTGTTTCAAGCCATATATTGCTTTCTTTAACTTGCATACTTTGTTTTCTTCGCCTCGGACAACATAACCCTCGGGTTGGTGCATGTAGACATCTTGCAAGTTTCCATGTAGGAAAGCAGTTTTTATGCCTACATGTCTTAATGCAAATTTTTATAAAGTGACATTGTAAAGAAACTTCTCAGAGTGGTATGTTTCGTCAAAAGTTTCGTCATAGTCCACTTTTCCAGCACTCTCGTGCAATTTCTAAATTCATTACATATACAATGTGATCGTTGTCATCAGCAAGTTCTGGCTTTGCGATTTTTTGAACGCCATTGATCCGTTATTGGATTAGGAGAATCGTCAGTATAGAAAAAAGGTCCTCTTTTTGAAGATACATTTCAACTCGGAACTTCCACACATTATAATTGATGGAGTTCAATGGTTCAATGGTAGTATCCTTTAATGCGGACATATTAGATCAATTTTTTAGGAAATATTGTTGAAATAGTTTTGAAGAAAAAATACGTAAACATTCATTTCATATTTTAAAGTCAACATTTATTTTACTGTTATTACATTGCACTTCAGAAGATACAGTGTGAGAAATTGATATAGCAGTTGAAGAAAAAAAAATTAATTACTTTCTTAGAATATTCTTATATGTTTAATTCTTTCACTTACATTTTAGTCAGCCTTGTAATCTACTGGAAGTAGTTTAATGCGAGAGGCTGTGAGAACGGATAGTTCCTCAATTATTATCTTCTACATATATATTCAAAATATACAGTTACTTTTCCTGAATTAATAATCAACAGTTATATAATTAAATGTTCCACTTACCTGGGTAAACACAGGCATCAGACATTGAAGACGTAAATATTTCAAGAATTGCAGGATGTATTAATATTCAACAGTTTCCGTTTTTTAAAACAAAACCAGATTATTTTCAGTAAAAACAAAGTTAATTAATTTCTTTCATAAAATTTCAAATATTGACTATCTAATAGATTAATGTCTAGATGTTTTACTATATAAATGTGTTTATTATCATAGACATAACGAAATAATAGTGGTAGTAGGACTAAATAAAAAAGGAACCGTCCTACACAGAAAATATTACATGACTAGCGGGCTTCACCCGCTAGCGGGTCATTATTTTAAAATGAATCACTATAATGAATGAATTCTCAAAATTGCATCTTATCACTCATTAACTTTACTCTTAAAAAAACGAAAAAAAAAAAAAAAAAATCGGGTAAAAACTCACCCCGGGTCTCCACTGCCTTCGGCAGCGTAGACCCGTGGGTTGCGCGCGCGTATTCTTTCACCCTCCTTATGATTTCTCAAAATCCCATATTATTACTCAAAAACTTTCATTCTTAAGAAAAGGAATTAAAAAAAAAAAAAAAAAATCATTTAGCATCGGGTAAAAACTCACACCGAGTGTCTGTCTGTCTGTCCGCGCTCTAACTCCCGTAAATATGTATGGAATTTCTTGAAACTGATATATGTTATTCAAGTTCACCATCGGACGTTCCCTATTGAAAATGGAGTTTATTCCTCTACTGGTTTGTGTACAGGGACACCCGAAAGTATTTTAAAGCATCGTGTTCTATGAGATGTATTTCTATACACCATATTATCATACCTTTACTGTAGACATATCTTAATGAAATTGAAATATGTTATTCAAGTCCACTATTGGATGTTTCCTGTATAAAATGGAGGGAATACCACCATCGGTTTATGTACAGGGACACTCAAAAGTATTCCAAAGCATTGCGCTCTATGAGAGATATTTCTATAAATCAAATTTTAATAACTTTATTTTCCCCGAAGTTTTAGGAAATTGAAATATGTTATTTATATGCACAAAAGAATGCTTTGCATAGAATATAGCATGATTAGCATTAGATTTACAGGGTGGCACAGAAATATCCAGTTATATTAAGAGCTATTAATAAAAAAATGCTTGAATTGTACTTTCGTTTACGTTAAGCGTTTTTAACACTTTCTAACATTCTTAAGTATGAATATGATTTCAGTTTGTGTATCTGTCCAACTGTCTGTCTGTCTGCCCGCGCTCTAACTCCCGTAAATATTTATGGAATTTCTCGAAACTGATATATTTTATTGAAGTTCACTATCGGATGTTCCATATTGAAAATGAGCGAATATCTCTTCTGGTTTATGTAGAGGAGCACCCAAAAGCATTCGAAATCATTGTGTTCTATAAGTGTTATTTTTATAAATATTTTCCCTATAGAATGTTCCCCATTTAAAATGACATTAATAGGCCCTTTACAACTAGTTTGTTTACAGGGACAACAACAAAAAAAAAAAAAAAAAAGGAGAAAAAAATGCCAATGCATTACGTTTTAGGACAGAATTTTTTGAAAGTTACATTTAAAAATCTTTCTACTGTAAAAATCATAAAAATATTGAAATGTATTGTTAATATTCTAAAATAATGTTTTGTATAGGTTATGAGATGATTAACTTTCTGATTTACAGGGCTACACTAAAATATTCAGAGAGATAAAAAGCTGTAATTATAATCTAATGACTGCATTTTCTTTTGCGTTAAGACTTTTTAACACTTTCCAAAATGCCTAAGAGTAATTTTAAAATCAATTGGTCTATTTGTATATTTTTCAGTCCTTCTGTCTGCTGTGTGATAACGCAGGCAAAGAATATTAAAAGTTATTCGATACAACAATTACGTACAGTTGGAAAGTGTTAGTAATCAATGCGTACAGCATGATTTTTCTTTCTTGTTTTTTTTCCGATAATTTGCTTACTTTACTCTATTCAAATTAATTTTCTTTTAAGTTGCCCAATATATCTACCTTTCAATCTATGTCATAAAATGCGCAGTAAGAAAAATATTTACTACAAATACTCACACCTCAGCGAAAATTAAACATATGAATTTTATGTTTTAGAATAATGATTCTCCAATGTTTTGTAAAGTTGTATGAAAGTTTTATAAAATTTTGTTGACATTCATTCTCGTTTAAAACAAAGAAACTTTCCAAAAAATTAATAAATTTGAGGGGAAAAAAAAAAAAAAAAAAAAAAAATATATATATATATATATATATATATTGACATTTATGACAAAAGACAAGATTTTAACTTTAAAGTAAATTTGTTTACTCATTTTAAATCATACCTGCATCTCTCTGTTTTCAGAAATATCCTTTTTAATCACTTATATCGAATCAATAATTTCTGTTCTGATAAATATAAAAATAAAAACATCAATAAACTTATTAAGGAAACCTTAAATATGGGATTTCCAAAAAAATTTGTTTATTCACTGGTATATCAATAATTGTATCTGTCAAACACACACACACACACACACACACACACAAAAAAAAAAAAAAAAAAAAAAAAAAAAAGCACTCTAATGTGTTAAAAAAAAATAATAATAATAAAAGACAATAAAAAATGTGAAGAATGGGTGGGCAGATGTTTGATTAAGGAGGTTGGGTGGCGTTGTTGGTTGGATGGTTGGGTGGGATGTGAATTAAACTTAAAAAAAAAAAAAAAAAAAAAAAAAATGAAGGAAGGAAGGATTGCTGCATTTAATTTTATTCCAAAAATTAATTGGTTGAAAATTGGTTATTAAATAAGTTATCAAGGAATGATACAACTCAACTTCTAAAATGCCATTTTCTCCTGTTAAGTTCTCTGTTTTGCTCGTGTTTTGAATTCAGTTTTTGTGGCTCGTGTTTTGATTTGACTTTATTTTTTCTGGTTGGTGTTTCAATACATCAGGATGGATTGTGTCTAAATTGCCTCTTTTTCATTTCGGGGTGATTTTTTCTTGTGGCTTTAGGTTTTGGTACTTTTTAGATTCATGGTGTGTTTTTGTTTTTTTGGAGGGTTTTCTGTTTTTGTTTTTCTGGAAAATAATTTGTCATTGTTTCATTTGATTCATTTGGGTTTTTTTTTTTATTATTATTATTTTTTTTTTTTTATTGTGGGTTCGTAATCAATCAATAAATTTCATGGTTTCATTGTTCTTTATTTGCTATGTTTTTTTTTTTTTTTTTTTTTTTTTTTCATCCATGTATTTCCTAATCTGGTCTTAGCAGGCTGGGGACGTGTTGCCGGCGTAAAACAAGTTTAACCCCACAGGCAAGTCACAAGGCTTGCCGCTTGCCGTCTTCTTTCTTTTCCTGGGTTTTTTTTTTCCCTGGATTTCGATTTAGTTTGAGTTTTTCTGTTGGGATTTGGTTGAGTTGGTTTGTTCTATCGTTTGTTTTGCGGGCTATTAAAAATTAAATTTGGTTTCTTTAAATATGTGTATTTCATCCCCTGATGATTTTTTTTTTTTCACCTTTCTGAGCTTCTCCTGCATAGAGAAATTGTTCATTCTTATTGTTTTTTGTGGTTTCGCTGATCTTGTGTCTTTTGCTTGGCTTCTACTGCGCTTAATGGGTCATTATTGTTCATTACAGGGTTATCTTTTTCACCTTGAAATATTGTCTTTACCTTCTTTTCATCAGAGTCTAATTACACGGTCCTATTTCAATTTTCAACATGTATTGTTGTACAGTGGTTTGGCGTCAGTGCTATTGTTGAACTTGATAATTGAATCAATTTCGGAAATCTTGTTGCTTTGTTTGGCGTGTGTATGTCTCTTTGGTGAATTGTTTGACTAACTATTCTTCGTTCTCATTCTTTGCTTCTACTATCAAAAGGATTATATATATATATATATATACACTAAGGAAAAAAAAAGCCGCGGTGCAGAAAAATTGACTTATACCTTTTCTGTTTGTGATAACTCAAAAACTAATGATTGAAACAAATAAAATTGTTATGTTTGTATAATACGGAAGTCATAACATGATAGCTACGTACATTTTTGATTTAATAATTCACTTTATTATACTCTACGAAGAATTTAATAAAAATCTACATAAAAGTTTCTTTTTAAACGTAATATAATAAACCATATACTTTGTATTCTATTGTGATTTATTATATGAAATAAACACGTTATATATTAATGTATGAAATAAAACTATTTATTTATTAGATCTAAACAATTACTTAATAAAAATATGCATTCTGAATTGGATAATTCCACCTTTATATGGAATTACTGCTTTAATGCGCAATGGCATAGTATTTTACAGTTTTTTAGCATGAAACTCAGAAATTTCACTGCGCCAAATATCATAAAGGATTTTTTTTAGTTCTTGCAAAGTTGTAGGCTACAAATTTCGAATCCCCACCCTCTTTTACAGACTAAACATTTTCGAGTGGATTGAGATTAAGGCTATTTTCAGGTCTAATAAAGAAAAAATTCTACGATATTCTTTGTGAAGTTTAAATAAAAAAAAGTTATGATAACTTACAAAATTAGATGCTTATGGGAATGGATAGATAGTTTTAACAACTCAAATCAAGTAAACGTACCACAAGTGCCATGTAACAAGGCGCATTATCATCTTGAAATGCTGATTGTGAAAAAGTCTGAAATACCTTCAAAATCAGGTATCAATTTTTTAATGGCTGCGTTTTATTTCGGGTTAATTGATCCCTTGAACATGAAAATTTGCTCGACTCATTGAAAAATCATGCACTTTCGTATCATAATGTACGGAGAATGTGTCACTGTTTTTAAAAGTGCGGTTTTCATTAAATCGATCTCATTTTCGTCATCAGACCTACTTGTTTCCATTAGCTCGAAATAAGTTAAACTAGACTCATCAGAGAGAACCACTTCAGCCCAATAATTAACTGATCATTTTTTAATATTTTTAACCCTCTGAAGTCTTGCTTTCCTAGTTCTTTTCGTTAAGAATGGACTTTTTTCAGATTTTTCTGGCACTTATACTTGCTTTGTTTAATCTTTGTTGCACTGTATTTAAAGAAAATATGTTACTAAACACTTTTTTTTTAATCCCTTCTACGTTCTAAATATAATACAAAATGATTTTTTAAGCACTGGCTTTTTAACTTGCGGTCATCTCGATTAGATGAGTAACGTGGTCGCTAGTGAAAAATTACCAGTTTAAATAGCCAAAAAATGTTATATCGTGTTAAGAACCAGCTCACCAATATTTCGTTAACATTTAGTCATTTTGGCATCCCGCGTATTAAAATATTTTTTAATATTCACTCTAAAATTAATATTTTTTGTGGTATCGTTAATTGCCTTATTCTTGCCATTTTTGAAATACTTTCTAAAATTACAATTTTTCAAACAATTGCATTTTGTTTTTTATTACTTGGCTCAATCTTAAATTGTACGTGGAACACAACGTAATAAGATCTGTTCGAAAATTTACTTTTAAAAGAATAAAATTGACGATTGCAGAAGGTGAAGTGGAAATTATCCAAGTACGGCTTTTTCTTCTTTTTTTTTTTTTTTTTCTTGGTGTATATGTACGTATATGTCTAAATAATCATGCGATTTCCACAAAAAGGCATACAAATATTGCACATGGTAAGTGAAATCATGTGTTAAAGTTACAAGTCATTTGTATTTTTTTTATGATACAGGGTGATCCAAAGCACTCGTGTATTCCTTCAATTTGTGGTTAGTCCCCTGACTGCAGTAGTGACTAAATCGATATTGGAAAATGTGAGTTTATAAATGTTCTTTCCGTGTCTGAAATTGAAGGCCATTTCGTCCAGTATTTTTTTAGGAAATAGAAAAGAATGTTAAAATAAAAAAAGTTCAAATAATTTGATCACTCACTGTATGTCTGTTTAAAAATAGAGAAAATCTAAATCAATATTATTATTCTATGCGTTTTTGAGAGTGATTATACGCAAATGTCATCAGCATTAAAAAAAAAAAAAAAAAAAAAAAAATAGACCCCAGTAGTTTTTAACTTGATTTGATTATTGAAAAATGAAAGTTAAAGTTAGTATGCAGTTAATGTTGAATTATATAAGCAGTTATTCATGCATTTTCTTTCCCTAAAGTCCAAAATAATAATTAAATTTGTTGTAGGCATTTTCATTTAAAGTTTAAATAAATAAAAGTAATAACACAAATTTTGACTAAAGTACTTAAATATACTTAAGCCAAACTAAACTGCTAAACAAAATTTTTATAAAACAATTTCCAATGTTTATCTTATTGAAAATTTAAGGAAGATTTCAAATGCTGAGAAAGTTTGAAATGGCCGGAAGCCTTTATTTAAAGTGAACTCTTGCAATTACTTTATGATGTCTCAAGAAAGAGAATTCATATTTAAGTTATTTAAAATTAATTTCCAGTTTTTGTCTTTTGGAAATGATTTTCTTTTTTCATCTAAAGCAATATTTAATCAAATGTGGTATCGAATATCAATTTGTTTAATTAAAAAAAAAATTGTGAATTATGATGCACCTTTTTTTTTAACTAATCATTACAATTTATATTAATAATTATGTGCAAAAATTTTTTTTATTAATTTATTTATTATGTATAGTTTTGTAATCGAAGAGTAAATCGTTTACTTAACAATATTACTTCTACATAGATATAAATATTATTGTTACTTCCTATTACTTAAAAGTAAGTACCACGAAGAAAATTATCATGGATATCAAATATATAAATATAATATATTTATATTTGATTGTATCTTACATTAATGCTGCATAGTGCTCAATACTCTTAAATTATTTTTGCTTCGTGTAAATTAAAATATAAATAGATGATGTTTGGTTTTTTTTTTTTTTTTTTTTTTTTTTTTTACATCTTAAATGTTTTGTAATTAACTGCTGAAATCTTTGAGTTTTCCTTTATGATATTAAGTATTTAGGTTATTTCCAATTATTTGAAGGTAAGTACCATGACATGAAGCAAATTAAGTAAAGTAACAACATTTTTATATTATTAATGTGTTTCCCCTCCCCCTCCCCTAAATATATATATATATATATATATATATATAAATAATAGATATCGTAATAAGATTAAATCATAAAATTCAGCTATTAATAGAACTAAGACAATAACAACACACTAAAATATAGAACTGAATTTAACACAGAGGAAAGAATTACACAAAAAGTTGCAATGTAGATTAAGAACCAATGAGTTAGGATAGTAACTTAAAATACTTACGCCTACCAGAATGATAATAAAAATGACCATTAAGCTTATGAGAGTGAAAACGATTAATAAATAATAAATCACAGAAATATTTGGATGTAAATGCTTAAACGTAGAAACATACTTATCAAGGGGTGCATGCTTCATAAAGCTTAAAGAGCCGCAACGATTTCGTACAACGATATTGCTAATCATAGCAATTAATATCGTTTCACACCCCGATCGATGCAGCAAAACCAAAAAGAATTAGAAATAATTGAAATATTAAATTAAAACAAAGATTAAAAAAAGATTAAATTTAATCTTAATGGAAACCAAAGTGAACACATGAATGAAGCAAAGCAACCACATGTATAACAATTAACGCTAACAGGAGAAAAGGATGATGCCAAAACTTAAATTGAAGTAAAATAAAATCTCGACAGATATCGATTAATCGAAGAAACTTCAGAGCATTTTCATTAAAGATAAATTACACAGAGTTAATATTAAATGATAATGTTAAAATAGATTTTATATCTAATTAATTTTAAAACTAGTAGAGTTGAATTAAATCGTACCATATTCATTAATAATATATCATTAAAGTTAAAGACAGAAGAATAAAATCATAAGACAGAGTGCAAGCGCCATCTATCGGTGAGCTATAATAACATTAAGTCAGTAAAATTATTTCAGGAGAAGAATCCAATGCAATAAGGGAAATTAAGATGTAGTGACTGAAAGATTAAGGTAATTAGAAGTATTGACTGCAAGATTAAGATAATTTTTAGCGCCATTTAAGTAATTAGAAGAATTGAACTTTTGTGATTAACCCAAAACTAAATAATCTTGAAATCATAGTATTAAATGTTAAGTTTTAATCATACACAATTACAAGCAATAATGCCAAAGAGTACACATATAAGGATAAGCATTATAGGGCAGTCATTAATAATTAAAATTATAATTTAAAAGATTTTTTTTTTTTTCCAAATAATATAAGATCTTATTTTTGTTATGCATATAGATTGATTGTTCAAACTTAACAATGGAAGCCTCAAGTAGCCAGATGTACAAAATTAAATTTAAGGATAAAAGATTTCAAAATACATAGTATCAACCAGAAATATAAGCATGTAACTATGAGTAATCCCCCCCACACTTTTTTTTTTTTTTTTTTTTTTTTTTTTATAATTAATTTTATTCAGCAACAAACCCACCCAACCAACCAGCCAAACAACACCACCCTACCTCCTTAATCAAACATCTGCCCACCCATCCACCAGTTTTTTTTTTTTTTTTTTTTTTTTAATTAAACCTTAGTAGTTTTTTTTTTTTTTGTGTGTGTTAGACAAAGACCCTTTATGATAAACAAGTGAATAAATAAATTTTTTAGGATAACCCATTTTTGTAGCAACATTAATTATGTGAGAGATATTTTTGTTTTTAAACCTAACAGAACAAAGATTATGTATACGAAAGAGGTGATTGAGTAGGATATTTCTGTAAACAGAGATATGAAGACAAGAAGTAAAGTGAGTAAATAAATTTACTTTGAAACTGAAATCTTGTCTTTTGTCATACAGATCAGTATAAATTTGACTACCATCAAGTTTGATTTTTAAATCCAAGAAATTTATACAGTTATTGTTGAGAAGATTATGAGTTAAGGTAAGGTGAGAAGGATATTCAAATTTAAATAAATTAGGGGAAAAATTATTGACATAAAAAATTATAATGTCATCAATGTATCGGTAAAAATAGACATTTTTAATACATAATCCCTGTTCATAATGGTAAAGGTATAAGTCAGCTAACATACTCGAGCTGCATCCTCCTTGTGGAATACCGACCTTTTGAATATAGATCTTATTACAGTGTAGAATGTAATTGTTATGAATAATAAAATTTAAAAGTGTCTTAAATGATGCTGCCGAAAAGCATTTTGGTAAAGAGATTTGACTTTTAAATTTTTCAAAAAGGTTAAAGATGATATGATGAAGATCCGTTAAATTAATATTATTAAACAGGTCAGCAAAATCATAAGTCATGATATCAGTCACATTATTCATAGATAAGACATTGGCTTTAAGTTGATAACTATTTTTAAGGCAAAAGAAGTTTTTTGATCTACTGATTAAGTCATAGATTTGTTTGAGAATATCAAGGAGAATTTTGTTAGCGTTATTGTTGTAAGTATTACACCCTACAGTGACAGTTCTAAATTTAATAGGATTTTTGTGAAATTTAGGGATAAGTACAATATAAGGATATTTAAAATTATTATATGGTAGCTTTAGCAATTTATAAAAGCAGTGAATTTTGCGGTTATTGATTTTAAGATCATGATTTGTAAGATGAAAGTTAGTACTATTAGATATAGATGAACTAAGTAAAGAAAGATAATAATGTTTACATATTATAGCATAATTATTAGGAGATTTATCTACATAAGTAATAACAAAGTTTTGTTGCAATTCTTTGATAGATTTAAAGAGATTTGATTTATTGTAATGTGTGAGATTTGATTTTTGTTGAATTAATTCATCTTTAAGTTTTGAAATCACTAAAAATTTCCATTGATTGAAATATTCAATAGGTTTATTATAAGAGATGGAGAGTTTATAAATAAACAAATCAATATCATTATAAATTTTTCGCAAAATAATGAATTGCTGTTTTTTGATAATGAGTTATTAATATATTCGCAATGATAAATCTGGATTAAGCGTAAATTAAAGATGCAATGATGTGCTGATTTTTCTTTTTTTTTTTTTTTTTTTTTTTTTTTTTTTATAAATATATCAATATATGTATATGATGCATGCTTTCAATACGTTGTCTATTTTTTTTTCCCTAGGCAATTCTTTAAGCTGCAAGGGATGTGATTATAGCTGGTTAGTCAACAATAAAGACATTCTTAACACAAAACTCGTAGGCTTCACCTGCCAAGATGGTCGCTCTATTACGGAACTCACCAGGGAAAACATTGAGTGTAAATGAAGTATTCCAATGATGGAAAAAAATAAAGTGTATTAATATCTTTTATAATGTGTCTGTATAAATACATATTTTTGTTAATTCACAGTATCAAATTTACCGACAATGTAATTTATGGATAAATTATAATATAGATTGCAAAAATAATTCGATTTCTCCAGTATTGCATTTTAATTTGCGATTCAAATCTCATTGAATTTCTATGGAAAAAATTATTTGCATCGCAGTTACTGCGATACAGTATAATGTGAAACGTGTCAAACATTTATTCATTGCCATAAAGACGTTATTATGTAAATTTGACTTTCTCCTCCAAGATACAGTCGGTAACAAAAGTATCCGAACACTAGCAAAAATTCCTATATAAAAAAAGTAGAGTTAATACTGTTTTATTAAGAACATGATTCGACAAGGATTTATTTAATAAAACAGTATTAACTCTACTTTTTTTATATAGGAATTTTTGCTAGTGTTCGGATACTTTTGTTACCGACTGTGTATATATATATATATATATATATATATACAGGGTGGTTTGGTTATAATTAAACTTCCCCTATAAACAGCACCCTACAGCGTAAACGGGTGAAAGGAATGCAATGAAATTTGGTATATAGACTATACACGAGATGCGCTCACGGAATTTCAAAAAAAAAAAAAAAAATAGTTACAAATTGTCCACTAGAGGGCGCCTTTTCCGGAAAAACATTAAATTTAACACAATAAACGACCAAAACGGAATATAGAAACAATTTTAACATTGAATGACAAGTTTCTGATCACCTTCTCATTAAACCACATTAAGTAAAGGTAAGGAAAAAATAACAGTACGCTGTTTAAAAACAACAAAAAAAAAGTTCAGTTTGCAGAAACAAGAACAGATTAGGGCGAAATTGCACAAGAGGGGCAGTTGTTAATAGTGTCCAGGACGATGTAGAAAAAAGTACTCCCTGTGACCACCCTCATTCACCTGCAAAATTTCAAGTCGATGGACAGTGTGTTCAACAGCAGATCGTAACGATCAGTTGTGATGCTTGGCACATGAAGCGTTATGGAGTTCTTTAAGTCATTCAACGTCGCAACACTTCCATGATACACCACACTTTTTAAGTGACCCCATAACCAGAAATCACACGGATTTAGACTCGGCGAACGTGGTGGCCATGGATTACGAAAGAAGCGACTAATAACACGTTCGTCTGTGAAGGGCTGGAGCAATAGCGCTTTCAGGGACTCATGGATACGTGGGGGTGCACCATTCTGCATGAAAATGGTCGATGTAAGGACTCGCCTTTGCTGTAGTTGCGGCACAACAAACGTCTGCAGCATGTCTTGGTTCTGACTACCCGTAACGAAACATGTGACAGGACCACGTGCAGTTGTCGCCATGAATTCATACCAGACAGTCACCTTAGAGAATGTAGGGGAATTTCAGTGTGCATCCGCAGATTTTCCTTAGTCCAAATGCGGCAATTCTGTGTGTTGACTGTCCCATTGAGGTAAAAATGGGCCTCGTCGCTCCCCAGAATATTCCAAGGCCATTGTGATGTTAAAAACATCACATATCCCTTTAAAAAAAAAAAAATAATAATAATAATAATAGTCTAAATTACATTTTGTTTATTTAAAATGCAAACAAACATTATATTTCCTATTCTAAAAGAATCTAATATATTTTAGTTCAATTCGCTTAATCTAGTTTATTTCTTTTTCATTAATCTGTAATTTCGTATAATTGATCGTTTCCATGCATTATAAACCGCAACTCTTCTATGCTCTACTCTCAGCAAGTAATTACTAAATAAAAATAAATATATATATAAATGACCCTTCCGACCCGAAACATTTTTACCTTAAAACATTACATTCTTCTGTTTTTGTAAACCGAAAGAAAATATGGACTATAACTGACATTTGTTGATTGAAAATTGTACTTTACACTTTCTGCTAATTAGCTCGATCATTCATTTCCTGATTTTATTACACACGACTGTTCCAGATGCAAAAATGTAAGTGGATGTCTAACCTTCACGATCGTACGACCTGGGTCGGAAAGGGTTATTGTGTTAAATTGAATGTTTTTACTGAAAAGGCGCCCTCTGGTGGACATTTTGGAAGTAATTTTCTTTTTTCGAAATTCCGTGAGCGCATCTCGTGTATAGTCTATATACCGAATTTTGTTGCATTCCATTCACCCGTTTGCGCTGTAGGATGCTGTTTATAGGGGAAGTTTAATTATAACCATCCTGTATGTATATATATATATATATATATGAATTTGCTGATTTAAAGCATATTTTCACTCTTTTAAAATAATTTCTAAAAACACCTCATACATATTACTGTTGAAAAAATGACGATTAAAATTATTTCTTACTATTGCGCAAAAAAATAGAACTGCGACACAAAACACTCTTTTTTTTTTTTTTTTTTTTTTTCCTCCCCCCAGCCTCAATCGAATCCTGGTTGGGGATATAAGGTGACAAAGTCCGAAGTGTCACTTTATAGAAGGAAAGTTTTAATAGAATAATCTTCAGTAATTCCGATTTTCGCAGTAAGCGCAATTCCCCGTCATCATATTTAGGACTTCTCATATTTTTTGATAATTATTATAATCGGATACCCATTTTTTCTTTTTCTTTTTTAAATACGATGCAATGCATCAACCATTCCGTTACTCCTATCACCTCTGTAACCATATAGGCGTTGTAAACTGTCAAATGTATCATGTTCTTATAACCTAGATAAATTGTTATAACTATGTTTGTGAAAAGTAAATTTGTAGTTATGATCGCTCTATTTCTTCGTAGTCGCTGTAGCAATCGTCATTAGAATGCTTAATTCATAATGTGAATTCATAATAATCATATGATTTAATTCATAATATGAATTAAATCAGCAGCGGGAATTTTGCAATCTACCATTAATGTCACTTCATCACAATTAATATAGAAAAGCACCATTTATATATATTTCCAAGAGACTGTCCTAAAACGACGTAAAAATGAGAAGATAAAAATGAGATATTAGATTTATAATAAACAACTTTGTTTTGTAAAAAAAATAACTTTATACGAATGAAATATTCTGCAAAATAACAACTTTAAAAGTTTTTTTAAGATAGGTTTATAGGTTTATTATTTTGTTTGAGATTATAGTTATAAGTAGAAATTTATCCAATTCCTAGTTTTAATACTCGAATCAGTAGTTAGACTCCCCATCCCCCCCCCCCCCCCCCCCAAAAAAAAAAAAAAAAAAAAAAAAAAAGTTCCCAAAAATACTTAATTACACTTTATTGGAGGGTACGCTTAATACAAAATTAAAAATAGCATGCTATGGCGACCACAAAACTTTTTTCTATATTTTCCTATAGAAATTCACGCAATACAAATAATTTATTAAAATTATCTACCACGATGAATGCAGATGATTTTCATCTTAGAAAAAACTAATACTAAATATCCAAAGAAAGACAGTTCTATTCTCCATAAATAACATAAAAAGAAAAAAAAAAGTCGTTTTTCATAATCGTTATGTCCCATATCAATTTTTTTCAGTTATATGCCATAAAAGTTGAGATATAGCCTTCCTGTACTCGGAGAAAATTGCAGTATAGCTGCGTCACCTACTGACCGATATGCATCCAAATTGAATCAGCATAATATCTCATAATGGTGTGATAAATAGTGTCTCCTTTTCACATATCAATTTTTGTTTCATTATACGCAATAGAACCTGAGCTATAGCCTCCCCTTAAACTGAAAAAATCGCTGTACAGTAGCGTCTCATGTTGAGTGATTAGCACCAAAAATTGATAGACACTAAATTAGGTCAAAGTGCATCTACATATAAATTTATATGCAATTATGTGCAGTAATTCCTGAGATATAGCCCTCCCTTAAATTGCGGAAATCGCTGTATAACAGCGCCACCTGTTGAGTTGTTGACACCAAAAGTTCATAGGCATTAATTTAGGCTAAGGTGCATCTACACAAATTTATATGAAATTCTCTGCATTAGCTACTGAGATACAGTCGCCACAATATTTTACACAGTCACATGCAATACAGTACACACATACAGACACAGACATTTTCTAAAAATGGTCAAGTCGTGTTCTGGACTTCTCGAAATGTGTAAATCCTTTGAAAATCGGAAGTCGACATTTTTTACGAATCCAATATTTTCTTCTACTCAATATAAAAGAAAGTAATAAATAAAGTTTAAAGAAGGGAAAAGTAATGAAATGTAAACTGCAAAAGCCATAAATAAGCATAAGATGGAAAGCTGAAAAGAAAAGACGTGTTAAACAAATGTATAACGATTTTCAATTCTTGATTCTTTACTGCTAATGATGGAAAAATATTGCATTCAATGAATATGAAACAGAAATGATCTGGTGTGGCACTCGCGACTTTCTCTTACCCTGCATTTGAATAGTATAAAGACAGATTACAGATTACGGGGTAAGATAACAAGTACTGTATAAAAGCGCGTACGCTAAAAATTGTTCAAAATAAATTTAGACGCAATTTTATTTCAGATATAATTATATGTGATTGGAGTGTAACTCCTGCTAGAACCCGTTTAAATATAGTACCTCCATTTATAAAGAATTTAAGGCTGTCAGTAAAATTTCAAAAAAAATTCAAATTATTCAGAGAAATTTCACATTCACCACGCCTTCAAACATCATCAAATCAATCTTGATCAAAAATTTCAAGTGACATCTTCATATGATCTTCAAAATACCAATATTTGAATTTCTTGCAATTATTTGTTTTTAAGTTATGCTGATGAAACACATGCATTCAGAGCTCTAAAAGCTTGATTTTTGTATTCAGAGGCTCTCAGAACGTGTAATTATAAATACTAATAATAATAATCAGTGGGGAAAAATTACGCTTTAAACAACACTTTGTCTATCGTATGGGTATGAGAAAGTAATTATCATTCCTAAACTGTTTTCATGGACTTAGTTAAATGTAGTAAAGCACTTCCATCAACTACATTCATTAATAAAGAATGTTTTCACTTTATCTGGGATAGCCCTGAAAATTGTCTGTAAAATATATGCACACTATTTAGTGTGCTTAAATTTAGCACAATGTAAAAAACACATAACACAACAGAAAACACATTTCCAGCAATTTGCTCTAATATATCCTAATTCTTTTCGCTAGCCCTGTAAATACATCGTGAATGATTTTCACATGCCATATTCTATTCGAAACATGTTTTTATGCATATTAAAATCATTTGCTCATTTCAATTTGTTTAGGCCAATCTATTATATATGTTAAACTTTACCAACTAGAAATTTCGCTCATATACATAACGTATTTCAATTCTTTTGGCTGTCATTGTTTATAAACCATTTGTCTGATAGCAACGAAAGGTTTAGTATAGCATCACTATGTGATATAGATTTAGAATATCGAATTTAGACTTCCTGCTATTATTTGTTCTTGAGATATAAGTAATAACAGTCTCACACACAGAAAGACACATAGAGCAACTTCTAAAATCCTGTTTATCGGGTTCAGGACATCTAAAAACGTAGAAATATAGCACAAATTTAATTTAGAAAATCTGATCAAAAAAAAATATTTTCTTAACCATATATGGGTAAAAGTCAGTAAAAATTAAAAAATAAATAAATAAATAAATAAAGTTTACTAGTTAATTTTGATGCGCAATTTCGGGAATATACTCATCAAATATATTACGGGTTAATCAAGGCTGAAAGATTCATACATAACTTTTGCAATAAACGCTTATATATATGAAGCTAATTTATCTATTATAAATAAATAAATCCATGTTATATAGTAACAATAAGTTCATTAATGGTTTATAATTAAACAATAAAAATCAATTTCTTTAAAGATAATGTAATTTCAGGTGTAGGTCTACTTTCACATACAGGGAAAAGTCATGAAACTTAAGAAATATTACTTTATTTCAAAAATAATAAGACAAATAAAACAACAAATGTTAAGCGCGAGTGACGAATCTTTGAACATCATTGCATTAAATGTTCAAATAAATCCTTTTGTCACATAAATCCAAAAAATAGTTTTCTAAAAACGGAAGCCTTATTTCTCAACAGGTGAATTTTTTTTTTTTTTTTTTTTTTTTTTTTTTTATAAAACTTAATATTTGCGTGAAAACATTCGTTCGTTAAACAAGATGTTTACATAAATATGTGCTTTTAAAGGATGACGTACATTATGAAACATTTTTACAAATTATGGTCTGAGTAATAATAATAATAAAAATGCATAGATATGCATTTAAATATAACAATATTTATTAAGTATACTAAAATTTCTCGAAAACTATTCAAATAAAATCAAATAAAATATTTTATTATTATTACTATTTTTTATTGAAATTTTATTTTTCCGACTAAGTGAAAATAATGCCTGGACCGGGAGTCGAACCCCGGATCTTTGACTTACAAGGTCAAGGCTCTACCAATTGAGCTATCCAGGCCGACAACCGGTCGGCATTACTCACTCAGACAACCTTTAGGCAGAAACATCTGGTCTATCATGTAGCTAGCTCGACAGAAATAAGCCGCAGGTAATGGAAAACACCATTAAACAATGGGAGAAAGAAATACAATTTTTTTTATTAAAATCACACAATCAACTGATTGGAAGTAAATCATATTTATTGAAATTTTATTTTTCCGACTGAGTGAAAATAATGCCTGGACCGGGAGTTGAACCCCGGATATTTGACTTACAAGGTCAAGGCTCTACCAACTGAGCTATCCAGGCCGACAACCGGTCGGCATTACTCACTCAGACAACCTTTAAGCAGAAACATCTGGTCTATCATGCAGATAGCTCGACAGAAATAAGCCGCTGGTAATGGTTATTATTATTATTTATTTGCTTACCTATTTTTATTTATTTATTTATTTATTTTAATATCCCATACTAATTTTTTACATTTTAACATAGATTTTACATTATTATAGTTTAACCATATAGTCTAAAAATGTTTGGTGTTGGTGAATAAGGCTGATTGACTGCACTAGGGTCCTAGGCCTGAGGGGGAGTGCCTGCCTCTAAAAACGTTGGATATCACTTTGTAAATTCTTGTTAAGCTCATTTTTTAAAAATATTTTTATGTTTCATTGCTGAAAAATTGAATTACATTTCAGCATTCAAACATATATTTTTTTTTTTTTTTTTTTTTAATTAACTTCTAATTTAATACTTAAAGTAGTACCTAAATATGTTTAGAATATATTGTAAACTGTAATAATATAAAATCGAGGCAAAAATAAAATAAAATAAAAATAAAAATAAATAAATAATATAAATAATATAAACAGGAGCATGAACCACTAAAGAATAAATAAAAATTTCTTTTAATTTAAACAGTTTCGAGAAATTTTAATATGCTTAATATTTCCATATTTCAATTCCTATGTAGGCTAATTCTTATAATTTTTTAAGGCATAATTTACAAAAAAGATTTTTAACGTCCTCCATTTTTTTAAAAATGACCCATAAAAAGAAATCACTATTTTATTTATTTCGTCATGAGTGGCAACAGGGAAGCGACCTTTTCCATTCTTATGGCGAAAGCTTCCATATTCTCAAAATCTAGTTACTAAATATAAAATCACTGTCTTGTCAGGTTTACGAACATTTGAGAAAATCTTTCTAAACGTTTTGACAATTTCTCAGTTTGAATGCATTCCGTTTGGGGAAAACTCGCCTCGCTTTTGGAGCCAACAAAAGGCTTTTAAAACAAATACCATATACTGCAAGCGAAATTTCAAATGGGACGTTATTTGTAAAATATACTATAACTACAAAGCTGTCATCTATTAAAATTAGATGCTATGAATGTCCAATTATCGAAGTGTTAGATCTTTCTGCATAGCCATGTTTAACTAGTTTAATGTTTAATATGCTCCAGTAGAGGGACAATCTTGTAAGTGTATTTTAAAACAAATACATTGATAAGAATAAAATATGTGCTTATAGTAACTTTTCGCAATATCTCTCTCTCTCTCTCTCTCTCTATATATATATATATATATATATTCAAGTTTAAATATATTGATTTCAGTTAAACCAAGCCAGATGTAACAATCCTATCAAAGGTACAAATTAATGAAACAATATTTTACTTATAATGTAAAGAGTCAAAATATGTTTGCGATAATATGAACAAGCGCTTAAAATTCGTAGTGTATTCCACATACAGATTAAATATAAAATTAAAATTGTATGGTCAAAATTTCCTAGATCATCGTAAATAGCTTTGTACAAAAGCTCTTACCAAAAAAAAAAAAAAAAAAAAAAAAAAAAAATTATCGTATTTTTTATTTATTTTATTGTACTTTAATTTTTTTTTTTTTTTTTTTTAGAAAATTTACAGTGTTAAACATTTATCAGGCTTGAGTAAATTTTTGAATTTTTCTAAAATTGCAATGACAATGTTTTTAATTATTAAATTTGAAATGAGCAAAAATAGGTTTCATAACGATCCTACCTATTTAAAGTTTTGTGTACCATATATTTATATTGGACTATATCTTCTATATAATTTAATAACTTTTAATTATTTTAGAAAGAAAAGTTATTTAACATGTAGCTCTAAAAAAAAATTGTTCAGTAAAACGATTAAGAATTATATTGATTTTTTATGAATGCGAATCGAATTTTCTACGGAAAAGGGATGAGCGCTGACACTCCTTAAAAAATGCTTTGGAGACACTCACAAAGGGCATCCGACCTAGGCCTAGGACCCAAGCGTAGTCAGTCGTCTTTAATCCCAAATATCAAACATAAACACCTTAAAAAGTAAAAGAAAAAAAAAAAAAAAAAAAAAGAAGAAGAAGAAGAAGAAGAATGCAGTTTATAAGAAGTTAAATATATTTTCTCTTTTTCTCTCCTCTCAACCCCTGAATCTGAAGCAGGCACAATAGCATGGAAGAGACTTTAAAACAAAAACAAGCAATATATAAAACATATTTTGATTGTTTGAAATGAAATTGGCATTTCTAGAACACCACATTCAAAATTCATTACACTTTTTTTGTGTGTGTGTGTCTCTGTGTGTGTGTGATTTGTAAAGAGAGAAAAACCACTTTCTTTCTTTCTTCTTTCTTTCTTTCTTTCATTTTGCTACTTTAAGCGGATGAAGATCTAAAGTAGCCATTCTTTTGACAAAGAAATCACTCGAATTATGATCCTATGATAATTAAAAAATTAAAAAATTCATTAGATAGTCAGCCGCAGGCAGAAGAAAATTTGGTCAGCCCATTGAAAAAATGCTGATTTTTTTCTAATTTATGATTCCATGGTTGGTAATTCTAAAACAGTTGAACAATATATAAGAGACTGCGTTTGGGTCGCATTCCCTTTATAGCATTTTCCAATGTTAATGCTATTGTGGTCTACTACTTTACACTTAACCTCACAAACAAGAGTTACACGAAAATAATAGTTACACGTTATATAGTTAAAAAGGTAATAGAGTTACACGAAGAAGTAACATTATTATAAAGTTTTGCATAAAGAGTCAAGTTATCCACATTTTTATGTTTAACCGGCAAATAATTGCCTATTTATAATATTCTAGGATTATTTGAATTGTACTCAGAGCTCGATCAAGCCTAGGGTGAGCCTAGGGCGTAATGTACATTCGGGCCTCTTCTGTAATTTCTCCCATGATTTTTATCAATATTTCTCAAAAATAAATAAATAAATAAAATAAAATAAATAAATAACTTAATTTTTCCCGCTATTTTACCCAAAAATGCATTTGAGTAAAACATTACAGAGTAAAAATTTTCATTTTGCTTTCTGAAGTAAAATTCTCATGAAGTGATATTTTCAGGAGCATGCCATTTCTGTAAATTTTTAATTAAAAATTTTTGACCTGTAAACGAAATTTCGGACCCCGCAATTTCAGGGACCTTCGGATAGACAGATGGAAATTTATTAATTTAAATTCACCTTACTGAACTTGTAGATGGGTTTTTTGCATGTATGAGTTTGCCACAATAAATTGACCGTTAAATATATTACAAGAATTAAGCATCACACATTTCTTGATGGTGGTATTCTTCTTTTTGTACCACATGGAATTTTCTCTGTAAGCATACTGACCGCCACTTTTATCTTAAAAGCACTGCAACTCATAAAAAATGAATTCTCATATTCTTGTTCCCTGTCACTCCTACACTCCGAGTTTGGCAATGCCATATGTTATGTATACATATACATATGTGTGTGTGTGTGTATAGCTTGCATTGTAGGTAATTACTGATAACCCAAATTTTCAATAAAGCTAATTCAGAAGAAACATTTCATCGCTTGTTTATTAACACTCTGTTTTAAATACATAAAAATTTCTGATAAAGAGATGACTTTTGTATAAATAGTAAGAACGCAAAAATTGAATACATATATTCCCAGCTCCTAAGTAATTGAAAATAAGCAAAATGATTCATTTTCGAGCATTTTCTTTGTTTACATGAGTACTTATATCTTATTTTTGAAATTACTTACTTATTTTTCTCTCCATGAGTACCAGGAACATAGAGAGCGGTGGGAGTCAGAGGGGCTAGGTCTCCCCTCCCCCAAAGTTCAAGAAAATATTCCATTTGGCGTATCGACAGACATACCGAATGTGATTTTTTTTCAGTCGGTTTTTACTTCGAATGAATATTTTAAAAACAGCAAATAAGTCAACTAAATAAAGTATTTGAGCGGTGAAAAAATGTATTTTTGACTTCCACTCTAAAACCCAGTAAAGGCACTTCAAACGACCTAACAACAAATAACCTGTTTTTTTTTTTTTTTTTTTCCGCTTTACTTTTAAATTCAGGTGAAATTGTTAAAAATTCAAATAAGCTGAATGCAAAAGTCGGCCTGTTTGTCGGTTGTAAAACTCTGTTGATAGGCCAACTGGAGTGTTTTCATCAAACTAACTTGAGATTATATTAACTTTAGAGCCAGAATCAAAAAGAGAGATATTTGATCGACAATCGAGCGGCCGATTCAGCTGTTGGGCGAATTTTGTTTTGTTTTGCGCTGCAAAGCTTAGCTAAAGCACTAGTTGGCTTACTCAGACATCAAATTATTTTTTTTACATTTGGGCTTTATTTTTATGAAAGTTTTCAAACTACAAATAGTCCGACTGAGAAATTATTTGGCTACTCTAAAGCAGAAAAAAAAAATATTCTAGCCGGTCTGTCTATTCAGAAATAACTTGATTGATTTTTTTTTCCAGATGGCTTTTATTTCTGATGAAACTGTTCAAACTACAAATACGGTCGATTGTGAATGTATACGGTCATCAGAAAAATTGCTCGTTGATTTCAAGTTCAAATCTCAATAAAAGCACTCCGGTTGACCCGTTCACAGACTACCCGATTGATCTTTTACAAATTAGTCTTTACTTAGGATACAATTATTCGAACCACAAATCGGCCAACTAAAAAATTTTTTGGTCCTCGAACCAATTTTTTTTTTTTTTTTTTTTTTTTTTTTTTTTTTTGTCCTCGACTCCAAGGCTGAATAGAAATAATCAAAATGGTCTATCCAGAAATAATTCGATAGATTTTTTATTTTCCACTTGGCCTATACACTATCTACCAATAAGTATTTGTACACTTTCGAATTTAGATGTTTTATTAAATATCTAGAAAAGTTCTTGAGGAATTCTATTCGAACTTCAAGCGTAAAAAGAACATATTTTTAATATATTTCACTAATATATTTCAGCAAAAGTTTTGCCCGGAAGAGGAAAGGAGGACCAGTAAATTGTTAAACAAAAGTCAAAATGTTCTGGATTGCCCTGTAAAAAGTAATGCTTGAAAAACGTTTTTGCTGTAACAAGGGATTTTGAGGATTGTTTTAATTATCTGTATAAATTTTTATGAGGCTACCACATACATTCATAGAAATAAAATGGTTTCTTTTAAATAATAAAATTGCTTTTTAATACAACAGGTAGGGTATTAGACACAAAGCAAAAGAATTTTTAGGAAATTTGGCATACTACATTACGCAAAGCATACTGCAGTCAGAATACAAAAGTGTTAAATATCTTACGAAATATGAGAATTTGTACTAAATAATTTTTAACTACGCATACGCAAGTTTTAGCTAAATTTTATTTGTATAATTTAATAGCGAAATCCATTGAGCTATTCATATGGAAGCCCCAAACAAATATCATGTAAGTTTAAAAATTCATGAGAGATAGAATAAACAAAATTTCAGTTCCTTTCAAAATAAGAGCTAAACTATAAAGAAATTTTATTTTTCCGACTGAGTGAAAATAATGCCTGGACCGGGAGTCGAATCCCGGATCTTTGACTTGGTTGTCTGGGTGAGTAATGCTGACCGGTTGTCGGCCTGGATAGCTCAAATGGTAGAGCCTTGACCTTGTAAGTCAGAGATCCGGGGTTCGACTCACGGTCCAAGCATTATTTTCACTCAGTCGGAAAAATAAGATTTCAATAAATTTAGTTTTCTTCCAATCAGTTGATTGTGTGATTTCAATAAAAATTTAAATATAAAGGTTTTTTACTCACATTTTTATTTTGATTCCATTAATGTCCAATGGTAATACAATGTTCGCTGATTATAAATAAATATTGATAAAGCTCCCTATCGTTTTCCTTTTTTTTTTTTTTTTTTTTTTTCTTGAGAGAGCTGAAATTCTGTTCATTTGATAACTCATAACTTTTGAATTTACACGATAATTGTTTAGGGTTTTCATATAAGTAATTCAATAGATTTAGCTATCAAATTATGCAAATGAATTTTTTTAAAAGCTTGCGCATGCATAGTTAAAAATTATTTCGCAAAAATGTTCATATTTCGTAAGATATTTAACATTTTTGCATTCTGATTGCAGTATCCGTGTCTAATGTAGTATGCCAAGTTTCCTAAAAATGGTGTTGCACTGGCTCTAATACCCTACGTGTTATAATAAAAAAAAAGTGGCAATTTTTTAAAGAAACCGTTATATCTCCATGAATATATGTAGTAGCCTCATAAAAATTTATACAAATAGTTAGAACGATCCTCAAAATTACATGGTACAGCAAAAACACATTTCAAGAATTACTTTTTACAGGGTGATCCAAAACATTTTGACTTTTTTTCATTTATTTACTGATCCCTCTTTCCTCTTCCAGGCAAAACTTTTGCTGAAATGTATGAGGTATAATATGTTCTTTACACGCTTAAAGTTTGAAGACAATTTCTCAAAAAATTTTCTAGATATTTAACAAAACATATAAATTCGAAAGTGTCCAAATACTTACTGGTAGATAGTGTATTTCCGATGAAATTTTGCAAACTTTAATCAGGACGACGGTAAAAGTACTTGGTCACAGAAAAATCGCTTTTGACATCGGTTACGAATCTTAGTAAAATCACTCCATTCGGCTTACTGACAGATAACCCGACTGGATTTTGTTTTTCCTCTAGGCCTTTAATTCTGATGAAAAATTTTTTTACATGAAAATAGGCAAATTGGTTTTGTTTTGGTTTGAAGCATCCCTCGTTCTTCGATTGTTTTTTGCACATTCCTTAATGTGTAAAAAATCCGGAGTTTTAGCTGAAACCTCATTAAACCCGGTATTTTAGCTGAAAGTATATTTCAAATCACTGCAAACATTCATGCCTATTGGAACTGAACCCAACACCTGTAATCTGACAGAAAAAAAAAAAAAAAATTAGCTATCAGGAGATTTCCCTTTTACTTTCGATTCCAAAACTCAATATAAGCACGCCAGTTGGCTTATTGACAGATAAATTGAATAGATTTTTTTTTTTCTTTTTGGCTTTTCTGTTTGTAATATCGCTCGCTCTATAATTATTTTTTGCACATTCAGGCTCATTATACCAATACCTAGCAAAAAGTAAATTCCGAACCATTAGAAGATCCGGTAACCGGTAAAAATGGAACCGGAAAAAATGGTACCGGAAAAAATGGTAAACGGAAAAAATGGTAATGAGGGAAATTAGTAAAATCAAATTGCAATAATATCATTATCATATCATGATGAAAGCGATTTTACACAGCTATTGGGTGGAAGTAAAACTGAAACTGAAGTGGCCAGAAGAGTTTTGGATCGCTATAAGTATAATAGTTCCTGCTTTTCCTGATTCGCTTTCAATGGAAGGATTGAAGTTTTTGAACTTAGAATGTCAAGGTCATTTTTTAACTTGTATTATTGAAGCGAGAGTGCTAATCATTCCAGAACATTCTATTTCGGCCTAACTCCTCTCTCTCCCTGGAGGAAGAACAAGTTTGGTCGTGATTATACAGATTCGATTATCATTATACCCACTTGAACCGGTCAATTCGTTAACAATTTTCAAGGTGCTTGTTTGTTTTTGTTAAAAAAATAAATTAATAATAATAATAAAAAAAAGGCGATTTTCTTTTTGGCCCACCAAATGTTTTAGGTTTCACAAATCTGCCTTATAAGAAACCAACCAAAAACACTTAAACGCAAATTATAATTTTTTGAGATAGTGTTTAAAAACTGACTGAGATGATTAGCATTTTTTAATTTATTTAATAAAAATATAATATAGGAAATATTATTTTTTTAAATGTGTTCTAAAACTTTACATTACTTATATGATTAACATTTATAGGTCTGATAAAAAAAAAAAAAAAAAAAAAAAGTATTTTTAGTTATTGCTGAAATTAGAAATATTGACATTACACAAATTTGTTTAAGTCAATTATAGATCTATTCATCCATTCTAGTTATATGAATACCTAGAGATATGAAAACAAGTTGTGTACAAAAACTGAGAATGGAACTACTGTCACAATAATGTTGTAAAGGGATCCCGGAAAAAAAGGACACTTTTCCAATTCGCAAATCGCAAAATAATATGAAATAAAGAATTTAAAGAATGATTTTCAGATTACATTTTTAGAAATTTCAATTGATTTGGTACAACATTCAATTAGTGTATACCTGGATGAAGGTGGGGGGAAGACTAGGAGCAGATCGAAGCAAAGCAATTGTTTTTATATCACATTCCTACCGATTTTAATGAAACTTTGTATAATCGCATACAACTTGTGAAACAATTACAGTATGTGTCAGACATACTTGGGGGGGGGGTTAAAGAGAGGGGGATAGAGGAAAATAAAATGATATTTTATATCACTTTACCGATTTTAATGATATATTCTATAACTATCACTTACTTTTTATGAAAACCACAATGAGTGTTTTATATATCTGAGGGGCAAGGTGGGGGGGGGGGGGGGGTAGAAGGAAATAAAATTTATTCTTTTTTAAACTACCCTAGTATAGATTTTAAAAAAAAACTGTGTATAATTACGTACAATTTGTGAAAAAATTACAGTAAGTGTCAGATATATTTGGGAGGGGATGGGGGGCAGAGGAAAATAAAATATTTTTTTATGTCACCATTTTATCGTTATTAATGGTGTATTCTACAACTATCACTTACTTTTTATGAAAATCACAATGAGTGTATTATATACCTGGAGGGATGGGGGGGGAGGTTGCTGATGGAAATAAAAAATATTTTTCGTAAACTATCTTAGCATCGATTTAAATAAATCTTTCTCTGTATACCACTTACAGTTTAAGAAAAATTACATTGAGTGTTACACATATCTGGGGGGGGGGGGGGTTGTTAAGAGGGCGCAGAATTAAAAAAGTGGTTGTTTTTATATCTAGTTATATGAAACTTTGTATGACTATTACTTGCTTTTTATTAAAATTACATTGAAAGTTACCTGTGATTAAAAAAAAGGGGGGGCCAGTGTCGGTGTGGAGAGGGGCGGCAGATGAAAAGCAAAATATGTTTAAGCAACACTTATTATCTTTTTTTTTTTGTGCGAATGTCATTTACTATTAACGAAAAATTACAATGAGTGTTTCATATGTTTGGGTGAGGGTGCTGGAAACAGAAGGATACAAATAATTTTTTGTATCATTATACTTTGCACTTTGATAAAATTTATAATAAATATCACTTAATGTTTAGGGAAATTTACGCTGATTGTTATGCATATCTTGGGGGGGGAAGGGGGGGGCTATGGGGCCAGAGGAGAAAAAGGGTTGTATAAATACCACAACGTTACCAATTTTAATTAAATTTTTAACACTATCACCTCCTTTTAATGAAAAATTGCTGTGAGGTGTTACCTATACCTGGGGGACAAGGTGGGGGGCATTAAAAAAAAATAAAACGATTGTTTTCAAATCACACTGCTTCATATTTACAGGAAATTTTGTATAAACATCCTTTATTGTTTATGAAACTTTTTAGAGAGGGCTACGTATCGCACAATCTTTCAGTTTCTAAGTTAGCATGCAAAAATTCAATGCATTGTTCGCATAAGACATTAATTAAAATTTAATATCAAACATTGGTAAAAGATGTACTCTGAAACATAATTTTTTTATTTAGTCTATACCATTTCTACCCCTTCCCCTCGTAGAAATAAAATATTTTTGTTATCGTTCGTATTTGGAAGTATTTTACAATTAAGAAAAGTGCCCGTTTTCCGCGATCCGGAAAAAAGGACATTTTTCTTAATTTCTCCTTATAAAACTCATGCTAAACATCAACGAGAGCGTAAGTTTTTTATTTCTACGTTGGGGGATGGGGGGGGGGGGGGGGGGGGACAAGAGACAGATTAAAAGAAGAAATTTTATTTTTGTGTAACTTTTTCTAATTTAAATCATACATTGAATTTTTGGGTGCAAACTTAGGAAGAGAATGAATCTGATATTTAAACCTCACTGTAACGTCTTATACATGCTAAGTAATATTTCTACAAAGTTTCATTAAATCGGCAATAAGATGGTATAAAAATATATTCTTTCCATGTGGGCCCCTAGCTCTCACCAGGTAGTGTAACCCTATCTTCAATTTTTGATAAACAATAAGAGATATTTATGCAAAAATTTCTATAAATGTAAGCAAAGTGATTTAAAAAAACATTTTTTTCCCTCAGTCCTCCCCTCCTCCTAGATATATGTAACACTCTTTGAAAGTTTTCATTAAATGTAGGTGAAGTTTTTGAAATTTTAATTAAAATTGGTAATACTGTGATATTTATACAATAATTTTTCTCCTTTGCCCCTTATCCCATTGCCCCCAAGATATATATAACAATCAGCGTAAGTTTTTCTAAATGATGTTTATAATAAATTTTATTAAAATGCAAAATATAGGGATAAAAACATTCATTTCCTTTCCTTCTGTGCCTCCCCCCCCCCCAAGACATACGTAACCTTACTGTAATTTTTCATTAATAGTAACAATAAGTGATATTTATACAAAATGTGAATAACAAAATCGATAATAAGTTTTGTTTAAAAAATTTATTTTATTTTTCATCTGCCCCCCCCCCCCCCTTAGTAAACCGTCCACATATGTGTAACACTCTCTGTAATTTTTCTTAAACTGTACGTTATATATACACAAATGTTTTGTTTAAATCGATTATAGGGTGGTTTAAAGAATAATATATTTCACTTCTATCTGCGCCCCCTTGCCCCCCCCCAGCTATATAATACACTCATTATGATCGTCATAAAAATTAAGTGATAGTTATAGAATATATCATTGAAATCGGTAAAATGGTGACATAAAAATCATTTTATTCTGCAATCTTCATCTTTAACTCCCCACCCCACCACCTTTCCCTTTTCTTTGGTGTTACACAAAACTGGTGAGGACTTTTTTTCCACACTGAAACTAATAGTCCTCCATCCTAAAAAGTATACTTAACATTTGTGCAAATTTAATCTTATTTTCAGCGATAAAAAACATTTATAAACTCATAAGTTTTTTTTTTTTTTTTTTTTTTTTTTTTTTTTTTTTTACAGAAAAAATGTTTAAGTCATAGAAATATACTTAATAAAGGACCGCCCCACCCTTTAATTAATTAATTAATTTATTTATTTATTTTTCAAGCTCTTCGAATATCGAAAGTTATTCTGCAGAAGATAGTTTTATAATAAATCGATGATCTTTTAAAATCAAAACGAAAGGAAATTCCTTGCTATTAAATATGTATTAAACCGAGTCTAATAAAGAAAAACATCTTAATGCACATATATTAACATATCTTTTATCGAACAAACTTCTTTACAGTTCAGCCAATTTTTTTAAATATTAAACTAATACATTTTAAAGCCTATAAAAGTGCCGTGCATTAATTATTTATATTTTTTGGCTATTTGGTGTTAATTATTTGCTAGAAGTATTAAATGCATGTTTAGTTTATAATTTTAATACACTGAATTATGTCGAAAAGAGAATCAAAAACTAGATATCTCCATACATTTATGCTTTAAGATAAAAGTTATAGAGAAATTTTGATCAATGGAAAATTATAAATAAAAAGTTCCCCTTCAGTGGTAGAAATATTCTGCTCTAGAAGAAGATAGCATAGCTGCCAACATTCTAATTAATTTTCTGTAGTAGTGTTAGTACCCGCCTTTATTTCACAACAGACGATTTTCGAAGTTTTTTTTTTCACCTTCTTTAATCATTTTTACATTTTGAGAGAATTACTCTAAAACTAAACCACTGCAAAAAAAGCCGCAGATACTAATAGTACTACGGAACATAATTAGGATATTGGACACTATGTGCCAGACGGGAGGTCCCGAGTTCAAACCCAAGTCACAATTCTCGATCAAACCCAGCCATTCAGAATTTTTCGCAGTTTTCTCCGAAACCAGAGTAAATATGGATTTTCTTGTTTAATTTTAATTACACTTGGAGCGAATTACTCTAAAAATAAACCAGTGCGAAAAAAAAAAGCCGCGGATACTAATAATACTACGGAACATAATTAGGATAGTGGCAACTATGTGCTAGACGGGAGGTCCCGAGCTCAAACCCAAATCGCACTTCTCAATCTAACCCAGCCATTCAGAATTTTTCGTGGTTTTCTCCGAAACCAGCGTGAATATGCATTTTTTTTTTATTTAATCTTAATTACATTTAGAGCGAATTACTCTAAAAATATATCACTGCGAAAAAACCAACGGATGCTAAGAGTACTACTGAATTTTAATAAAGATGTTGGCAACTATGTAACAGATGGGAGGTCCAAAGTTCAAACACACGTTACAATAACAAACACACATACAGACCAACCGCTAATGACCTGTTTTTAGAATTTGGAGGGACCTCAATTTTTTCAAGTAACACAAAAACTCAATTTCCAAAATTTGATCCTAAAACAATACTCTTCTCTACCATATTTCGGTAAGGGAAATTGAAAAGAAAAAAAAAATCTGTTCTTCTACAAATACTAGTTCAGTTAAACAAGAAAAAATTAAAGCAAAATTCAGAAAAAAAAAAAAAAAAAAGGGGAGGAGGGGGAGCACCAGAAAGAAATCGTCCCACGGGCGCCAGTTATGCTGGCAACGCCACTGACTTGTGTAACTGTCATAGTTACATTTTTTTTTTTTTTTAAGCTTAATTTCTAAAGATATATGCGTTTTGTTAAATATAAACAATATATACATTGTAGCCGTTATGCGCTTGGGAACCATTGTTATCCGTTCGACCCACATGTCAATCAACGAGTTTGTTATGAGGGGCATGAAAACAGGACAAGATACCTACTATAAGAATGAACTACTTATTCAAAGATGAAAGAATTTTCATTTCGAAAAAGAAGGGCATAGCAATTTAGAAGACGTATTCCAATGACGGTCCAGGTGCTCATATTTTTAAAAACATCTGGAACATAGACCTTTTTTGTGGTAAATATTGAAAAAAAAGAAAAATCAAAATACATTCGTCATAATATTCTGTACAAAAGAAACTCAATATCTTTTGTATTTAAAATGTAATAAATCTAAAAATGTTATATCATTTATAAAAGATTTGCCAATGTGCAAATCCCTTATAATAATAATTGATAAAATCTGTGATAAAAAGAGAAACATTCATAAAAATATTTTATTATAATTATTATTTACTAATTTATTATAGATTTTGTGTTTAGAATTAACATGGATTACACAATATAAAAAGCCTATCTAATATGGATTTTTATTAATTTTCGTTTATTAGTGCGTATGAAACAAATCTGTAACTTTTATAGGTTTTAAAAATTTTGCTGTCTCTGAATTTCGTGCTAAATAATTCGTTTGTACATTAATTTCTCATTTTTAATCTTTTATTTGTCTCATAATGTATCAGGAACTCCAATATGTTTTTTTTTTTTTTTTTTTTTTTTTTTTTAGATATAAATAATATTTTAAATAATAACCATTCATTTCGCATGCACGTTGCAATTTTTAGGATTATTGCATGTTAAGTAGTTTTACCCCTGACGAAAGGACATTAAACATGAAATTAATGATACAAATTTCAGATCATCATTACAGATATTTTTTAGCTGCTCATTTTCGGTGACAATGTACAATGGATTCATGGTACAGATGTTTCAGAATACTAATTTTCCACTTATCATTTTTTCCGTTTACCATTTTTTCCGGTACCATTCTTTCCGTTTACCATTTTTTCCGTTACCAATTTTTCCGTTTACCATTTTTTCCGTTACCATTATTTTCCGGGATTCGAAGATCCATGTCTGAATCGGGAATCGAACGCAGCATCAGTAGTCTGACTGAAAAAGTAAGGTAGAATAATTTTTACCTTCTGTTCCAAAGCTCAACTAGTACGTTCTGACCATCACAAGACATTATTTCATATTTTCCGATACAAATTCACGCAGTACAAATTATTCATTAAAATTATTTTCCATGATGAATGTAGACGATTTTCATCGCAGAGAATTACAAAACTAAATGTTGAAAGAGAGTCAATTTTGTGCTCTAGACGATATTTGAGGATATTTTATTTATTTATTTTTTAAATGAAAAATTTTTTTTTTTTAAATTATTTATGTAAACATTTCATTTCCTTTTTACCTTTTTAACAATTTCCAACAAGGTTGAAAAGTGTTTATGACTTCGGTTTGTCTGTCTGTCCGTCTGTCCGTCTGTCTGTCCGCGCTCTAACTCCAGTAAATATTTATGGAATTTCTTGAAACTGATATATGTTATTCAAGTTCACTATCGGACGTTCCCTATTGAAAATGGAGTTTATAACTCTACTGGTTTGTGTACAGGGACACCCGAAAGTACGTCAAAGCATTGTGTTCTATGAGAGGTATTTCTATAAACCATGTTTTCATACCTTTACTGTAGACATATCTTAATGAAATTGAAATATGTTATTCAAGTTCACTATCGAACGTTCCCTATTGAAAATGGAGTTTATACCTCTATTGGTTTGTGTACAGGGACACTCGAAAGTATTTCAAAGCATTGTGTTCTATGAGAGGTATTTCTATAAACCATATTTTCATACCTTTACTGTAGACATACCTTAATGAAATTGAAATATGTTATTCAAGTTCACTATTGGATGTTTCCTGTATAAAATGGAGGAAACACCACCATCGGTTTATGTACAGGGACACTCAAAAGAATTCCAAAGCATTGTGTTCTATGAGAGATATTTCTATAAATCAAATTTTAATAACTTTACTTTCCACGAAGTTTTTGGAAATTGAAATATGTTATTTATATGCACAAAAAATTGCTTTGCACAGAATATAGCATGATTAGCACTAGATTTACAGGGTGGCACAAAAATATCCAGATACATAAGAGCTATTAATGAAAAATTGCTAGAATTGTACTTTCGTTTACGTTAAGCGTTTTTAACATTTTCTAACATTTTTAACACTTTCCAACAAGGTTGAAAAGTATTTATGAGTTCGGTTTGTCTGTCTGTCTGTCCGTCTGTCTATCTGCGCTCTAACTCCCGTAAATATTTATGGAATTTCTTGAAACTGATATATGTTATTCAAGTTCACTATCGCACGTTCCCTATTGAAAATGGAGTTTATACCTCTCCTGGTTTATGTACAGGGACACTCAAAAGTATTTCAAAGCATTGCGTTCTATAAGAGATATTTCTATAAATCAAATTTTAATAACTTTTTTTTCCACGAAGTTTTAGGAAATTGAAATATGTTATTTATATGCACAAAAAAGTGCTTTGCATAGAATATACCATGATTAGCATTAGATTTACAGGGAGCCACAAAAATATCCATTTATATTAAGAGCTATTAATAAAAAATTGCTAGAATTGTACTTTCGTTGACATTAAGCGTTTTTAACACTTTATAACATTTTTTAAGTGTAAATATGATTTCAGTTTTGTGTATCTGCCTGTCCGTCTGTCTGTCTGCCTGTCTGTCTCTCCGTGCTCTAACTCCCGTAAATATATATGGAATTTCTTGAAATTGATATATGTTACTCAAGTTCACTATCGGATGTTCCCTATTAAAAATGGAGTTTATACCTCTACTGGTTTGTGTACAGGGACACCCGAAAGTATTTCAAAGCATTGTGTTCTATGAGAGGTATTTATATAAACCATATTTTCATACCTTTACTGTAGATATATCTTAATGAAATTGAAATATGTCATTCAAGTCCACTATCGGACGTTCCCTATTGAAAATGGAGTTTATACCTCTACTGGTTTGTGTACAGGGACACCCGAAAGTATTTCAAAGCATTGTAATCTATGAGAGGTATTTCTATAAACCATATTTTTATACCTTTACTGTAGACATATCTGAATGAAATTGAAATATGTTATTCAAGTTCAGTATTGAATTTTTCCAGTAGAAAATGGAGGAAATACCGCCAACGGTTTATATACAGAGACACTCAAAAGTATTCCAAAGCATTGCGTTCTATGAGAGACATTTCTATAAATAAAATTTTAATAACTTTACTTTCCATGATGTTTTAGGAAATTGAAATATGTTATTTATATGCACAAAAGAATGCTTTGCATAGAATATAGCATGATTAGCATTAGATTTACAGGGTGGCACAAAAATATCCATTAATATTTAGAGCTATTAATAAAATATTGCTAGAATTGTACTTTCGTGTACGTTAAGCGTTTTTAACACTTAAAAGTGTAAATATCATTTCAGTTTTGTGTATCCGCCTGTCCGTCTGTCTCTCTGCCTGTCTGTGTGTCCGATCTCTAACTCCCGTAAATATTTTTGGAATTTCTTGAAACTGATATATGTTATTCAAGTTCGCTATCGGATGTTTCCTATTAATAATGGAGTTTATACCTCTACTGGTTTGTGTACTGGGACACCCGAAAGTATTTCAAAGCATTGTGTTCTATTAGAGGTATTTCTATAAACCATATTTTCATACCTTTACTGTAGACATATCTCAATGAAATTGAAATATGTTATTCAAGTTTACTATTGGATGTTTCCTGTATAAAATGGAGGAAATACCACCACCGATTTATGTACAGGGACACTTAAAAGTATTCCAAAGCATTGCGTTCTATGAGAGATATTTCTATAAATGAAATTTTAATAACTTTACTTTCTACGAAGTTTTAGGAAATTGAAATATGTTATTTATATGCACAAAAAAATGCTTTGCATAGAATATAGCATGATTAGCATTAGATTTACAGGGTGCCACAAAAATATCCATTTATATTAAGAGCTGTTAATAAAACGTTGCTAGAATTGTACTTTCGTTGACATTAAGCGTTTTTAACTTTTTCTAACATTCTTAAGTATGAATATGATTTCAGTTTGTGTATCTGTCCAACTGTCTGTCTGCCCGCACTCTAACTCCCGTAAATATTTATGGAATTTCTCGAAACTGATATATTTTATTGAAGTTTACTATCGGATGTTCCATATTGAAAATGAAGTAAATCTCTCTTCTGGTTTGTGTACAGGGACACCCAAAAGCATTTGAAAGCATTGTGTACTATGAGTGTTATTTTTATAAATATTTTCCGTGTAGAATGTTCCCCATTTAAAATGACATTAATAGGTTCTGTATAACTAGTTTGTTTACAGGGATAACAACAACAACAAAAAATGTCAATGCATTACGTTTTAGGACAAAATTTTTTGAAAGTTATATTTAAAAATCTTTCAACTGTAAAAATCACAAATATATTGAAATGTATTTCTAAAATAATGTTTCGTATAGAATATGATATGATTAACTTTCTGATTTACAGGGTTACACTGAAATATTCAGAGAGATCAAAAACTGTAATTATAATCTAATGGCTGTAATTTTTTTTTTTTTTTTTTTTTTTTTTTTGCGTTAAGCCTTTTTAACACTTTCTAAAATGCCCAAGAGTAATTCTAAAATCCATTAGTCTATCTGTATATTTTTTAGTCCTTCTGTCTGTTGTGTGATAACGTAGGCAAAGAATATTAAAAGTTATTCGATACAATAATTACGTACAGTTGGAAAGTGTTACTAATCAATGCGTACTGCATGATTTTTCTTTCTTGTTTTATATAATTAAATTCAAAATTTAAAAATTTTAACAAATAATAATTATTTATTTTTTGTGAATTAAAAGAAATATGTACTTTTTATATTTTTAATATTTTTAATTTCCTACAACTTAAAAAATAAATTTTAACTTTGTTTTAACTATAAAATAAACTAAAAATAAAGAAAGTTTATTATCATTATTATTTATTTATTTATCTAAATATTTTATTCATTTTAGCTGTATTTAAGACAATGCTAAACTTTATTTTTAAAATTGTAGAAAATTAAAAATATTACAGAGAAATAATTTGTTTTAATGTAATCATAATTACTATCCAAACACATTAAATAACTACCTCTCCAATCAATACTGCTTCTTAAAAATTATAGTGCAGAATTCCGATGGTATTAAATTATTGTACGCAAGCAAATGTTCGAAATATACGACAACATCTTTAAAGCTAGATTTTATATATTACTTAACAAATGTTTTTCTTCGACATTTTTTTAATCTTTCTGTGCACAAAATAAAATCAGCTGCTCTCTAATATTAACAAGATAAAAGCGATTACGTAAAATTTACATTTTAAAATCGAAACAGGAGGCTCAAACCAAGATTTAATTACACCTGCTAAGTATTTATACTTCGGTATATTTTTTAATTAACTTATTTTTTTTTTTTTTTTTTTTGTCTGTTTTTCTTTATTTCTATATTTGTTTTTCAAGGTTTTGTTTATTTTTTTTCAATTATTTTATTTATTTACTTATTTGCTATTAAATCTGCGCTTGAATGAGTGATTGTAAGGATGGGTGGTTGTAAAATTTAATCTTTTGAATAGTTAAAACCCAAAATTTGAAAATTTAATAAACAACAGTTATTGAAATTTTGTGAATTAAAAAAATGTTTAGGTTACATAGTTGTATCTTTCTATTTGTAATATTTATAATTTTCTATAATTTAAAAAATAAATTTTAGCTTTCTTTTAATTATAAAAAAAAGTGAAAATAAAATAAAATGTTTAGATAAGTAAATAATAATAATAATAATAATAAATGTTTTTCTTTACTTTTACAATTTTTTATAATTAAAATAGAGCTAAAATTTAGTTTTTTATTTTTTAGGTGGAAGAAAATTATAAATATTACAAATAGAAAATATAGCTATAAAAATTACATAATTTTTTAATTCCCAAGAATCAAATAATTACTATATATTAAAACTATGAATTTTGAATTTAATTAAAAAAGAAAGTAAAAATAAAATAAAATGTTTAGATTAAAAAAAAAAAAAAATGTCTGCGTTGCAGAGGCGCGTACGCTGCCAAGTACGCCTCTATTGACTCTTTACTGAAATAACTTGTACTTAAGAATTACTGAAACTTTGAAGGAGTTTTTCTTAAGATTGTTTGGCTAGTGCGCGCTACTGCTTTAATATATTGTTAGCTTCATAGTATGCTACAATTCTGCGCAATTTTGTACCGATCTGAAATTTCCATGTCGTAACCTCTCCTTGTAAGAAATGAAATGATAAATCATCATATATGCAGATCGAAATATAGAAAACAAAGTTGTTAATTCCAAACCAATGATATTTTATTTCTTTACTAGTGGTTAGTTGTGACTTCATCCACATAAAAATTTAACAAAAGTAATCTATTAAGGAAGTAAAAATTTCACCTATAATAATGAAAATTATAAATAACTTTTCTGCAGGGTTCTCACAAAGAAAAATTTTAATATATATACATACATATATATATATAATATATATATATATATATATATATATATATATATATATATATATATATATATATTCTCCCTATTTAGACTTGACTAATGGTTGATATCATTAAAAAAAAAATAATAATAAATACATTATAAAATTTCTGGTATCCAAATTTCCCTTTATGAGAGCCCTGCTTTTCTGGTAATTAAAACTCCAGTATAAAATTAAATGGAAAAATACTTTTCTGCATTCGATTTTAGCTAATTTCCTAAAAGCAGAAACTGACCGGAAAATTATTGCACATTAAAACACTTTCTTTCCGATATTTAGTTGAATAACTATACATACTAGTATTGTCTAGTGGTCGAAACTCGACCAAATTTTTAACTAAGCATTTAAATAATAAATACATAAACTCAAAAATTTCGTTTAAACAATTTTATTAATAATTACTCTACCCTAAAAAAAAAAAAAAAAAAAAAAAAAAATGATTATTAGCATTTTTACTTACATGATGACTCATATCCCTTAGAACATTGGTATCTATTTCACTCTATTTGCCTCTCAATCCGAGTGATCAAAGTTCTTAGTCTGGACATTTCAATAGAAAAGAACATTGTCTATATGAAAACAATATGTCAATATTTTGAATAAAAATGAAATTATATTCACTTCTGTTCCCAGATAAACAAAAAATAAATACGGTAAAATAAAGCCTCAAAATCAAGTTGAATCATGAGCTATTGTATTGTATTTTCAAAAATTGCACATTCATATTTGACAGCTTTCTTCTATGAGAATTTTAAATACAGATATTACGTACACAAAATGTAAAGTGTTTAAAAATAAAAGTTCTTTTTTTTTTTTTTTTTTTTTTTTTTTTCTTTCTTCTTTCTTGGCCTGATATGAGATTTTTTCTTCTTTTTTTCCTGCAATCTACATTAACCATATCTTTCGAATGATACTAATCTTAAGCCTCTTGTCTCATTAAAAAAAGGCTAAAAACGTACGACAAATTTCGTGCTTATTTATTAATATATAGATACTTCTTTGAGAAGAAAATCGTCCGCATTCATCATAGAGAATAATTTTAACGAACATTTTGTATAAAAAATTATATGTATGTATAAAAATAAAATAATTTTTGTCGGCCACCTTGGCCTCCTATGATATTTTACCCCCCCCCCCCTCAAATTCACATTAATCATACCTTTCGAACAATACCATTTTTACCATGTTTTTATTAACTTCGATTCTTGTTTGTTTGTTTGTCTGGTACAAATCTTGCAATCTATTTTTAACTAGCTTCCCTACTAGCTAGACATTTGAAACTTTCACAGTAGCTCAGAACCCGGTGATGACACAATATTTCGAAGTCAGATTTTCGAATAGTTTTCTTTTGATTAATTAAAATATGAAAATAATAAACTCTTAATAGCAGTAAAATAGCCATTAAAATATTAGCTATAATTTCATTATTGCCAAAAAAAAAAAAAAAAAAAAAAAAAAAAAAAAATTACGAGTTCATTTTCTTAAATTTTATACACATTGATAAGTGCTAATGTAGTTCACGATGCTAATATACGTTGTTCTAAAAGGAGTAATATTTTATTTTTAAAACCAACATTTTTTTTTTTTTTTTTTTTCCACTATTATTATTATTTTACTGAACTGAGTCCGTGTGCTTAAATATTGCTTAAATATTATTTTTATCCTCGCGTATTTTGTTACTGATTCATCAGAAAATTTAAAAACATGGTGTATAAAAAGTTGTTTTTATCTTATAATTATTAATGCCCTACTCTTATGATTAATATCTTAAAAATGTGTTACAAATTTCACGTTTGCGTATTAATATATCGATACCTGAATTAACTCTAACCATCACTAAATATGTTTGCACGCATAGAAATACACTCTCAGAAATGGATACTCAAATTTCACGAAATTTTCTTTAATTTTCACGAAACCGTTTCCAGGGAAATACTCCGAGCGAATATTTCGTCAGATTGAGAAAATTACTTTCGTCACTTGTTTGAACATACGAATTTCGTCAAAAGTAAAGATACATTTTTTCATCCTAGTTTCGTGATGCAGAATAAAATACAAATTATAGAATTATGAAATTACCTGCAAGTTCGTTGCTTTAGACATTAAATCCTAATTATATTTAATGAAAATATAAATAAAACAGAGCAAACAAATGAAAGTCATTTGGACATTTATTTGACAGCTTTGAGACCTATAGTTACAATGACTTATGTCTCAATTGATCCATATTTTTACAGAAATTCACAGAAACAAGCGCACAGAATATTTTGTAGACATAGGACATCACAAACATCCATACCGGTACCGGGATTCGAAGCCGAGACCTGGGAATCCTGAAGGCAGGACTTTTATTTGCCGACCGAACCACCAGGCCGGCAAATAAAAGTCCTTGTAACGTAAAGTCGAAAGAACACACGAAAAAACCAATATGGCAGTAATGAAAGCTAGCACATGCTATTGTGAGTAAAAGTTTCGTCAAATATTTGAGAGTTCACGTTTTCTCAAAAATCGCATGATCGCTTGACGAAATGGTTGTCAAAAACAACGAAATTAAGCCGGAGAATGTCTGAATCGTCAAAATTGAGTATATTATTTCTGAGAGTGTATGCGTATTAATGTAAATATGTATGTGAACTTCCCATTTTTTAACTTTATAATTTCTTCTGTAACTGTTTATTACTTTCTTCTATTTACATGAAGAGAAAGTATTATATCGAAGAAATTTTTTGAACTTCGAGGAATTCCAGGATTTACCCTTTTTGAGATGTCTCGAACACGATTTGATCATTTTTAGAAAATGTCTGTCTGTCTCTCTGTGTCTATGTACAAAAAATTCTGTGAACGCTGTATCTCACGAACCAATGAACGAAATTTAATCAAACTTTTAAAATTTAGTTAGACTTTGACCTAAATTTGCATTGACTACATTTTGAGATCAATCGATCAGGTGGCGCTTTACTCCTTTTTTTTTTTTTTTTTTTTCATGATTTTTAATATGGCAGTATAGGACGAAATTTCTTATAAATGTACATATTGAGAATTATTTTGAACTTTTCAATGTGAAAAAAGATATATATAATAGCAATAGTCATCAAGAATTTTTTTCTTTTGTATATGTAGGCAGGGTGGCGACAGGCTAAATTTTCCTCCTGATTCTTCTGCCAGTATTTTTCTTTCAAAAAGTTATTATATAAATATAATGGTGAAAGAATCAGAGGAATAAAGCGGGTCTGTCCTCTGTCTTCTGAAGGGAAGTACCTGGGGTATTAAAATTTTCAGTAAGAGTGTCTTTCAAAAGAACTCAGCAATATCTGTAATACGAATGATCGAACCATAGATCTGTGTTAATTTGAAGCAAAGTTCACGACTTTTTTCAACTTCAAAAATAAATAAACAAATAAATAAAAGAATTATTAAAAAAAAAAAAAAAAAAAAAAAAAAACGCATTTCCTAAGATATATTCTGTATAGTATAAAATATAATATTGATTTTCTTTGGCTATTTAGCGTTTTACTTCTCTGAGATGAAAATCTTGTGCATTCGTCATGGAAAATAATTTTGATAAATAATATATGTTGCTTGAATTTGTTTTGGATTACATAGAAGGAAATTTTGTGTTGGCCACAACATACTAGTTTTGTTATAACTATAGCGATAGCTTCCATAACAATGACTTCTGCTAATATTCTTGTTTCAATTCTATACATCATTTAAAAATAAATAAACGCAAACAAATATATGCTTTTTCTCTCTCATATACGAAAATTTAACGTATATTTTTTCGAATGCAAATATTAATCTCGCTGACTGCCGAGGCCTTTGTTATTCTATGAGAAATTTCGTTTCCATAATTATTCATTACCTAATATATATGTATATATTATTTTCTATTTTCACGTTCAGAAAATTCACAATCATTAAATTGGTACTTGTTTTCCAAAGATTGATATTTTTAATTTTTAGTCTTTCATTTTGCCGCTAAAAATGAGAAAAATGCACTTCACAAAAATTCGCATTTTTGAACTCAAAATTAAAATTTAAAATTTAAAAGCATTAATTTTTCGGAAATGAGTACTAATTTAACGATTATAAATTTTGTGAATGTGAAAATCGAATTAAAAAAAAAAAAAAAAAAAAAAAACATTAAGTAATAAGTAATTGTGGAAACAAATTTCTCCACAGAAATAAGAAGGGCCTCAGCTGTCGGGGCGGGATTAGGTATTGTCCTCTCTTAAATATGAGATTTTTTACAGTGAAAACTTTTTTCTTAAATATCACTAAAAAGCATTTTAAAATACAAAAGGAAACGGTTTTAGTTTACTAAATGCCTCTCGAGAGTGAAATAGTTACTTTTCATTTATGCATATATTTATTTTTTAAGTTGAAATTACTAGGATTTGGCTGGAATCGAATCGGGAACTTTTCTAACAGAAGAACTTTGCAACTGAATTCTTTTTTTTTTTTCCCCTCTAAAAAAAAAAAAAAAAAAAAAAAAAAAAATCCATTAGTTTTTATTGAAAATGACTTCTCATACGTGTTCGGTTTGTTTGCCGACAAACTTTTTTGTTTTATTATAAATACAAATTCTTTGTCTTTTTGAGAATGTCTTCGAATTAGAAAGTATATTTTTGTATATTTATTTGATATATTTTATATCCCTATAAAACGCGTCTTAAATTTACCATTTAATGACAATTTAATAACTTGAAAAAGGAACATACAAGAAAAAATTAACTTTAATTGATCTTTTTTTTTTTTTTTTTTTTTTTTTCTTTTCTTTTCTTTTAAGAGTGCTTTTTTTTTATGTGAAATATTTATTGTGCTGAACTGTAATTTATTTTTTATAATAATAGAATTAAAATTATAAAATATTTTATCGATTCAAATTTCATTTCTCAGTTTCATAAGTCTGTAGACATTTTAAAAATTCATAAAACTTGAAAGAATTGGTAGAATTGAATGCGGTTTGTGAAAAAGTTATTCCCGTGAAGAGGGCTTTTTTTAGCAAAGAAAAATAGAATAGTTAAAATTTTCGTCGATAGAGGGTGCTGCACGGATGCGTAACGAGAAATATACAAATCAGAAGTCTATAACTTGCACGGTTTTACGATTAACACATCTTATTTCTTATTTTGCCTCCTACTTGCGCATACATAAAGTTTTAATTGCGATGCTCACTTTGTGGATAAAGTGTTACTGGTGGCAGTGTTTTCCCTCAGGTAAAAACCGCCCACTGACGATAGAGTTGGTGTTGTAACTCGTTCTCAAACTGTAATTTGTAGTTATGACGGACACATATAATAGGATTTATATGCCTGTAAACATCTGTATGCAAATAAAGATAATTTTTCATGAAAATATGTTATTTGCTCACATGCAACGCCCTCTATCGACGAAATTTCTAACTATTATTTTTTTTCTTTACCCCCCCCCCCCCCCCAAAAAAAAAAAAAATAAAAATAAAATAAATAAATAAATAAATAAAAATAAATTAAATAAAAATAAATTTCCCTACACGAGAGCAATTTTTTCGCAAACCGCGTCAAATTCTACTAATTCCTATAATTTTTATGAATTTTTTAAATGTCTACAGACTTATGGGACACCCGGTATATCTGCTTAATATTGCACAAATGTTGTACTAGTTGTCTTTACATCAGAAATATTTAAATTACAAAACCAATATTCTACAAAAGAAAGTTCAAGTCAGATTGCAAAACCCGGCAGCAGAGATTCCAGGCAAAGCCCATAAAAAAATTTGAATCATAAGTGAAGTATCCCCGTATTTTTACGATGTGATAACATACAACTACAACTAACATACAACTAAACATACAACTTTGAATTAAATTCTCTGAATTAAATTAGGAAAACAATAGCTCTTTACATCAATCGCTATTTGTATGAATGTATAAATAAACTCCCTCAACCAATAAAACTATAATTATATTTTCAGTTTCAAATAAGCAATCTTTATTAAATGACGTCACTGAAAAGCTTAAACTTTACATTCGAAGAAATTTGACCGTAAAAATGCAGTTTGATGGCAGATTTGAGCAAATTACGTAGATTAATGGCTTTTACCCGTAAAAAATGCCAGTATTCCAAAAATATACTTTCATGACACCAATTTACGGGCTTTGACCGTTTAACTTCCAGAACGGTTATTTCCCGTAAAATTATACTGTCAAATTATACTGTTATTTTTTTTTTCCCAGTGTAGATTATATAAATTACTTACAACATTAATCATTATATGGTGATATTAGCATTTTATTGATACTAGTTTTCAATTTAAATACAAATTATTGCCGAAACGTCAGTGGAGGCCCTCTGTTGAGACTCAAAACGGTTTTGGGCTGTGTCTGTCTGTCTGTTTGTCTGTCGCGCGATAGCGGCCGCAAAAATAGCGCTATTGACTTGAAATTTGGTACACGTGTTCATGAGCCCCACGAAATCAGCTGTATAGTTTTTGGTATGTACTTCATTTGTAGTTCGTATACAGGGACACGCCAAAGTGTTTCTTATCATTACGGCCTATGGGAGGAATTTGTATGTATCGCGATAGCGGCCGCAAAAATAGCGCTATTGACTTGAAATTTGGTACACGTGTTCATGAGCCCCACGAAATTAGCTGTATAGTTTTTGGTATGTACTCCATTTGTAGTTCGTCTACAGGGACACGCCAAAGTTTTTCTTATCTTTACGGCCTATGGGAGGAATTTGTATGTATCACGATAGCGGCCACAAAATCACGCTATTGACTTGAAATTTGGTACACGTGTTCATGTGCCCCACGAAATCAGCTGTATAGTTTTGGGTGTGTATTCCATTTGTAATTCGTGTACAGGGATAACGCCAAAATTTTTCTTATCATTACGGCCTATGGGAGGAATTTGTATGTACCACGATAGCAGCCACAAAAATCACGCTTTCGACTTGCAATTTGGTACACATGTTCATAAGCCCAACGGAATCAGCTGTATAGTTTTAGGTGTGTATTCCATTTGTAGTTCGTGTACAGGGACACGCCAAAGATTTTCTATCATTACGGCCTATGGGAAGAATCTGTATGTACCGCGATAGCCGCCGCAAAAATCAAGCTATTGACTTCAATTTTTGCCGAAACGTCAGTGGAGGCCCTCTGTTGAGACTCAAAAGGATTTTGGGTTCCGTCGGTCCGTCCGTCTGTCTGTCTGTCTGTCTGTCGTGCGATAGCCGCCGTAAAAATCACGCTATTGACTTGAAATTTGGTACACGTGTTCATGTGCCCCACGAAATCAGCTGTATAGTTTTGGGTGTGTATTCCATTTGTAATTCGTGTACAGGGATAACGCCAAAGTTTTTTTTATCATTACGGCCTATGTGAAGAATTTGTATGTACCGCGATAGCGGCCCCAAAAATAACGCTATAGACTTGCAATTTGGTACACATATTCACGAGCCCAACGGAATTAGCTGTATAGTGTTAGGTGTGTATTCCCTTTGTTGTTCGTGTACAGGGACACGCCAAAATTTTTCTTATTCTTACGGCCTATGGGAAGAATTTGTATGTACCGCAATAGCGGCCGCAATAATCCTTCGATTGACTTGCAAATTGGCGCACACATTCCAGCTTTCCATATAAGTAGCTGTATAATTTTCATTGCTATATTTTTTATAAACTGTGTACAGGGACACGCCAAAATTCTTAACATTACGGCGTATGAGGTGAATTTCGTTTAAACGCATTTTAATATCATTACTTTGCAATGAAGAAAATGAAACTAGAGTACGTGAGTAAGATACTTAAACTTATGTTGCTTGAAGAAAATATGTGCTCTTAAGCTTTCTAATTAATGTACAGGACCTTGCAAAAGTGTTCTGACAATGTAACTTAGTCATCCAAACGATGTTAAATTTGGAACAATTATTAATTTTAAACTCAAAATAAGCTGAATAGGTTTTACTGGTGTATACAATGTTTATGGTTCGTTTACAAAGACACACGAAAGAATTTCGTAACATTAGAGCCTATGGACGAATTTTTAATTTAAGCGCGCACTTTAATGCGTTTATGCTGAATTGAACTTAATAGAGTTAACATACATTATAAAGATGCTTAAAATCATGTTTACTCTAAAAAAAGGTTATGTATAGACTAAATAATTTATGGGACCACACAAAATAATTCCGAGTATGTACTGTAATCATCCAAATGATGTCAAATTAGTTTGAAAGATTAATGAGTTATAATTAATTAGATTTATTCTTATTATTGGCGTTTATAATGACTGTGGCTACTTTTCCGGGATATATAAAGGAATTTCGTACTTTTATGGTGTATAGTCGGTATTTCTTAAAAGTGTATTTTAACATGGTTACACCCCATCAAATATAATGAAATTTTATTAGAATTTTAAAAGCCTGTTTTCATGTTGAAAATTGTGGGCATAGAATTGATAATTAGTTTAAAGGTTACGCAAAATATTTCCGATATGCTATGTAATTTTTTTTGTATGAAATTCGGTATTTATGAATTTCCGGGAAATAATACAAGACCGTCGTTTAAACTGAATGCATATTGTTGCGTACTTGGGGGTTTGTAAGTTGTCCGAGAATGAAAGGCGAAACTTGCAAAAATTCAGTGATTTATTCACAGAAAGTTCCAGAAGAATACAGGTCTATAAACCAAGGATCAGCTTCAATTCAACCAGTAAACATAGCTTAAACAACAGCCGTTAACAGCAAAACAACAGTACAAACTGTTTAGCAATAACACATAAAGCAAGTCTCATTCAAAGAGGCTCAAAGCAAAGCAAGCATTTGACGAAACCGACACAGATCTGAGATTGGAAGCCTTGGCTAAAAAAATGCTCCTTTTATACTATTCTATCGAACACAGACTGTTCTGGAAAATTTAACGTATCTCATCAGCCAATGAGATTAGAGCTTCCATATTTGGTATATCCCTAATAAGGATTTTCTCGCCAAGGTCGCCAAAAAAATCGCCAAGGAGGGAAACAGTCGCCAAATTTGGCGCCAAATCCATTTCTTCCCTTATTGGAGCTTTTCAATTCGTTTTTAAAGGAAAATTAGGCTATTTTAACGCTAAAACGACTAGAAATGCACAAAATTAGCATTTTATCGACTTACTAAGCCTCTTTGAAAAAAATTATACAAAAATAAATGCAATTATTTACAATTCCGTAACACTTTATATGATATACAAATAAGTATAGAAAGAGAGATACAGCGGGGGGTTGAGGGGGGCGGCAGCCCCCCTCAGGAATGTATCTGATTACGGTAATAAGTCGATCGAATCAATATATACTATTATATAATAAGAAATAAATAAAAATGACCTATTGAAAAATGTCTGATACAAATAGGACGTTGAGGCTCCTGATCTGCAGATCCACTAGTATGGATACTTTTTTAATTTAAAGCCAGTCATGCCAACATTTTAAATTATTCCGAAACACTTTCAGACCTGCCTTTCTTTCGCGCCACTTTATTTATGGAATAGTTTTGTCCAATATATAGGTACCATAAATAAGAAAAAGTTACTATTACATAGATGCAACCATTTTAATTTATTTCGGAGTATCTTTAGCCCCGCCTTTATTTCGCACAATTTCTAACCTTTTAACTGTCATGCCCGAGATATTCTCGGGCAATACTTCAATAGCAGCTTGTACAAACTGACACCGATATTTTTTCAAAGAATTTCTTTAGATTAATTTTCGATAAAACAACATACATACCACTTGAAAAGTTTAGTAACATGACTATTATCATGCAGTAATATTGGTGTGAGCTGAAATATAAAGTGAAAGATAAAAAGAAAGAAAGAAACAGTTACGGGGTTAAATCGCATTTTAATTTATAGTCGCAAATTTTGATTGAAAATTTACTCTAATTAGACTTTTTACAAAAATGTTATTTTTTTGTTTGTAAAAATACAAAAATTAATTCCTAAGTCCATCTTTACTAATAAATCGAATTTTGTTGCTTAAAATATGAAATATTTTCCAAGTAATTTTTATTTTGTTATAAAGTATTACAATAAAAAATATTTTTTATCAGTGTGGCTATTCTCATACTCTTCAGGAACGAGGTTACATTAAAGATAAAAGTTTCTGCTGTAGTAGGAATTTTAATATAATTATTATATATATATATATATATATGTATATATTCAATTTTTAACTTCAACTACAACTCTTATTCGCACATTCATATTATCAAAAGATGACTTATTACTTTTCGAACATACTATATATATATATATTTTTTTTAAAGGTTCAGAATATATTATGATAAACACAAGACATTTTTTAATTTTATCGGACTATATGGACACTAAATGAACACTACCATACTTGCCAACATCCTAATTAATAGTCCGTAGTTTCGTAAGTCCCGCCAGTTTTACACGCCAATAAATTTTTAGACCAATATTCTCCAAATGCAATTAAGATGAAATAAGAAGAAAAATTCTCTGAAAATATGCTGGTGTGAAAATCAAAGACGGGGCTAACAGTACTACGGAATATTAATTAGTATGTTGGCAAGTATACACCAAGAAACTGTTCATGTGTTCTTTTTCTTGTAGAAGGGGCCAATAAAAGTAAGAAGTTTCGGTAATCGAAACTATAGTGCAGTAACAGTAAGAATTGCGGTAGGCATAGTAGCTAACTTGGCACTTTTTGTCTTTCGGAAAATTTTAATAAAGCAAATTATTTCACTTAACACGTTGAGCGCCAAGCGAATTCTTAAGGAAATCTTCGTCAGGCCACACACGCTGCTTAGAAACGCGTTATGTTTACCGTGTTTCAATAAAATCCCTTAATAATATCCTGTAATAAAAATTAAGTTCATAAAAAAAATCAATAATTATTTAAAACAATGTAATTTTATTAGTTTTATATCATATTTTACTCTGTTAGCCACCAATGGGTGACATGGCGTAAACGGAAAGTTCAGTGTCAGCCACCGATGGTTGACATGACACTCAACATGTTAATCGGTGAAAACCGTTATAGTTTGCTGATCAAATAAAACAAATATTTTTATTAAATTTACTGGTAGCCAAAATATGCTAAGTTGTGAACTATGAGTGGGTGACGGGAATTGTATGGTTTTATTTTTTTCATATCGTTTAGTTTTGTAGTTTTGGATCAGTTCGCGCTCTTCTCATAATATGATTGTTAAAAAAAAAAATTGTGTACAAAATTAATCCACGTACAGTCGGTAACAAAAGTCTCCGAACATTAGCAAAAATAAAAATTCCTGTATAGACCTGCAAAATATGCTAGTTTAGTTCTCCCATTCCAGGATAAGTATGCATCCTAACGAAAGTTTCATAAATTTTAGGTAGATTTGTAAAATGAAATTCACATTGTAAACATATTGCAAAAGCGAATCATTTTTAATTAATATAATAAAAATCAGAACAACATTACATAAAGAAGTCTCAATACTAATTTGCCGTGTTCTAGTTATCAAATTTTAACATGAAATTAGAGCGACTTTTCTTTACATCTCTCTATTTTTTTTTTTTTTTTTTTTTTTTTTTTTACTTTTGAAAACATCTGACATTTTTTACACCACATATTTTATGTAGACCCACAAACTTCTAAATTTAATTTTGTTTTTTGTCACTTTCTCATCTTCCTTACAGTTTAGGATACTGTAAAGACATTGAACAATTTTTCGTTTATCAGTTGGCCTCATTTCGATTAATGATCTACAAAATGTAACACATTGCCCTTTGGAGGATCGAATTCGCGTTATCTTGACCAACTGAGCTAACAGGCCACGGAATCTCTTTTCACTTTTACGTTTCTATCTCTAGAGCCGATCATTTCGAAAATTTATAGATTTTAATTAATTTTTAGAAAGCTAATCAGAATTTTGGAAATCAGGTTTCAAGGTGCATAAGGAGAGGTCAATACAGACCTCCATGAAAATTTGTGTAGCTTTGCGATCAGCCGTTTGGCTACAGAACGATGGACACACACACAAATATTTTTTGTTATGTGTAAAGATTTATTGTAGGATCAGATTTTTTACATATAAAGTCAAAGAAAGCAGTAAAAATGTGAGTTTTTGACCGGAAAATTCGTTTGAAAATTTATTAATGCTGGTGGCTTGAATCATTGATGAAAAGGCAATGTTGATGAAAAGTGATTTTCTCGATTCATCAAGATGACGGGCAATCGAATTGTTAGAATTGAGGTTGTCGGATCAGTATGCCTCGTAGTTTGGTTAAAGCATATAAAATTGTTATTGGTTCCTGATGCTGAAAATTTTTTCAACATCAGAAAGACCTGCTGCAGCTCTTGCAGTAGAATATCGATTTTTAATTCTTTCCCCGTTGAGGAGAAGGAATACTAAGGTTCCACAATCCACAGTTTATTTTAGATTATTTGTAACAGCATTAAGAATATTTGCGACAACGAAGTTAAAATTGTTATAAAATGCAATCTGACTTATTGTGAGTTACAAGACTTAGTAACAATGAGCTTTTGTATCCTTCACAGATAAGTTTAGATTTACAGTCGTAAGTGATTTATGTCCTCTTCTTACCTAGAGAAATCAAAGTAAAGATACTGCGTGTTTAACGTTGATAAAAGACATATTTATAGAAGAGATAGAGTCATAGTGTAAAATGAAATCTCTGAAGGCAGGGGTGAAAGTTTTCCGTCTTTTGACAGAAATCTTCCACCGATATTTTTTAGCAATAACCGCAATCCTATTTAATCGGAGTATATTAGTTTGAAAATACACTCAATTTTTCTAAATAGAAATAGTGGTGCCGATGATGAAAACCGCTTTCACCCCTGTCTGAAGGTGGCCACATAGACCGCAGAGGAATTCTGACGATTGTTTGTTGTTTGAACTATATCCTTCTTCCATAAGTCAGAACGTATGATAATGCTGGAGATGAATTTATTTTAATACATGATATTACCTGATATTACTTAGTTATCTTTGTTATGTCACTGTATATAAGCAAAGAAGCGGGGATATGAGCTGGTGATAGCGAGAAAGAGCAACACAAAAGTATTGGCCACCAATGCATATCCTTTACTACAAATGAGCCCAGCAGTGACAGTAAGAATCTACCAAAAATTTCTCTGAATCGGAAAAGAAAGGGAAAAAGAGCATTTCATTGGGCATAATTTGGGTGGGAGAAGATGATCGGAGGACAAGTGTTGGGCAAATGGATATAGATAACAGCATCATGCAGACACCGAAATTTTAATACGAATTCACGCAGCGTCATGTGGAAGTAGGATAATCTTAAGGGAGAGACATCAGTTACCAAAGCATAACCTCTATGAACCAATAGATTCGTATAAAAATACATCAATGTCCAATGCCTAAAGAAAAAGAAATGGACAGCTTGATCTCCGGCCTTTATTTCATAGAGCTTCTTCGGGATTACTTTGGTAGAAAAAGAAATTTTCTTTCTCCAAAGTTGTTAAATAGGCGAGAATTAGAGTTGATTCATGTCCCATGTAAAGTCATAGCTTTTCGTTCGATGTCCGGCAAAATAATTGAGAATATGAAAAATCAAGGCTCTAAACGCATTACAATAACATTAGCCCTCCCTTCCTAAAACTCATTTGTTTATTTATTTATTTATTTATTTATTTTATTTATTTTTATTTATTTTATTTATTTTTATTTTATTTTTTATTTTTTTTTTCAAGAAAAACCATCATTTGTTTCTTACAAACAACTGATTATTTTTAAGGAATTATATTTAATATTAAAATTACCTAAAATCTTTTCACAATTTTATGCTTTTTTTTTCTTTGCAAATCAGTCAAGGAAAAGAACTTATATCTTAATTATTTGGAGGCCAGTTTGTAAACATCTAAAGGAGGATTTTAATTAAACTTTCGCTATAAACAGCATTTTGTTAAAACGAATGAGCGAATTACACCCAAATTCCGTACGTGAACGATTCATGAAATGGGTGATACGTTCAAGGTATCAAGAAGAAGAGAAAAAAAAAATATGTCCAGCGGAAATCACTCTATAAAGAAAAATGCCAAATTTAACAAATAGGAATTGGTTCGATACTTTTAGGGGGGGGGGATATTTAAATCTTTATAAGGGATCGAAAACTAATCATTATAATGTTTACATTATCTATGTGCAACCGATATAAGTCATTTTCTTTGTTACAAATTTCATTTTTCCATGCAAAGCATCGTGGACATTTTGAACTGAAACAAAATTAATTCCCTTAGCGCATCTTCCGAAACACAGATAATAAATTTGGTGGCGTTCCACCCATCCATTTTGTATATGAAGCCGAAGCTTATTTATAAATAAATAAATAAATAAAATAAAATAAGATAAAATAAAATAAGATAAAATAAATAAATAAATTAAATAAAATAAATAAAACTATATATGAACGCATATTATTTTTAGTTTTTTTTTTAGTACGGAGGACTATTAGTCTCAATCTACGGATTTTTACGAAACCAGTTTTATGATAGTTGGACATTTATCGAAATCGAAAATTTATCAAAAATATAATTGAATAATTTGAAAACGATGTTATAATTTGGGGAAAGTTTCTTTCTTTTTTTTTTTTTTTTTTTGGAGGCGGCAAGGGTGAGAACATCGGAATGTTTATATTTTATTAATATTTTACGCCAAAGCGCTAGTAGGAAATGATGATCATCTGCTTTTAATTTTTTTTTTTTTTTTTATACATAAAAATAAATATTCTGTTAAATTATTAAAACATTTTACTTTTATATATATTTGTTAGCTTCTTCGTAAATATTAAAAATATCTGAATGATAATTTCTCCCTCTCTCCTTTTTCATTTTTCGTTTTTTAAATTAATTCATCATTGGTATGAGTGGATTTTATGAGTCATTATAGCGTGAGTATTTTATTTTTATTTATTTATTTATTTATTTATTTATTATTATTATTTTCAATATACATTTATTTGTTCAATTATTTCTAAATTATTGTAATACTTTTGTACCTTAAATAAATTTTAATGATTAAATAACTGGTATAGTTTGATACACTTTTCAATGTTTGATTTATATTTGATTAGGCGAGTTAAAGGCTTTGAATGCTCATCGCAAGCTATGGAGAGTGTTCGATTCATTTACATTTATTTAGATTATTTAGATTTTAATTTTAAAACACTGTGAAAAACGTATTTCTCTAATCTTTTAAATGTTAGTGACCCATTTTAGATTTGTGTCGTTAACTAAACTGATTAAAAGAGGAACATTTTGAGGAATTTGAAGACTGATTTTTTTTTTCTTTTAAAATATATTTATAATACTTTTGAACTTATATTTTCAAAAAACTAATTTTTAGTTTAATCCGGTTTCTAGGTAAATACCTCTTTAGATATCGCATATAGGTAACTTAATTAAAATTTAAACAAGAAGGAAAAATCATTGATTATATACGTACGCATTGATTATTAACACTTTCCAACTGTTCGTATTTGTTGTATTGTTATAACTTTCAATGTTCTTTGCCTACGTTATCACACAACGGACAGACAGAAGGACAGAAAGGCATACAAATAGACTAATTGTATTCATAATCACTCTTAACATTGTTGAAAAGTGTTAAAATTGCTTAACGCAAAAGGAAATGCAGCCCTGAGTTTCTAATTGCAGCTCTTAATGTATCTGAATATTTCAGGGTAGCCCTGTAAGTCTGAAAGTTAACCATATCATATTCTATAAAAAACAATATTTTAGCATATTAACAATAAATGTCAATTTCTTTATGATTTTTACTGTAGAAAGTTATTTAAATGTGATTTATAAAAATTTCTGTCTAAAACGCAATGCATTGAAATTGTTTTGGGTGTCCTTGTACACAAACCTGTTGTACAGGTCTTAAAAAGCCAATTTCAATAGGAAACATTCCATAGTGAACTTGAATAACATATCATTTTTTTAAAAACTCTGAAAATATTTAAGGACGTTGGGGACAGGCCAACGGATAGAGAGATGGACAGGCAGATACACAAATTGAAATCATATTCACAGTATAAAAACATTTAGAAAGTGATAAAAACGTTTAATATAAACGAAAATGCAATTCCAGCAAATTTCCTTTAATGTAACTGAGTATTTTTGTGTGGCCTTATAAATCTGAGACCAATCATACTACATTCTATGGAAAACATCCTTTTGTGCATATGAATAACATATTTTAGTAACAATAAGATTTTTGCAAAGTAAAGTTATTAAAATTTAGATTGTAGAAATACCTCTCATAGAACACAATGCTTTGGAATACTTTCGGATGTCCTTGTATACAAACCTGTGATGGTATTTACTCCATTTTTAATGAGAGGCATTCGGTAGTGAACTTGAATAACACATTTAAATTTCATTAAGATTTGTGTAATGTAAAGGTATTGAAATATGGTTTATAGAAATACCTCTCATAGAACACAATGCTTTGGTACACTTTCAGTTGTCCCTGTACGCAAACCAGTAGAGGTATCACTCCATTTTGAATAGTGAACATCCGATAGTGAACTTGAATAACACATATCAGTTTCAAGAAATTCCATGAATATTTACGAGAGTTAGAGCACGGTCACACAGGCAGACAAACCGAAATCATTAACACTTTTTAACATTTCAACCTTGTTAGAAACTGCTAAAAATATGCGTATTCTGCACAAAAGTAATAATAATTTTAAAAGAGAGTGAGAGAAAAAACCGAATTTTGTTACTTTCAATTTTAATTGGTGCAGTATAGAAAAAATACTGTAATAAGTTTATATTATTCATAGAATACATTAATATATTAATTGTATATAGAATATATTAATCGCTATTGAATCATGCACTAACTAAACATATACATGTGTTTATATTAATATAAACATATTAATACTAACAATTTATAAATAACAGAGTAAAGTTTTAACCACATCCAAAATGAAGAAAGCCAGAAATCTCCAAATCTCCAAAATAATTTTATTTTTCACTTTAATATTTGTTTTTCCCAAAATAAATATAACGGCAATATTAAGAATTTGTATAGTAGATTGAAAAAAAAAAAAAAAAAAAACCTTTACTCCTCTTTTAAAGAATAATACGCTTTCAATATTTTTTTAAATCCCATTTTTAATTGTTAGCACTAATATTCCTAGCCATAATAGAGAGAATTATAAATATCATTTAGAGTAAATAAAGCATAACAAACTGAGTGCAAGCATTTAAATATAAAGTTTGTCTTCAGAAATTATATTATATATATACAGGATAGTTATAATTAAACTTCTACTATAAACATCATCCTACAGCGCAAACGGGTGCACGGAATGCAACGAAATTTGGTGTATAGACTATACATGAGATGCGCTCACGGAATTAAAAATAATAATGTCATAATAAGTTCTAAAATGTCAACCAGAGGGCGCCTTTTCTGGAAAAATATTAAATTTAACACAATAAATGACAAAAACGGAATACTGAGACAATATTAACATTTATTGACTAGTTTCTGATTACCTTGTCATCGAATCACATTAAGTAAAGGTAAGGAAAAAATAACAGTACGCTGTTTTGCATAAAGCATCCTCTTCTTCGTAAACATGCAAATCTCGACATTTTTTTCCTAGAATTGACAGTTTTTCCCAGTTTCACGTTTTACAGAGGCTGTTCGCACATTTTTTAGACGATTTTATTTCGCAGTAAGAAAAAATAGTTTGCATAGAGAATTTTATTTTTACAACAGTTATATTTTTGGAAGTTTTATTTATCTTCTGATATTTAGAATTTTTGTTTAGATGCAAAAATGCGCTTTTAAAAAGGCAGTGGATGGAAGGATAGGTTTCCGCTCTTTCCAAAGAGAGATTTTAGTGAAATCTTTATGAAAAGCATTTATCAGGAGAAAAATGGAAAAATGTCGCAACAATACATGAATCTTGGGTCTATTTAAGTGGTTGCAATAAAAAAAGATAAATTTATTATCACAAAAATCGATAAAAAAATTTTTGCTACATGGTTCAAAGCATCAAAAGAAAGTTTTTCTAAAGGATTTATGATTGCCACTGGTTTTTCATACAAGCGCAAGATAAAAGCAAAAAAAATGTGACAAAAATGTCAAAATCAGCTCTAAATACTATCAAGAACATATTTGAATTCTAATTTTTAAAAATGAAAATCCAGATCTTTATCCACAATGCTATCAATCCGTTGAACTGTATCAAGACAAAACAAGCAGCCACACATCGCAATCCGCAATTGCTTTTCTAGAAAGAAAATGAAACAAAAAACGGGAATTAAAACCATACCCTTCACTGATATTCCTGCTAAATCACTGTTGGATTTTTGTGTTTTTTGACTCTTAAAATCAACATTATCCAAACACCGACTACTTTGTGGACTTTGGAAAGCCGTTCAAGAGGAGTAGAAAAATATACCTCTTCCTATATTATAAAAAGCATTATTATCATAGAAATTACAATGTAGAATGATAGTTAAGAACAAGGGCTATCAAACTGAATAATTAAAACACGAAATATGAGTGAAATTGCTTCAGTACACTCCACTAAAATCGTCTAAAAAATGTGCGAACAGCCTGTGTATTATATTACTTACAAACTTTGAATAAACACCATGAAATGCAATAAACTCGCAACAATTGTTTCGGGTCGAAAAACACACGACCCTTCATCAGGCGAATAAAGTAAGCACGAGTGTTGCAGTCAAAGCGGCAACGCACCAACGCAGGTGCGTTGCCGCTTTGACTGCAGCACTCGTGCTTACTTTATTCGCCTGATGAAGGGTCGTGTGTTTTTCGACCCGAAACAATTGTTGCGAGTTTATTGCATTTTATGGTGTTTATTCAAAGTTTGTAAGTAATATTTTTACAACGCCAGTTTATTGATGCTTCTTTATTAAAAGCCTGTGTATTACTTAAAATTCTTGTTCTGGATAGTTAATATTATTTCTGTATTCCGTTTTGGTCATTTATCGTGTTAAATTTAATGTTTTTCCGGAAAAGGTGTCCTCTGCTGGACATTTTAGGGCTATTTTTTTTTTTTTTTTTTTTTTTTTTTTTCAAATTCCGTGAGCGCATCTCGTGAGCCTATATACCAAATTTCGTTGCATTCCGTTCACCCGTTTGGGCTGTAGTATGCTGTTTATGGGGGAAGTTTAATTATAATCACCCTGTATATATATGCAGTCAATAGCTATAAGAGCAGAAAATATCTAATAGAAATATTAAAAATTAAAAACTTTATTATTATTATTATTTAAGTTAAGACTAACATTTAGATCCCCCCCCTTTCCTCTTCATTCTCTCTATCTCTTCCTTTTTCGTGCTGCTCATGATTTTGAACTTACAATGAATTAAGGACACACACACACAAAAAAAAAAAAGTTACTATAAAGTGTATTTTTTTACAGTATTATGAAAAGTTAAGCTGCAGTTTAAAATATCTTTATCTGTTAGAGAATGTTTCTAATAACAAAAATGAAGCTTTAGGAATATTCTCCCATAAACGCTAATTAGTACTTGCTTTGTTTTTATTTCAACAAAATCGAGTAACATATGCGTTCCAGGGAAACAATTCTTTAAATGAAATTCCATCGTCCGTAATTAATTTTCTTTACTATTGCCATATTTCATATTTTACGAAAACTGAAATAAAAATCAAAATTTCAGTAGAATTTGACTATGCTGTACATTTTAATTTAATTAAAACTTTATGGAAACTTCAAACCTTTTTAGTGAAGATTAAATTTTTAAAATTATGTACAATTATAGTACGATTCTCATTGAGAAAAATAACATTTTAAGGAAACTGATTAAATGAGTATATATACTTCGAATTTTAAAGAATTACTTTACCCTTAAAAAAAAAAAAAAAAAAAAAAGAGGAATTAAGCAAATAAATGAATAAATAAATAAATAAAGCTGTTATTTTATCAATACATATATCTGTCAAAATTTTGACTCCTAATACAAAAAGATATATATGTAATTATTATTGATATTATAATATATTATAATATAATATATTATAATCTATCAATATTATTAATGCACTCATAGCATCATAAAAAAATATGGGTTTCCAAACTTACAACTCATTCCTATTAATATTTTTCGAATTTGTGTTATCTATAAATTTGCATACACATGATTTTTAAAAGTAAGTTTAGATGTACATATCATTTCTTAATTAGGAATACTTTATTTAATATTTAAAATCATCATACTGGTCCGCTATTATTAATGCACTCATAGACTTAAAAGTTTCCGATTACCTCGTAAACATAACCAATAGCTATCTGACTATAGATTTATCACAACTAATACTACACAAGAATACTTTTAAGTGGGTAAAGGTTGCCCTCAGGGCTCCTGCCTAGGACCAATCCTTTGGTTGGTCTTGATCAACGGTGTTTTTTCACTTTTTGAAAATTCTGATTATATCCTTTTGGCTTACGCTGACGATTTTGTATTGATCTCATCTGGTGCCTCTAGGGCTCAGCTGGAACTTATCACCAACAATAACATTGACATCTTTTGTCATTTTTGTGATCAAAATAATCTAACCATCTCAGGCAGTAAAACAATGGGCATGCAGTTCGGAGTAGAATTGAAAAGACCACCTATTTTTAAAATCAATAACACCAATATTAAAGTAGTTGATAATTATAAATTTCTTGGTATCCATTTGGACTCAAATTTTAGTTTCCACTACCATCTCGACCAAGTTAGAAACAGAATTACAGATTTAAACATCAACTTAAGAAGAATCAGCGGTGTCAAGTGGGGAGTTAAGCCTGATCTAAAGAAGTTCTGGTATGCAGTTGTTATTAGGCCTATCATCCTGTACGCATGGGAAGCATGATGGTACCCATGTATCAACGTCCATGGAAAATGCAAACTTTCTTCGTGTCAACGTCAGTATATAATATTTATTTATCATTTTTATAGTAGAGTCTCGACTGATGCTATCTGCCGAATCACGGGCATTTTACCAATTCACACAGAGGCTGAGAAAATTGTCAATAAATTCACTATTATGCAGGAAAATAAATCATGGTTTTATGAACATAATTATTTTAGTAAATATGACTTTGAAAAAAAAATGATAAACGAGATAACAATCCTACCAATGTTCATAAAGGTGTTAACATCATTGATTCTGATATTTTTACTGATTACATTTATAAATTCTATGCAGATGGCAGCAAAAACGATGAGGGTACTGGTTTTAACGAGGAGGGTACTGGAAGACAATAAAGGCAAAACCTTTATTGTCTTCCATAAGAACACATTTATTCATAACGAGAGTTATAAGTTAAAAGCTGAAAATTCCGTGTTCCAGGCGAAAGTCCTTGTTATTCTAAAGGCTCTGGAGTGGGCTATTTTTAATAAGTTACAGAATGTTTTAATTAGATCAGATAGCCTATCTGCTATCAAAGCAATGGATAATTGAATACCAAATTCTACTTTAGTAAAACAATTGCTGGATAAGACCAATCCTTTCGATGGTGTCTTTAATATCGCCTGGGTAAGGGACCACTCTGGAGTCACTGGTAACGAAATGGTGGATTCCTTAGCTAAACATGCAATCTATACTGGTATTAATTATCCTCTTACTTACCCAGCTTCATATCTCAATAAAATTTTGATGAATGCCAGTTTAAACAAATGGCAGAATTATTGGAATCTGTCCGATAAGGGCAGAATTACACTTGAGATTTTCCAGGACGTTTCCATTAACTTTACAATCAAAAACCAGGTTCTAATTTATTTCGTTACTGGGTATGGCAGCTTTCCTGCTTTTCTTTCAAGGATGAACAGGTCCAATAATCCTAATTGCCCTTGTGGTGAACTTGGGGACTCAATGCACTATCTACAAACTAAGTGTTCATTCAGCAAGAATTATGTCAAGAGGTTTACGAGGGAGTCTATGAATAGCTACATCTTGCGAATCGACAATACATCGTATCTAATTAAAAGGGTCTACAATATATACAATGAATTGATCAAGAAATATTCTGACCTAATAAAATACACCTTTTGATATGTTTCTATTTATCGAGTTTTGTACATCTTTTTTTTAATGAAGGGTCTCTTTCAAGAGCTTTTCGAACTCTTTATGTGCGACTGTGTCAAAGCTAAATATGCCTTCTTTTCTAAGTGTGTAATTGGGAAGTTAACTGTTCATGTTTGACTTTGACCTCATCATGACTTCTTCTTTTAATCAAAGTGTGCTCCTCATTGTGTTTTTCTTCCAAGTGTGACTTTATCGTGTGTGCTTCGGTGGACTTTGATCTGTGCTTTCTAGTGTGTTTTTATCAAGCGTGTTTTATGGATTAACGAAACTGACTTTTTTAGCCATGAAATATTACACTGAACTGATTGGCCCACTTAACTTGAACATTTTTTGGACATTTTTAAAGACTCATTTTCAAGACACCTTTTAGACTCAGAAACCTTTGGACAGCCCCTGCCTGCCTGGACACGGCCAAGCTTCACGAGTTGGATGCTTGTCCTCCGGAGCGAAAAATCGCCAGATCACTGCATGATGGCTGACTACAACCAGACAGTTGTCTAGTCGCTACATAGAATGAACTGTGTCCGATGGCTCGTCCAGTCTTCAATCATCGTCCATAGGAGGCTGCAGGCTCCATCATCATCAGCAACAAAGTGACTTCTACGGCACAGATCAGGAATGGCAGGGTTGCTACTTCTGCTTCTTGGACACATAATGCTCGACTGACACACCACACCTCCAGATTGCACAAGGCGGAGACGCACAGACACGCTCCTGGATGCAAAGGAAAATTTTGAATATGTGCACAACTAGCTTTCGAGCCAAACACAAAACTAAAGAAAAACAAGTTTTTGAATTTTGGGTGTGTGTGTGGGGGGGGGGGGGTATCGCTTGGGGAGCCGTAGTAGATAGTTGTGCACTGAATGTTACACCGATAGAGGAGGCCTATGAAGGGGAGGGTGGCTAGAAACCTAAAATGCTGAATGACTAACAGACAAGGAGCTAATACAGTGAAGAGAGAGAAAAAAAAAATAATTTAAAGAAGATTTTGGAAGCTTGCCACTGGGGGGTAGGAAGATATATTTTTTTGCGTGCATAGTGGCTATTTTTTGACGTGGCTGGGCCTGAGAGAGGAGAAAAAAAATTAAAATACTATGCACTGGGTGGCCTGAAGGGAGAAAAAGTGGGGACCATCACAATTTTGATCCACCACGGGGGGATGGTTCCCCGCGTTGGTAGCCCGATGACTGCTTAACGACCCCATCGAGCACTTGATGGTGCAGCACATTTTAACGAGGACCAGAGACAGCCACACCCTCGTGAAGAAAGGAAAAAAAAGATTAAGTAAACTTTGAAAGTTGTTAATTGAATTATTTTGTGGCTAGCCCGGGAGACCAAAGTGAGTGAGCGCAAGAGGTCCAGATCAATATGATGAAGCAGGAATAATGGTTGATGTAGGGTATTTATTTACGTAGTGGAGTACCATCACAACGACAAGTATTACAGGGGAGGGAAGAGGAGGGAGAGAAAAAAAGATTGGAGGGGGGGAGAGCTAAGCCACGCTAGCTTGGCTCCCGGTCACCTTACCCACTTAACGGTCCGGTTCGGGAATACCAAGGACTTAATAAAAAAAGGGGGGGGGAAGCTAAGCCACGCAAGCCTGGCTCCCGGTCACCTTACCCACTTAAGGGTCCGGTTCGGGAGAACCAAGGGACTTAGAGAAAAAAAAAGGGGGGGGGAAGGGGGAACTTAGCCACACAAGCTTGGCTCCCGGTCACCTTACCCATTTAAGGGTCCAGTTCGGCACCTTTTAGACTCACCTTTGTCATTCGATGATTTCTTACCATCTTTTGCCTGATTTCACTGTATAGTTCACGTTAACACGCTTAGTTTTATGTAATTTTCTATAACAGAAACAGTGTATGAGTTATGTTCCTTTTTATTTGTATGCAACGTTAGTTGCATACAAATATAAGTTGCAAGGTTTTGTTATTTTCTGGTTTATCTATTTCTTCAAGTGTAATTTTGTTCTGGTACTAAATAAATGCCGTTTGGTTCTCAGGGTCGGTTCCCCTGGCTGTGGCTTTGCTGATAGTGGAAGGAGTTTCTTTTCCGCCACCCTTCGGGCTTCGGCCGGCTAAAAATCTTCGGGTTGGCTGGTGGTTTGGGGCGTCTCATTTTTTATGATGCCCGCTCTATTCGTGCAAGAATTTATATAGGTCATAATTCATAAATTTTTGATATATGAATTTAATGATAATTTTCATAATTCAAAATATGTTTTTAATCAAAAATATACATGGAATATGTTTGGGTCATTTCATTCTAAAGAAGAAAAAAAAAATGAATATAATCATTTTTCGGGAAGATATGAATTATTGTTTGTCACATTCATTTAACAAACAACTAATTAATTAAAAATTTACACTTTAGAAACACGTATACATTTTCTTTAAAAAGATATATTTAATTAAAATCCTTTAAAATTACATAGAACATTTCGTCAAAGCTATTCGCCCACCTTATCCGGGCATCATCAGGACAAATTAAAACAAGTGCAGCGCGACACGTACATAATGTATCATAATAAAGATACATGGCAGTTGCAGTTAAGCTTGATGAGTCAGTCCGTAGATCATAAGTTGTAGAAAATTAAGTTAGAGCTTTTTTCTGAGTTACCATGGAGCACCTTGAAGTCTGGCCTAGGAACTTACGTTTAGTTGGAGCTTTACAAAAATAGTAAGGAGTAACTTGGGCCACCATGGAGCAACTTGAAATCTGGAAAAGCCTAGGAACTTGCGTTTAGTTGGAGCTTTACAATGATAGTAAGGAGAAGGAATTGAACTCGAAGAACGCGCCTTTGCTGTCTCTGTACTTAAACCAACAGTTTATTTACGTTATGTAGACTATTTATATATATTGCTTGGCCATATTCAAAAAACTCCCTCTTTAATTTTATTGATACCTTTCATAAGCAATTCCCTTCCATTGAGTTTACTTACGAATGTGAAATTAATCAAACCTTACCTTTTTTAGATCTGTCTATACACCACAACAAAGATAATTCCGTTATTTGGTTTGATGTCTACTATAAAAACTCTTTTGTTCCCCTCCTTATTCCTTCTTCTTCTGCTCATTCAATTAATTTTAAATATTCGTTTTTCAACTCTTACATATCTCGGGCCCTTAAGTACATTTCCTTCCAATTTAGCGAAAACAAACAACTGAACAAAATTCTGCAAATAGGTAGTGATGATGGCTATAATAAAACAACTATAATTAAAATTATTAAAAATATTAGAAATAACCTTGGTTCTTCTCCAGAAAGTAGTGCGTCTTCATTAACCCCTAAAATTAAATTTACTAATAGCCTTTCTTTCTGTAATAAATTTAAGGATTTTAAACATTATATTTCTCGTACATTCAATATTCTTATCCCTTTCAGTTCTCTTTAACTATTAAACATTTAAGTTTAAACGATCGCGACCAAACTAGACCCACTGACGGGGTGTATAAAATTCCAGTAAAACTAAATAATGAAGTTTTTGTCTATATCGGTCAAACAAAAAGAAACTTAAGTAAAAGAATTCAAGAACACATCCGCAATGTCAAGGAAGAGAGAAGTTCAGCCTTAGTTAACTTTTTTTTTTATGATAACTCAGCTGTACCTCTTTGGGACCAAGCAGCAATTATCTCATCTCCGCCAAGTATTTCTGAATTAATAGTTTCAGAGGCTATTAATATTATAAAATATAATAATTCAATTAATACTGAAGATGCTGCTTCCCAACCAAAAATATGGCATTTCCTAATTCAATTCAACCACATATCTAATTTGAATTTCTTTTCAGTGCACTGTATGTCTCAATAGGTGCAAACAGCTAAAGTTCTTTAACCAGTTTTTGACTTCCTGTTACTCGTTACTGTTAATCAAATCTCTCCAGTTCCTAATTCAACTTCTATATGAAAATTCTCCAGTCATTCAAATTTTCCAGGTGACTTCAGGTTACCCTTAAAAAGCACCAACTTCAGAATTGTAGCTCCAAGCTGACTTCTTGCCCTCCGTCATCTGTCCTACTATTGCTACTATGCCTCTCCAGACCCTTCCCAATGAAGTTCCATACAAGATACTCCACAATTATGGTTTCAAGTTTCTCCTTACTATCCTTGTTAAGCTCCAACTAAACGCAAGTTCCTAGGCTTTTCCAGACTTAAGTTGCTCCATGGTGGCCCAAATTACTCCTAATTATCTTTGTAAAGCTCCAATTAAACGCAAGTTCCTAGACCAGACTTCATATTGCTCCATGGTGACCCAGAAAAAGCTCTAACTTAATTTTCTACACCTTATGATCTACGGACTGACTCATCAAGTTTAACTGTAACTGGCATGTATCTTTATTATGATAAATAATGTACGTGTCACGCTGCCCTTGTTATCTACCTATGTCTTAATTTGTCCTGATGATACCCAGATAAGGTGGTGAAAAGCTTTGACGAAATGTTCTATGTAATTTTAAAGGATTTTAATTAAATATATCTTTTTAAAGAAAATGTATACGTGTTTCTAAAATGTAAATTTTTAATTAATTAGTTATTTGTACAATGACACGTGGTTTTAAATGTCTCTATATGAGATGTGATTTCCTATACATTCATTTAACGTTAGCATCCCCATATTTTGACAAATTATAACTCTATGAAAAATTGAAAGAAGTATATAAACTATACCATTTTCCGGGCCCAATTGATCCAAATAACCCCAAAAAATTATCAAGTATGGGGATTGCCATTGAAAAAACTGATGTTGATGCCATTTTTAATATATAGACGACCCCTAAGCAAAATCATACTATACCGTTATAAACTAGACGTTATTAGAAATCGATTGGCACCAGCCGCATATTTATAGACGATTTGCGACAAAATTAGTTGGGGGAAGGGGGGTGTGAGGGCAAAACCCCCACAGATGAAAGCAGCTTGTCAATTGGCCGTGAAGTTTGCTATAAAAAGTTGTTGGAAAGATGAAATAACCAAAGTCTTGAGAATTTTACATAGTTTTCTTTATTAGATGTTCGTTATTAAAGAAATCACATGAAGACAAATATAAGTTCACACATAAAAATTATTTGCACGCAATAATCCCAGAATTTTATCGGGGAGCAAGGGAGAGAGAGAGAGAGCTAAAAAAAATTACGTATTAACTGTACGATGAAAAAGCGAAAACTGAGGGTCTGCTTTTTTCTCGCACGGGGAGAACCCCTGGAAGGGCAGTCATATGTTTCGCTTTATCTTATTTTCGCCGAAAATGAAAGCCAACTTCAGTTCTTTGTTTTAGATAGTAAACTAATGTTAATTTTTGAATTTGTAATGACGGTTTATAATTGTATTAACCTTTTAATCGCCAACATTACGCCAAACGACCGTTTGACTAGAGAAAATGACCGTTATGAACTGAAATCATTAATATTGGGTAATTTAAAATAAATTATATCCGGTGTTGCAATAATATAAATTCTGACAATGAGTTTTCTTGTTTTATGACTATTTGAGAACACTTTTTTTTATAATTACGTTTAATGTCAGAATTTCTGTTAGATATTATTTCTTTTATTTTCTTTTTATCCCATAAAATAAAGTACTTTTCTATTTAAAAAGATAAACACTTTATTTATGATTTAGATATAAAACATATACAATTTAGATTTCTGAATGATGTGTGTTATTGTTTTATGTTAATAAATAGTGTAGGTCGTATGTATAATTAAAATTGTGTAATTTTTAACGACATTTAAAAATAATTCTTTCTCCAAATGCTTAAGAACAAATTATGTAAATATAATATCTCACTTAAAATTTAATTATTTTTTTTATTGCAATAATGCATTAATTTATCATTAGATTTTATTTTATTTAAAAATTCAATTAAAATTTAACCAAATATATGTGAACACCTTCACATATTTCTCCCGGCGACCCAGAAAAATAAAAAAAAATCTCTCTCACTCCCTAGTATGTCATATAAACATAATGAAAATTGTCATTCATTTTTTTTTAAATATATATAAGAAATCTGCATAAGCAAAAACAAAAATTGTATATAATGAAACAGTCAATTACTAGTATAAAATGTGCACATTAAAAAATCTGTCTCATCATGAAACACAATGGCTTTCCGAATACTTTATCATTCGACAATGATTGTGGGCACCACATTTTCTTATAGTTCAGAGTCTGGATCCAGATTTCCCGTACATATATCTCGTCAAGAAAGCCTTGAAAGTGATACTTATTCACTTTTTGTAAAAAAGTTTTTCTCTACAATGTTCCCACATATATATATCCATGGAATGATGATGTTATGCTTTAAAGGTATTACATATTACTTTCTACATTATAAAGAATATTGAACATGTCATATTTAATACTGCAACATGTCAAATAACATCAATGTTGAACATAGAAAAAAAACAACACATGAGTACAAGTAAATTAAAAAATGAACATAAAATGAGAGAAAAAAAATAAAATGTATATACAAATAATAGAAAATATCACAAAAGTGAAAAAAAAAAATTGTTCGTGCAATTCCACACAGGAGAGATTCAAAAACGACGCCCATTGGACAGTCAAAAAAAAAATCTCCCCTTAATCTTGTATGTAGCAACAAGTATATCGACTTTGGCTTATGGCCATTGTCCTAGCGGGATAGGGCGTGTATAAAGACCTGACCTGTTAGGGACAGGCCTCCGTCCCCCATCAAAGTCAAAGACTTCTGTAGGGACACCTCGCAAAACTGGGTATATATATGTCAATTGAATTGTATTAAACAATTTTCAAAAGAAGTGTGGGAGGTCTCATCACAATGAAATGCTACTCTCCCGGGTAAATTTTGAACGAGTTAGCATTATCATAGAGGGTAAAATTAAAAAAAAATTAAAAAATATATTTCATTAAAATTCTTAGTACTTTCAAAATTTAGTGTGATGAGATAAAGATCACCAAAACAACTCACTAAACCCAATGAAGCATTTTAAAAAATAACATAGCATAATAACAATAATAATAAGGTAATTGCCACATTTTAAAATTTTTGAGATTTAACTTTAAGTTTCTGACTTATTGATAATTTATGCATATTGTATGTAAACAAACAGTATTGTAGTCATCTGTTAACCTTATGACACATTAATATCTATCAAAATGTAAATATTATTAAACAAGTTTTTTTTTTTTTTTTTTTTTTTTTGAACTGAACAATAATAAATTTTGTTAAATTTTGATGTTAAGAAAACAGTAATAGTAAGAACTAGAAAAGAGAAAAATTATGTAATATTTCACATAGTGTTGTGTCATCCATTGTAATTAAAAAAATAAGAAAGAGAAAAAGAAAAAATGCAGAGTATACATTGGTCCAGCCAATTGCCTGCATACAATGAATGACAGAACAAAAAATAAATAAACATAAAAAGAAACCTATGCATCAGGGCCCTTTCATATAATGCACAAGTTTTTGTAAAACATTACATAATATGATATTAAAATTTAATTCTTGTTTCTTAAATTATAATTGTGGCTTTGTCTTGAATTATAATTAACATTTCTATTAGGACTTGCTTCATCATGTAAGTGGCTGTATCTAGGTGGTGCAATAATAAGTCTGTCAATATGGACTCTAAATGACAATCTATCAGGCGCTTGTAGCCTTTTAATTGTAAATGAAACCGGTGAGTGTTTTTGTAGAACAACAAAATGTCCTGTGTACTTTGGTTTAAACTTATCAACGGATTTTGAATAAACAATGTCATGTACAGCAACAGGTCTTAATTTAGCATGTCTGTGAAAGTGTTGATATCTCTTATTTTGATTATCTTTTATGTTAGAGTAAGCTTTAAGGTAAATTTTATTTAAATCTTCTAATAATTTATGTGTATCAATATTCTTGTCGAGAAAAGGTTGATTCATCTGTTGCTCAAAAGTGTCAAAAATCAATGAAATTTCTCTTCCAAAATGTAATAAGTTAGGTGAGTACAAAGTAGATGAATGTTTAGAGCCATTATACAATGATTTATGTATAAACAAAGAGTTTTCAAATGTATGGCCTTCAGACATTAAAATGTTTACTGAATATTTAATGGATTTATTGATCCTTTCGGACAATGCGTTTGATTGTGGATGTGCTACAGAAGAATGTGTAATTTTTATACCAAGAGTACTATTAAAAGAGTTGTAAACACTGGATGTAAATTGAGGACCAAGATCCGAGAGGATAACTGAAGGTCTACCAAAGGTGGTAATATAACTAAACAAACATTTAACTATTTTTTCTGCTGATGTATCCTTTAATGGATAAAGTTCCATATGGCGTGAGAAAATGTCCAACACTGTGAGTACTGAGTGACCATTATTAAATGGTCCTACTAAATCAACACTAATAGTATGTCCAGGATGTGTGGGTGTGTATGTAGGTTGTAATGGAGCTGGAAGAGTGTTATGATGTTTAGCCTGTAGGCATCGTGTACATGAAGCGACAAAGTTTAATGTATCTGTGTACATTCCTTTCCAAAAGTATTTGTTTGATAGGAAATTATATGTTTTATTTAATCCAAAATGAGACAAATGTGAAATTGTTAATGTCTTACCTTTTAGCGAATTAGGAACAATAATAAGATATGAGAATGTTGAGCTATTGGGACATTGCTTTTTATACATCAGTACCTTTGTGTCTGGATGAATAAAATAGTTTGGGTATTTTCTTGAAAAACCTTTCTTTAGAATTTCTGTGTAAATTTTTGACAATACAGGATCCTTTATTTGTTCATTTACAAAAGTATTATTAGAGATTTCTAAAAGTGGGTCTTTATTATTCGAATCTCCAGAAATTAAGCAATTAGTGTATTGTTGTTTGATTTTGTTACAATTGTTATCATTAAAGTGATTAACAACATTACTATTATCATGTACTACAGGTAGAGGTTGTTTTTCAAAAATTAATTCAGGATTAGAGTTCAAATCTTGTTGATTGTGAGTGAAGTCACATCTCGAAAAATAATCTGCTAAAATATTTGATGAACCAGGAATGTGTTCAAAATCAAACGAATATTCTGAAATTTCCATTAACCATTTTGTGGTAAGGTCTGTAGGATTAGTTGTTTTTTTGTATCTTTTTAATGGAGCACTGTCAGATAAAATTGTGAATTTTCTGTTGTACAAATAGTATTTAAATGCAATTATTGATTTGTAGATAGCCATTAATTCCAGTTTTAGTGCAGGGTAGCGTTTTTCGGATGGCTTCAATGATTTAGAAAAGAAGGCTATTGGAAGTAATTTATTATCATGTTTCTGCATTAGTACCCCAGCAATTGAAATATTTGAAGCATCTGTATTAAGGTAGAAATCTCTATCCCAATCCGGTAGTCTGACCACTGGTGATTCAAAGAAAATTTTTTGAATTTTGTGAAAAATCTGTTGATGTTCAGTAGTCCAATGAAATTTTGATTTTGGTTTAGTCAGATCAATTAAAGGTTGTATTAGTTTAGAGAAGTTGGGTACAAGGGATTTATAAAATGTTACAACAACAATAAATTTTTTTAATTGCCTTTTAGTTGAAGGTGTAGGAAAAGAATTAATTTTGACAATATTTGATTGTATTGGGGAAATACAATGATTTTGAATATGGAATCCAAGATAATTTACAGCAGTTTTGTGAAAAGTGCACTTGTTAGGTGCAAGGGTTAAGTTGTACTTTATCAAAATTTGTAAGATTCTACTTAATTTAGATGTTTCCTCAAAGCTATTCGAGCCAAAAATGAGGTCATCTTGATAAGCATGTTTTCCCTCTAAATCAATTTCATCAATAATTGTGTCCATTAAAGCTTGATATTGAGAAGCAGCATTTTTTAATCCAAAGCATAGTCTTTTGTATTTAAAACTACCAAACATAGAAGTAAATGTTAATTTATCTTGTAAATCTTCAGGAAGGGCAATCTGGTGGTAAGCCTGTTGAAAATTTAAACATGTGAAGTACTTGTAGGCTGATAAGTCAGCAATAATTGTTTGTATTTTGGGTAAAGGGTATGAAGATCCCTGAATTATTGAATTAAGCATTCTAAGGTCCATTGCAATTCTATATTTTTGTTTACCTTCTGCGTCAAGTTTTTTTTTAACTAAAAGAATGGGGCAAGCCCATTCTGAACAATTTCTTTCAATAATTCCAGCTTCTACAAGTTGATTTATTTGACTTTTAGCTTCTTGTTGTAATGATTGTGGTATTGGAAAAGGTAATGTTTTAATTGGGAACTCAGTGATGAATTTTAAATTTGGTATAACTTTGTCTGTATGCCCTAAAGTTTTCATAGATTTAGAAAAGGCTGCAAAATTTGTTAACAAAACATTCTTTAATTTCTTTTCTTGGTCTCCTTGGAGATGTTTGACATCAAAATCCAAAGGAGAGAGTTCCTTTCTTCTTAAATTTAATATTTCATCAGAAGCTTGAATGTAATTCAAAATTTGTGTAGTTGAATCAGTAACAATTTTACTGTTTTTATCAATTTCTGCTTCCTGCGGAATAATTTCATCAATTTCTGTTAGGGTGCCCATTTTTATACCTTTATTTATGTGTATACTTTCTTTAGTTAGATTTTTAACATAAATTTGAAATTGGCCTCTATTACAATTATTATCATTATCCAGCATTTTTGAAGTAGTACTACTATTTATTACTGAATCTAGACACAATATATTTGCATTATTTTCTGTATTTTCAAACAAATAGTCCCTGTCAGACAAAAAAATTGTATTTACATCTATAAATGTTTCCTCTTCAGGTTCTAAAAATATTTTCTGAGAAGCCCTAACTGTCATTTGTTTACATTTTTGGGGAGGATTTTGATTTTTTTTCTGAGTTTCAGTATTTTTCGCAACACTACAATTGTTTAAGTTTTCATCTTCTACAAGTGTATTTGCAATGGGAATAATTATATCTTTAAGTTAGATATTGTTTTTATACAAGTCTATTATTACATTATTTTGTTGAATAAAGTCCCATCCAAGTATGACCTGAAACGATGATTCATTAGGGATGTCAACAATGAAAAATTTCTGTGAGAAAAATGTGTTATTTATTTTGAAAGAAGTTTGAATACATGAGGAGAATTGTACGTTTGAATTTACAGTCTTAATCGTTACTGGTGAAGACAAGTGTTTATAAGTTAATTTCTCTTTTCAAGATTTAAAGGTACTTTCAGAAAGCAATGATATCGAACTCCCTGTATCGATTAAACCGGTGATAGCAATTTTAGCTAAGTTAATTTCAATTAACGGTAGTGTAGGTGAAATTTTATTTACATTAAAAATATATTCATTTTGAATTTCTGTAGTTTGTGTGGATTTGTTATCAGCAATATTTATTTTATTCACAGTTTGTGAGGCAATTGAATTTACTTTTCTTGTGCTAGATAGTTTTATAGTGTCACTTAGATTTGACAAATCAAAATTAGGATTAGGTGCTGATGATGACCATGCTCCAAATTACCTCACGATGGTGAATTTTGGTGCGTGGCTGCTGGTTATGCTTTTGCAACATGCACTTTTGATGGGATTTAGCAAAATTCCCCACTTTAACCTCGAGGAAGGAGGGTAAAAAACACCATTTTAAGCGATACTCTGTTCCAAATTACCTCAGAAAGTCAAATTTTGGTGTGTAGGTTGTTTTTAGGGTCTTGAAATCAATTGTACTTGCTTTCGTGGCTGTAAAAAAACGCTGCCGAAGGCACTGGGGACCCAACTTAAGGTTAGTGTGTGACTATGCTTATTTCTGCGCGCTTAAATTCGGGTTGGGCACTGCCGCTGGCAGAGGGGAAACGTACTCAGTATGGTACGTGCAGGAAAACAGCTGTCGACGGCAGAAGGAAGCAAAACCGAGGTTTTGACAAATTTTAATGTTTTTTTTTTTTTTTTTTCCTTATATTTTTTGATTTTTTGAGATTTTTATAATTATAAGTGATATGGAATTTTGAAAATTCATTTAAATATAGTGACGAGCGAAACGAGCAAACCCTGCTATTTTAAACATTATTTATTTGCGATAAAGAGATAAATCTTTGAGACAACGATCATAACACTGACATATGTATTGAATGTATGCTTAAATAAATAGATAAAGAATTATTTATGTTGTAAGTAAATTTTGTATTGCAAATGTAGATATTGTAGGTTGTTGTATGTAAGTGTGTGTGCACTATAAATATGCTGATTACGTTTTGTAATCAAAGACTTATTCAAAGAAGTATATTTGTAAAATATACTAATGTTAGAAAATGCACATGCATGAAATATACACGTAATTTTTTTTTTTATTTAAAATACATTTCGCTGCCCATGTGTAACAATCAAGGAGTTACAAATAAAATGAAGAAAAATCTGCGCATTCTGACCATTCTCCAATATTGTTTTAAACCATCCTGCAACAGTAATAATGCGACTATGATGTAGACAGGAATAAAAAATTACGTGTAATATCGAGGAAAATTTTTACTACATTTTCTGTATCAGAAACAATGAATAACTAAACTTAATCACCAAATATCAGTTCTCAATCTGTCTACTGATTAAACTGATAATATTGGAGTCAGTTAGCAAGAGATGTGCGTTAAAAAAATAAAATTTGTTCAAATTTTAAACATTGGAAAATTAAAAACGAAAGCACTACTCAGAATCAAAACTAACTTAGATGCAAAGGCAAGGGTAGCATACAAAAACGATCAAATAAATTTCAAACTAAACTGAATGCTTTCGATATAGTTATGGAAAAGGCATATTGTGTTCTTTAAGAAGAGCAGAAATATGACTTGAAGAATTACACAGATACAACAAAAACTTGCATCCATTAAAAAGAAAAAAAAAAAAAAAAAAAAAAAAAAATGCAGAGCAAAATGGTTTTTATTTATTTATTTATTTATTTATTATTTTTTTTTACATTTACAAGCATTAAAACGAAAAGTGAGTAGGAAAAGAAATATATATATATATATATATATATTTGCGTGAGAATCCATTTCTGAAAACAGAGAATTAGATTACTATCTATTAATTTCTTTAACTAGGTCTTCTCAGAAAGGGATTAGTCTGAACGATTTTGCTGTGAATATAGGTTTATTCTCAACTTTTGATAAATGAGGAAAACGAAATGCTAGTTTTAATTCACTAATTAATTAAGGATAGAAATTAAATTCATCAATTTATTCCCTTAATTATTTTTTATATAACATAGCAGCTAACTTTTTTTTTTTTTTTTTTTTTGTTACGCACATCATTATTTCTTCATAAAAAATTTCGCTTTAATTAAAAAGTGAAAATTTACAATCAAATAAGAAAAATTTAAATATTTTAAAATAGTAGCTCTAAAAAATCGGGAAGGTTGGCAGCTATTAAATTTTAAAAAGGAAAGAAATGTAAATATTACAACTACAAAATGTCATATGTACATTTAGAAATTTATAGCTATTATAAAAATATGCGGATTAAAGTTTGTCTGGTGAATAACTTCCTTAGATTTTTTTTTTCCTTGGGGTGTTCAAGAACTGAATTAAGATAGAAATGATAAACATATTAATAAATAAGTTGAAAGCCATAATTTTCAATTGCTTTCATTTATTATGTTTTAAATAATTTTACTGAAATTTTCTGAGAAATTGTTCTCTATATAAAATATTTTTGCTTGTTTTTAGAAAGCTAGTGAAATCGACACAAAATTCCATTAATACGAGGGTAGGTACTGAAATAAGGTTTCCAAAGTGTTCTAGCCGCTCGGGAAAGTGCGAGGTGAAATCTGGCAACACCGCTGGCGCGGCTCTTCCCTCACTCTCGATTCCGCCTGGCAGCGCATCGCTGTGCAGCTCAGTCTTGGCTCAGCAGCCGTCCGAGATGGAAGTGTCCATTGTTGCTCCCGCCAAGTTCGAGATTCGTTCCGTAATTCACTTTTTGCGCGCCAAAGGGACTCCACCCTTGGATAGTCATCGTCAGTTGACAACTGACAGCCAGCGTAACGCTGCTTCACGACAACGCCCGACCTCACGTCTCCCGTCAAACCCAGGGTCTTTCGACAAACTTTCGGTGGACTGTCATGCCCCACCCACCGTACAGTCTGGACCTCGCGCCTAGCGATTACCACTTGTTTCCGAAGTTAAAGGAACACTTGAATGGCCAACGCTTCTGGAGCGACGATGAAGTCAAAGACGAGTTGAAACGCTTCCTCAACGGGTTGGCTGAAGAGTTCTACGACATTTGGATACAGAAATTGGAGCACCGTCTACAAAAATGCGTAGAAAAAGATGGCGATTATGTCGAAAAATAGAGCAAAGTGTCTTCTTTCTAACGATGTACATGGCTATGAGAATAAACAATGTTGTCTATTTGTATGTAATATTGATGGGAACCTTATTTCTGGATCAACCCTCGTAAGTTAATCTTTTTGATTCTGCTGAGCTGAGACCAACATAAACGTGGTGAGTAGTAAGTCTAGCGCTTTGAGGGACGGAAGTGATATCATAGAAGAGGGGAAAGGAGGGGGAAACCGGAAGTGACGTAACGGTTGAATGGTTTCCTGGTTGCTTGATCGTAAAAGATGAGGGGGCTATTTTTTAATTGGTTGGTTGCTTGATCATACAACATGATGGAGAGTAGCTTTTGTCGTGAAAGATTACTTGTTAGAGTTTCTTTTTATCCGTTGGCAACCTGGACTTCTTGTCAGAACATGTGAGGGAGGGGAGATGGGGTAGATTTTTCTCAAAGGGACAACAGAGAATCCTGCCAGAACATGAGAGAAAATGACGTCATCAACCGAAAAGAGGACAATGTGGTATATTTTTAATCAGTAATTAATTTTTAATTAGTAGTTCATCAATGAATCTTAATAAGTGAAATTCTGTTTTAATTATTTTATTGAGTATTTTAATTTGCTCAATTTTTTTTTTCAAAACGATATTACCCTCCAGGGGATTCGAACCCACTCTCTGTGGCATGCAATACCAACGCGCTACTAACTGAGCTACGACGCCGTTACCTTGAACTTCCATTTTTATGTTTTCCCCTCTTATGAGATAGGGGTGAGAAGACATTTACCCCACCTGCTACAAAATGGACATGTCCAAGGCGATGCAAGCAGTAAGGAGACTGATAAATAATGTGATCTTCCCTAATTTTTATATGATATTGGTGATTTGTTCATTTTTGTGAACATTTTTTAAGCCATTAGAAAATATTGTTTGAGATTTTTCTTTCTTGGAAAAATATTAAAACAATCCTATATCTTAAATTGTATGTACATTATTAATAATACGATCAGATTTATTTTTTAAACAAGCAAAAAAAGTTTTTTGCACATGTTCCTTATTTATTTTATGTTTTTATAAATTACAATATATATATATATATATATCTTTTATTTTCTTTTTTAAGAAAAAAAGTTGAATTCCTTTTCTGGAAAAAATTATAAAAACAATTAAAAAAACTCACGTTCTAGTTTTTTCTTTTCTAAAAAAACTTTAAAACATTTCTGTTTTCTTACATTTTATTTACAATAGTAAAAATGCAATCATATTTAATTTTAAAACATGCGAACATTTTTTTAACAGCTATTCATTTTTAATTTTTATGTTTAAGAATAATAATAATAATAATAATAATAACAATTCCCTCTTTTTTTTTTTTCCCTTTCGTTTTAATTTCACTTTGTTAATTCTATATTTTCTTTTTCTGAAATCTTAAACTTGTTATTTTTTATTTTTGAGGATGTAACTGTTTTTAGGTTTAATGAAATATTATTTTAAACACATTTCTCTTCTTTCCGTTCTTTTTTTTTTTTTTTTTTTTTTTTTTGCAGTTTGTAAATTCTATATTTTCTTTTTCTGAAATTTTTAAACTTGTTATTTTTATTATTGTAACTGTTTTAAGGTTTAATGATTTTTTTTTTTTTTTTTTTTTTTTTTTTTTTAAACAATTCTCTTCTTCTTTTTTTTTCAGTTTGTTAATTCTATATTTCCTTTTTCTGAAATTTTTAAACTTGTTATTTTTTATTTTTAATAACGTAACTGTTTTTAGGTTTAATGAAATATTATTTTAAAAACATTTCTGTTCTTTCTTTCTCTTTTTTTCTTCTTTTTTTCAGTTTGTTAATTCTATATTTTCTTTTTCTGAAATTTTTAAACTTATTATTTTTTATTACTTTCCGAACACTATAGTGAGGAAAGTATTGTAATCATGTCAAAAATTCGAATTCGAGATTTTGATGTTTCTATACGTTTCGTGGTCCAACGAGTCCGTTTTCACTATTTTTACGATGATGTATGTATGTGTGTGTGTATGTATGTGTGTATGTCTGTGAGTGAACACGCTAGCGTCTAAACGCTTTGTTCGAATAAGCTGAAAGTTGGTACGTATATTGTAAGTCACCATAGTACGAACCCTATAGATTTTGGTGAATCTAGCACTTATAGTTTTTTTTACGGGGACACAAAGAAAAATTCTTTATCATTATGGCCAAGGGACCAAAATCTTAAAAGTGCGATAGCATCTAAACGCCTCATTCAATTGAGCAAAAACTTTATACACATATTATAGGTCACAGATACTCAATCTGTATAGATTTTGGAGAATCTAGCACTTATAGTTTTTTTACAGGGACACAAAGAAAAATTCTTTGCCAAATTTTTTAAAGTGTGATAGCGTCTAAACGCCTTATTAATCTCAGCAAAGAATTTGTACACATGTTATAGGTCACATTTGAACCAACTGTATAGATTTTGGTGAATATAGCACTTACAGTTTTTTTACAGGGACACAAAGAAAAATTCTTTATCTTTATGGCCTATGAGACCAGCGATAGCATGTAAACGCCTTATTCAATTGAGCTGAAAATTTGTATGAATATTATAAATCACTGTTGCACTAAATATAAGCATTTTGGTGAATCTAGCATTTATAGATTTTTACAGGGACACAACGAAAAATTCTTTATCATTATGATCTAAGGGCTCAAAGTTCAGTAGCGTTATAAATAAAACCTCGTGTGATATATGGAGAAAATTATTCAAACACTCTGTTATGGATTTCTCTTTTTTGTTTGTTTAGCAACTCCTCTTTCTTTATTTTATCTACAAAACTGTTAGTTACTCAATGTTCGGAAAGTCGAGTGGAGTCACTCCAGATTTTTTTTATTAATGTAACTGTTTTTAGGTTTAATAAAATATATATTTTTAAACATTTCTCTACTTTTTTTTCAGTTTGTCAATTCTATATATTTTTTAACTTGTTAACATTATTATTATTTTTTTAATGTAACAGTTTTTATCTTTTTATTCTTATCACTAATTTTTAGGTTTAAAATATATTTTAAAAAAATTATCTTTCTTTTTTAGTTTAAAAATTCTTTATTTTCTTTTTAGTGAAAAAAGACAATAATAACTTGTTATTATTATTTTCTAATGAAACTTTATTGCATTATTAATAATATTATTATTATCATTATTTAGTGATAAAGTGAAATTTTTATGCAATGTTCTTTTCAGTTTAAAAAAGAATAATATTTTACCTTGGGGAAAACTTTTTTAGTGTGTTTCTTTATATATTTTAATGCAACTTTATTTTATTGCTCGGGAATTTCAAAAGATTTATTTTCTTTTAATAATTTTGGATTAAGTAAGGAATCTGTTTTATACTGTCATATTTTAAAAGACATTTTAAAGTAAAATGTTGAATTTTCTATTTTAAAGAAATAAAATTTAACTTATCCATACTGCTATATTTGCTTAGGGGAAAATTACAATGAGTGACTAAAATAATAATCATAGTCCATTCTTAAACACTCGTAGAATTCCATCTGTTGTACGAGACAATGTCCTTATTATTATAATTATTTTTAAATGAATAAATTGTTTTGGTATTACCATATACTCATTATGATTTTTTTTTCACCACACCACAATATAATTCACCATATTCACAAAACTTTCCATTATTTTCATATTACTTCTTAAATATATAAATCTACTGAAACAGGCACCAAATCTTCAATAAATTAATTAGTTTATCTCTTTTTGGGGGAAAGAGAAAGTATGATATCTTGCATTATTTACACATAACTACATCAATATTCGAAAAATAATAATTTGCGAAATTCTCTTGTACATAACAGTTTTTCATAATTTTGATAGAAATTTATAAAAATTAATTATCCTTTAATGACAACCTATATCACTGAAGTCTTCAAAACACAAATCTTAATAAACTTGAAATATTTTCTTTATCTTATCACCTTCTTGTTGACAATTCAAGTTCATTATATCCTTTTTTATTTGAAAGCATGTTAACAATTTCAGCCATGACATTTACCTATGTTTGCATAAAGTTAAATTTTAAATGTCCCATAGTTGTTCAATTATTTTTAATAGCTAAAATAATAATAAAAGCGTTTGAAATTATTAACTTTATTATTGTACATTAAAAAAAAAAAAATAATAATGAGGTTTAATTATCATTTATAAACTGGAAATATATTGTATTAACTTTCTTATACGATAAATAGTTTAAAAATAAATATTTACTTATACAGTTACGATAGTTTTATATACAGTGATTCATTTATAAAAATATAAGTTTTAACTGATACATTTTTATAGAGCAAGAATCTAACTAAATAGCATTTATCTAATTTTTTTTAATCGATCAATGATAATTAAGTGGCAGTACATTTTTTAAACAAACAGAACATTATATATGCATTCTCTATTAACTTAGACAACACATTCTGTTTATATTTGTATAAATACATCATCTCATTTGGATTTTAACTTAAATAAATAATGGTTATCACTGTGGCTTAAAAAAGAAAAGAAATGACTACGCATAAAATTCCTAAATTATAAATATTTACTGATTAAAATAAATATATCGTATAATGAAAATCATCTTTCAAAATGTTCATTAAAAAACTTAAATAAAAATCCATAAAATTTTCTAATACTATATATATATACATATATATTAAATTATATTATTCATTGAATTATTTCACACATCATTTATAAATTCAATACGCACATATTTAAACTAATTACATTTTATAAAATGATAAGAGATCAATAGACAATAAGACTTCTTCACACACCATAAATTTTAATCCAGCACAACCGGTTTCGAAAGGACGAAGCCTTCCTTCATCAGGTGCAAAAAAACACACTTGGAGGCAAAAGCAAGACTGAAAGCAGGGCAAAATCCAGAGGGGGGAGGAGCAACACAAACAACCAATAGGAAGCATCATGCAGGACCAATCAGAGAGGAACACACATGCACACACAAAAACAAAAGGAGCGAGGGAAGGAATAAACAATTATTTTTATTTTATTTTTTAATGATTTATTTATTTATTTTTATTATTTATTTTTATTTTAATTAATATTATACTAATAAGTAAATTTAATAAAATTAATTAATTTATTATTATTTTTTATTTATTTATTTAGAATTATTTAATTATAACTATTATTATGTTATAAACATAATGAAGGAAATTATTTAATTGAATTAAACAAATTTTTCCAGGCTGTAGACAGCAAAGTGGAATCAGATTTTTCATTGACAATGTTATCACGATTAAGGTAAATAGCTAAATTTTCCCCGAACTGGATTTTTTGGAAAATTTAGCTATTTACATTAATCGTGATAAAATTGTCAATGAAAAATCTGATTCCACTTTGCTGTCTACAGCCTGGAAAAATTTGTTCAATTCAACTAAATAATTTCTTTCATTATGTTTATAACATAATAATAGTTATAATTAAATAATTCTAAATAAATAAATAAAAAATAATAATAAATTTATTAAATTTATTAAATTTACTTATTAGTATAATATTAATTTAAAAAATAAATAAATAATATAAATAAATAAATAAATCATTAAAAAATAAAATTAAATTAATTATTTATTCCTTCCCTCTCTCCTTTTGTTTTTGTGCGTGCATGTGTGTTCCTCTCTGATTGGTCCTGCATGATGCTTCCTATTGGTTCTTTGTGTTGCTCCTCCCCCTCTGGATTTTGCCCTGCTTTCAGTCTTGCTTTTGCCTCCAAGTGTGTTTTTTTTGCACCTGATGAAGGAATGCTACGTCCTTTCGAAACCGGTTGTGCTGGCTTAAAATTTATGGTGTGTGAAGAAGTCTTATTGTCTATTTATGGTTTGTACACCAGTTTTGCATTTCGTTTTGATAAGAGATCAGTCTGTTTTTTCACCTTTAGCCTGACGTAAATTGGCCATTCATTTGAAATCATCAAACTCGATAATAATAATAATAATTATTATTATTCGTAATTCCATATTAAGTATAAATGTGTTTCAAATACTTTTCAAAAATTGATTGCATGCGTTGTCCGACTGTTGTTCTACGATCTGGTGTTTATGAATTTGTTCACTGTGCTCTAAATTAACAGGGAATTTGTCCGATTGAAATTTGGCATGAAATGTCTATTTACATATACAAATAAAATATTTTACGATGTTATTATCTCTTTTGAGAATTATTACGTCTAAGCGATATTATTTTAATATAAAGGAATTTATATGAGCTATGAGATTTGTTGGAACTTTTCTAAATTTTTGATAATTTTTCAGATATTTTTTTTTTTTTTTGTAGTAAAATTTATTTTAATTCTCATGCAAGCTGTCAGAAAACGCGATACATTTTTAAATTAATTTTTCTTCTTATTACTTTTTCCTGTATCTGAGCATTCTAATTTCAAATATTTTCTAAGTTTATATATTGAAAATATGGTACCTTGCATATGTTTTCATTTCACTCTTTTAGAATATAATCGAGTTTATTGAGAATATTGGAAAAATCGCACTATTTTTGACATTTGTGCATAGGTTGAGAAATTTTTACTCATTTCTTAATCTCCGTTATATTCCATTTAGTATGTTTTATTGAAGATCACAATAGTACACTTACAATAGAAAAATAGATATAGAGCACAAGAACTTTAATGAATTAAAAAAAAATAATAATAATAAATAAATAAAACGCTTGCCACGAACCATATATATATATATATTTCCACTTGTATTACATTTTAATTTAAAAATGCTTTTCTTTTTTAAATAATTTTCTAATAATCTTAACATGAATTAAAAATAATTGATTATTATTTTTTCCTGCAAATTAAATATTTTGAACAAAGTTGAATTTTATGAAAATTTTGGCGTAACACCAAATGAAATTTCGAAATACTTTTTTGATAAAAGATACACTAGATTATTAATAAAATCTTCCAACCTAAACAGAAAAACGCTATAATTTTTTTTAAAAAAATGTGAATAATATGAAAAAACAATGCATTGTAAATTGTGTTTATATAGCTTAGTTTGTAATGAAAATAAAACTTGAACTATGGCTTTATGCAATATTATTATTATTATTATTTATTTATTCAGAAAGTAAAATAATTCAAAAATTGAACGCTGCAATGAGGACCAAAAGCATAATATTTTTAATGGGTCTTATAATTAACTCTTTAACGAACGATAAATGTATATTACCTTAGATTTTTAAATGTATGTTTATAAAATATATATCCATTCATATTTATTTACTACACATTATTATAAATACAAAGGGAATATAGCTATCATTTATAGACAGGTTATTTTTTCTAAAGATTTTTAACATAAACTAAAGTATCATTTCTCACAAAGCCTTTTTGTCAAAAGGTAAACTTACAAATAGTAATTTAATAAAATCATTTTTCCATTAAAATGTCGCATAAATAATAATTATTTAGAAACCTGTTTTTATAATTTTGCATTTCAAAAATCTGTATATGATATCATGCGTATGTGTATGACTTTCATCATTGAAATAACGAAAGTTATTTTTAAATGTTTAAACTTTCAATGTGATATTTCTAATAAGTGTAAAGAGCCACATGTCCATTCATCTACTCAAATTATTAATAATAATACAAATAGCATTTTAAATATTCATACCCCAATTTCTTTCTTTATCCTAGACTGTGCCTTTTTAATGACTGGAAACTCATTTAGTGAATGGATGGTTTATCTTCCAACTGAATGAATGCTTTGCACAAATTACATCACTATTAGTAAATAAAACGCCTTTCATACAATACAGTTCAGATAACTAATAATTACAATTTCAAGTAAACAGAGGAATGTATTGTAGAAGTTTAACACTAATCTCTTATCACTTTATAAAATGTGTTTAGTTTAAATATATGCGTATTGAATTCATAAATGATGTGTGAAATAATTCAATGGAGAAATGTGACTACAATGAAAAAAAAAAAAAAAAATATTATTAGAAAATTTTGTAGATTTTTATTAAGTTTTTAATGAACATTTTGAAAGATGGTTTTCATTATAGGATATATTTATTTTAATCAGTAAACATTTATAATTTAGGAATTTTATGTGTAGTCATGTCTTTTCTTTTTTAAACCACAGTGATAAACATTATTTATTTAAGTTAAAATCCAAATGAGATGATGTATTTTTACAAATATAAACAGAATATGTTGTCTAAGTTAATAGAGAATGCATATATAATGTTCTGTTTGTTTAAAAAATGTACTGCCACTTTATTATTATTGGTCGCTTAAAAAATATTAGATAAATGTTATTTAGTTAGATTCTTGCTCTATAAAAAATGTACCAGTTAAAACCTATATTTTTATAAATGAATCGCTGTATATAAAACTATCGTAACTCAACTGTATATGTAAATATTTATTTTTAAACTATTTATCGTATAAGAGAGTTAATACAATATATTTCCAGTTTATAAATGATAATTAAACCTCATTATTTTTTTTAAATGTACAATTATGAAGTTCATAATTTCAAACGCTTTTATTATTATTTTAGCTATTAAAAATAACTGCAACAACTATGGGACATTTAAATTTTAACTTTATGCAAACATAGGTAAATGTTATGGTTTAAAATGTTAACATGCTTTCGAGTAAAAAAGGATATAATGAACTTGAATTGTCAACTAGAAGGTGATAAGATAAAGAAAATATTTCAAGTTTATTAAGATTTGTGTTTTGAAGACTTTATATAGGTTGTCATTATAAGGTAATTTTTATATATTTCGATCAGAATTATGAAAAACTGTTACGTACAAGAAAATTTCGCAAATTTTAATTTTTCGAATATTGATGTAGTTATGTGTAAATAATGCAAGATATCATACTTATTTTTTCCCAAAAAAGAGATAAACTAATTTTAAAACTAATTAATTTATTGAAGATTCGGTGTCTGTTTCAAAAGATTTATATATTTAAGAAGTAATATGAAAATAATGGAAAGTTTTGTGAATATGATGAATTATATTGTGGTGTGATGAAAAAAAAAAAAAAAAAAAAAAAAAAAATCATAATGAGTACCTGGTAATACCAAAACAATTTATTTATTTAAAGATAATTATAATAATAAGGACATTGTCTCGTACAACAGATGCCGAGTGGAATTCTACGAGTATTTCAGAATGGACTATGATTATTATTTTAGTCACTCATTGTAATTTTCCCCTAAGCAAATATAGCAGTATGGATAAGTTAAATTTTATTTCTTTAAAATAGAAAATTCAACATTTTACTTTAAAATGTCTTTTAGAATATGACAGTGTAAAACAGATTCCTTACTAAATCCAAAATTATTAAAAGAAAATAAATCTTTTGAAATTCGCGAGTAAGAAAATAAAGTTGCATTAAAATATATAAAGAAACAGACTAAAAATGTTTTTCACAAGGTAAAAATATTTTTTTTAAAGTGAAAAAGAACATTGCATAAAAATTTTACTTTATCACTAAATAATGATAATTATAATATTATTAATAATGCAATAAAGTTTCATTAGAAAATAATAATAACAAGTTATTATTGCCTTTTTTCACTAAAAAGAAAATAACGAATTTTTAAACTAAAAAAAAAAAAGATAATAATTTTTTAAAAATAAAATTTAGTGATAAGAATAAAAAGAAAGAAACTGTTACATTGAAAAATAATAATAATGTTAACAAGTTAAAAAATATATAGAATTGACAAACTGAAAAAAAAGAAGAGAAATGTTTTAAAAAATATTTCATTAAACCTAAAAACAGTTACATTAATAAAAATAAAAAATAACAAGTTTAAAAATTTCAGAAAAAGAAAATATAGAATTAACAAACTGAAAAATAAAAGAGAGAGAGAGAGAAATGTTTAAAAAAAAAAAAAAAAAAAAAAAAAAACATTTCATTAAACCTTAAAACAGTTACAATAATAAAAGTAAAAATAACAAGTTTAAAAATTTCAGAAAAAGAAAATATAGAATGTACAAATTAAAAAAAAAAAAAAAAAAAAAAAGAACAGAAATGTTTTTAAAATAATATTTCATTAAACCTAAAAACAGTTACATTATTAAAAATAAAATATAACAAGTTAAAAAAAAAAAAAAAAAAAAAAAGAGAGAGGGAAATGTTTAAAAAAAAAAAAAAAAAAAAGAGAAATGCTTAATATATATATATATATATTTCATTAAACCTTAAAACAGTTACATTAATAAAAAAAAAATTACAAGTTTAAAAATTTCAGAAAAAGAAAATATAGAATTAACAAACTGAAATTAAAAAGAAAGAAAGAAAAAAAAGGGGAGGGGAGGGATTGTTGTTATTATCAATATCATTAAACATAAAAATTAAAAATGAATAGCTGTTAAAAAAATTTTCGCATGTTTTAAAATTAAATATGATTGCATTTTTACTATTGTAAATAAAATGTAAGAAAATAGAATTGTTTTAAAGTTTTTTTAGAAAAGAAAAAACTAGAACGTGAGTTTTTTGAATTGTTTTTATAATTTTTTCCAGAAAAGGAATTCAACTTTTTTTCTTAAAAAAGAAAATAAAAGATATATATATATTTTGTAATTTATAAAAACATAAAATAAATAAGAAACATGTGCAAAAAACTTTTTTTGCTTGTTTAAAAAATAAATCTGATTGTATTATTAATAATGTAAATACAATTTAAGAAATGGGATTGTTTTTATTTTTTAAGAAAGAAAAATCTCAAACAATATTTTTTAATGGCTTAAAAAATGATCACAAAAATGAACAATTCACCAATATCATATAAAAATTTGGGAAGATCACATTATTTACCAGTCTCCTTACTGCTTGCATCGCCTTGGACATGTCGATTTTGTAGCAGGTGGGGTAAACGTCTTCCCACCCCATCTCATATGAGGGGAAAACATAAAAATGGAAGTTCTAGGTAACGGCGTCGTAGATGAGTGTCAGTAGCGTGTTGGTCTTGCATGCCACAGAGAGTGGGTTCGAATCCCCTGGAGGGTAATGTCGTTTTGTAAAAAAATAAATCGAGCAAATTAAAATACTCACTAAAATAATTAAAACAGAATATCACTCATTAAGATTCATTAATGAACTACTAATTAAAAATTAATTACTAATTAAAAATATACCATATTATCCTCTTTTCGGTTGATGATGTCATTCTCTCTCATGTTCTAGCAGGATTCTCTGTTGTCCCTTTGAGAAAATACCCCTCCCGCACATGTTCTGTCAAGAAGTCCAGGTTGCCAACGGATAAAAAGAAACTCTAACAAGTAATCTTTCACGAGAATAGCTACGCTCCGTCATGTTGTATGATCAAGCAACGAACCAATTAAAAAATAGCCCCCTCATCTTTTACGATCAAGCAACCAGCCAACCATTTATCGTTACGTCACTTCCGGTTTCCTTCCCCACTTTCCCCTCTCCTATGACGTCACTTCCGTCCCTCAAAGTGCTAGGCTTACTGTACCTCCTTGCTGTAACCGCTTTCTCGCCAAAATCTACTACTACGTGAGGCAGGTTCAACCATTGTGACTTTTGCACAGTTATAGCGTAACCAAACTTCTTGAGTCTTCTGCAGATCTTCACGTTCTATCGGAAATATAGGCATTAAGTGGTGTTTATAGCATGGACCTTTGTAGCTATCAAACTTAACAAACACACAACCAGGAAATAAGTACAAAACTTTGAATAAACACCATAAAATGCAAGGACTCGCAACAATTTTTTCGGGTTGAAAGAAAACACGATCCTTCGTCAGGCGAATAAAGTAGACACGAGTGCTGCAAACAAAGTAGCAAAGTGGTGCTTTGCCTCTTTGTTTGCAGTACTCGTGTCTACTTTGTTCGACTCTATTTTTTACGACATAAAAGATTTTTTCTGTCTATTGAATACTTTTTTCCCGTCATCTGAAAAGAATGGAATACATAAAAATTAGATTTTTAGTGAATATATGGCTGATGTACTTTAATCGGGTTAGCGTGAAACAAAGAAAACTGGTAAAAACGCATTTACAATCAATTTAGATAACATTAAGTGGCTATCACGATGTACTTAGTATTCACTAAACTATGATCGCTAAATTTTGCTAATTATTTGTGAAGCTGATCACGAAATTTGTTACTTATAGCACTTTTCGTACAAACAGCATAAAGGGCATTTTAAAACTATTTAAACTTCTTTATAACGAAAATAATCCGCATAATACACGTTTGAACGAAAATTTGTGAGTTGGCGCAGATTGCGCCTATAAAAGTCGCCAGGTTGTGCCTGAAATTAAGACAGAAGCAAAATTTATATTAGAAATTTTGTTTAATTAAAATTACTGGTACAGTTTTTTTTTTTTTTTTTTTTTTTTTTTTAATTATTATTTATTTTTTTTAATGTCCCCTTTGGCAACATTTGAATTTTTGTCGCCATTCTGGCGATGAAATTTCAACTTGATTTAAAAACAAAAGTAAATTATAAAATATTTTTTATAGCTGTTATTTAAAAAAAAAAAAAGTAATTTTTTCAATAAAAAATTTTGTACAGGTTTACTATAGTATCCTGTTGGTAAATTTCAAATTTTCATTGTCATATTGGCGACAATTTTATTTTTAATTTTAAAAATATTTAAATTACAAAAAGAAAAGCTTATGGGTATTTACTTTTAATTATACTTTTCTGTTGCATTTAAATTGAGATAGAAACAAAATTTATATTAGAATTTTTGATTAATTTAAATTAATGGTACAACTTTGTTTTAGGTCCTCTTTGACTACATCTGAATTTTGTTGCCATTCTGTATATGAAATTAAAACAAAAGTAAAATTATGAAATTTTTTATAGCTGTTATTTAAAAAAAAGTACAGCTTTACTATAGTAAATTTCCAATGTATTGGTAACCTGTTGGTAGATTTCAAATTTTAGTTCAGTAGCAATTTTCATTTTTTTTTTTTTTTTTTTTTGCCATTTTGGTGATGAATGAAAACGGCTATTGCAATTGCGTGAGTAAAGACCTTGGCGAGGAGCGTCGGAGCTACTTCGGTGCCAAATTTTAAATTTCATGAAAGGGGTCCTATACTAAAGCTGTTCCAAATCTGTTTTAAAAAATGAATATTTAAATTTAAAATGAAAAGTACAAGTTTAATTGGCATAGTCCTACAAGTTTAATTGGCATACCAACCCCCCCCCCCCACACACACACATACACACTTCTTTAATGAAATTTGAAATCGATGTTGCTCGGGTGCTTCTTGCCAAGTTATTAACTTATGCAATTGCGATAACCATTTCAATTCATTGCCAGAATGAAAAAAAAAAAGTAGTATTTGAATTCACCAATGGGTCCCATACTAAAGCTGTGCCGTTCAGTTGCATTATATATTTTCAATGGCGACCGTCCAATATCGTAATACTAAATTTGACTTCATATTACTATCTCTTTATGATCGATTGAATTATACATAAATAAATGAAATATTTCTATAGTAAGTTACAATTGTAAATATGTAAATTCCGCCATTAAAAATTCTGTATATTACAAGCTATATTTGTAAACGTTAGAGCAAAATTATATGTGACCAAAAATAAAATTAGCTTACTCATTAATTAAATGGTCTTTTAACCTATAATAAAATATTTTATATTATTCAAAAATACTAAGTACTTGCACATAACTTATTTATATACTTAGTGTTAGCTTAGTGTTTTAATAAAAATATATGATGCTATTTTTTTTTTTTTTTTTTTTTTCTGTAGTTTAATGAAATTCAAATCGATTTTACTTTACTTATCTATAAGAACGTGCAAAAAATAGTTCCATGTCTAGAAAAAGGGTACATGACACTTTGGTCCCGCCGAATTGGTCCCACCACTTTGATCCCGAGGAAATTTTGGTCCTGCCATTTTGGTCCCACGTTTTCGTCTCGATATCAGGAATAATCAAAGTATTACAGAAAAAAAAAACGAAATTCTTTTTCATATTTCGAATTTTTGAGTCATTTTCTTCTCTGTCAATCCTGATATATCTGTCAAACACAGGAAATAGTTCATATCACACAGAATTGGAAAAGCATTTTTATTCCACTATAATCCTTTACAATATTGTTTAAGAAAATTTCCATTAAAAGCCCCTGCCCCCCCCTTTTATTTTCTTTTTTCAAATGCGCTGAAACAAAACAGTGAAATTCCTTTTTATTGTCTGTGGGAGAAACAGGTGTGAAATGAATCCCAAGGTGCTACAGAGATTTCAACGTGGGCATTGTTTTTAGTCATAGAAACATATCAGACAGATATATATATATATATATATTTAAACATAATATTAAGCTAAAAAGATAAAATATATATATATACATCAACGTTTTCTGAACATTGATGCTCGCAGTGCGCACAGTTGATTAAATATAGGACTACTTAAATTTTTTCATTTTTAAAATAAAATCATTGTAATTGAAAGAAAAGTAATTTATACGCCTATATACACGGTTAACGTAATTAAATATCACGGACAAACAAACATGCATTTTATTATTATTATTATTATAACACAGATTTTGAAATAAATTCCTCTTAGATTAATAATAAAAATTAAATCCCAATCAAATCGAATGAAACGTATCTCTCTCTCTCTCTCACACACATATATATATTTATGAATAAATTCATATATAAATTCAAAAACTTCATAAATGATCCCAAACTTATGCTTATGAAGAAGAGTCTATGATGGGAGCAGGTCAATAATTAGTTCTCTGAAAGAAATAGCATTCTGCCACTAAAAGCAAATTATATTTAATATCGTAAGGTTTTCTTTCTTTCTTTTTCCCTTTTTTTGAACAAAATTTTTCTGTATTTTATTATTTTTAAATTAATTCAGACTTAAATATAATCAAATGGGGATTCTTTTTTTTTTTTTTTTTTTTTTTTTTAATAAGAAGGCACTGTTATTATTGTTAACAATACTTTTGAAATCACAAGATTTTGTCACTGGTAGTAAATTAAAAATCAAATTACAATTGAAGTAAGTTAAATCGAAATCAAGTGAAAAAAAAAATCTCAATTAAAAAAAGAAAAAAAAAGTGCAATTGCATTTAAAAAAATAAAAATAAAATAAATAAATATATTAAATGTTTGTAAAAAATTAGTACAAAATTCTCCGAATCTCAATAGCTAGGTAACAATCGTAATGTCGAAAAATTATACATTTATCTGTAAGATATTCCTTAATTAAAGATATTTTAAGAGCACTTCAATTTACCCGTTTCAATAAATATGCTGTCATATTAAAAAACTGGCATATATTTAAAAAAAAAAAAAAAAGCAAAAAATTGGCGGAACCAAAATGGCCAGGGACGAAAATGAACGAAATTCAATAAATATTTTTTGAGTTATTCTGGACGAAAGAGTTTAATATTCATCGTAGCTGTATATTCAGGCACCATTAAACCCAGTTACAAACGCTGCGTATTAGTCTTCGCTGTCGCTCAGACAATAAACTGAAAATTTGAATCAGATTTAGTGGCAACGATTTTTCTTGTTTTTTGAAATAGGAAAATTTTTATATAATCTCTTTATAACCGAAAAATATTAAACTGTGCCCGCTTCAAACAATATCACACGACTTATTGAACATTTGATGAACTGACTGATTGAATTAAACGTTAGGAAGTTACCCTAAAATATATACAAAATCAATTAATAAGGAAGCTTTTTTTTTTTTTAAACTCTTTCGAATAATATCGAAAAGTTCCTACGTTCCATCGATCTCTCAGTCTTTCTGCACAATACCTTTTGTATATACGCTTGGATTGTCATGCCATTTAAAAATATTATTTCGGATTATTATTCCTCATTGAAAAATGCTATGTTCAACATTCGCAGTTATTTTATAGTACGCTGAAAAGGACTGAGATGCATTACGATCTATTGAGGAGGGTAATTATTTGATGTGCCATTTAAAGTTAACCATTTCATGTATATCAGGTTGACTGCCCGACAGGTACATGTTACTGATAGCTCATTTGCCGAACAATCTTTTTCTTTTTCGTCTTCTTCTTCTTTTTTTTCTTTTTTTTTTCATTATTTCCTTTAATTTAAAATTTCCCTGAACATAGGCGTAGCCAGCTTTTCATGCGGGGGGGTGCCCAAATTTTAATTTGAAATTTTCAGCATAGATATACATACATAGTACGCATATGTATATACGTAAGCGTGCGTATGAGTATTTTAATATACGTGTATTCATATATATGTCGGTAAATGTACATAATAAATGAATTATGTTATTGCATGCACAGACATATATTATATATATATAAAGAATAATGATATAATTCAACTAGCAGAACTACCCGACGATTCTTGGGTTGAAGTAGTGTTTAAAGAATCTAAGAGAAATTTACAAAGATTCTGATTGTTCAGAAGTTTGAGGTAAATGAAATTTTCCATTGTAACAAAACATTGCAGGTAAGGCTCTGAGAAAATTTTTAGCACTACAATTTCCACAAACATTTACCAATTTTCCTGCGCTGACGCTGACAATACTTTGAGACGCATAATCAAAAGTAGAATCATAGTTAAATGTACACTAAAAACTAATTAGCAGCATCCAATACTTGATAAATTGTATTATTTATGACGTTTTGGCATCAGCTTGAATTCAAATATGCCGTTGCTCTTCAGTTTCTTCTTGTTTTCTCACCTCTGTCTGTTGAGCATCTGCACGATACCTGTCTAGTCGAAATACAGTAATACTTTCTAGTCTCCTACAGCTTTCCTTTTACCTAGTTATTCCTGAAATATTTCTTGAATTTATATAAGATGTGTCTGTTGAATAATTTCTTGCTGCTTCTTCCTCTGTCATACTCGCTCTCTTTACAGCAGAAGTCTTTCCGTAGAATAAACTTTTTTGGAGGTATAACAGATTAATTTTTGCTTATAGGTACTAAACGTAAGTTTTAACTAATTATATGACTGTTGAGTTTTAGAATAAAATGTTGATATTTAGAAAGAAAAAAAAAACTTATTAAACTATTTTAATAAAATTCATATTAGAGCCATTTGAATTGAATGTGAATCCCAAACAATCAATCAAAATTAAAAATTTTGATTTTAATGTAAGTATGTACTGAATTCAAAACCTAAAATTATTAAATAAAAATACAAAGCCGATGTTAAAAATCAAATGTTTAATATTGTAAAGCTATAATGGCATCAAATTTATTTTATTTTCATTGTATTTTTCACGCGTAAAAAAATATTCATTTTTTTGTACCATAATGATAATTATTATTACAATTATAATAAATAAAGGACATGTAATTTTTTTTTTTAATCAGCTCCGTATTTGTTTATAATGTTAAAGATAACATAAGGTTTTTTTTTTAAATTATTAATATTGTTTAAACTAATCCGGTTGAAGTAAAAAATATAGCATTAGCTAGATTTCGTCTTGATTAATTAGTGTACAATTTTCAATAGTGATAGGTTGAACGAACAGTGTAGTTCTGCATCGAAAACTAAGAAATCCAAACTGATTCATAAACAGATATAGATTTATACGTATATATAATGTCAAAAATAAGTTGAAAAATAAAGAGTTTTGCACATATTTGTGATGGAAGAGCAGAATTTAATTTAACAAAATGGAAGGGACGAGGTGGAAAAAGGAACTTGAGACTTTTGATATAACCCGTCAGTGCTCGACAAACTGAGCTATACGGTTGATATACGACCAATACTAACCAATCATCAGATGGAAATTTTCATCTGATTTGCAAATAGAAATCTAGGCTTCCTTACATAATGAGGGATTAGTATGAGCCAGATCTTACCCGTGTTTCAGTTGGTTATATGTGAATCTTACTAGAATATAATTATATTGTGGTAAACTCTAAACTGTGGTGACTAGACTATAATATGAAAACTTTAAGAAAATCGCAATAAATAAGCTCATATGGTGATATTATCAAAGGCAGGGAAGGGTATGAACGCAGATAGAGCATTTCTGTCTCCGATTGGTCTCTGATCATCAGCTGAACGGATTGCCAAATGACGATCGCACATATTTCATAAACATTGCATAGAATTGGAGGGAAGCAACGAAAGGAACTCACACCAACAAGATCCCACAGAAAATAAACACAAAGTAAAGTTAATGTATCGAAGCCTAAAAAAGGTGTCGAATGACAGTTGATGCAGAATGCCAAATGACCATCATACATCAGAAGTGCATGAAAAATGGCATAAAATAGCAAGGAAATAACAAAAGAAACTCCTTAAAATAAAATTGCGCTGAAAATCAACATAAGGTAACACATTTGCCAGGCACTATAAGTGAATGAGGGGTTCTGCTTTCGAAGCTGGTAGACGGGTGGTGCCGGGTTCGAATTGATTCAGATCAAGCCCATCAATGTAGCCGTTGTGAGTAGTTTCCCCCCTAATTTGAGTGACAATTTTCGATAAGTTTAAAAGAAACGCAATTTACATTCACTTAAAAGTAAGGAAGATGCGCTTCATTACAACGTTTTTTGGGTAGATTTTTTTTAAGGGGGGGGGGGGGGAGAGGGGTGATTATATTTTTCGGAAGCGTGGTGTTTTACTGCAGCCAGCAAAACTCTTCATTTAACTAATATAACTATATTCTTAGAACGTTTTAGGTTGTAATTAAACTAAAAACATTTTTTAAATAATTCAGAGAACTTTTATCCACACCACTTTTTGAAGCTTACCGACTTCAATTATCATTTCTAGTTCCCTCCGCTTATAATATACATTCAGAAAACTTAAAAAATAAAATAAAATTAACCAATGAGAAGTTCCATCAACAAACAATAAAATATTTTAATTTTCTTTTGCATATCCTTATAAACAGGTCCCATTTGTCCAATCTCAGTGAGAAATATCATGCAGTATCATAGTTCCATGATATTGGGATTAAATACGATTGTGAGTTCTTTGCGACTGCATTAGTGTCTAGGCTTGGGTGAAGTGTTCCTCACGGAGAGGGGACTATCAAGGTTCCTAGCTTATATTCACGCAAGGTTTTTTTTTTTTGGGGGGGGAGGAAAGCTTTAAACAGCTAGGCGGCCGAAACGCTCTGTTCAAACTTGGCACCTCTGATGTGCCAGCTCTGAGAGCATTGCCGCATTTGGTATTTAGGAGAAGCAAGAAATACAGTGAATATATATACTAGCAGACTTTGCCGCTTCGCTGGTCGCTACATTTAAGTGAATTCTCAAATTTCCATATCATTATTAATAGAATCTCAAAAAATCAAAAAAGGAAAAAAAAAAAAAAAAAAAAATCACTGAAATTAGATGAAACCTCAGCTAAAATTCCCACTGCGTTATGTAGGGATTTTTCCGCTCGCAACATGAGGATTCGGGTTTCCATTGCCATCGGCAGCGATTTACTCGCAATTCACCTTCTCTCTCTCTCGCGAGTAAGTTAGACGTTTCACGAAATTCCCCCAAAATGCATATTGCGTACACTTAAACAACAACCACTCACCAAAATTCGCCATTCTAAGATAATTTGGAGCATATTTAAGCTTAAAAGCGTGTTTTTTCTCTTCCCCCCCCTCTACGGGAGGTTAGAAAGTCATTTCGAAAAATCACTTTGTGGTGTGTGTATTGGGAGCGTATAAGCAATCGACACATCAAAATATCATTTATCTGAGATAATTTGGAGCAGAGTTATTCTTGAAAAGGCGTCTCCCCCCCGCCTTTAAAAAGCGGCGGGGGGAAGGAAAAATTTCAGAAAATTCATTTGTTGTATTTGTTCGGTACGCATAATTAAACCGCAGATAAAAATTAATATGAGATAATTTAAAAATTTGTTTATTCCCCTCCACCCACACCCAGGAGGAAAATGAGGGGATTTTCATAAAACCTAGTTATGCTCATAAAGAATCCACGCACTAAAATTTGTGACTGCAGCTTCCATAGATTTCCCAGGACAAATTTAGCGCTAAAAGGGGATCTCGAATTTGCCTCCTTATAATGCCCCCCCCCCCCCCCCAAAAAAAAAAAAAAAAAATTGAAAGTTGCAAGAAACCAAAAATGGGTTTTTTGAAATATACTGAAGAAGACGCTTTTTTTTAACAACTTTATACCACTTTTGGTATCTACTCAAAAATTTCAGAAATTTCCCTCTGAAAATCAATTTTTCTCCCTCCTCCCCCTTAAAAATCCAAAAATCCAAAATCGCAGAAAATTTTATTTTCGTATTCAAGTCTAGTCTCTTCATGTGCAATTTCTTCATCGTAAAGTAATTTGGAGCCGAGTTATGCTTACTAACGAGTTTTTGACTTTCGACCCTCAGCAGGGGAGAAACAAAGAGGTAATTTTGGAAAATTTGATAGGTTAACTTTTAAGCTGGGTACAGACCTAAATTCTTGCCAAATGTCGTTGAGTTGCGTCTAGCCATTCTCACGTGAAACCCGGACAAAAATAGTTGATAGATGCATTGACTCACAATGCCCCCCCCCCTAAACACACACATAGAAAGTTATTTTCCGCTTTCAAGATGTCTAAAACGGGAAGATATCGCAAAATTTTTTTATTCTAAGAAATTTACAAACAAAAGTCTGTTTTTATGAATATACATTGAAGTTTTTCGTATACTTTTCTCTTGCTTAAAATTTTACTTACCAGTGGCAAGTAAATTGGTGGAATTCCCCACACCTGGGTGTGCATGAACGGGGGGGTGCCCGGGCACCCAGGGCACCCCCCCTGGCTACGCGCATGCTGAATAAGAGGAGTGGTTATTAAAAAATAAGAAAGTAATACTGTATATACAAAATTCTTCTATTTAACTGTTGACTGTAAAATAATAATAATAATAATAATAATAACAACAACTTTTTGAGTAAAAAATAATTTCTGGCTTAGTTGGATTTTTCTCGGACTATAATATTGCTAAAATAAATGAATCATTTTCCGAAAAATATTTTATTTTAAAAGGAATAGTAAAACACTTTTCCCATATTTATAATTGACTAAGAAAAATCTACTAATTTCACTCATTAACAAATAAATACAAATTCAGGAACATGTTATAAAGCACCCAGTTTAGTTTTAAATATAATGTTAAACTAAATACAAACTTTTACTAATAATCACTAATAAACAAATTTTTACTAAAAACACATTTCGACATGTGAGGATTGTATTAAAGAATACTAAATTCTATTTTAAAAAGCGTGAAATAAAAATGAAATTTTTTGAAAGTATTTATTTATTCAACTGTAACGATTTTATTTAAATTTTTCATTGTTTGACAACAGCTACATAGAATTTTGTATATACAGTATTACTTTCTTATTTTTTAATGATAAATTCTTTAACTTATTAAGAAAAATTTAAAAATGAAAATAATTAAGGAAATGGACTAACTAGGAAATGAACTGTCGGGCAAACGGCGTCGGGAAACTGAGTCGTCGGGCAACCGTACCAGACCCATTTCAAATACAACGAAAATAATATAAAAAATAAAGTTTTAATTCAGCATGTTTTTTGCTGAGCATGCTATAGACCTAACATGTATTTATTTATTTATTTCTCAGGGACATAAGGAACGATTGGCATATATTAATATTTTTGAGCCTTTATTTGTTGAAACGGGTACAGGTTTGAAACATGTTAAACAATTTCAAAGATCTATTGGTAATTATTTAACCCTTTAACCGTTGCAAACGGCTTTTTCCGTCACTTAATAGTTGAAATAAGAGGCTAAAGTGGCAAATTTTGAAAAAATATGATATTTTTTCCTAGCACATAAGATTACTGAATATCCATTGATTTCAAAAACTAATATGCTTTATTCCTACTTCACTTAGTATTGATTTTATGAGTTATTAAACAGATATGCTAAAAAACTCGACACGGCTAAAGGGTTTTAATGTATTTTTAATTATATTTAAGTTGATATATATTTATATTTAAATATATATTTGACATAAAGGGATTTGAAATAATGGTTCAAAGTAAAATTTTTGTTGAAAACTTAAGTTAACATTTTTTTCTTCACATTTCATTTCGTTTATCTTATTTACATACTTCTATTTTTATTTCAGATTAAAAATAACGCGGTTAAGCAAAATTAGATATTTACGTTTATGAACAGAAATCAAGAACAAAAGTTTAGCATCTTTATTTATTTAAGTAGTTAAAAAATTTCATTAAATTATTTGTATAATAGTTCTTCAACAAAAATAAAAAATAGTATTTAAACAGTTAATACTAAGAGAGAGAGAGAGAGAGAGAGAAAAACCTAAGGTTTTTATTTTATTTTATTTTTACAGCTAGATTTAGGCTTGCTTATAAAATTAATGATTATTTATTTTATTCATTTTTCATTTTATTTTATTTTTAAGCATAATTTTAAATTTGTTACGAACTGTAATTCTTAACTGCAATATTAACTACCTTAATTTTGAAATTGCAAGATTCTGCCTCATGGCTTTTTGTTTTTTCGATTTTTTTTCCCTCAAGACTGTAGTTTTATTTTGTAAACTTTATTTTATTTTACCAGTATTATTTTATCTTCTTATGAATTTTTGATTTAAATATTGCATCTAAAATCATTTGTAACTTCATATTAGGTGTCAACTCACTTATCAGATATTCGTTAAAATTCTTCATGATTTTAGTTTTTATTCTGTAAGTTTTATTTCATTTTTCTTATGAATTTCAATTGTTACGTTCTTTTTTCTGTAATTGGGCTTTGTGTACTGCAATTTTTTTAGAAAATGCATACAGTGCAACAGAAATTACACCTATTTCCATACAATATTCAATCCAAGCGCCTGGCGAGTTATTGATATTGCATGCCTTCATCATAAGGATTCTGTTCTTTTTTCAAAAACTTTTTTTTTTTTCTCATTCTTCAAGTAATATATCATTTCTTCCTATACAATATGTTTGATAGGTTTTCGTATATATATATATATATATATATATATATATATATATATATATATATATATATATACATATATATATATATACTATATACATACTTATTATGTTATGTTAAATTTATTTCAGTTGATAATAAAATGATTTGAAAAATCTAGGACAGTATTTTTTCCATACGTTTCACTTAATTTTGGTTTTTGTTTTCCATAAAAAAAGCTTTGAAATAATAATAATAATAAAAGCTGAGTCCTGACTATTACACAATGTTATTTTGAATAAAAAACATTTTGAATAAAATACATTGAATAAATACATTTTGAATAAAAAACTTTTTAAGTTGTTAGAAACGATAAATTAAAAAAGCTTACAATCTTATGAATTTAAAAGTTTTAAAGATTCGAAATTGAAAATAATTTTAGAATTAGGTAAGTAAACGGAGCAATTTTAATTAAATATAAATTTGTTATCATATGAGCGTGTACAAAATATTTTGTTTGCTGTGCAATATTCAGACCCTGTTTTCTCTGTTCAAAAGCTATCAAAGTCTTTTTTTTTTTTTTTTTTTTTTATGTAATTTTCTATGCAAGAATTTCTATAAAACTTTAAAATCTTAAGTTGATCTAAAACTTCATATCTATGTTTAAAAGTATTAACTGACATAATTATTAATTTAGATATATACCGAGGGAAAAAACTGAAAAATCCGAATTAAAAAAAAAAAAAAAAGTACACGCCATCTTACATTTAAAATTTTCAAATATTCAGTGTTCATATTTTTTTTAAATTATAGGAGAAATAAAACAATTTATAAATGTATAGGTTTAAGTTAGCATTTATCTAAACTGTTTATTAAATATTAAATTCATATAAAATATATGCATTAACACAACATATTTCAACAGCGTACTGTTTACTCGTACAAATACAAAGAACTACGTAAAATTTTATTACTTCGAGAAACAAATTCAAACTTTCAACGATTTGTTCGTTCACTCTGCATATAATTAAAATGTTAATTAAGATTTTCAAACAATCTTTCTAAATCAAATCGAAATGCTTTTAAGAAGTGTTTTATCATGCAGTTTCATTTTAGTAATAAACATTTTCATTCGGGAAAAAGTTGCATTGAACTTTCTTTTCGCTCCACTTTTAAAACAAATATATCCTATACATTTATTCCAGACTATAGAGGTTGTTTGAAAACATCAACCTTAAATAAATTTGCTTTGTTCATAGTCCTGTAAGAAAGACGCGGGCCCCTTTAGGAGAACAGAGAAGCAAAGTGGCGCGCGTGGCGATCGGCCGAGCAACGTCGTCTGCCATTGGGTCCTCCACTCCAGTGTTGGGTCGGCGCGCGCAGCGGACGGGGCAAGCAGTACTCTTCACGGCTGGCTTTGAGTCCCACACTGTGAGCGTCTGTCGGCCGTTTTTCTCGAGGCACGCGGAATGAGGACCAGATAGCCCATGGAGCCCAAACGGCACAATACCCGGCATGCGGCGGCGCGGGCCGCGGCTAAAGCAGAAATTTTTCCCTCGCCTTCCTCATCTCCACCTGGACGACGGGACAGCCCCAAAAGTGATATGTACGAGGCGTTCCAGACCTGGGCGCTTAAGACTTATGGAGACAGTGCCAAGACCAAAACAGTGACGCGTCGGAAATACAATCGCATCCTCAAGATCCTCAAAGGAGAGGAACAGACAAGTGCCGAAAACTCTAAATTTCGATTCTGGGTGAAAGCTAAGGGCTTCCGTATTGGACCCCCTCATGGTCATGGAGTCACAAATGGCGAACAGGTCCTTTACATACCTTGTTCTAAAGTACCGGTGAGTACACTATTTTATTTCTTCGTTTTTGATGCATGTCATGTGAATGTGAGTAAAAATACGTGCTATCCTTACTTTTTAGTAAAAAATTCAGGAGTGACATCTGTTCTATTCAAAATCTTAATGCAATATTTTTAATGTCCAATCAGAGATGCATTATGACGCAATAGCTATTACATAGTGTGAAGATTTTGACTATAACTCGTAGCTGAATCTATTACCCAGTCATATATTTATTGCAGTTTAATTTATATTAAATTATTTTAAACGTGATTAAATCCGTGAAACTGTCTCGTATTGTATTTTTATAAATAATTCTTGAACAATGGTTTGCTTTTCTATAATATTCTTTCAACACCAGTTCAAATATCCTATGTTTTGATGACTCCTAATGACATATTATTTTCTGCATTTTAAATATTCTTAATTGTATAAAATGAATTTAATTTTTTGTTTCCTTACTAAAATATTTTTCTTAAAAGAATATTCTTGTTGTATAAAGTAATTTTAAATATATTTGCGCATGACCCCCGATTTTCTGACATGATTGGATGCTCTTAGAAAGTACCATTTTCGATTGAAAAACAACCCGGAAATGTTTCTTGGATCATCTTCAATAAAACACTGGACTCGCTCAAAGAAGAAAAAAAAAAGTTTTCAAAGCCGAATCATATTCTTATCTAGCTCAAAAATAAATTAAATAAGAATTCCAGAATTTCCCCCAACTTTTATATAATTCTCCTCTCTCATTCTAAAGTGTGCAATTTTAATTTCTTTAAATTGTCTCAATATGAAGCATTAATGCTACATAATGTATAAGATACGTACATATATTTAAATAAAGCTCAAAATGTCATTGTCTATTGCGCAAAACCATCGGGGTCTAATGAGAACCTTGCATGATCTTCTGCAATATCCCATTTGGAAACTAGAGCAGTTGAAGAGAGGGAAATTTAGTACGTTTTGTGCATACCGAAATAATTATGAAAGAAGCAGTTAAATGATCTCCAATATATTTATAAAAAATTGTACTGTAACATCTATGCGATTTTTTCTAATCTAACATTGGGGCTGAACTCGTCAAATATCCAGCCTCCTTCACCATATCCGGTGTTTTCGAATTATCGCTGGCTTGTCAGGCCGATATCGGTTTTAATGTAGGCCCGCATAAGGGTGTCGCTCTATCATTTTCTGTCAAGAATCGTCCGTTCTGTTTCCGCCGCTAATAATGCAAGCAAGCGCACATTCAACAAGTGGGCTCCGCTGCCAACTCCATGTTGCTGCTGAAGTCTAATTGAAAGGAGTTTTTGCTATTAATAGTTTTTCTAGACACGATCAATGAGGAAGCTTTGGATGGGAGCGTTTCTGTAGGTCACATGGCATTTCTGTTTACAATCCGGGTTCAAAGGGAACCAACTCTTTTACATTCCCTTTGACGCGTTTGAGAAAAGGGCATACTTTACTTTGATTGTGGGGGAATCGAAAAGGGGCATCGATTACTCCTCCTGCGTCGCGAACACGCGCTGAGAGAGAGAGAGGAGAGAGAAGAGCCGAAAAATTTTGTTCGGACAGAATTAACTGCGAGACTCTGGAGAAACTTCTTTTCCAAAAGACAAAGGTTTTTGTAGTTGAACATCTTAGTATTAGTCTTTAAATTAAAAACGCAAAACTTCGATTTTTATAAAGTCTGTTTTTGCGTGTCATTTAAACAATAAACATTATTTTCAGTTAAATATTTTAAAGCTGCACTTAAATTTTCATGGAAGAAAAAGAAAGGAAGAAACACTTTTCTGTCTCTCTCTAAAGAAGGCATTTGGCTTATTTATAATTTTATCCTTTTTTTTTCTTTTCTTCGCTTAAAAGTAAATTTAGGCAATATTTCTTGGAGATAAAGTATAAACAAAAATTATTCCTATAGGTAAATAATAACAATTAAATGCAATTTAGTTATTTTAAATCTGAATAAAATGGCCTTTAAATTAGGTAATCTGAAACTTTTTGCTTGTCTATGTGAAAATTTAGTTTTTAGGACTCTTTTTTTTTTTTTTTTTTTAACTGAGGTAGCTTTATTAAAATAACTCGCATTTTTCTAGAAAAATAAATAAGAAAATGTTAATGTTGTTTTTAAAATAAGTCCTTCAAAGTTTTTTATTTTTACTGCATTGGAAAACTTATTCCGTTAATCTATAATGTAAAAGTATAAGACGCCGAGATTTATTTTATGTTTATGGACTGTTTTATTGTATATGTCATACATTGATTTTATATTTTAACTATGAATTTGGTGTTTTGGATTTTGATGGGAAAGGGTTCTCTGTGTTTCAAAATGTTTGCATAATTTGGGTCCTACCATTTTAATTTAAACTTATTTCCTTTTTTCTATGAATGTTACTTCTTTATTCTTTGCAGTAACTTTTCATGAATGAAAACATAATAAACTAATTATTACTTTTATTATAATTATATTTTAAAAGAAGAAAAAAAAAATGCAAACCTTTTTTTTTCCGCTTAAGTTTTTTAACAACGTTATTCAGAAAATTTTCGATATCTGAGAATGTTGATTAATCATTCATTTCATTTTATTTAAAAGTATAAGAAAGATTTGGAATTGTTATTATTAATTAATTATTTATTTTTGGAGGAAAGATGGGGGGGGGGGGGGAGATTGATCTGAGTAACACTGAAATTCGTTTGAAATTCAAAGATTTTCTTACGTGATCTAGAAAAATAGCATAAAGAATTGACTGAAAATACATTTTCAAAGAATAAAACTCAGAATATTTTTTAGTTTAATTACTATGAAAAATTCTTGTAAGCTCGAAAGTTTCTCGAATTTGTGAATAAAATTATTAAAGTTCATTTGAATGCTGCTAAGCAAAATATGTTTATATATATTTAACAAATATACAAATATGATTAAGTTTAATTTATTCTATGAAAGATTTGTATATTAACTTAATAATCAAATTTTTGTTTGAATTTAAAACGAAGAACAAAGTTATCTCAACCTTCCCTTATCTCCCACATTCACCCATATTTTTCTCTGGGACAGAGTGCTTTCCAAAATCTTCCTGGGAGGTTTTCACCATGAATTTGTTCATTGGCCGAAAACCGAAAATATTCCTATCATGGGCCAAAAGGGCGAAATCTGTGCTGGCTGGTTATTTTACATATTTTAGATTAAGGATCCCACTGACCGACATAAGGAAAGGGCAGTTCTGTTTTTAGCTACAATGAAAAACGATTAATTTTATTAATTAATATAGTCCTATAAAATATAGAACTGTGATTTCTTTTTCTAATGCTTTGTGTAATTTGGTTTTATTTATACCAGTTATAATTTTTACATACTTTTCAAGGGACCTTCTTTTCTTTTTTTCTTTTTTTTTCTTTTTTAATGTTTGATGAGAAGAGCTTAGGGGAAGAATCGCTGATTAAAATCCACAAGGGAACTCTTTACAGACTTTCGCCGGCAGCCGAATCCCATGTTATTCTATGGAGAAATTTGGTACTCAAATTACTCAATAAAATATTACTCATTAAAAGTAGAATTTAAATTTCTGTTTTTACATTCAGAAAATTCTCAACCGTTTAACTTTATTTTGTTTTACAAACATTTTTTTTTTTTTTTTTTTTTAGTAGGGGAAGCCGGGGTAATAAGAGACAAAAAATATTAATAAAATCTATACTATTAATCTAAATAACTTGAAATAAATGTCTCGTATTAATTTCATTAAATGGACTCCTTGATTTTTTAGGTGATTTTTGAACTTGAATTTTTTGTTAATTTTGTTTTTTAAATTTTCATTAAATCCTTGTCTCTAATAACCCCACGTGGGGTAATAAGAGACCAGGCTTGTAACTGTCCATATATAACAATGTAAAATCATATGGGATCATAAAAGACATCTGGAAACAATTCTGAATCAGCCAATAGTTTTTAATTTTTATTATTTACATCCATCCAAAAAATATGTTTTCTCGAAAATTAAAGGTCATAAATGTGTTTGTGAAATTCATTTATTTTAATATTAGATCCTAAATAATATAATATTGTACTTAATGATAGTTCTACATAATCAACATAACCTAGGGATTAACCAAAAACATCAATATAATTTCTAAAATGGGCAGAAAATATTTTACCCATTTTCTAAAGTGTAGGCAAAAAAGACGTATCTTTGAAGTGTATACAAGCGAACAAAATGTTATAAAAGATTTTTCTAGTAATTATAAATGAACTTATTTATTATGTAATGAAGTATTAATGACTAACTTATACACATTCTTACACTTATAACTTTACATTACATAAATTACATTTACACTTATAACTTATACACATTCTAAACATAAATTTACATAATCATAACAACTAAATATGGTCTAGCCAAATCAGTAAAACTGCTTTTTGATTTAAAGTGAAAAAAAAAAAATTCACTTGGTAAGCTTAGACTGGGCCTAACACTTGGTAAACTCTTCGTAAACTAGTCAGGCAGAATTAACAGAAACTACAATGGGGGTGAGGGGGCACAGTAATTAACAGTGGGGGTAATAAGAGACTCATGTCTCTTATTACCCCCACAAAAAATAAAAATGGGGTAATAAGAAACATGCCTAGAACATGTAAATAAAGAATGCTTTCAAGGTTTTAAAAAATTGTACATCAAAGTCATAGTCTTGGTCAAAAGGTTACACATTAATAAATCCCAAACATCTTACCTACAAAAAAAAATAATGGAAAATTTAGAAAAAGTCACGAACTTTCAGGGTAAGTTCAAAGTGAAGGTTTTTTTTCGTCGTATAAAAAGAATTCAAAATGTTTTATAAATTTCTCAATAAGTGTATTGTAGTAAAGAATACACATGATACTTAATATTACATATTTTTAAAGTTGTCTAAGTATATTTTTTGGTGGGTTTTTTGACTGCGTCTCTTATAACCCCTGTCTCTTATTACCCCGGCTTCCCCTATTTCATTTTAAAGCTTTTAAGGTACGAAAAAAGCATTTAAAACTTTAAAACCCAGTACAAAAATTAAAAAAAAAAAAAAATAAATAAATAAATCAGTTTTTTGAAAACATAAATAAACGAAACGGTTGTGAATTTTCTGAATGTAAAAACAGAATTTTAAAATATACATTAGGTAAGGAGTAGTTTGTGTACCAAATTTCTCCATAGAATAACATGGGATTTGGTTGCGTCGAAGATCGGTCAAGAGTCCCCTGAAAGTCCACATACATGTGCATTGAAATGGATCAATATTAAATATATATGAAAATTTCTCGAAAACTATTAAAATTCAAAGTTTTACTTTTTTTTTAAAATTCTATAGAATGCTCAGTGCGACTGAGTTTTTAATTTTTTTCCCTCTATTTTACGGAAAGTGCCGAGTTTGATCTCAGGTCGCGCTCGTTGACCTAGCCGTTCGGAGTCATCCGTGGATCATCCCCCTATTAGGTCCAGGAAATTGCAGGTTCACGATTTGTAGGAGGATCGTTTTGACCACACCTTTTACTCCCAGGCTTTTCATTCTTGTTAATTTTGAGTTAAATATCACCACAAAAATTTTCTGCGCATTATTCTACTAGTTATTCTGGTGAACTTTAGTTTTAGAACTATATAACGATTCCACCTTTAAAGTAGTTTTTAAACTATAGCAATTTTTATTATGCTTTCCAAATTTTCATCTATTAAATTCCGAGTTATCAGAAAAATATATAAATAAATGAAAAATGTACAAAAATATATAATCAAATTTTGAAATGCTGCTTCAGTTAGAATAATTACAAGGGGATAAAATATTGCAAATATTATTAAATGCCATGCTTTCTCGTGATATAGTATTTGTTTCCTATAATGGCTAAAAATCAAATAATTTTCACTTTCAGGTTGATTCTAACGTACCAGTGGCCGAGAGGTTTTGCTCTCGCTCTCGAAGCTGGTATATACAGGAAATGCTGGGTTCGATCTTAGGTCATGTTTGTTTTCCGTGGTTTTCTCTGAAACTTGTGTAAGTAAGGATTAGGACCCCGTAGAAAGCCTCCCCCCCTCCCAAATGGAAGGCACCTCACCCAGGCCTAGAACCCTCGTATAGTGAAACGGCTTTTACATCAACCCTGTTTGAAGATTGATTCTTGATCAAAATGACATCTTATATCCACAAAAAATATACTGCTTTGCTCATCTGGTGGCCGAGTGGTTAGCGCTCTGGCCTTTAGGTGCTGGATTCAAAATCCACTTAAGTCTTAGGTCCTGGTCTGATTAGCCTAGTGTGAAAAAAAAAAAAACATGACCTTAGAGTAACAAAACAAACAGAAAATAGTCTGATTACAAATGCTTTCGGAAACTAAAACTAATCAAAATCTTCAAAAAAAAAAAAAAAAAATCGGAGCTAAATTTATGATGCCAATAGTAGGGGGATTTATCTCAGGGTTGTTACGATACCTGAAATTCGGGGTAAACCTGAAAAACTCGGGGAACTTGAAAAATCTAATTAAAAAACAGAGAAAATTAAGCAAATTTAGAAATTTTTCAGTAAAACATAGGGAAATTTCAGGGTGTCGACAGCCGAAAATTTCCCCCTGATTCTTCTACCAATATATTTATATAATAATTTTGTTACTAATTAATCGTGCAAACGTACTACTAAAAATTCCCAAAGAAAATTACTCGTGAAAGAATCAGGGAAAAAATTTCGACTGTTGACTCCCTGAATTTTTTAGTTTTAATTTTAAATTGTTTAGTTTTATAGTTTGGTTAAAAAATCTTCTTTAAAATTACAGTATTTTATAATGAAGAGAAAAAAAAAAAGTCAATTATATGGTTTTCCTCAACTATAGTACGTTAACAAAATTAACCCTTTATCTACCGGATTATGAAACAGCCAAAAAATGTATTTGAAACATATTTTTTTAGTTATTTAAGAGTATTATTCGAAGATATATGCAATAAAAATTGTGCATATCATCTGATCATAGTAATTAATGAGGATTTAGTGAGGTGATACTTTAGTGTACCACTGGTACATAAAGGTCGAAAAAGATATTTGGACCTGAAAAAAGTATAAAAAAGTATTTACTTTTAATGTCATTTATACATTTTTTTAAAGATTGATGGGACATTCTTGAGGTAATATAGGAATTATTTATAACACATGTGAAGATCGGGAAAAATTCTAAGCAAAATTAGTCAGACTCTCTATAAAATCCTTTCTGAGGCAAAAAAGGCTACATGTAACATCTAGTACCTTGTAGTGAGATTAAAAGGAGGTATATAGGTTCTATTCTTAGAAATACCTTTCACATTTTTCCCATAAATTCGATTTTATACGCTTTTTAAACTAATGGTACTTTAAAATATTGTCAGAAGATGAAGGGTTAATATACCCTTGATGTGTTCAACTGACTTGCAAACGTGTTAGATTCTAATGCTGCTGCTACATGATTGTGTGTCATCTATTTTACTTATAAAAGAGGCAGGGAAAAATTGGAGATTTATTCTTATTAGCAGATTTGTGAACCAAGCCTGCAATCCACAGTTTAAATATTTTGATTAAAAGTGTTCATTTAATTGTAAGCGAAAATAAATTTTAGAAGTTAATATCGAGTCCCTGACGAAGAGGGAAAATATAATTAATTTCCTTTTCATGCTGTAACAGTAACTGTATGCACAGGTATTTAGAAAAGGGAAAAAAAATTTAAATATTACAAATTATTTTAGGTCATTCAGTGAATTCAGCATAAGATTGGATTTCCGATGTAAATAACATACTTCCATCAATGTTTGCTACATGTTTGTAAAAGTGATTTTTTAAACGATTATTTGTTTAATTTCATTCAATATATTATTTACTATTATCACCAGCCTGGATTTCAGTTCGTGGCGCTGTCGTAGTAGACGTACTTTGTACTTTTTGCGCCGTATTAAATGTGCCAACTTAGTATCACCCTTTGGGAATAAAATGGGATAAGCTGATGGATCCAATAAATTCAAAACGGGAACATTTCGTATTCAGTGTACCATTTACTTTTGAAAACTCAATAATATTTCACTTAAACTCGACGTCAGCGGTACTGAAAAAACAGCGGCTACCTATGTTTGAATTGAGTCTGTTGTCAATATGTCAAAAATCCGGGGGGGGGGGGGGGATAAAATGTACATAATTTCTGCAACCAGACAAATAATTAAAGATCCTTAAAAAATAAAATATACTCGCTTCTATAAAATAAAATATACTCGCTGACAAATAATAAAATTATGTTAGAATTTTAAAAGTTAGGGCACAATAAATTCAGACAATAAGCTAAATCACGAGCCGTTGTATTGTATTTTAAAAATTTGCATAGGCTTAACAATTTTTTTCCTACAAGAATTTTAAACACATAAGATTATTCGTTTTAAAGAAAAGGTATTTTTGGCTCATTCTTGGCCTCATAGGAGAATTCTTTTTTTCTGCAACCCACATTAACCAACAAACGATACATACTACTTTTAAGCCGCTCCTCTTATTAAAAACAGCCTAAAAGAATACGGCAGATTTCATGTTTGCGTATTAATATATTGATACGAATAAATGACTCCACCTGTAGTCGAGAGGTTCTCGGACTCCTTAGAAAAGACCCCCCATGAAAGACATAACACTCAGACTTAGGAACATCGCATAGTTAACCTAGAGGTCTGCACGGGCCGGGTTCGGGCCGAATTTTTCAATTTGCTCTCGGGCCGGGCGGCTCGGGCTTAAAATTTTTTTGTAGGCTCGGGCTCAATATTTTTTGTGTGTACTCGGGCCGGGCCTGGAGGAAATTTTAAGCCCGAGCCCGGCCCGAATCTTTTTTTTAAATTCCTCGTTAATCAACGAAAATGGAAAATGATAGAATACTTTTTCAGTCATTTATTTTACATAATTTTACATTCTGGTATGTCACATAAAGTTTTATTTTGTTAAAAGGTGTCTGTAACTACAATTTAATTGTCTATCAGCTTGACTGTTCGCGATCTGATTTTCCGCAAATATTTTAAACTTGTCTCAAAATTAATATATTTTATTTAAAGTAATATTAGATGGTTTCTAATTCAAATAATATGCATGTTACTACCAGTTTGCGTACACGTAAAAAACAAAAGAAATTAGATACATTACTGTATATAAGGCTTTGTTTTCTATGGTCTGTACTGTTTAGGTGGTATGAAGGCTATAAAAATCTTTCCGCTGTAACTTTTCCTCTAAGGCTTCTTTTTCTTTTCTCCGGGGCACTGGATGAAAGTAGCATCAATTTTAGCATGTGCAAAAGCATCTTTTCTATTGAATATGGTTGGATTAGCATTAAAGTTTTGTTTACCGGATCACATGAAAGATTTGGATACATTACGGAATAGAACAGGAAGTGGTTGAAAGTGTATTTTTAGTACTATTAACCATTTTAAATATCTTCCTATATTGTTTGAGGAATGCTAATATTTTCGATTTGACTTTCTGCCTCCCTTTGTGCCTTCTGTACGTCTGTAATAATGAAATACCGTTTATATATAAATATCTTGTAAACATTCAGCAGTTTTGTTAAAGAACATTCTATTGCTTAGCTATATAAAACCTCTGCAAAACACATACTAAAAATCTTTATCGTAGAAAGGCATGCTTTTTTTTTTTCCCTTGTAATTTTACTTATTTTTGAATCGGGCCGGGTCGGGCCTGATTTTATTGCTTTTTGTTCGGACCGGGTCGGGCCGTACACTAGTAAAAAAGAAACTGTCCGGGCCGGGTAAGCAAACCTTTCCAACGGGCCGGGCCGGGCCCGGGCCTGAAAATTTCGGCCCGTGCAGACCTCTAAGTTGACCTCCACACAGAGAGGTTCTAATTTTCAAACTGGTCCTGTGTTCGAACCCAGATCTCTCGTTGTCCTAATGGTTCGGAGTTTTTCGTGGTTTTCTCCTAAATTCGGGGAATACGGGTTAAGATCCCTTAGAAACATTCCTACGGAAGACATTCTACGCAAGCCTATGTTCCTTGGATAGACAATCGTCCTGGAACATCACACAATCATACGAATAAATTTATTCAAAATTTAAAAGATCTTATATCGCCATTAGAAACTAGTACCAATTTATATGTGAAAGTACATTAGGGGGGGGGGATGAAAATAAATTACAAATAATAGATTAAATAACAGAGGTTTAATTGCATAAATAGCCATCGAAATGTATTATATTAGAAAAACCGAAATAATAGTGTTAAGTCTTCTCCCTTTATGAATAAAGTAAAATTGTCATTAAAGTTTTACATTTTAAATACGCTGCTTCTAAAGAGTTTGATGTCGATGTTAAACCATTAAAAACTACTGAAAGTGTACGGAGGTATCGATTTAGTATAAAGATTGAGTGATATTTTTTCTGAAGTTTCAGTATATACTGCAATAATCAAAGTTTCAGTTTAAATGCTTCCCTGAGCTTCCACATTCAGATGCATCTGAGAGTGAAATAGTTTCTTTTGACATAAAAATGTTTCTTTAACGGGTATGGCGTAACCTCCGCCTAAGTTATTTTTCTTTGGTAAATTTGAACGTTATTTCTTACAAAGTTCGTTATTCTATGCAAAGTTGCTTATAGACGTTCCTCATTTTATTTTTTGATATACGGAAGTATTAAAATGAAAATGTAAAGTACTAAAAAATATAGTAATATAGTAAGTAAAAATTATGTAATAGTTTCTTCTTTTCTTTGTTTTATTAGAAAATTTCTTTAGGTTTTATATATATACCTTAGATATGACTTTAGACTTCTAAGGCATTAATATATATTTATTAAAAAATAGTCCGTATTTTGTATTACTAGATGTACAAACGATGAATTGTTTTGTTTTTTATATACTTGATAGATATTGAACAAAAATTTAACATTTTGTCTCGCATCTCCACTCTCGGTATATTACGAGCATAATTGTATATTTTCTGAAATTTTATTATAAAGTATTAACTATAGTATAGTATAATAGAATACCAATTAGTTAAAATCTTGATAGAATTAAATTCTCTTATAGAATAAGACTTTCAGAATAAGCACATATAGGGAAGTTTTATTCCAGCCAGAATTTGGCGGTAGGTACAAGGTGACACAATAGAGCCCTCAGGAGGCACCTGCAAAAAGCGACGTACTTTTGTATTGTAACACATTGTAAAAAATAGCATTAAAGGAGCCGCAAAAAATATTTCCTTCAGGTAGAAAACGGTCCAGGTCAGGATTTGTTTCAAACAACAATGCTGATTTTTTTCTTTTCTTCTTCCTTTCTTTCTTTCTTTTTTTTTTTTTTTTTGGAAGGATCAACAATAGATTTTACTATCTGTGAATATACTTAGAGAAAACTACATTGTATAATTCAATTTAACAGAGACCTTGACCTTGAGTAAAAGAATAAATTGCTTAAAAACGTCTGTCTTAAACACTTTTTTCTATTCGACTTAATTCCAGATCAATAAAAATCCTCGGCTGATATATTTTTCAGATAATTTGATGGTAATTGTATGAAAGTTATACAGAGTTTGCCCACTTGTAGGAATTTTTATATTCAACCCTTGCCATTAATTTTTAATTGTAATGCTTGCCTATTTTAATCACAATCGACTATCTTATGTAACATATATTACTAATCAAAATTAGTTCAGGTTGAGTAGGTTTAATGTCGCACTAGAGTTACGCAGTAGAAAACTGACGACGGTCTGGAATTCACCCCCATGGGTGATTCGGTTGGGTTTTTAACGTCGCACTAGAGATGCGCTATTGGGCATTTAGCGAGGGTCTTGGACTCACCCCTAAGGATATTGCCACGGAGGGGATGGTTCCCCCGCTTCGGTGACAACCAGAGGTATAATTTGGGTGGAAACATGGAGGACATTGCGGCCACGGCGAATTTTTCGTGCGCCAGCCACCAATAGTGTACACGACGCGATGGTCTTTGGACGGTTCGAGTATCGAACCCGCAATCTTCCAATTATGAGCTGGGCGCTCTACCGACCGGGCTACCGCGGCCTTATTAATAATCCGAAGACATACCATCACAATTTTGATCCTCTGCGGAGAGGACCTCCAAAATTTTGAATGAAAAGATCTCTACAACTTGACAACACTGGTTATGGTAGCAGAAAGTTCTTTGTGCATAACGTCATTTTAGGAAACTTTCATGAATATAGAAGTTGACATTTCCTCGTGAAAGAGCGGAATTCATCCGAAACTTGCCCTGCTGATGTTGCAATTATAGCTCATAGTTATCTATAATATTGATATTAATGTCATCACAATTCATCCTTACATTTACCATATTAAAATGCTTTTATTTTGATTTGGAAAATAAATGGTTTCAAGAATTATTTTTAATTTAACATTAATAGAAGTGTAATTTACATACAAACTGGATATATATATATATATATTCAGAAAAATGGTGCGATTAAAAATAAAATTATTTTATTCATTTTTCATTTTAAATTACAAAATAAATTTATATTTCATATCTTCAAATAAAATTGATTTCTAATTAGTGGGTAAGAAATTACGATTTACTCTAAAAAACATAAATCAATAAATTTTGAATTTCTAAATTAGTACTTACTGTAATACTGGTATGCCTAACTATTCATTGGTTTTCTTATACACACACACACCTGAATGACATTCTTTACATCACAGTTCTTATAAATTTCTGTTGAAGTACTTTTATATAATGCCTGTTTTATATAATGAGCTATTATTTCATATAGACTTATTTTTCTTATATGTTATGTTAGTTAAAAGTAACGTTAACGATAAAGTTTTTAATTTTTCCGTAAGTTTGTTTGCAATTAACGAAAAAAATAATGTAAAATAAATTAGAATCTTGATCATAAACAGCATTTAACTTTCCATATAATTTATCATTTATGTTTAGTTATCATATTTTTATGGTTTTTTTCTTATCTATTATTTAAAAGTTAAGTTGTTAACAATATAAAATTAAAAATTTAGTAAGTTTGTTAAAAAATATCGGGAAAAAAAAAAGAAAAAAAAAAAAAAAACCTTATGTTAAATATTTTAGAAATTTTTAATGGTACAGTCGGTAACAAAAGTGTCCGAACACTAGCAAAAATTCCTATATAAAAAGAAGTACATTTAATACTGCTTAACATTCGACAAGGATTTATTTAGCAAAACTGTATTAAGTGTACTTTTTTTATATAGGAATTTTTGCTAGTGTTTGGAAACTTTTGTTACCAACTGTACTTAATTCATTTATTAAACGTATAATCTTATATGTAATTTATTATTCATATTTAGCTACCATTTTTTTTTTCCTTATATGTTAGTTAAAAATTAAGCTGTTGACAACATAAAGTCTTAAGAATGCTCTACAATTTTGTTACCAAATATCGAAAAAAAAGTATTAAATATTTTATTAATTATGCTAAGTCCAGTTATTAATTGTTTAACCTCCGTGTTCTATTATTTTATCATCCGATATAATTTTTGTATGTCTATTTCATCCAGATTCAAACCTTTATAATAAGTAATATTATCTTGAAAACAGCTATATTAATTAGTTCATTTTAAATCATAGGTTTGGGTTACGGGTGTCGCTCTACGGTTATTTTTTGTACTTTAAGCCTTATTATATACTTGCCAACCCTCCTATAAAAAAAACTTAAATTTTTAACTATGTCACGTGTTTTTATTTTTTAATGTATATTTTTTACTTTTTTTTTTTTTTTTTCCCATATTGCACCCCTGCAAGAATGGATGGTTGGGTTTAACGTCGCACTAGTGCTGCGCAGATGGGCAATTGGCGACGGTCTGGGACACACCCCTAGAGATGGTCCGGAGACATGCCATCACAATTTTGATCCTCCACGGAAGGGATGGCTCTCCCGCTTCGGTGACCCCCAGAGGTATAATTTTTGATGGGAACATGGAGGACATTGCGGCCACGACAGATTTTACGTGCACCAGCCACCATTAGTGTACACGACGGTCTTTGGCCGGCTCGAGTACCGAACCCGCAATCTTCCAATTACGAGGCCGGCGCTCTACCGACTGGGCTACCGCGGCCCCCGCACCCCTGCAAGAAATGGCAATTTTGAGTTATGTAATTGAAAAATATGTATGAAGTGCTGAAGTGTGCACATAAGTTTCACATCTTTATCCCGAAAATTTTGCACCTGAGAGGCAGTTGTGCCAGTTTTACTGTAACGATAGTCAATGATTTATCCTTAAGTTGATGTTTCTCAAATGCTATTTCTTTTTTAATGTGTCACTTTTCTGGCCGGGATTTGAAAATCTATCCTAAAATTGCAAAATTTCAATTAAAAAAAAAATTCTGCCAATTTTGGACAATTTGTTTTACAACACAATGTATGAAGCTGTCTTACCATTTTCTTTGAATTTCAAGACAAAAGACATATTTCGATGGGCACAGTCAACACTGTATTTCGAGTGCTAACTCGTAAGCATTGGCTTTTCCACTTATTTTCTATCTCGGTTGAAATCCGACTGTTTTTCATGTGAATGCAAATCTGATGCAAAATTGCAACTGAGAAATTATAACTGAGAGGGAAAATGAAAGGCTGTAAATTATTTTCATATTTAGTATCTGTGATGCAGTTTATATACAATGATGAGTCCTTATTTCTTTGTTCTGTAGTCATGGAAATATATGATCATTGAACACATTGTAAGTTGTTTTCACAGTACTTCAATCTTCCGGTTAGCACTGCGGACAAATGATTCACACAACTGACAGTCTTCTTCCTTCTGTGGTATTTCTTTCCACTTTAAAATCCCACCTTTTCTCCCTTAAAATTATGAAAAATCTTAGCCCTGTTTCTTCTTTTCTTTCTTTTTTTTAAACCAAGGTTGGCAAGTATGCCATCATACTGGAATAAAGTGGATAAGACTTAAAGTGGCTTAAAGTGAATTCACTTTGGCTTAAAGTGAATTTAGGTAAGAAAATTTTATTATGTCAGACATAAATTGTTTACTTTTAAATCTTGAAATTGAAATATTTCGCACCATAATTTAGAAGTTAACTTACATTTCTGATAATCGATGTGTTATTCTTCATTATGTAGATTTTGTTCTTTTCTTTTCTTTTCTTTTTTTTTTTTTTTTTTTTCAATATTTTCGTATGATTTTCATTTGTTATGTCTCATTTGTTGTAAATTGGGCCTTGCATACGGTAAATTTTTTGTAAATGCATACAGGACAACTTAAATTTACACCTTTTGCATACAACATATAATCAGGACCCCTGAAGAAATATTCTATTGTTGTATGCCTTATTATAGGATTTTCAATAATTTTTCTTCTTTTTCAAATTGTTCTTGTTCTCTATGTTATATTATTTCTTCTTTTGCAATGTCTGAAACAATATTCATTACATATATATAAATATGGTTGAATGTATTTTAAGATTTTTACTTCCTTCTTATATAAGTGCAACTTATAGATTTCAGTTGTAGTTATTATTAAAAAAGAGAGTGGGGGAAATTAAAAATATTTAAGGAAATAATTGAAAAAGTTAATGCGTTTATTGAAAACCAATTATGCTTTCGTATTCTCAAACAAAGCATAGATGCAGCCGTTATTAAAAAATATATTTTAAAATGGTTGAGGAAGAAACTGATGAAAAATTAGATTTATGGAAAATAAAATGCAATCGAGATTGTTTATCTGAATGTAATAATTCCTTTGAAGAGGAAAATGTTAGATTTGGTTGGTTGATTGGGTTTTACATCGCACTAGTGCTGCGCAATGGGCAATAATATTAGATTTGGAACTCAATGGTTTCAAAGCGTTTTGCCTTTTTCCTACGCTTACGACCACTTAACAGCAACTTCATACTAGAATTTATTATCGTGTTTTCAATTTTTATCCTTATGATTAAATATGCAAAAATTGCTGTTTTATAGCGATGATTTATAGTATGCAGTATTTTCTATTACAAGGCACCTGCTTGGTGAAAAGGGAGAATACAATAAAGACAAAATAAGGAATGGTAAAGAATCTTTATTTTAATGAGCGACAACCAGCTGCACATCAGCGATGGAGTTAATCACCCAGACATTGGAAAATTTCTGGCCTTTTCCTTACGTCTGCAGCTTATTTTTAGAAATATTGTTAATTTCATTTTGATTAAAAGTAATTATTTTTGAATTGAAAAAAAGACTGTTGTTATATATATATATATATATTCTTACAGAATATAGGAGGTAGTAATATTACTATTTCAATGTTAATTTTATTAAATGATACATATATTGCCTGAGAGAGAGTACGAAGCAAAAACTCGCCCCCCTTTCTATTGCGAGTTTACTTTGATCTCTTAACTTTTTTCAGAAGGATTTCCTAATTGTAATAGAGAGTGAGAGATATTTAAATATTGAAAAACAGTTTAAACGTAGTTTGCTTCATTTTTAAATATTAGTTTTTATAAAATTTTATCAGAAGCTATATAGGGTAAATGCACCAGTAGTGGACTTTTAAATTTAAATTCTTGAATCAAGCTTTCTAATTCTTGCATAGATTAGAGGAGCATTTAGGGTTGATGTTACACCCCTCTGCTATTAATGTCTTGAACTTCAAATCGGTTTTAGATGGTAACAAAACATAAAAAAAAAAAAAAAAAAAAAAAAAAAATTCTACCCCCCCCCCTTTTTTTTTTTTAACCTTTTCGCTACCAAATTTAAAAAAATAAAATTAAAATTATGAAAATTTCACACAATGTTAATAATACTCTAAATAAGCTAAAAAACACCTGAAAATAATTTTTTTACGATATTTTGTTTTGTTAGAGAGTGTCTTTGATCAAGGACATTTGTACTCAATGGGTGTGTGGTAGACTACAATGAAAATGCACTGAAAGTGAAAAAACAAATTTATTATACGGATACAAAGCTTTTAAAGATTGCAAAAAGCAACTGCATTTCATGCGTTTATATGGAAATCTTTAAAACAGTTTCTTTCTTTACTGAGACGTAAGTTGTACTTGGCATTTTTCACACTGGAAATGTGAATTGGAAATTTCCTTCGCATTGATTATTTTTGCAGTGTCCTGCTACCTTGCAGCCGTTATGAATGGGTGCCCTGCCTCAACTGTATCGAGTTGTACTGCTTTATAAGGTCTTACTTCTGTTTTTTTTTTTTTTTTTTTTACGCGAAATATGTTCAGAAGTATTTGACATGTTTCCTTCATTACTTGGTCGACCTCGTGTTCTTGATGGTGTTGCCTTTCCAGCTTTCACTAGATAGTGCACTATATTCATCCTGAAATGTAACAAATCCATTATTTGTGCCTTTGGAATATTGCACTCGTCAGCATCTCTTTTATATTCTAACACTTTGAAAACTTTTGTCCATGACCATGGACAAGTGTTTTTAAAAAATACTGTAGAAAAATTATAGCTTCATAGAATTATCACAATAAGTTTTAACCAAGATTTCTAGATTTCTTAACACAAAAAGAAACATATTTAGCTACAGCTGATATTAAATAATATCAAAATAATATGATTGAGAAAAGGTTTACCTGGACATGAGCATGTGGTGTCATCCATGATCAAATATTCCATCTATATAACGGTCTGGTGCTGCCATTTATTAGTGTTACTTTAAAATATCAGTGCTTTTGGTAAGAAAATAACTAAAAATGCCGGCAAAATTTTGAAATTAGTTTTAAAACGTCTTAAAAAAAAATTCTAAAAAGCATTTCCTTGATCATGGACGTCAGTAGTGAAAGGGTTAAGTTTTTTAATAAGGAAATAAAATTTTGTTTGTTTTGTCTCTGCTTATTTTTAATTTATTTCTTGTATTTTTTGCTTTCATATGAGTGCGCAAAACTCATTTATCGTGTTAAACTTTTAATTTTATATTATTATATAATTTTATGGATGACCACTACAGGTACTACAAAATGTTCGGTTAGCCGTGTAATTTTACCGTAAAATGTTTGTAAAGTAAAAATAGTGGATAGCCGCGTTCAGTACCTGCTCATTTTACTTCTAAGGTGAGATCCAGTTGAGGATATCATTAATTTCTTAACAATAAGTATAATGAATTAAATATTAAAAAGAGAAAAAACGTCAAAAAATCAAATTGACGAATTTATTATACTGCAAATAGTTTTTTTTTTTTTTTTTTTTTTTTTTTTTTTTTTAATAATTTATTTTTTAACCCCGTTTGTCTGTGCTAATATGACAGGGGAAAAATGCATAGAAAAACAAACAAATTATATAGGAAATAAACTTTGAAAATTAATTAGGAAAAACCTGAATATTTTATAAAAACGTGAAACACGTTCCCTCATAAACTTCTTATTTTTCATTCCTTACATGGGTGGGCTGCCCTGAAGAAGGCCACCCATGGTATTTTGGAATTGCTTTTCATTTATTATCAATTTAATAATATATATATGTATATATATACATATTTAATAAAATATCTTAATTGTGACATTGCAGTAAAAATACTTTTATACCACCTTTTTGCATATATTGGCAAAAATTGAATAGAAATACTTACTATTTCGAAAATGAATGCTCCAATACTGACAATAATGTACCAATATTGATTTACTATGATCGGATCTACTACTTTGGAAATGTAAATTTTTATTTTACAAAAAACTGACATGAATAAATTTTCTTTATTTACAACATACTGCATGTCTGATTAACTCTCGAATGAAGTTTAACTTATTCTTCCACGAAATATTCTTTGAATAAATACCTAAGCTGTTTTGATTTCCTTTTTCAGCCTGTTACGCCGATAGTTTTATACCTCAGGTATGATTGCGCTATTTGTTTGATCTGAAAGAGCAGTTCGGCTGTCGAAAAAATCGATTGATCTCAAAGTTTTGAACTTCGTCGAAGTAACGGCAAGAGAAATCCTCATTTCTAGTCAAAGAAAGAGGAATTTCGATCGGAAAGAAAATTAAGTTTGTTTATGTAATATTATCAAAATGAGAATGGCGCGTTTTTCTTTTCTTTTCTTTTTTTTTAATAGATATAGGTGTATTTCTTAAGATGAAAGGATTTAATATATTTCGGAAGTTTTAGTTACTTTTTAAAATGAAGTGGCTTTTCTTTTCTTTCTCTCTTAAAAAAAAAAAAAAATAATAAAATAAAAAATACAGTCGAACCTAGTTAACGTGAATTACTTTTAATATGAACTGTTTCTACAATCCTTGTCAAAATGAAAATTGGTATAGTTATATAAAGATTAGTTACTGATAGCATGAACTACTGATAACATGAACAAATTTTTTTATCCCACTTGAGATTCATGTTAACGAGGTTCGACTGTATTTATAATTTAAACTGGTATTTCGAATAAAAACACTATTGGCTAGAATTCTAATGTACAAGTAGTGAGGGCTATAACTAGATAAAATTAGCTGCTTTATAATCTTATTTTTCTAATTAGGAGATTTGTTAAATGCAAATAAAAGTTTATAAAAAGATACATTAAAAACACGTAAAATTTTACATTATCAGGCGACAAATACATTTAAGCTTGATATGAAGAGAGTTAAAAATCAGTTTAGGTTGAAAATTCTGGAGTCGGCCAGTTGGAGCTTTTTTGGGCTTAAAAGGAGGCAACATTTGATATCCGGAACTATTGAGAAACTTGCGTGGAGAAGTCAGTGGATGAGAACTGGAAAAGCTGGACTGGTGGTAACAACCGTTGAAAAACACTGTAGAGTAGAATAGTCCAAAAAACTTGTAGGAAACTTGCAACGTTTCGATTAGGAATCATATAGTTCACTGAAAAAATAAATGGAAGTTAAATATCTGGATGTATAAGAAAATGTCGAATTTTTGGTAGGAATGCTGAATCTTTAGAATTAATTGTATTACGACATTTTATAATACTGACAGCTTCCGAAATTATCAGTTCTGTTATATTTTGTGGAGTTGCAATAATTCCTGCTTGATGCCAAAGAGGTATAGCACCAGAGTAATTGTAAACGAAGTTAACTAATGCTAAACTTTTTTCTTCTTTAATACTGCGAATATGTTCTTGAATTCTTTTATTAAGAGTTATTTTAGTTTGCCTGATATAGAAAAATATATCATTGTTTAATTTTATTGGAATTTTATAAAAGTATTTTTCTACGTTAAATGAAGTAATATAAAAAAGAAAAATAATATTATAGCAGAAAAATACTCAAACTTACCAAATATCTTGTTTTGGCTAGAAATTCAGGATTCTTAGCCCCTCTTCCCCCTCCAAGCTTCTGATTTTGAAATTTTTCTCTAAATTTTTCTGATAAAAGAAAAGGGGAAGTAAACAATAGTATTCTTTTTAAAAGTAGTCAAAAATAACCTCTTTTTAAAACCACCATCGTCTTTTACAAAAAACACTCATTAATATTACTTCATTAACAACGTTAATTAATACCCTCATCACGTTTCACGATTAAGTCAGAGGAATGTCTCAAGGTCAACACCAACTCGTCTAGACCCTCAGGGGGTGGTGTGGCATCCGCACGGCTCCGTTCGCTCCGCCTTGCACCCGCCTCCTGCGTTAAAACCGGTATTCTTTCCCTACACGTACAGTTGAAATGTAAAGATTATTAAATATTATCAGTACGTACAGTTGAAATTTAAAGTTGATTAAATAATTATCAATATTCAAACAATTAATATAATCAAAAACCCAGACCACCCAAATCAAACCAAAATAAAATAAAGTCAAAGCAAAATGAATTAAAACAAATTGGAAGAAGATAACTGGATATTTGCATTCTAACGTTATCAAGGGCCTGGTAGAATACAAACATGCAAAATGAATGTTCTTCAGTCACAAATACAGCAAAAGCTAAGAATTTCTTTGTGCCTAGGCCCGAAACATTCATTGGAGCCAAAACAAGAAAAAAAAAACTCGTATCAAATTAATCTCATCATAACGTGTGAAAATCCAATAAAGTAATGCAAAAGTTATATATATATATATTTCACAAAAATGTGCCCCAAAAATTAAAACCAGGATTGACTCTTGACACGTAGTAAGTGTAATAAAATGCAGGCAGTGATAACTTTGCTTTAAATTTGTTAATTAAATATGTTTTCAAATATGAATAAACTATGTCGGTATCAATATTAACAGAAAAAAAAAAAAAAAAAAAATGCATACTTTTTTAATTTTAACCATATAAAAATGCACAATTATTTGTAATATGAAAATCGTACATGGAAGGGTTAAAATATTTTTCTTTTGTTACTAGTTTTAATTTTACACAAAACAATATAATTCAAAATTGTGAAAATACTGAATAGAATGAAATAAGAATTCATTTTACAGTTTAGACCAAATTAAATATTAAGAATATGACGGTCATTTAATTTTTAATTAATTACAATTATTTTGTAATAAGTTTTCTTTAGTCTAAAACTGTTCTCTTTTGAAATAAACTGAAAATTCAACCCCAATAGTGTTATTCTATGTTTAAATATAAAAAAAAATCCAGTTAACCTCCCCCCCCCCCCCAAAAAAAAAAAAAAAAAAAAAAAAACACCCGGGCTGGGCTTAACCCTTTGAGTGCTATGGACGCACATATGCGTCCAGCGAAAGCCATTAATGTAGACTATGGACGCACATATGCGTCCAGCGAAAGTCATTAATATAGACTATGGACGCAGATACGCGCTTAGTAGATGTTATCAGTATGGACTATGGACGCAAATACGCGCCCGGCAAAAATGACCAGTGTACTGTGCAACACTCGCATAAAGCGCGTCCGCGATAAGAATGAGACAACTCGTCAGCGCCAACCGCGCGCCGTCCGTATGGACCGCATAGGCCGCGAGTATTCAGCACTCAAAGGGTTAAAAAAAAAAAAAAAAAAAAGCGGGTTTTTTAAAATCTTGCTTATAACTGTAGCTGTATTAATTTTATTATTATTATTGATGATAAAGTTTAAGATTTCAAGTACAATTTTAACAATTTTTGCTTGCTAAAAATTATTTAACTAGAATATATTTTTTAAATACTCAAGCTATAAATATGAGAGTAGTTTATTTCCTGGGAAAATGTTCAGTAATTTTTAATAAATTTAACAAAATTAAAATATCTCGATTTAAAATTATCTTGTTTTGGAAAAGCGCTTATTTTGTTGTTGTTATTATCTTTCTTCTTCTTTTTAATAATTATATTTAATATACAATGCAAAAAGACAAGTGATATTTAAAAAAATATAAGAAATAAAGCCCTCCGGAGGTATACGGATATCGGAAAGTGAAAGGTTGAACCACTAGGAACATCCAAGCCAGTACCTGGATTCGAACATGGCACCTATTAACGAAGATTAGAGTGCTGACCAGTCAGTCAGCCGATGGTCTTCATGTTAAGAATATCTATTTTTATTTTATTATACCAGCTTAATTTTTTTATTTCCGTTATTGTTCGGGATTGAATAAATAGGGAGTGTGAACTCCCTCCCCCTTGCCTTAATTGTACTTTGGGAATCGGTAAATTATGCCTTTATTCATAATGCTCATATTGCACACACACACACATATATATATATTAGCAACTTTTACTCAACCTTTTACATACCTCATCAAGTGAAGAGTAATTTATAAATGAACAATCAGTATTGATTATAGACAAGGTTAGTTAATTCCCTTATATCAAGCTAGTTTTCATTAAAAATTTATCCGTTTGCATTTAAAAGAAAAAAAAAAAAAAAAAAAGTTCCTGGCTGTGAAGGTATAAATTTTAACAAAAGTTTTTACGGTAAAAACTTTAAAACCCTTATTACAAAAAAAATATTTGAATTTTTTCAAATTAAAGAAAGCTTAATTAAAATCTAATTAAAAACCAAGTTGATGGAATGTTATTGCTATAACTTAAAAAAAAAAAAAAAAAAACTATTATATTAAAATATTACTTACACACATTAAGTAGTTATTGAATAGAAATCCTTTTAAGAAATGACAACAGGTAGAAGTACGAAAAACAAATTCTTCGCAAAGGAGAATTCTAGTTACCGCCGTAACTATAGCAACTAGAATTAATTCCGCCTTTAATATACCATATTTCCCAATTCTTTTGTTTTTTAAGGGAGGCTCCGTCTGGGACTCTTGTCTGTTCTTCAATTCAAACACTTTCTTTTAAAAGTTTTTTTTTTTTTTTTCTTTAGACTGTATGCAGAATTTTCAAAGTTTTTTAATTATAGTCGTATAAATTTTTTTATAAGAAAAATTCTTTTCAAACTAAGTTTGTTGGTGTAGAACATAATAAATGAATTTATTTTTCTAAATAATATAATTAATTGGTGAATAAGTACAATTATTGTCCTAATGTTTAATGCTTACTTAATTTTACACGAATCATTTAATCTTTTCGATCAAAAGACCTATAAATATATATCTATATATTATACGTTAATACAGGCAAAATATACTGATCTAATGATTGATGATGATGATGTGTGTGCGCGCGCGCGCAATTTTTTTTTTTTTTTTTTTTTTTTTTTTTGTAAAACGTTAGTACTGTATATATATACTGTTATATATGTAATATTCTCTCTCTCATTTTTATTTTATTATTTTATTTATTTAATGTAAAATTTCAAATTTTAGTTGTCTTATGCTAAGCTAAAAGGCGTGTTTTATAAAAACTTTTATTTTTGCTATCGAAAGTATAGCATAAAGTATTCAGCTTGAAATTAAAAAAAAAAAAAAAAAAAATCTGATAATGCATATTAGAAATATCTTTGTATATCAGGCAATTTATATAAAGGTAAAAATTAAGAATTTGGTTAGAGGCTTTGATTAGTACACTGGTCAAAAAAATTAGGGATCAGCCCGTTTTCTCTTTCTCTTCTTTTGCACATAATTTTTTAAACAAATAAACATATGAACATAAAATTTGGATGGCCTGTTCATTATCATATTATTAACTGAATCCTATGTAATTTTAGCATAAGAATAATTTTTAAGCTAATAAATATTCATTTTTCTCGCAAAAGTAAGCTTTGGAAAAAATGAAAAATTTCAACAAATTTAGGAAAGAACACATAATGAAAAGTGGTGTTAAGGATGCATTAGAGATAGGTAAAGACGCTCATACCTTGAAATGTTAAACTAAATCTCGATTTTTCTTTTTGTATTAACTTTTCTTTTACTTTTATAATGAACTTTTTAAAAATATATAATTACTAATTTGTAAACTATACTCAGCACTAGAATAATAATGATGTCGAAAAATAATTGTATAATGAACATCTTATCCAATTTTCCTGTTTGTATGCATATTTTTTAAAAAGTTATTCACATGCGAAAAGAAGAAGAAAAAAGAAGAAACAGAAAATGAATGCAGGTAGAAAGATTTGGTTGTAATCTAACATAGGAACGCGTGTGCGTCTTTACCTATCTGTAAGGCATCCTTATGACCATTTTTCATTAAGTGTTCTTTCCTAAAATTATTGAAATTTTTCATTATTTTTAATGCTTACTTTTGAGAGAAAACTGAATATTTATTAGTTTAAAAATTATTCTTATGCTAAAATTACATAAGATTCGGTTCATAATATGATAATGAACAGGCCATCCAAATTTTATGTTCATATGTTTATTTGTTTAAAAATTATGTGCAAAAGAAGAGAAAGAGAAAACGGGCTGATCCTTTAATTTTTTTGACCAGTGTAGTATCTAGTTTTTCAGTGGCTATTTTTTCTTGATATTGGCCACTCAATGGCAAAAGTAAGGCAGGGTGTCCCAAAAAGGGTGAAATGCGCTTTAATTTATTATCCATTAGAGATAAAGGGTAATATAAACTGGAGAAGGAAAAAAAAAAAAAGTGCTCTGACAAGGTAAGAAAAAAGATTACATTAAGAGAAAAAAATCCGCCCGTTAAGTTTCAAAAAGTTACTTTTTAAATTTCATATGAACCCTGTCTGCAAGTTTGGTCCGTTAAGTTTTTATTTTCTGTCCAACAAGATCATTAGAAAAAACGCGCAACTCTATCAATAAAACCAACTGAATCATGACACAGAAAAAATACTGACTTTTGACGTTTTTTTGCATCACTCAGGAGGCTGTGTTTTCGTTCGAAAAAGGGATCATAACAGAAATTGATAATGGGAATTTTCAGATCTAAAATACAGCACACTCAAAAAAAAAAAAAAAAAAGAAAAAAAACTTTATTAGATTGAGATAAATAGTGGTCTGCCTATGAGAGCCGCATGACGCATGCGGCCTTCAATTTCATTTTAGTTCATAAAAAGAAGAATCAGTGTGTGTATCTATGTGTCTGCGCTCTGTGTGTATCTGTGTGTCTGGTGCTCACGCTACTAATCGCAGAACTACAAAACTTGGCAGATGGATACCTGGGACCCTGTAGGTGTGCACCTCATCGAGATTTTTGCGATTTTCGAATTAAATTTTTTTTTAATTATTATTATTATTTTCGATATTAAATATTGAATTCTATGTTTCATTTTTCTAAAGTTTACTCTAAAGAGTAAACTTTAGAAAGCAGTTACTTTCAGTTCGTCTGCGTATCTTAGCAACGGCTATTACGCTATTTACTTTTTATTTATTTAATTCATTCATTTGAAGGCAAAATACTTTTTTTTTTTTTTTAATTTATTATATTCACAGATATAGTAATAAGACATACATTGATCATGGGGGGGGGGAGGGGGTATTCCTTTTTACTCGGAGAAAAGTCCACAATATGGCCGTCTTTCTCCGAGTGAATACACACAGATAATTTAGAAAATAAAAATTTATGAATAATTTATGTACATGAATGAAAAACTGCAGATACAATTTCAAATTCATTTTTCTTTTTCTTTTCTTTTTTTTTTTTTTTTATATATTTATTAATTTAGTTAATATTTAAAGATAAACTCTTTTTATATACTAAAACTAACGTTCTTTACCTACGCCGCTGCTAACTATATTTAAAAGAATTTTGAAAATTCTATATTACTTACTAATATAAAATCTTAAAAAATATCAAACTTTAAAAAACGTATTCCATTAAAAATCAAACCAGTTTTTATTTCATAATAATAACAAAATAACTGATTATAAAAATTATAATTTTCATAATTTACTCAAATAGAATTTATTTAAGATAACTTATCCATTTCTTTTCATAAATTTATTAGAAGAATTAAAAGACCCAATATTTCGACACTTTGAAAATTCATCAACATTCTATTCTATTCTGTTACAATTGCCGAGTTTCAATGGTTTCAATACCACTATATGGCTGATGCCAAAAAATTTTTTCGGCATCAAAAATTTTTGCATGATAACAATGGGATGATAGATCTATATAAATTACTATATCTATAATTATATTTATTGAAAATTAAATGGTAATTCAGTAGAAAAACTTCAGTAGACTTTTTATTTTTCATTTTTTAAATTAACTCCTTTTAAAGAAATATATAATTATTATTATTAATTTTTAGTGTTTATAGGAAAAAAGTGGTAGTATATAGTAGAAAAAGTTAAACTGATTAAAATTAAAGGTTTAATTATAATTTGTTTTTTTATTTCCTTTTTAAAGACAATCTACCTTTTATTGTATTTATTGTATTAATCGGAATCATATGGTAATATAGCGTAAAGAGCGAGAGCTATGAAATACATTGTTCGAAAACTAAAATATTTAATAGATGATGAGATATAGTCATCCTAGTTCTTAAATAATAGCAGATCCACCTGTCGTCGATAAATACCCAAACTGAAGTGCCTGGAAACACCTTTCTGCTGGCTGTGGGTACCTGGACCGATGCAGTGTGGGCGGGAAAAGAACTGCTGTGGGCATCGTGTTCCCAAAGCGAGGTTTAGAGCGATTTCAATGTAGGTTTTTCTTTTAGTTTATTTATAATGTGTTATATAAAAAAAAAATAGTGATTCAATTCTTTCGAAAATACATTTAAATATAGTGACCAGCGAAGCGGGCGTAGCCTGCTAGTTTGTACTAAAAAGTAATATTGGAAATCATCGAGAAACATTGAAAAGAAATCGTCTGCATTTCATTATGAATTTCTGAAAAATTATTTTAACAAAGTTATTTGAAATGGCTAAATTAATGTTAAATAAAAGATAAAAAAAAGTCTCAGTTAATTTATTAGAATGCCGTTTTGAAGAAAAAAAGAAAAAGAAAATGCTGAATTTGAAAACAAATTACATAGTTTACGTTTTTATTTTTAAATTTTAAAAATAAAAATTGGCAATTGTAATTAAAATAAATAAAAAATAAGTTTCAGATTTACATTTCTACTTTGTTGTATGGTCCCTATGCACAGTGTTTAATTTTCAGTGAAATATAATTCATTCACAGTTTTAAAGATACAGGTATGTGGTTTTTTGTCATAATGATGTTGCATTAAAAAAAAAAAAAAAAATCTTTTTGACGAAATTTGTCTAAAGGGATTGTATAAAAATGTAATATATAAATATACATGTATCTTATACTATTAAGTGAGCAATATTTGTATACATATATATGTATATTTTACTGTTATCGGAAATGGTAGCTCGGGCAGTCACGTGATTTAACTCAAAGGCACCCTCCGAAGGGTCATTGTACACATCGAAGTCAGATTTTCGAATTTTTGATTAGTTTTCTTTTAATAAATAAAAATATTAAAATAAAACTTTCCATTTCTATAATGACGCAGAATGGAGAGTCTTAGGAGAGATTTGATTGGTTTATTTGATTTTCATTGATTTGAGTGTATTTTACATTGAACTACAGCTTACGTTATAAGGAATTACGAGCGATTTGATTGGTTTATTTGATTTTCATTGATTTGAGTGTATTTTACGTTGAACTAGAGCTACGTTTTGAGTAATTACGAGAGAGTTGATTGGTTTATTTGATTTTCATTGATTTAAGTGTATTTTACTTTGAACTAGAGCTACGTTATGAGGAATTACGAAAGATTTGATTGGTTTATTTGATTTTCATTGATTTGAGGAAGGGGTGTCCAGTGATTTTTGAAGAAAGAAATTATATTAGAGGGAAAAAAAAAAAAAAATAGAACTTTCATAAATCAAATCCTTTTTTAATTTGCATATATGTTCAATAGTATAAAATTTCGAGCCGTTACTATAGGAATGCAGACGATTGAAATGAAAGAAATTTTAAATACAAAATATTTCGGGTATAAATAAATGAAAGTGCATAAAAAAAAATAAAAGTATTTTTAAATACGTTCTTGACGTCGCAAGAAAATAATTTTTGTATTCTGCAAATTTCGCTAATCATATCTTTCGAATGATACCACTTTTAACCCTCTACTTCCATAATTAATGTGTTAAAAGTGTACCACGAACTTCATGCTTGCCTATTAATATATAGACATACTTGCCAACCAATTTTAATAAAAAAAGGGAAGATTTTTGTTGAAAAACCAGAAGATTTCATAAAAAAGGGGAAGATTTTTTTTTTCTTTGACGTATTAAACAATACAGTCTTACAATTTTAATATTTTGAAATTATCTATAAAAATGTTTTACTATAGATTGATTATACTAATTATATAGAAGTTTTGATTATACTAATTATATAGAAGTTTTAAATGAAGTTATACCTCTTCAACATATAAATAGCTACAAAACAGAATCTGTAACAAAGTTATTTAACGATAGACAAAAAAAACTTAGTTAAGTTAAAGTGTATAATAAAAAAGTAAATAAAATAAGAAAGAGAGTTGATACCCAATAGTGTAGAAAGAAATGCACTCACTAAGCAGCTGTCAAATATTTTCTATTAAACATTTTTAGTTTCCATTAGCTGTTTCAACAGGGTTCACATTCAGATATGGAAAAAAATTTCCCTGTGCAATTTTCAAAAAATAAAATAAAATAAAAAACATTAGTGACCATTACAAGAAATATTCCTCTAGAGAGAAGAAAATACGTCTACTTCCACTGTATGATGTCATGTTACTGCCGATCATGATAGAAATTCAGGTAGAAATCATTGTTATGCATATTTTCATCATTAATCATTTGAATTTTGATATGAAGCTAAACAACAACAACAACAACAACAAAAAAAGTCATTTGAGAGAAAGGAAATATTTGTTTTTCCAGGTTTTATAATTGATTTTCCCTGATTTTTGATGAAAATTGTTATTTTCCCTGACATTTTTTTAAAACAAAATCCTACTTCCCGAGTATTCTAGGTTGTCTAAGTTATTTCTGATGAGTATGAATCCTGTTCAAGCTCCCCTCCCCCCCCCCCCCCCCACACACCAAAAATAAATAAATAAATAAATAAGAATAAAAATCATACATGTGATTTTTAAAATTGGAAATTAGCTGAAAATTTTTTGCTAACATTGTTGGTTGGTTGATTAGTTAAATATTGAGAATGTCACTTTCAACAAATTGGCGACATAAACATTTATATGTATAATTTTTAACTACATTAAGCAATTTCAGAATTTTTTCCTTAACATAAAAAAATAAAAATAATATAACTGCAATAACTTTTATATCCACATAAAACCTTAATAAAATTCCATGCCAACAGAAAAACAAATTTTTTAAACAAATATAGAATATGATTTTTGTGTATGTACATTACTATACAAGAAAATTTAATTAATTATTACTTATTAATTTATTTTATTAATTTTATATTTTTATTAATTTATTTTAATTATTATTATAATTAAAATAAATTAATAAATTACTATACATAAAAATACATTTATATGTATTTTTATAATCATACATATAAAAAAAAGTGGCATTAGCTAATTATCAATTTCAATCGTGCATAAAATCAACTGAGTATTAATTTTCTTAAATTGATTTGGGAAAAATTTTCCTACCTGAAAAAAATTATTCTTCATTTTTTTTTTTTTTCCTATGATTACATATTTGGTATAAATATGACGTACAAATATTTATTTTAATTGAGGAAAAATTAACAGATTCATTAAATTCAGCAATAAAGGTCTAAAAATAATTACATACGTCAGAAATATTGAGCACTTCCATTGCTTTATTGTTTCTAGAATTGATCATTGATCACAATCCGGGAAAGGGGGGGGGGTGGATTCAAAAATAATTACAGAGTAAGAAATATTAAACTCTTTCATTAGATTCTAGAAGTAGAGTTGAAAGAAGTTTAAAATTAATATTTATTATCATTTATGTTGCAGATAGATAAAGATTAGGAAACAAAAGACTTCTGTAGAACATTTTATTCCTGATCACTAGTTGGGGATAAATAAGGGAGGGGGGGAAATTACATCAGCAAGAAATATTTAACAATTCTATTTCTTTACATGTTCTAGAATCTCATAAAGCAAGTTTGAAATGAATATTAACATTCATGTTATGGATGAAGAAAGATTGGGAATCGGGAGTTTTCGTAGAACATTCGGGATTTCTTTTTAAAACGAACGATATCCGCGACTTTTTTAAAAACGGAAGATTTCATCATCTGTCCGGAAGACCGGAAGATACGCTATAAAACCGGAAGGTCTTCCGGAAAAGTTGGCAAGTATGTATAGATTTTATTTTATTTCTGGAAAAAAATAAATAAACTTGTATTTTATTTCCTTATTTTGGCATAAAATATTTCTTTCTTTTTAATCCATTTTAAAGTTAAAATTGGGTTTTTATTTAATATTTTTTGATCCAATTGTCCGAATGAGCTAAAAAATATGGCGTTAGCTAGATTTTTTCCTAAGTAATAAATTTGCCACTTTTCGGAGCTGTCAGTTGAACGGTATAGATTTGTATAGCGAACTAAAAATCTTGGCAAACAAACAGTCAGCTAGATATTACATTATTTAACATATAGATAAAATGTTAAATAATGTAAATTCGATTGTAAATGTTAGGTTAATCGCGTACAACATGAAATTTCCGTTTTTTCTTTTCTTTTTCTTTTCTTTCTTTCTTTCTTTCTTTTCTTTTTTTTTTTTTTTACCCTTAACCCTATTTTACAACAAATATCCTTATCCTACTGAATCACACAAAACTGCTGTAAAAATACGGTAAAGATTTCAGGATGGAAATAGTGGAGGGAAAAACTGAAATCGCACCACTATGTGTGACTAACATCACTTACCATTGAATTGGCTATAACGTAGCATTAGTGCGATGTAAAACCCACTCAACCAACCCTATACACATTTTGAAAAAAAAAAAAAAACTGATAGCCTAATAACTTATTTCCTTCTACTTTACTCCCTTACCACATGGATATTAAATTCTTTTACTATAAATAAACATGCAAGAACTTTGTAATGATATAGAAAATAAAAATATCACGATGCTTGTTTTCCGACAAAATAATTCAACCGTCCGTAAGGCTTCTATAATCTAAGCAGACTTACAGCCGCCATTTAATTGCCCATAAGAGTAGAACATTTAACGATATTTTTGAGTTCCAGACGCATTACTTACTGTCTTTATCGTGTAAAAAGTCGAGTAAATTTAGCTACTATTTACATGACAAAAGATAAAAATAGTTGAACTATTTAATTCTGTTTTAAATTTTACTAGAGTGTATTAAATTTAATGGGAGAAACTTTCGCTCATAAATTTAAACTCTGATTATAATTTAAAAAATATGAAAATATTCAAAAACTTTTTGACTTTCTTCATAAACAATTTAAAAAATGTATATCAAAATTCTAATCCTTGTTTTAATAGTTGATGCAGTGAAATTTATAATAATTTAATTAAAGACATTTAACGATTTCGTTACATCCCTCTCCCACTCTACTCTACTCTACTCTACTCTACTCATAATAAAGGAAAGAGTTTGTCGGCAAACAAACGAATCATTTTCAGGTCTTACCACTTTTGAATTCAAAAGTAAGACTTTTCGGGCGTCATTTTGTATGAATAAAATGGATTATATTTTTCCCTATTTAACTAACATGAATGATTTATCTTTAGAAAAAGCTTTTTAAACTGTACATTTTTTGTGAGAATACTGTACATACCAATTTATTAATATAAGAAATAACGGATTACAAAGATAGGCGCTTTAAAAAATTCCTTCCAAATATTCAAGGAATCGCAACTGATATCAAGCTATTCGCAAGCATCTGTTTTTCATCCATTTTTGGAGTGAGTGTACAGCTGACGTTCAGCGAAGATAACGAGGATAACAATATTTTATTTTTTCAGGTATTGGCCTAAAATCAAGATGGCAATAGCGAAATGTTGCTCCGAATTTTCAAAAATTTGGGAAAGTTGTTGACTTTATGACCTTACTAGCAGGCTACGCCCGCTTCGCTGGTTACTATTTTTAAATGAATCACTATAGTTAATGAATTCTCAAGATTGCATTAATTTTTATCATGGCGGGAAAAAAAAAAAAAAATCTGATTGGAAAAGATGTCGCACCGGGTCCCCATTGCCTTCCGCAGCGCAGGCCATTGTGCGCTGCCGCGCATTTATGTTCGATACTCTTAATGAATCACTATATTATCGTAAGGGAAAAACATAAATATAAAATACAATACAAAAAATCTTCTCTCATCGGTGGAATAATCGGTCCGGGACCCCACTACCTGCTGCAGCGTATACAGGCGCACACAGCGAGCATGTTCCTTCACCTATCTTTCCCGCTCCTTCTTATTATTTTAGACTTTAAAATATACTCGCAGTCGTTCTCTCGGGTTTTGACACATAATAATACCAATTTCCAGCATTCTATCTGAATGTCTTTATTTTTTACCACTGCGCACGCCCCCTTCCCGCCCCTCGTAATAATTCTGTACTTTCGAAAATATTTGCAATCGAAACCTAACAACCCTAATTTTTCGCACTCTAACTCTTATTTATATATTTTTGACCCTTCACACCCTTCCCGTCTATCCTAAAAATTTTACAAATTCGAAAATATTCGCAATCGATTTGTAGGTATTAAAAACCTCCATGTACCAATTTTGAGCGATCTAACTCTACATTTATTTCCCCCCCCCTCCCCCTCCCCTCCTAATAACTTTAGAAATTCGAAAATATCCGCAATCGATTTGTAAGTATCAAAAACCTCTGTGTATCAATTTTGAACGGTCTAACCCTATTTTAAATTTTTTGCCTCTCCGCCCCCCATTCTGACCCTCTTAATAACTTTTCACTTTTGAAAATATCCTTATATCTCCCCCCCCCCCCCTTTTGGGAGCTGAATTTCTAAAATTCCAGAAATTAGTTTTTAGGTATTTTTTTAGCTATATATTAGAGCAAAAATTTCACGTATATCTGTTTTTTCGTTTGAGATATATAAGAGTATGTGAAACCCCGTTTTGCGCATGTGAAATCACGTTTTGCCCCCTTTCACCCCTTGGAGACACAATTTCTAAAATTCCAGAAATTGGTTTTTAGATATTTGTGTCAGCTATATTTTAGAGCAAAAATTTTACGGATATTTGCTTTTTTCTTTGAGATATGAAGGTTTTTGTGAAATGACATTTTGCCGCCTACTTCCCTTTAGGGGGCGAATTTCGCAAAATCGCTTCTTAAGGGGTGCTTACACTATATGTTCTATAATGTGACCCAGTTTCGAGTCAGTGACTCCAGTAGATTTTGCTGTGCGTTGATGAGTCAGTGAGTGAGTGGAAATGCTCTTTTATATGTATAGATTAAACGCTATGTAATTCAAATTTCTGAAATAAAAAGTGCAGATTTAAGTTTAAATATTTAATACAAGGCATTTTTGTAATTCTAAACCCAAATATCTTATGGGTGTATCTTTCCATTCTTTACAAGTAAAATAGTTAAATACTGAACTAGGATAAAAATTGCTCTTTCGTAAACTCTGAATTTTAGACCAATTAAAAAACATTGGAAATTGGTCATGAATAATTATTATTAGTTATCAGTCCAAAAATATCTAGTTGGTTAAAATTTAAGAATTTTTAACTGTTAGATATTTATTTAAATTAATTTTTCTGCCTGATTGCTTTTACTGGAAATGGGTTTTTCTTTCATCTCCCAAACATGACAGAGAGGACAAATAATGGGATTTTTTTTTTTATTCTTTCATGAAATGGACCAAAATCAAGAGGGCAGTAAACAGCGACTATTGCTCCGTTAAAAAAAAAGAAAAAAAAAAAAAATGGTAATGTGACTAATTCTGACCTAATTAAATGCAGTAAAAATTAACTTTCTAAGATAAAAATTGCATATTTTACAATCTAAATATTTAATATTGAAGTATATTCATTTCCATCATGAAACACATCCCTGTCTTGAGGTTTAACCTGATTTCAAGGGAATTTTTTCAATATTTTTCAATAAAAACTGATTGATCCAGACCAAAATCTGAAAGATTCGGTGAGCTGGGAAGACGCTGCGAAGGCAGTGGGAATCAGAGAAAAAAATTTCCGGATTTCAATGAAATTTCTATTTCAATACGTATATTCTTTGAGATTTAAAAAAAAAAATAGTTACTATTTCAATAAAGGGCTTAACTTTTGGGGTGGAATTAAGTGATTCGTTTAAATATAGTGACCTGCGAAAAGGGCTGTCTGCCTAGAGGTCTGCATGGGCCGGGCTTACGGCCCGAGCCCGAGCCCAGCCCGGCCCTCGGGCCGAATTTTTCAATTTGTTTTCGGGCTGGGCTTGGGCTTAAAAATTTTTTGCAAGCTCGGGCCGGGCTCGGGCTCAATTTTTTTGTGTATACTCCGGCCGGGCGGGGCCTGAACGAAATTTTTTACCGGCCGTGTCGACCTGAATATTTTTCTGGTTTCTTCGTTAATCAACGAAAAAGGAAAATGATAAAATATTTCTTCTGTCATTTATTTTACATAATTTTACAAGCGGATATATTACATAAAATTTTATTTTGTTAAAAAACGTCTGTAACTTCAATTTAATTGCTTATCAATCTGTCTGTTCGCGATCTGATATTCCGCAAATATTTTTAGCATGTCTCGAAATTAATATATTTTATTTCAAGTAATATTAAATGGTTTCCTATTCAAAATAGTATGCATGTTACTACTAGTTTACGCACATGTTCAAACAAAAGAAATTAGATACGTTACTGTGTATAAGCAGGATTAGTGTCCTATGGTCTGTAGAGTTTAGGTGGTATGAAAGCTATAAAAATCCTGCCGCTGTAACTTTTTCTCTAATTCTCCAGTGCACTGAATGAAAGTAGCATCATTTTTAGCATGTGCAAAAGCCTCTTTTCTATTGAATATGGTTGGATTACTATTAAAATTTTGTTTGTCGGATCACATGAAAGATGTATATCCTCATCACATGAAAGATGTATGTTTCCTCTTGTATACATTACGGTATACAAGAGGAAATTGTTGAACGTGCAATTTTAGTAGTAATAACAATTTTAAATACCATCCTATATTGTTTGAGTGCTAATATTTTCGATTTGACTTTCTGTCTGTCTTTGTGCCTTCTGTACGTCTGTAATAATGAAATTTTGTTTATATATAATTATCTTGTAAAAGTTCAGCAGTTTAGTTAAAGAAGGTTGTATTGCTTCGCTATATAAAACCTCTGCAAAACACATACTACAAATCTTTTTCGTAGAAAGGCATGCATTTTTATTTTTATTTTTTTTTTAATTTTACATACTTTTGAATCGGGCCGGGTTGGGCCTGATTTTATCGTTTTTTGGCCGGGACGGTTCGTACACTGATAAAAAATGGCCGAATTTTTCAATTTCATACCGGGCCGGGCCGAGTAAGCAAAGCTTTCGTACGGGCGGGGCCTGGGCCTCGAAATTCCGCCCCGTGCAGACCTCTACTGTCTGTTAGTATATATATAATGTACTAAGAATTGTTTCGAGAGGAATAATATATCATTGACGTTTATATATTAGCAGTTTATTGTATTTTAAAGAAGTTAATACTATAGTATATATTTTAAAAATACATAAATTCATTGGATAGTAATCCTTAAAATGCTTCAAGCTGCATTTACAACTATCACTATTTTAAACAACAAAATGCCTGGCGAGAAAACTTTTTTTTTTCTTTGAGGAGTGAGGTGGGGAGTTAGGGAAGACGTTAATCATAGAGTTCTAAGCATTTTGATCTGACTACACTGCTCAGCATAAAAATGGCCCCCAACATCATTTTTGCAAATTCTTGTGTAAAATGACCTCCTGATTCCGAATATTGCGCCCATTTTGCCCTATCACCCACCTTTTTTAGAGACGGCTCCCTATTTTTATCACTTTTCGATGATTTTATGGCTATAAATTTGATTTTTAGGGGGGGGGGGGTTGGAGAGGATTATTTTAACTGTTAAATATCTTCTGAGGGGCTACAGAGTTGGAAAATTCTAAAACATGAACATTTGCGGTAAGAAAAAAATTTAGGGGGATTTCTACTGAAATTATGTATTGCATTTCTTATATTTTTTTGTTTTTAGATGTTAAATTAATTCTTTTTCATTCTTCAAATCAAATTCATGGTCATGAAATTACCGTACAGTGATAAAAATTGAGGGAGGGGATGGTGTCCCTAGAAAACGGTAGGTGAGAGGGCAAAATGGGAGCCATATTCGGATTCAGGAGGTCATTTTACATAAGAATTAGCAAGAATGGTAGCAGAGCTCGATTTTTTTTTTTATTTTGCAGCGCAGTGTTATTACAGTCAGGGCTGGAACATTTTACAAGGATAGATGACATTCTGGAGTTCCTGCTATTTCAAATTAACATCGTGGAGTAAACTCTCTCTCTCTCTCTCTATAATATATATATAATCATTTCCTGTAAGGAGGATATTAAACACTAATTTTTTCAATCTTGATGCTGTATGATTGAATTTTTTTTTTTTTTTTTTTAACTTTGTGCGAAGAGATTTCTACCATTAATTCATCTTTTATTTTCAAAGAAGTGCACAGCTGAATCTTCAAATGATCGCTGGATAATGGTTTTACAATTTTTATTTCATTGTGAGCAAAATTTATGTAATTTTTAAATTGAATATTTGTCAAATCTGTAAAATTTATCATTGTGGTCCTACTCGCTCTATAAACTTGATTACACTCTGCGCCCCACAATATATATTTGCTATAAAATAACTTGTAAACGTTAACGTAAATTGACTTTTCAGTACTTTGTGTCACTTTTCGTTTAAAAGAAAAGAAGAAAAGTGTACAGGAACTGTCTTTTTTTCCATTTTACGCAACTTTATCATTTATGAAAGGTTATATGGAACTCATCTAGAAAATCTATATTTCATTTCCTAAAACAGAAAGAAAGAAAAAAAAAAATCGAAAATTCATTTATCATTTTTTTTTTTTTTTAGTTTGATGAGGGAAAATTAACGATTCGTCTGCAGTCTGGGATTGGGAAGTGATTATTAACCCGATCAGGTTATCGCTTTTTTCGGCACCTTATCAGTTTATCATGGGTCTTCTATTCATAACTTTTGAACAAATTGAGATATTTGAAAAATTCAGATTGCATAATAAAATTTAAAAATGGTATTTTTACGGAAAAAAATCATGGATACGATGGATAGGTATTTCTTCTATATATGTATTCTTAGGTTTGAGACAAAAGAAAAATGGCTCGGGTCTCCAACGACCCACGATAACTTGATCGGGTTAAAAAAATAATAATCAGTTTCAGTTTTAAAGTGGTATTCGTCAGCAATGAATAAGTGTATTTTTAAAAGATTGGAGACTCGGTATCACGCGATAAAATGATAGCGATATATCTCAATAATTTCAGTCAAATGAAATAAGCGGGATTTAAAAAGATCATATACAAATAGTTAATAAATAAAGTAAACCCTTCACGTTTAAACTCATACATCTTATAAACATTCAAATTATTTGGTAGATTCGCAACATATATATATATATATATATATATAGGGTAAGTACTGCAGTGATTGACATTTTTAGAACAGTTTCTGATGTTTTTAATGTTTTGGTCATAAGAAACTATTTTTTTTAAATATTAAGTTAATATATATGGCATGAAGGGCTTTCAGAACCACATATATGTTAAAATATATGCTTTTGATAATTATTATTATTATTTTTTTAGGAATTTTATTTTACACCCACTCAATGTTCTAGTAATTGACACTGCCAGTTTTTCATTTTACCTGTAATTAGCATCCTATGCTCCAGTTTTTGACACTGTTAGTTTTTCATTTTACCAGTTATTGGCACCCTATGCTTCAGTGTTTGACATACAATGTTAAAATTCTTATCATGTGCTTTTATTTTATTTTATTTTTCTTATTTATTAATTATTTCGGGAAAGTTGACAATTACTGGAGCACCTACCCTATATATAATATATTTTATAATTCGTTTTAATAATATTTTATTTATTTATTTTTTTTTTCCCAGCTACTCCACTTTAGAATATTGCTTTGTAATCTCCCGTGACATGTTTAAAAGAAAAACATATTCTCAGTCTTCGAGTTTAAAAGAAATCAAAGAGAACGCTGCTTGACAACTTCTTTGAAAAAAAAAAAAAAAAAAAAAATATATATATATATATATATATATATATATTTTCGTCTGCCGCCTGTCTGGAACTAAGCTGTATTTAAAAGTACCTTGATATTTTTCAGTACTTCTGGCTCTATAGACGTGTAAACACTTCAAATAATTAGTACGTATACATAAGAGAAGTTTAAAAAAAAAAAAAAAAAAAAAAAAAAAAAATGAAATTTGGCAGGGCGATGGAAAATTTTTCAAGAAAGCTTATCCTTAGAAATTTAAAGGGAAACCTTTTATTTTAGCAAGCAATAAAAAACAAAGTCTATGTTTTTGAAACAGAGGTATATTTTTGAACTATAAAGGTGTGTAAAAGGTATTCTGTTCAGCTCATTGATTTCTATATTAGTTTTTATTCTGAAAGAAGAGACGTCTGATATGCCTTAAAACTGTTGTACACCAAAACTTTTTTCTCCCGTTCAATTTTTCTTTTTGTTAGTTTTAACACCATGTTTAGTTTTTATTATTAATTTATTTTTGTTATTCTACTTAAGACTTATGTACACATTCATCATCCAGTGTTATATATTTCACCCAATGTTTCTTGAACTTTCGACGACCGTCACTATAAAATAGGGCGATGTGGGTTCTTTCAATCTTCAGCTTTTAGACACCAAGCAAATCAATATTAATAGCTGTAATTTAGAACGTTATGGTACCTAGAATCAGTTAATATGCTGAATAAGTTTTATCCAGATATCTCGGTTTTTCTTAGTAGCAATTAAACATTACGACACCCTTTCGTAATTTCAGAACTGCTTATTATCTGACATTGTCGTGATTAATTATATGTATTTGTAACTTATGACGTTTGTTTTCAATTTTTTTATTATTATTATTTTCACTTAATACCACTAATTCAACAAATTTTTCTGAGAGTTTAAAGTGGTTGCGAAAAAGTTTTGCAGACCATTACAAATTGTTTTATTTGGTCAATTTTTGAGAGGAAGAAAAAGGCGTGTTTTTAAAATCGCTGTAGCACACTACATTTTAAGTATTTAATTTTTAATAAAAAGATTTTCGCGATGACTAATTGAAATATTTCCATATTCAACGATTGAAGACCCGCTTTATAATTTTCAAATGTGCGTCTTCCTGAAATGTTACCGCTAAAGTGCAGAAATCCATTAATCTGCAGATTAGCAAGGTAATCTGCACATTAACTAGGGTGATCCGTTAAAGTGCGGAAAATTGTTTATTTCTCAAATTACTTAGATAATCTGCACATTACCGACTAGACACTCGTTAATCTGCACATTACCTACTAGGCATTCGTTAAAGTGAAAATAAGATGTTTGGTGGAACAACAGCAACGTTTCTGTTCGCTTAAATTAAATTTTGTTTATTTTTTTATATCTAAAGAATCAAGTTAATACAATCGAACAATCAACACATTAGTTGATAGAATTAATCATCAATCAATTGAAAAACTACAATATAAAGAATCAAACAGTTTAGAATATTATTGCAATTAAGGAAATTGAGATATTATTTATTTATTTTCGATACCTAAAGAATCACGTTAATACAATCAAGCAAACAACAAATTAGTTGATAGACTCAATCATCAATCAATTGAAAAACTTATAATTCAATTAATCCAACTGTTTAACATATCAATGCAATTAAGGAAATAAATTTTCGAAATATATAATAAAATTCTGCTTACTTGTTAGTGCAATCTAAAGCTTGGTGGCACTTTGAATTGCATAGCAATTCGTTTTGACAAGCACACCTATTCGTGGTACATTTAGATTTCCAGTCACATTTTTTAAAATCCTGGCCGGTACCAAGAGATTATTTAATTGCTGTTTGATGTAAAGATATTTCTACAGCAGGGACATCTTCATTCATTAAAAATCTCTCTTTGCAAACACTGAATTCAGATCTTACATACAATTGTTTTAAAATACCTGTTTTAGTACCAAGTTTATAAAACTCATAATCTGTTTTACTAAGAGGTTCGTGTTTGCTTGCATACTTCAAGCTAAATTTTCTGCTTTAAAGAAAAAAAAAATCACAACGCAAATTCATGTGCAACAGAAATATAATTTGAAAACAGAATTAACTATGCTACGCTTACGCACAGGCAGCCGACGCAAATTATGAGAAATAAAAGCAACCGACGACGACCAGGAACCAAAAGTCGAGGAAGGGGGGAAGGAGTAGAGAAAGGAAATGAGAGGAGCGAAACTAAACTAATAAAAGTGGTAGGAGAGGGGAAAGGAAATGAGAGAAATAAACTTTTGAACTTTAACAATACAGAAGCCGCTAATGTGCAGATTTCCTAGTTAAAATGCGGAAAACTCTTGATTCCGCACTTTAACGGATCATCTTAGTTAATCTGTACATTAACGGATTCCGAGCTTTAACGGTAACATATATATTTTTTTTCAATGCACTTTTAATATTTTGGTGTAATTTATACTATCACAATTTACCTTAGCTCCCTATGGTAAGATTTCAACCATCCGGGGATGGGTATAAAGGAAAAGATTATATTTCAAAAGGTATAGAATTGTTTAGTTAATGAAATTTTGAATTATTCTCATTGACCAACAAAGGTATTATCCCTGATATATAAAAACTGCATTAAAAGAAGAAAACTTTAAATGCAGTAGTAAAATTAATTTTTTTTCTTTTTATATATGTTCAGTGGAAAATGTATTTTATTATTATTATTTTCCCACAAAAAGCTTTGCAATATGGAGAAACGGTGACTGTACTGTTTATACTTTACACAATTTCTTAACATTAAAATAAAATTGAACGGAATTTTATTTAACATACAACAATGAAAGCAGCAACGACCTGATTTCCTGCTGCAATCGTGCCTACTTTTTTCGTCTGCTGAAGAGTTATGCCGAGACAATTGTTGCGTATTCTTGCAATGTATGATGTTTGCTCATAAAATTGTTATTAAATCATTTTTCGACAGCAGTATTTCGAAGCATTTTATTGTAATTAGGACACCTAATTGAAAAAAAATCAAGTTTGTTAGATATCTTAATCTAAACATAGAATTAATAAGCTAATTGCAAAAATGGATCAACTAATTAAATAAGTTTACTGCGCTGTAATTAATTAAAAATGTAATTGCATCAACTGATCAAATTTTGCTCAAATATCTGAAATTATATATTATAAATTTCATTGTTAGAATAATAAACACTTTATTGACGATAATTGCGCAGTCAAACTCCGTTAGAACGTAATTTGATACAAGAAAATCTCTATTATGAAGAAATTCATACTGTATTGCAGCAATAGTCCTATATCTAAAATTAATTTAAAAAAATAATAATAAATTTTTGGAGTCATATGGAATTCCTTCTAACGAGAGGCGAATGAAATTTTACAAATAAATCTGACTTCTTACTCTATTTAATTTTGTGCTCTACATTAATTTTTAGAGAAACATTTTTTTTTTTTTTTTTTTTTTTTTTCAATTAATTAGAATTTAGCTAACAGAAATAAATCTTATTAACAAAATTTCTTTACAAAAAGTTTGTAAAATTTTTCAATCTCTTTTATTTAAACTTTGAAAAGAATATTTGGCAGCTTAAAGAGAAAAAAAGAAAGAGGGGAATTTTGGCATGCTAACTAGCTTTGCTTTATTTATTACGGCGCTTTTTTATTCACAAGAGAATACAGATTTCATTCATCTCTCTTCATTCAAATATAATCAATAAAAGTGATTAATCTTTACCATAATTATTTTACAGGAAGATAATACTCATTTAAAACAAAATTAACTGAATTCGATGAAAGGGCATTGTCTTCATCTTTCCTTTTCTTATTATTATTAATAGTTCTTTACCTTTTTACATAATTTTTCTCTGTTGTATGCGCGTATATACATACAAAACATTTATTCAAAAAGAAGGAAACGCAGGATTTTTATTTTGTGCTTTATCGTTATTTTTTACGCTCTAAAGTTAACATGAATTGGACCTACGGCTTAAAGTGGATTCCAGACCTCTACGATCATCCATGCTTATACCGGGATTCGAACCAGGAATCTAGCAACTAAAGGCCAAAGTGCTAACCATTCAGTCGCCATATAAAAAAATTCAAGATAAAAACTTAAGTGATTTCGATAAAGTAACGGTTACTGTTAACCCTCACTTCGCCTATGGCAAAAATATGGCCGAGACTTGGTTTTCTTAGAAATTACTTAAGGGGACATACGACCCTTAGAACTTCAAAAAACATCGATTTAATTATAGTCTTTTTTAAAGTAAATTATTGTTAACTAAGCTTCATCGAGCATGTCTAATTGTTACCTATAAGTTTATTAGGTATTTTGGAATATAATTTAAAGTCTGTGGTAAATTATTTAATAATTTATGTGTTAGTAATAAATGTGTTTTTTTCACCTTGCACGCAGGATATCTCTGAAACTATTTAATATTTTTTCTTGAAATTTTCACAGATTATGTATTAAAACAGATCCTTCAAACTGAATCTATATTTGTATCCCCCCCTCCCCTATTTTTCAAACATGTGATACTTCAGATTTTATTAAAAAATAAATTAGCTTTAAACTTTTTTTTTTTTTTTTTTAATGTATTTTTAACCTAAATTTGAACAAATTTAGGTTTCGATTGAAGAATATGATGTGTTACATAATCTGTGAAATTTTTAAGAAAAAATATTAAATAGTTTCAGAGATATCCTGCACGCAAGGTGGGGAAAAAAAAAATATTATTAACACATAAATTATTAAATAATTCACCACAGAATGTAAATTATATTACAAAATGCATAATAAACTTATAGGTAACAATTAGACATTCCCAACGAAGCTTAATTAACAATAATTTACTTTTAAAAAGACTATAATAAAATCGATGTTTTTTGAAGTTCTGAGAGTCGTATGTTCCCTTAAATGATTTTGATCGTTGGAACGATTTGGAAAAAAAAAATTCTTTCTTCCTTTTAGGAATATTAACAGTCGCTGGTACCCTGCGCTTTGCCTGGAACAAAATGTAGCATAAACGTATTTTTCTAGGAAACCGTTTAAACGATTTTGATAAATATTTATAATTAGGGGGTTTGATGTGATATTTAAATTTTCTTTATTTCGAGGAAAATTAGTTTTTACTGATAAATCGTGCTCCACCTGGTTAAATATATATATATGTTTCAGAAAACAAATTTCTAAAAAGGCTATTCAATAACATTAAGAAAAAATATAAATTTAAGGAAAGAAATAGGATAATTATTTCTGCTGCTGAAATTAACTGTTTTAAATGATTTAGGTACATATAATTGATTCTTAATAAAGGATTTATTAGAATATTTATAAAAAAAAAAAAAAAAAAAAAAAGGTGTGAAAAGAAGAGCTTAAACGAAAAATAATTTTATCAAATGTCAAGTATTAGGCAAACATTTGCTTTTAAAAGAAATTTTTAATCTAAGAAATTACTTGAATTTTAAGCTAGTAATCTAGATAATGCTCCACTTGTGAAATATACGCATTGTTTTTTTTTTTTTTTTTTTTATGTAAATTTCAGTATTTTACAGAACTAAAATATTTTCAAAAGAGTAAGAGTTTTAACATAATTTATATTTAGTACATATAAACCATTAAAATGATTTTGAACGAACATGTGAAGGATCGTGTTACAATCTTTTGAAAGAATAAAATAATAAAAGTGTGTCAGATTATAGAATAAATATATAATCAAAACTAGAATGAAAAAATATATACATTACACTTACATGAAAAGTTTCCTTAAAACGCATACTCAAAACATTAAAAAAAAAAAAAAAAAAAAAAAAAACTAATGATACTACTTATGTTCGCTTTATAAGATCAGTCAAATTTATCGGCGGAATCCCAGTAGATAATCTGTAAAAAAAATATTTTCGAGTATTTGGTGCAAAAAAGCCAAAGACACAATACGATTTGGCGAACAACTTACTTTCTCACCAAGCAAGTAATTTTTATTAAGCTTGAAAATTGCTTCCTAAACAAATGTTTATCGAACAACGGAATATTGAATAACTTTATAAAATCTTTTTGTAAAAAAAATAGAACCGACTCCAAGAAATGGGTATGAAATGAAATAGTAAATTGCGCCTAAAAGTATAAAATAATTTGCTTCGCCAAACAACCTATAACACTACAATTAATCATAACTTTTGAAGTCGGCGCAAAATTAAATAAAATTTAATTAGTTTTTAAATGTCTGTTTTTAGATCGGTAGCAACAAATGCTGTTGTCTCGAATGATCCATTTTCATGTTTCCTTTATTATTTTATCACTGTATACAATTGGTTTATTAGTAGCATCTACATAGAACAGTGAACATTTCTTACAATGCGGTATTTATGTTTCTACGAAGTTAGTTTCCTTTGCAAATTTCGTATAACTTTGATAACTATCATACTTGGTGGCTTTTGGATTTGGCGATCAAAACATACACGCAAAATGTATATTTTCATAATATATATTGTACGATGTATTGTTTCATATTCTTGATTACTCTCTTAATATACCTTATCAAACTAACCATGATATCCTAAAGAAATTAAATATGTTTGCCAGAAATTTTTGCGATTTTTCTTTTACCAAGGACGTCGGATACCAGGATCTTCGCCAACTTTTGCTGCTTACGAAATCTTTTTTTTTTTTTTCTTGAATCAAAGTTGTTTTCGGCTGCGTTTTCCAGGTGACAATGTGAGATGTGTATATTGAATAGGATTTGATTTTTGTATTGAATAAAGTTATCAATTTTTATTTAATTTTGCGCCGACTTCAAAAGTTATGATTAATTGTAGTGTTATAGGTTGTTTGGCGAAGCAAATTATTTTATACTTTTAGGCGCAATTTACTATTTCATTTCATACCCATTTCTTGGAGTCGGTTCTATTTTTTTTACAAAAAGATTTTATTTTTCTCTTTTCAGTGAAAATTTATTCATATAGCAGAACATCAAAAGACGTTCGACGGCAGATTCACAAATCACAACTTCCAAGAAAAGTGGCATAACTCAAAAAATGGTTTATGTCACTGAAAAATACATGAAATGTATCCATTGTGAACAAAAAAGTTACATCTCCATCTAGAAAGTTATCCACTCGAGAGACAGTTGTGCCAGTTTTATTCTAGTAAAGTTATTTTTAAGTTGATTTTTCTCAAATGCTGCATTTTTAAGTTGTCACTTTTCTTGCCTTTATCGGATATGAGCAAAAAACTATCTGTTGAATGAACATACGTTAAGTTAAAAAGTCTTTAGAAATGTAAAGGACAGATACGCTGTATTAGTGACCAAAAATTCTGTTAGGCATATATATTGAACTTTACACTGAATACGTGTCACCCGCTGTGCTGGAAATTGCGCAGCCTAAAGTTCAAACAAAGAGCAAAATATGCATTGCAGCTGACGGACAGAAGTTTAAACATCGATACTTACATACTGCTTTTACCAGTGTAGCTGCATGCGCTCAGCAGCTAGAGTGAGAACAGAATTTTGTGAGTATCCTGTAATTTGTTTATATCTTAATAAAATCATAATGAAACCTATTTTAGGCTAAGATCAATACAACAAAAAAGTATTAAAATTAAATCATCTCTTACGAAGTTAAAAGCTAACAAATTTCAACAACAACAACAATAAGAAACATGGTTTGTATTGTGAACCTCTTCCTTTGTGAAGTCGGTTTAAAACGTCTATGCGTTAATCGATGCGACCGCTTACAATAACCATACTTTGAATTTTACATAGCATAAATGTCACCCGCTACGCTACAACATATACCCATACGCTACAACAAATGTCGTTTAAGTGTGCACAAAATAGGAAATTGTGAACAAACAAATGCACGTTTTAAGCGTTCTGTTTTTAGCATAAATGTCTAAACTATCTTTTCGTACTAAATCGATGATGCTCTGCAATTTTATAATTCACTTTTTTGCCTTGTCTTGAACCGTTTCCGAAATAGGAACGTTAACTCCACTGTTTTCCACCAGCATGTGACCGCTTACAGTAACAGTACTTTGAACCACAGAGTATACGTTTCATCCACTACGCTGCAAAGTGTGCAACGTGGTTCAAGTGTGCAAAATGTAGGAAATTGCGAACAGACAACTGCACGTTTTAAGCGTTCTATTTTTAGAAATGTCTAAAAACTGTCTTTTTGTAGTAAATCGATGAAACTCTACAACTTTGTAATTAACTTACTCCCATCTTGAACCGTTTTTGAGATAGGAGCGCTAATTCCGCTGTTTTTCACCAGATGGCGTTTTATTTTCTTTAGATTGCAAAAATATTACAATGGGATCTACATCAGACCAAGATCTTTACAACAAAACAAAGTATCAAGTAACCGTATTTTGAACTATATAGCATATGTCTCACCAGCTACGCTACAACGTGTGCAATGTAGCTCAAGTGTGCATAGTGTAAGAAATTGCGAACAAACAAATGCACGTTTTTAGCATTATGTTTTTAGCATTAATGTCTAAACTATCTTTTCGTACTAAATCGATCATGCTCTGCAATTTTATAATTCACTTTTCCCTCCTGTCTTGAACCGTTTCCGAAATAGGAAAGCTAGCATGAATGTCTAAACTATCTTTTTGTACTAAATCGATGCTACTTTTCAACTTTGTAATTCACTTTTTCCTTTAGAACCGTTTTCGAGATAGGAAAACTAACTCCGCTATTTTACACCAGGTGGCGCAGCGGTTAAACCTTGTGCTGCATGGACCACTTTGCTATACTTACATACCATTTTTATCACTATAGCTGCAGCCGTTTAGCAGTTAAAAGAGTTGGGACTGATTTTTTTGGGCACCCTGTATTTTCTTTAGATCGTTAAGATATTACAGTGGGACCTATTGCAGACCAAGCCCTTTTCAACAAAACAAAAATTATCAAAATCGGAACATCCGTTCAGAAGTTATGAGCTAACAAACATAAAAAAAACATACGGTTTGAATTGAGAACCTTCCTTCTTTTTTTGAAGTCGGTTAAAAATAGTCAAGCATACAAATCTGATGTACATGTTATCAATAAACAAACAAACTTTAAAATTATCAGATAAAAATGTTGATTACCTTTTATATAAGCTTCTATAATATACCGAAATGACTTGTGTTTGAAAGTATTACATTTTATTTCTTAAAAATGCTTTTTTATCGTATAAATAGCACATGTTTAAGTCACATACGCTTAAGTTATACATATATTTAGTATTTCATTTAAAAAATCTTTTTAATTTTACATTTCGCAAATTGCACTTATTATTTTATAATTTAGGTAACTTTTACTTTTAAAATCTGGAGGGAAAAAAAAAAAAAAAAAAAAAAGATATTTTTAGCTAAAAATAAAGGTTTTAAAAGTCAGCATGCACAGCATTGTTAGATATAATTTGGATATCCCGTTCATTTTTTTTTTTTTTTTTTTTAGTACGGAGGACGATTAATCTCAATCTACGGATTTTTACGATACCAGTTTTATTGATAATTGGACATTTATCGAAAACGAAAATATAATTGAATAATTTGAAAGCGATGTTATAATTTGGAAAAAAAAAAAAAAAAAAAAAAAAAAAAAAACTAATAGTTCTCCATACTAAACTAAGTTCTGCTTTTGCCAAAATTTTATCAAAAAAAAAAATTTTTTTTTAAGGAAAAGAAAATTAATAATAATCAGTATCGAAACAGTTTTTTTTTTTTTTTTAAAGGGGGGGGGGGGGTGAGACGGTCGAAATGTTTATATAATTTTTTTAATATTGTCATTTTATTAAAAAAAATGGTGGAAATATCGTGTGTTCCGTGATATTTCATTTATTCTCTCATTTAGTTTGTCTTTCAAACAAACAATTTTTTTTTTTTTTTTTTAACTCAAATTGTGGACAGTTGTAACTATTTAAATGGAACATTTATTCCTTTTTTATGGTATAATTTATCTCATTGTTTTCAGCTATTTTTTTAGTGATTCCCATTTATAAAGTTAACATTATATTGTAAAATTATAAATATTTTTATAAAAAAAAAAACAGTTTTAATGAATGAAGGCGACTACAGAAACGGGAACGCTTTTTATATTTTAGCAAAAATTTATGTTTTTTCTTTTAACGTCTCCTCCCCCCCCCCCACACACACACTAAAAAAAAAAAAAAAAAAAAAAAAAAAAAAAGCATCAACTATTAAAAATTATATATATTTCTTTCTTTTCATAGAATGAATAGGTAAATAGGATCACATCCTTAAATTTAAGAACATTACAGTATCAATCAGTATTCTTGTGCAAATAAATTCGCAAATAATTTCTTTAACCCTAAAACACTGGCGTGTTCATATCTGCCGCTATCACTAGCGAGATGCGCAAAATTTACGTGCTCATGTAGAATTCGTTTTATTTGCTTATATTACATTAATGTTGTTTTTAAATATGTTTAGTTATTTGCTGTTTTACCCAATATTACTAACTTTTCATTAAATGAATAATTATTTGTATTTAAAAATATATTTGAAAACTATAAAAATATATACCAATAAAGGAAGACCGCACGCAAAATTTACGTATACGTAAACTTTACGTTACGCTAGTGTTCTAGGGTTAAGTGGTATATCCTGTCATTCAATTAATTTTTTAAAGCAAGTCGTAAAGCTTCTTGAATGAAATCAGTGATAAAATAAAATTGACATTTAGTTACCTAGGCAAAACCATCAGCGAGAAGAAAAATATTACTTTAATAATTTACATCTTTTATTTAGTTCACTATTCCTTTAATCATAAATATAAAAATTATGGTGACCATTTCTTTTTTTCTTTTCTTTTTTTTTTTTTTTAAACAGAGAATGCTTTAAAAAAATCTTCATATGTGAAGCCTGAAAATTAATTAACATCTAGTTTTAGTGAAATGAATGAAATACCGAGACATTTTTTTAAAACTGAAATGTCACCTTCAGAAAGAGAAAAATAGTGATTCATCTCTTTCAAGTTGAAGGCCTAAAGCATTAGGAATGTGCATTTCTTTCTTTGTTCTTAATTAAACTGAAATTCCGATTTAAAAATTCGTGTGATGTTCGTTCATTCCTTTAAAGTAAATATATTCAAAACCGTTAATCGCAAATTTTTTGATATAATATATATGATGCGTCATATATAATGATGTAGCTGTTATTTTGATTTGCTGTAAGATTGCTGTTATTTCAGACTATAATGTGGTGGTGGTTGTGTGTGTATGTATGTTATGTATATAATTATTAAAATATAGCAGTGTAATATCATTGACCAGTACAAATTCATATACCAGAATTCCAGAAGATCATTTAATTCATTCACATACAAGGTATATATATATATATATATATATATATATATATATATATATATATATATATATATATATATATATATAAACTTAAACTGAGCAGCATTTGAATATTTTTACATGAAATACATACTGAATCAAAATTGTATGGGGTAAAGTAGTTTATCAAAAGTGGCAAAGAATATATAAAGGAATATAAATAAATAAATAAAACTCAAAAGGCTAAAGAATCATTGTCAAACGGAGATTCTTAATTTTAAAAAAATCTGGAGTGACTCCACTCGACTTTCCGAACATTGAGTAATTAACAATTTTGTAGATAAAGTAAAGAAAGAGGAGTTGTTAAACAAACAAAAGGGAGAAAACCATAATAGAGTGTTTGAGTATTTTTCCCCATATATTACACGATGTTTTATTTAACGCTACTGATCTTTGAGCCCATAGATCATAATGATAAAGAATTTTTCGTTGTGTCCCTGTAAAAACCTATAAATGCTAGATTCACCAAAATGCTTATAGTTAGTGCAACAGTGATTTATAATATTCATATAAATTTTCAGCCCAATTGAATAAGGCGTTTAAATGCTATCGCACTTTTAAAAATTTGGTCCCATAGGCCATAAAGATAAGGATTTTTTCTTTGTGTCCCTGTAAAAAAAACTGTAAGTGCTAGATTCACCAAAATCTATACAGTGTGTGCAACTGTGACCTATAACATGTGTACAAATTATTAATAAGGCGTTTAGACGCTATCACACTTTTAAGAATTTGGCCCCATTGGCCATAATGATAAAGAATTTTTCTTTATGCCCCTGTAAGAAAACTATAAATCCTAGATTCTCCAAAATTTATACAGGTTGAGTATCTGTGACCTATAATATGTGTATAAATTTTTTGCTCAATTGAATAAGGCGTTTAGATGCTATCGCACTTTTAAGATTTTGGTCCCATAGGCCGTAATGATAATGAATTTTTCTTTGTGTCCCTGTAAAAAAACTATAAGTGCTAGATTCACCAAAATCTATAGGGTTCGTACTATGGTGACTTACAATATACGTACCAACTTTCAGCATATTCGACCAAAGCGTTTAGATGCTAGCGTGTTCACTCACAGACATACACACATACATACACACATACATACACACACACATACATACATCATCGCAAAAATAGTGAAAACGGACTCGTTGTACCTTGAAACGTGTAGAAACATCAAAATCTCAAATTCGGATTTTTGACATGATTACAATACTTTCCTCACTATAGTGTACGGAAAGTAAAAAATAAAATAAAATGCATATTATTTCTGAAGAAATGAGGTTATTTAAATTAAAATCATTGCAATTGCTCCAACAACATATCCAAATATATGCGCGTTATAAGTTGAATAAATGCATTGTAACTTATATGTTAATATCTCATATAAACGATTTAAGATGAATGTAGGGTTTATATATTATAAATTTATTAATTTACAAATGAATTTATTAAGGAGTTGCATTGGTTTCGAAGGTTAAAACGAAGCATATTTTCTTTATTATATAAGAAATAAAAAAAATTATTCAAAATTTTGAGAAGATTATTAAATAATGTTTTATAAAAATATGAACAATATTTTATAAAAATTTTCATTAAAAATTCGGAAAATTCAGCCGGTGGGTCCTGGTTTTATGGAGTTCAACTACAACTAATTTTACAAAGTTATACGGGGTGTAAAATGTACCAAAAAGTGTACTGTTTTTGCATACAACTTCGCCAAAAATTTAAAATTCTCTCCCCACCCCCCCCCTTCTTTTTTAATCCTTCGTTCAAGCATTAGTTAATTCTATTTTGAAGAAGTTTGCAAATTTTCAATAAGATCGGTGCATTAGTTTTTGAGAAATTGTGTCCACAGTTTTTCTGAAGGGTCTCCGGAAAGCAGGAACCACTGGATGAATTTTCTAAAATTTTTAATGGATTTTTTTTTTTTTTTTTTAATAAAATATTGTTTAAATGTTGCTCTTTTACATGCTAACAATTTTGAATAAAAAATTTATTTATATATATAAAAAAAAAAAAAAACAGAAAATCCTTTTTTTTTTTTTTTTTTTTTTTTTTTAAGCCTGGGAAACCTATGTAACCCCTTAATAACAAACAAATTGAAAAATTTCCAAGCATAACTATGAATTCGTTAGATGTAGCAGCGTGGTAGAAAGAGGCTATTACAGTTCTGAAGATTTGAGTTGAAGCTTGATCAATATATAAGTTCTATTAATAGCTGAATTTTATGATTTAATCTTATTACGATATCTATTATTATATATATATATATATATATATATATATATATATATATATATAATGTAGGAAAGTTAATTAATTATGGATAAAAAAATAAATCCTTTGTTATCATATAATTGTAATGCTTTAATTATTAACGCAACAATAAAAACTTAGATATTTTATGGTATACCCTTCTCTGATATTAAACGAGTAAATCACAAGACTTGTTTATATATATATATATATGAAAGCTTGGGGTTAGGAAATTTTTGGTGTGAAAAAAGATTGGGCTCATCTTCTGGAAAATTTGCGTTTGCTGTTAACCCTTTATCGACCAATTGCAGCATATGGCAGAAATCAGGTTTACTCGGAAATGGATATATCGAATCTGAGGAAAGTTTGAAGTTAAGTGTGTTTTGAGGTATTAAAACGATTGAACTTATCCTCGTCTTCAGAAAAATTGGCGTTCGCTGTTAACCCCTTCATCGACAAAGTTCACTGCATGGCAGAAATATGGTTTACTTAAAAATGGATACAGCGATTTTGATAAAAGTTTTGGGGGAAGTACTATGTGGGGTGCTAAAACGATTGAACTTATCTTCATCTTCAGGAAAATTCGCATTCGCTGTTAACCCTTTATCGGCCAATTGCAACATATGGCAAAAATTGGGTTTACTCATAAACGGATATAACGATTTTGATGAAAGTTTGAGTTCAAGTGCTTCTTGGGGTGCCAAATCCATTGGACTTAGCCCCCCAAAAAACACTTGATTGGATCTTAGGAAAATTCGCGTTAGATGTTAACCTTTAATCGATCGGTTGCAACATAAGGCAGAAATTTGGTTTATTCGGAAATGGCGATTTTTAGGTAAGCTTTGAGTTAAGTGTTTTGGGGGCACTAAATGGATTGTACTTATTTCCATCTTCAGGAAAATTCGCTTTCGATGTTAAACCTTTATAAACCAGTTGCAAAGGGTTTACTCGGAAATGAATGTAATGATTTTGATGAAAGTTTGGGAGTGTTTTTTAGCGTACAATATTGATTAGGTATATCCTCATATTCAGAAAAATTCGCATTCGTCGTTAACCCTTTATCCATCTTTTGCGAAATATGGTAGAAATTGGGTTTATTTAAAAATGAATATAATGATTTTGATGAAAATTTCGGAATAATGTTTTCGGGGGTTACAAAATCAATTAGATATTTCCTCATCATCAGGAAAATTCGCATTCGTTGTTAACCCTTTATTCGCCGGTTGCAAAATATGGCAGGAATTGAGTTTACTCAGAAAAGGATATGACGATTTTCATGAAAGTTTGCAGTTAAGGAATGTTTGGAATTATAAATCAGTGAGACTGATCCTTATATTTACGAAATTTCGCATTTATTGTCAACCCTCTAAATGCTGTTTGCAAAATGTGGAAGAAATTGGGTTTTTTCGAAAATGGATATAACGATTCTGATGAACGTTTAGGGGTAAGTGTTTTCAGAGTAAAAAATAGACTTATCATCTTTAGGAAATTTGAGGTTAGTCGTTAACCCTTTATCTATTAGATACAAGATATGGAGGAAATTGAGTTTACTTTAAAAAGGATATAATGATTTTGATGAACGCTTGAGGTTTAGAGATGTCTGAATGAAAAATTAATTTGACTTATCCTTATTTTCAGGAAATCTTGCGTTCGCTGTTAGCCTTTTAACTGCCGTTTGCAAAATATGGCGGAGGCTTGGGTTTACTCGGAAATGAATACAATGACTTTAAGGAAAAATTAAGGATAAAGGTTTTATGGGGTGAAAATCGATTGGACGTATCTTCATCTTCAAGAAAACCCATCAGCCGCCGTGTGAAAAATTTCCAGAATTGGGGCTTACTAGGAAAGGGATATGACGATTTTTATATTCCGCAGTTATTAATAATAAGTGTTAACCCACGCTTCGCCCTGGGCAAACAAATAAGAAATATAATTATCTGAAAACAAATCACTGCATCTACACTACGAATGATTTTTAACCCTTTGCGGCGCAAGAGAATTCGGATCATTTAAATTATACTGCCACCGGGATTTATGAACTAAATTAAACTAAAAGAAATTTTAAATTTCAAGGTTAAGAAAAACGGCCTTTTCTGATATGTTATAAACGTAAATTTTTGCTAAAAAATTTCCGGGATGAAAGTTTGCAGCTGGATCTTAAATTTTGCGTCCTTGCAGCGAGGACAGCGCGCGTTAAGGGGTTAAAATGAGACCGAGTGAACTCTGTCATCCAGGTACTTAATGATTAATATTCCATAAAATATCTAAGTTTTTTGCAGCTATAATAAAGAATTTAGTTTAACAAATAAAAATTTCTTAATGTATATCGATATAGAATTTAAAGGATTTAAGAGCGTAGACGTATCTTTTTTGAGAGAGATAAGAAAGATATATTAGCTAAAAAGCGACGAATTAGTATCATGCATCAAAAAACGCAATTTTTGTTCTTAATATTTTCTTGTTTGCTATGCAATTTTTATACTAAAAACCATTATTAAAAAACAATCCTTTCTCCTTTTCACAACAAATATAATCTATCCAGTTTGAAGGTAAACAAATTATATAAAATTCCTTTACACAATACCTGAATATAATGATGTTCTGTTATAACATTAAAGCAAATTATATCGAAAATTTTCTTGAAAACAATATTTAATGCCAAAAGAATAACAAAATACGTAATTTACTTTGCTCTCATTTTCAGGGATCATTTTACCACTTTAGCAACCAAGCCTCCAATTGATGGAGGGAAAATGTGTAGGTAATCGCATATTAAATAATTAGATAGAAAAAGGAGACTTTGATTCATTATTTTGCGACAAGAACAGTTTTAGATTTAGTGCAATCTGTATTAAGTAAACTGATATTTTGTTGTTGAAATGAAATTAATTTATCAGTATAACTGTATGCTACTAATAGGAATTGCGTTATTGCAACAGAATAAGATTTAATAAAGTGACTGATGCAAGTACGCTGGTATTTCTTTAAGCAGTATCTGCTATTATGTAAAATTCTATTTGTTTATTTTTAATTTATTTTTTTATGATTATATATATATATATATATATATATATATATATATATATATATATATATATATATATATATATATATATATGTAATATTACGCTGATTTATTAAAAAAAAAAATATCTGATTTAAATCAACCATTAAAATAAATAAATAAATAAATAAATAAAAATAATTTCATTTTAAGGAAATTTCACTTTCTGCTCTTTTCCGCATATTTGACGCATAAATGAATCAAAATTTGTGATATATTATAATTTGACAGATGTAATAAATGGACATATTTTCTAAATTATGAGTTGACACTTATGCGTTTGGTAATTAAAATGTTGAGTTACTTTTGAGAATAAATGAGTTTCAGAACAAAATGTTAACTCGAAGTTGCTTTTCTAGGTACGTATTAGTGTTTATTTAAATTTAACTTACAAGCTGGATTTTTATAAACGACAGTTATTGCATTAACAAATTAATATGAGTGAAACCAAAAATTTAAAATACAGCAACATGTATAAGTTACTTGTTGATAAAATGATCCTTTCTCTTAATAATAAATCAAATGATATTATATATATATATATATATTAAGGATAAAAAATGAAAGTCGTTCATATATCATTCGTAGTGTTTTAGTAAGTTTTAGAAATGGTGAAAGAATTCTTAAAAGATAGGAACTGATTATTAAAAGTGATTGACAGAACAGGAAAAATATTTGAAGATTTTATATTAATACATACATACATATATATATATATATAAAATATATAAATTTTACATGTGACACACATTTCATACATTTTTATGTCTGTTTCTTGATTATTTTATTTGTGATTATTGATGCATAATTACAAGTTTTATTGGTGTTTTATCACTAATAATTTTTTAACTAATATATTGATTTCTCATATGTTGTGGTGAGTTTATTTTGATATACTTTTTTTCTTATTTTATTTCTAATAGATGTTTTGGGCCTGTGCACAAAGAAATACTTAGCTTTTGATATCTTTGTGACAGAAAAACATTCATTTATTTAGCATGTTTGCATTCTACCAGGCCCTTGAAAACGTTAGAATGCAAATAATGCTGGTTTCTTATTCCAACTTACTTTAATTCATTTAGATTTGACTTTATTTCTTTTTGGTTTCATTTGAGTGGTCTTTGTTTTTTGATCATCTTAATTGTTTGAATACTGATATTAAATCATCTTTATATTCCAACTGTATGTACTGATAATATTATATTTCTAATGTACGTTCTGATTATCTATCTATCTATCTATCTATCTATCTATCTATATATATATATATATATATATATTAGTGAGCTGTTACTGTTTTAGTTCTATTAATAGCTAAATTTTAAGATTAAATTTTATTACGATATCTATTATTTATATATATATATATATATATATATATATATATATATATATATATATATTGCTTTTCTAAAATGGATGAAATTATAAATGTAGAATAAGTCTTTTAATATATTAATTCTTTTATGCTTTTTGCAAATTTTACAGTTATCTAAATTTAACCATAAGAATAACATTTGGCTATCATTCGAAATTATGAGGGAAAGTTATTATAAATTTAAATAATAATTTAAAAAAATTTAAATTAAAAAAATTAGACATTAATATATATCTGTACTGATAAGTATAAAGGATTTAAGTCCATATTCTTGATTTTTCAGGAGACGAAAAATAAAGTTAAACTAACTAAAAACTAATCAGAAGAATCGATTACGAAAACGGGATTAGGTTGATTTATACCCTTTATACCATTCAGTGATTGCCAATCTTCATTTAATAAAGGGAAAAAATTGAATTAAATATTTTATACTAAAGATTAATGCTAAATTTCTGACTTGAATCTTTTTTTACCAATGGATTTTCTCAAAGACTAAATGACATGGATTTAAATCCTTTATACCAATCGATAGAGAATTTTTTTTCTGAGTCTGACTATGTACTTAACTGAAAATCGGCATTTTTGGACTTAAATCCTTTATACTTATCAGTACAGATATATTGGAGTATAAATATTTGCTATGTTAGCGTTCCTATCTGTAAAACCGTACAAGAAAGTGGAAAAAAAGTGACAGAGCACCATCAATTTAGAATGAAAATATCCTTGTATACATGAATGCTAATTTTTACACTGTGATGTGGGGAAAAGATCTTAGAAAGAACTATGTGGTCACCCAAGACTATATATTTCTATATAGTCTTGGGTATTATCTAGTAGTAGTCTTGGTATTATTTTTCTATATATTCTTATACAATTTAACGCAGAAGAAAATTATTTATTAAATTGCTATTTATTAAAATTATTTTCCGTGATGAATGCAGATGATTTTTATCTCACAGAAGTATAACACTAAATTCCGAAAGAAAGTCAATTTTGTGCCAACATCAGAAGAAATGGGATTTTTCCCCAGTTAAAAATGAAAAAACAGTCGACAACTTTGTTTTCAATTACCGTAGATTTATGGTTCAACCATTCGTTTTAAAGGTATTGACGAGTTCTTTCGAAAGATACCCATATTGAAAATTTACACCCCCGGGGGGGGGGCGATGCGCCTACATGTACATACTTTTTTTCCTAGTTTACTACTACTACTACTACTATCAATAATTCATATTAATTTTATAATCATGCATTAAAAAATAACTCTCATTATGTACTATTATACGAATTTTCGTCCTATACTGCCATGTTGAAAGTTCAGGAAAATTAGAGACCCTATATTAGGAATAGACTGGACATTGACGGAAAGTCGGCCATTTTGTGCCAAATCGGAGCAATCCCCTTAGAACGTAATGCTTTTTTCTTCGCGATTGACAATTTACTATACAACATAAATGGAAGAAAATTGTATTAAATTTCTTCTGAAAGCAATGCAGACTATAAATATATAATTTTTTCGTCTTAGGAAAAAAGAATTTGAAGAAAAACTATTTTTTTTTTTTTTTTTTTTTTTTTTACTTTCTGTAAGATAAGGTTACTTTTTCAATTCCGATCAAAAAACAGGGGAATTTTTGTTGTATATTTCTATAATAAGCAAAATATGTTGATTGTGAAAGTAATTCTACCCTATTGCTTCTGAGGACATATGTTATATATTTAAAAAAAGATAGAAAAACTTTAACAAAAATATGGTAATCTTAGTTTTTTTTATCTAGTAATTGATGAAGAAATGTAAAACTATGGCAGTAGAAACGAAATTATTTTATAAAAATATTTACGTAATATTTTTACAAGCTAAAAATACATATTTTATTTATTTCAAATACGCGTTATTATTAATAATGACATAGTTATTTATTTTTGTAAAAATATTAACCAATAAGTAAAAATAAAAATTTAATTAATAATAATTTGTAAAATTATTAACTAATATTTTTAGAAATTGAATTTATATATATATATAACCCTTTTATAGTATATATTTTACTTCATAAAATATTTAAGAAAGGCAAAATGCTGGAGTGGGAATCGCACCTTCTTTAAAATAGAAAATAAATAAATAAATAAATAAAAAATAAAAATCTTTTTTCAAGGTGGGAAAAGGGTTGCGCTACATAATATATACCATAACATACGATATTTCTAGACTAACCTGGACAACTGCTTTGGACAGCTGAGTTTTTGTCCTCATTTCAAAAGCTGCTTATCTGAAGTATTAGCAGTTGTCCTGGCATTTAAAATGGTCTGTAAAATGCATTCACACCGAGCTTAACTTGAACACGAATGCTCTCATAGTTAAATAAAGAAACTCTTCATGTAAATTCTAGAAAGAAAATAGTTAAAGTTAACATCTAATACACTTTTTTGTAGGTTAATGAACTAATTTTGATTTTTATGAATCAATACAAATAGCTTTTAAATTACTTTTGCAAAAGTAAATAAATAAATAAAGGATTTCTTCAAATAAACGAGTAAAAGCCTAGGTTGAGAAACATAATTAAAATAAAAAATAATTGTTACAACTGTTCATAGTAATTATAATTTGATTGTAATCGTTATGTTTACTGCTTTTAATCCTAATTCTGGCAGCTAAAAAAAGCAAAATAAAAAATAATTACGGTTTGTTTTTCATAGTTGTAAACAAATCCGAAGGATTGTTAGTACCCGCCCGTTTTTCCTCACCAGTCTTTTTTTTTTTTTTTTTTAAAGTATTTTTCTTCTTAATTCATCGTAAATACATTTGAAGAGAATTACCCTAAAAATTAAGTGGTGTGGAAAAAGAAAGTGGCGGTACTAACAATCCTTCGGTTTAGGTTGGCAGCTCTGCTTTTCCCTTATATATATATATATTCCCTTTAATTTAACTTTTCTTTGGTTTCTACGTATTACTTAGCTGTCATTTTGGGAACATTTTTGATTTTGATGAAAGAATCAACGTATCAAGATCAGCGGAATTCAGTGGGGGGAGGAGGAAGGGAGAATCCTGTAATTTTGAAAAATAACCATTTATACGACAAATGGATTTGCTTTTTCTTTTTTTTTTTAGATTTATGTGAACATTATCAGTAAATAAAATGAAAAAACAAACAAATAAGCAAAATTATCTGTCATTGAAAGTTCATCGTCCATTAGAGAAACTTTTCTAGACCCTAACGTGAATTTATTTACCTCAGATTTTTGAGTTACGAAAATAAATAACATCACATAGCCTAAACGTCAGTCGTTGCCTCCATGTGCAGACTCAAAGGTTTTGGGTTCTGTCTGGCCGTATATCTCGCGATAGCGGCCGCAAAAATCATTCTATTGACTTGCAATTTGATACACATGTTCATTAACCACATAGAAACAGCTGTATAGTTTTTGGTGTGTATTCTATTTGCAGTTCGTGTACAGGGGCACACTAAAGTTTTTCTTATCATTACAGCCTATGGACCGAATTTGTGTATGCCGTAATAGCAGGCGCAAAAACCCTTGGATTGACTTGAAAATTGGTACACATGTTCAGGCGCTATACAGAAATAGCTGTATAGATTTTAGTGCCTATATATTTTTATGAATTGTGTACAGGGACACACCAAAGTTTTTCTTATCATTACGGCCTATGAGAAGGATTTCATTTAAATTCATTTTAACATAGTTACACTGAATTAACAAAATTAAATTAACATGCATTATTGAGATGTTTAAAAGCATGTTTCCTGTAGAAAAGGTTGCTTAGACTTAAAATTAATGTACAGGACCTCACAAAAGTGTTTCGACAATGTCACGTAATCATCCAAATTATGTCAAATTTTGGATAATCATTCATGAGCTACATAGAATAAGTTGTATAGTTTTAATTGGTTTATATAATGTTTATGGTTCATTGGTAAGGACGCAGAAAAGAATTTCGTGACATTAGAGCCTATGACCAGATTTTCATCAAGCTCATTTTAACACGTTTATGTTGTTTTCAATAAGATAGATTTAACATACATTATTAAGATGCTTGAAAGCATGTTTGCTCTAGAAAAAAAGGTATGTATAGACTAAATTATTTAGAGGATCACACAAAAGAATTCCGATGACATTCTGTAATCATCTAGTAATATCAAATTCGGTTCAGTATTAATCAGTTCTAATGAATTAGTTTATATTTTTAATTTGTGTGTAACTAGTGTGGCTCGTGTACAGGGACGCTCAAAAGAATTTTCTACTATTACGATCTATGTACTGTATTTCTTATAAGTGCATTTTAGCATGATTACACTCCATTAAACTTTATTAAATAAACAAACATTAATAGAATGTTAAAAAGCAAGGTATCTTTGAAAAATAGTCGGCATAGAATAGGTAATTAGTTTACAGGGCTACACAAAATAATTCCGATAATTTAAGCAATCATTTTGCATGAAATTCGGTACAAGTGTTTGAGTTAAAAGGAATTAACACAAGACCATGAGTTACAACACATAAACAGACGGATACAACGGGGGTTGAAGGGGTGGTAGCCGCCCCCCTCATAATCATAACTATTTATGTAGTGAGTTAATCATATATATAATTATTTTAAGTACTATATAATAAGCAAAAATGATTTGCCGAGTAATGAATGATATAAATAGGACGTTGAGGCTCCTGATCTGCAGACCCACTTGTTTAAAATCCCAGGAAAAAAAAAAAAAAAAAAAAAAGTTGATATATTCTTCTCTCTCCCTCTCTCTCTTTTTCTTTTTCTTGTGTAATCTTACACTAGATTTAAAATAAATGATTTCCAGTAGTTTTTCCATTGAAATTTTTAACAGTGTAGACTGTAGAGTAGAGGTCTGCACGGGCCGGAATTTCAAAGGCCCGGCCCGGCCCGTTATTATGAAGTCGAAAAATGCGGCCCCGGCCCGGCCCGTTTGTTTTTTAACGGTTTATGGCCCGGCCCGGCCCGGACAAAAAAGGATTAAACCAGGCCCGATCCGGCCCGGCCCGATTCAAAAATATGTAAAATAACAAAAAACGAATGCCTTTTTATGAAAAAGATTTTTAGTATGTGTTTTGCAGAGGTTTTATATAACCAAACAATAGTACGTTCTTTAACAAAACTGCTGAAATTTTACAAGAGAATTGTATATAAACAGAAATTCACTATTATAGACAAGGCACAAAGACAAACAGAAAGTCAAATCGAAAATATTAGCATTCGTCAAACAATATAGGAAGGTATTTAAAAGGGTTAATACTACTGAAAATGCACTTTCAACCATTTCCTCTTATATACCATAATGTATCCGAATCTTTCATGTGCTCCGGTAAACAAAACTTTAATGTTAATTCAACCATATTCAATAGAAAAGTTGCTTTTGCCACTGATAAAAATGATGCTACTTTCGTCCACTGGAGAAAAGGAAAAGGAGCCTTAGAGAAAAAGTTACAGCGGAAAGGTTTTTTATAACCTTTATACCACCTAAACTCAACAGATCATAAGAAACAAACCCTTATACACAGTAATGTATCTAATTTCTTTTGTTATGTACATGTACGCAAACTGGCAAACTGGTTTTGACATGCATACTATTTTGAATAGGAAACCATCTAATATTACTTTAAATAAAGTATATTAATTTCGAGGCATGCTAAAAATATTTGCGAAAAATCAGATTTCTGACAGACAGACTGTTAGACAATTAAATTGACGTTACAGACACTTTTTTAACAAAATAGAACTTTATGTGACATACAAACCTGTAAAATTACGTAAAATAAATGACTGAAGAAATATTTTAACATTTTCCTTTTTCGTTGATTAACGAGGAAACCAGAAAAAGATTCGGGCCGGCACGGCCTGGAGAAAATTTCATTGAGGCCCGGCCCGGCCTGAATATACACAAAAAAAACTGAGCCCGGCCCGGCCCTGAAAAAAAATTTTAAGCCCGAGCCCGGCCCTGCCCGAGAGCAAATTCAAAATTCGGCCCGAATCCGGCCCGTGCAGACCTCTACTGTAGAGTACCTTCCTCTTATGCACGCCTGCTTGAAGGTTAAAACTGAATTGATTGCCGACGGTTTGAGACTCACCACTAGGTCCGGAGATATGCCTACACAATTTTAATTTTCCACGAAGGGTATGGCTCTCCCACTTTGGTGACCCAGAGGTAAAAAAGATTCAGTTTAGGAGGGGAGAGATGTTTAGCAGTTTGTTTTGTGGCGCAGTTCTATATTTTTGTGCAGCAATTAAGAAATAATTTTAACCGTCATATTTTCAATAATATTAATCAGATTTTTTTTAAAAGTATTCTTGATAAAGTGGAAAACAAAGATCAAATTTTTATTTAGTATAATTTCATTCATTCAGCGTAATATATGATGAAAAGGCTTACGCTTTATCAAGCGAATTTAGAACTTAATATCTTTCGCACTTTCAACAAAACTTTGAACAACCCCCTCCCCCATTTCATAGATGCCTCCTTATATTTGATTCCATCTATTTATAGCGGATCTTTTACGTTCCTCCGAAAAATTTCTGAATGACATTTCTGGGTAATGCTTCCTTTGTATCCTGTTTAGGGCGCTAAAAAGTTTCTAGAAGAGGCGAAAATGAGAACGCGTACAAAGTTTTATAATATACTGTCCGTTAACTCCCTAATTTATCTTTGTTAAAGTTGTTCGCTAAGTTTTATCAGTTGACTATAGAAATAACTTAGCGTAAGTGACCAAATGCATGAAAATGTGGATGTGAAAAAGATAAGTCACAGAAGTAAACATTTTTTTTGTATTGAATGCAGTGATGCAGCTGCCTGCTATTTAAAATATATGTGGTGCGTCCTTCTCTCACTCCTAGGTACAGGTAGCAAACGGTAGGTGCGGACTCCTTGTGCGTGTGTGTACCGTAGCACAGGTGGATCAAAGATGGCCCCCGTGCTATGGAGGCAGTGCAACCCCACGTGTTGCGAAGGGATGCTACGCATGCGTGGCTCCCGACGATCGATGATTCTCTAGATGGGTCCCGTTTCACGAAAAGAGACAAAAGTTCGTCGCTCTTCAAGGTCTCCTGTTTGCATCAAAGTTTTCTCCTCGCTTCTTTATTCAGCTGGGATACGGAAGCGGGACTTTTTATTTTTTCCAACTAAATTTGGAATTTGCTTAAAATTTCCAACATAACTCTCTTCAAGAAAAGTTTTATCCCAAGTCTTTGCCTCAGTGATGCTAGAAAAATACTTGAATTAAAAATTTTTCCTAAATTGTACTAACTTTTTAGGAAAGAATGATAACATTCATAAAATACTAGTTTTATTTATTTATTGGTGATAAATTAATATTTTTAATTTATATAATTTAGGGTTGTTCCTTATTCTGCAGATGAGAGAGTTTAAATTACTATTATAGATGTAAAAATATAACATTATAATTACACAAGATCTTAAAATTACTTTCACTCTATTTTTTCAAGCTAAAAAAGAGTTAAAATGTGATGCGAAGAGTGAGACATCAACGACGATTTGAATTGCGAGGAACTGAAGTAATTTTAAGATTTTCAAAGCGATAGCATTAAATAAATAAATAAAATTAAAATTGAAAATAAAAAATTGAAATTACTGTTATACATATATATGGTAAAGGTATCTATTATCTGTATTAAATAAAGTGGATATTTATTACAGATTTTTAATGATTAATTCTTGTATGTAATCACTTCTGGAAAAAAGATTCTTTTGACATTTGTTTCACCAACAGCCTCATTTAAAAAACTCCGGAAAAGAGAGCAATTACAGAATATAATAAAACTTATTACTTTAGATTCTACAATTGTGTATAGGGCACACAGGCATTAGAACTTTCTTACATGACTGACGCTTGCTAATTTTTTCGGTGCTTATAAGTTTTACCAGCACATTTCTCTCCTGTCGGTCAATTTGACACCCCTCCAAGCCTTTGGACTCGTCCTCACTGCTAGTTTTAGGCAACGTGGTTACACTATATTTGGCATCCCATTGCGCAATAGGTCTTGCGTTGGCTATATTCGACTAAACGGCCTGTGTGTGTATTTGTCTTCTGAAACGGTGAGTGTATTGAAGTTTTAAGGGTTTTTCTCGGTGGAGGACAGACGATAAGCATGTGTACTAGGGTGGGCCGAAAAATGGATATTTTTATAAGCAAAAAAAAAAGCAAGCTAATAGCAAAAAAAAAGTTATACTTTGGCATCCTCAATTTGGGAAAAATAATTAAAAAATTAAATATTCATTTCGCGCATGACCTTCAAAGTTCGAAAAAATGATGAAGAAAGGTCAAATTTCAATTTTTTTTTTTAATTTAAGTACAAAGATTATTACTTTTTGTTCTAATACCTTTCAAATGCTTCCTTTTAACATTATTTCCATGTGTCTTTAAAAAAACTTACATTATTTTACAGTTTTTCTGATTGCGTAACCGTAAAGTTTCGTAAAATTAATCAAAATTTGACCTTTTTTTTATTGTTTTTTAAATAACACATCTAGCTAGTTGGAAAACCTAATAAATAGAATATTTCGTTACATATGTAGGCATTCCTACCTTTATAGTTAATAAAAGCACGTGATAGTAACAGATAGTACCTAACAAATCGTCACACTTGATGACACCGTATCATCCACCGAACCACGCGAATTCTCCTTTCAATTTCATTCTCCATTCTCATTCTGATATATATCAGTCTGTTGTCAGCAAGCAGTGTCATAAGATCATTACGTTTTAGTTTTATCATATTTAATTAGGTTTATGTTAAAATAATATGTTAAATAGTGAGTTTACAGTAGTGCTTTAAAAACTATGTGGTGTTGTATTTGTGTTATTTTACCCTTACCGTCATTAGTAATGGCGGCTACCAGACAATCCTTTACGTATTCGTTTTTACTTTTATTTACTTATTTATTTATTTTTGGTGGGGGCTTACCAATAAAAGAACGGGATACGAACATTTTTCCAATATATAAGGATAAACTTTTATGTTGTTTCAATAAAAGGTAGAGATTGTCTTTATATTCTGAGAAAATGTCTGCATTTTTTACTATTGCCGATTGAGTTAGTTCACAAATACAGGAGTTATACCGAAAAGCTTCAATACCAACTGTGTCCATACTAGAATAGTACAATTAATAAAAGACTATCATGATCCATGCTTCAATTAAGAAAATCTTATAACAGAGACAAAGCTGAAAGAAGGGGGGGGGGAAAGCAAAAAAAAAACGGGTGAATGCTTCATTGCTGATGCTAAATCAAAGTTTTTGGATGTTACAGCATATAAAAGCACAATCACTTTTTTTTTTTTGCTTTCATTGGGAAAAAAATGTGATTGTGCTTTTACACAATCACTTTGTGTCTGCTTTTACACAATCACTTTGTGTCTGCTTTTACACAATCACTTTGTGTCTGTTCTGTAAATACTGATTGCAAATGTGAAAAAGAGAAAAAATTCTCGTATCGAACTAACATTTTTGTATGACCAACGAAATACTAGAAACACTAACATTAGTATTCTAGACAGGAAAAAAATATAAAGGCTGAGATAGAAGGAACTTAGAAACTTATTACATCAATATTGAAAAATAAAAAGGGGGTTAATTAGTTCTTCCGACGATTCAGTTGTAAATGTACATATTAAGAAGTCATTTAAAGAAACAAAAGAAGGTGACGTACCTGTTGCTTCGACATCTAAAACTCAAATGAAAATTATGTTATTTGCTACCACTGTAATGAGTGACATGTTTAGAACTTTTGACAGGAAAATAGCTGTTCTATTGCGTTTGTCGTTCTAAAAGATGTTGGACTGATTATGGACGAAATTTTTAATAACCATGAGAACTTGTTATTGACCATAGCAGTGGAGCATATAAGGAAGTTAGCCTACAAAAGAATACTCAAGGTAAGAGATCAACCGTCAGGACACACTTCTGGATCTATAAGAGAATTCTTCCACTAATATTAAGTTTTGAAATTTCGAACTATGAAGTACTAATCAGTTGGTCAACGTGTTCACTTTCTCTTTCCCTATGCCTCCAATGAAGGAAAATGTAACAAACGAGGATCTTTTGTCATTTCTAGACTAAACAATTGCCAAAATTTAAAATAATAAAATTCTGTTGAAAGGATTGTGAAGCTGGTCAATGAATCTGCAGAAAAGGTATTTGGGGAAGACTCAAGAGATGGATTTATAATAACAAATTTAGACTCGCGATTATCAATGCTAAAACTGAGTAATAAATCCAACTTCCAACCTTAATCCAAAAATAGAAACCTGTTTAAAATCACATAATAAATGCAAATGTAAATGCACTATAAATATGTAAATATTGTAAATAACTGCCCATCATGGTTGGTTGGATGGTAAGAGCAGGGTAAAACTCGAAGTGCAACCATCTCACCGTGGTCAGGTCTGGGTTGTTAATGTAATAAATCATTGCATAAAAGTGTAAAACTGGACTACAAAAATGAGACCGCATTTTGTAAAAAAAAAAAGCTAAAAAATTCAAATTTTGATTAATTTCACGAAACTTTGCGACTTATGCGCGATCTAATAACTGTAAAATAATATAAGTATTTTTTAGAAAATATGGAAAAAGTGTTAAAAGGAAGCATTTGCAAAATGTATTAGCAAAAAAATTACTAATAATATTTTTATTTCAATAAAAATTTTTCTAATTTTATCTTTTTTCATCATTTTTTCGAACTTTGAAGGACATGCGCGAACTAAAGATATCAATATGTTTTTTTCCCCAAATTCAGGATGCCAAAGTACAACTTTTTTTCTCTATTAGAAATCGCTTATCTGAAATATCCATTTTTCGGCCCACCCTAAAGTGTACATGTTTCTTGGAATGGTGGTTGGATTGATGCTTTATGAGAACTGTCTTAGATAACAGGTAATAGACTTATCCATCAGTAAATATTTTCCCTTTCAAATATTTTAAACTTATATAGTTGTTTTCACTAAATATTGTCATGTCCTGGCCTGCCTAGCACTATTGGCATTGGTTCATTCACTTGCCTCCTTGATGATACGTAGGTTGGTGCTACTTTGGGACACGTGAATATTTCCGTCCCGCTTTGTAATTCCCTCATCCTGCTAATGAATTGGACTGTCACACTCTATGAGGGTCCTTTTGTAAAATAACTGGGGTGTGCTATAACCTAAATAAACGAGCCGTGTAAATGCATGTCTCCTAAAAGGGCGGTGTATTAAAACTCTATGGGGATGTCTCGAAGAATGTCGTGCGATAAGCTTCGCTACCATTGGATGCATTACATTTTTCAGTTTTACAAATTATTAAATGTATAGCCCCTTCGCAGTATATATTACCATATATTTGCATTGCAGACAATGGTTCATATATTTTAGTATTTTTGCGTCATTGGGGGCGGAAGAATATTCTCATATTCACTGAAAATTAACAAAGTTCCGACTCTTTCGGTATTTGATTGCCAAAATTATATGACCTTTTTTCCCTGCAAAATATCGTATTACAGTATCATTTCATCGCTGTTTGGGGGCGGTGGGTGTCTATTTTAGATTTATATGAATATTGCAGTATTAATTAATTTTTACAAGTATTTAGTATTTTAATGTTTATTCTTGAGATTAGGTGATTATTTCACAATAAAAGTAAACAAAATTCACAATAAAATAAAACTAACATATATATATATATATATTTAATGTCTGGTTGCTGGAATATGCAATTTTCTTTTTGTCTATTAATGAAATATGTATGATTTAGTTCATATAAAGTTGGTTTATAAGTATCAATATTAATAATATTTTTTTTCACCTAATAATATAAAACAATTTTTTATCTTAACTTGATCTTTCTTGTGCTCAAAAATAAGAATATCATGCTATAATTTAGACCTGTCTAGAAACACCGTGAAAGCTAGTCACATTTCATGTTGTAGAAAATTTGCAACTATTTTTGTTTTTACTAACACTGTTGGAAAAAGCAGACAAGTTTTAAGTTTTTTGATTTGAACAATAAATTATTATCCAATAATTAATGTCATTGCATTGTTTAGACATTCTTAACTGCATACATGAAATGTTTTTTACTCTATTAATAAATTTTGTTCAAATTTTTGACTTTTAATTTAAAAATACTTCTTGGTGTACACTGGGACACTGATCTATTATACCCTAATGTAAATAGATTTTCGAGTATCAAAATTTAAAATTAAATTATTTGTGTAAAGGGATTTTAATGAAGTTTTGTTTAAATAAAATATTTTCAGTACCGTTTAAATGACGTTTAAAACATGCATTTAACAGCCTATTAAACTGCTGACTACTATTATATTACTGTTAAATATATTTTAATGACTTGTTATCTAAATACATTATATTTTGAATATTTTTGGTAAGTATATGAAAAGACTTTTGCCAGGGTACAATTTTATTTTCGATGATGAGACAACATATTCAACTGTCCTTGCCATTGTTAAAATGAAATTATCAAAACCTATGATTTGTGGAGGGACAAAAAGAACAATGACGCAATTATCATTTCCTGTAGACTTCCGATGTTATTCCGCAATAAAATGAACTTTTGAAAGCATTTTGTTATCCTTTACTGTTTAATTTATCTTTCTTTATTATTTTCAATTTATCAAACCTTATATTTTAATCACATTAAAACTGAGACAGATAATACATATTAAAAATATACACTTTAAAATATTAAAAACACAAAAACATAAATTTAAACGTTTCGAGCCTATTACAGGCTCCTCATCAGTATAAACATCAAGTGCAAATGATGAGATGAACAACAGACTTTATGTGAGTACAACGTATTCATCAGGAACTGCGCATGCCTCATTAAGTGGAGAAAAATGTTGATTTGTGTACCAGCCCTCCAGGAAAATTCTTGAGTGATAATTTAAACAATTAGATACGATTATTTTAGTATTGTTAAAATCAGGTAAATGGTCAGTTTCTATGGCATGTTGTACTATTTTTGAATATATATCACGGTTTTTGAAATTTGTTTTATGTTCCTTAATTCGAGTCCTTAATTTTACTACGAGACGTAATGATTTTTAAATATTTTATCAAACCTTATTTTGCAAAGAATTTTTCAACTCTTAAATGTGTTTCATTATTATAACTATTTTTAATTCTTGCCATTTAAAAACTGCTTTCGTATCTTCTGTGTGTAATATCTAGATCTGTATTTATAATAATGTGTTGTCATGATATAGCTGATTTTGTATGGGGATATTTACTCATTGTCCCAGTGTACCTCATTCCCTGTCCCATTGTTTCCCACGGGACAGCTTAAGTACTTTTTTTTTTTTTTTTAATTTACTTAGTTTGAAAAAAATACATAATAAGTAACAAAATAAGAAAGAAATTACAATGAGAGCTAAAGGTTGTCAAAATATTGGTATCTGTTTAAAAAAAAAAAATTCCTTCTATTTTCCCACTGTGTCCCCTTCTCCCCTATGTATGTATATACAGTTGAACCTCGAAAATCCGGAATCGGCAGGACTACGGCGATTCCGGATTTTAGAGATTTGTAAAAATCTAATTTATTCCATTATAATAACATCAAAATGCAGTTTTTATGTTAGCGAAAATAAACGACGATCAAATTGACGAATTAATAATAAAACAGGAATGAAAAAACACTTATGTTGAATTAAAATAATATAAAACACAATAAATTAAAATATAATAGATAAGAGAGCAATAAATAATGCCTTAAACTATTTACTCATTAAAAAAAAAATAAAAAATAAAAAATACTCAAATAAAACTATGGAAACTGACAAAGTAATTTTTTTTTAACTCTCCTGTTTTTGTAAAGAATAAAGTCTTTCATTAACAATCAGTTAGCATAAAAATGTCAGATTATGTCCATATTAATGTATTTGGGGTTCAATTAAAAGGATTTTAAACTGCATTCCACAAGAAATGTGGAAATCAGGTGCAGGCAAAATCTTATTTTAAAAATAAAACTGAAATTGGAAAATTGTCCAGATTTTAGAGATTTTCAAAGTTTATGTGAATTTTTGTAAGAGACTAGTAGTGTAAAAAGCACAATTCTGCACCACGGTGGAGGAGCTGAGGAGCCAGAGGAGGAGGGCGGTGTCGCGGTGGAAGATCAGGGGGATGACGTCACGACGAGTTATCGTAGACGAAGGGATGTTGCCTCCGGAAGAATAGAAACTTTTGGAGCGTGGCTATCGGAAGTGTGTAAAGAATTTGTTTACTGGCGCGGTGAGTGAGATGACGTCACGTTTCCGAGGGTTTTCGCGATGAGTCAGAATAAATATAGGCAATATATTTCGAGGACTTGGATTTATTTTCACAATTTTTTGGACTTAGCATTTTTCGCGATGGAAAATATATTTCAGGAAATTTGACTAAATAAAACAAAGGGTTGATGAGTGTTATATAATTAAATACTTAATAATGAGTGGTTTAGACTTTGACCTTAAAAATTTGTGCGTTGCCATCGAGAGAGTATAAATAATTTCCGGTGGGACTTAGATTTATTTTCACAATTTTTTGGACAGCGTTTTTCGCCCTGGAAAATATACTTCGGGGAATGAATATGTTCGATTGAATAAAACAAAGAATGAGTGAAGGTAATGACTTTAAATAAAAGTTTAGACTTTAAAAGTTTAGTGATGCCATTCGGAGATTGTAAAAATAATTTTTACAGAGTTTATAGAAACAAAGAGTTGGATAACTTTAATGCTGCATTCTTCGGAGATTATAAATTTATATTAGGAAATTTTTACAGAACTTATAGAAACAAGATGATTCTAATACTGCATTCTGATTGGTTGAATCGTGATAAAATACTGCATTCAAGTAAATTTTTAGAATTAGGCTGAACCTTTAATAAACATGAATATTTTCGTAACGTAGCATTTTTCGCGATGGAAAATATATTTCGGGGACTTGGAAGTTTTGGTAGAATTAAAACATCAGAGGGATTATATAGGATTGAAAACAATAACATACCTTTAATTAACAGTTAATTTTTAACATACATTAAGGTTAGTGGATGACTATCGGGTAATTCATTTAAAACAAAATATACAGGGTTGTGCACTGAACACTTCAACAAAGTTTTCGTAGATTTTAATTATAAAGTAAGCGATGTGTGTTTCGAAAACACTTCGTCAGGATTGAAAGAGTCGTTAACCGATAAATTTTACATACAATAAATAAGTATACACTATAAATTAAACTTTATATTCTCACTAAATAAGTTTCATATTTATTTAAACTCTGACTTATATTCATTAAAATTTGAACACATATGTAATATTAATTTTAAAAAAATCTCACTTTATAAATGGATACTAAATTTTATAAGCTTTTATTATTAAATAAATTTAACATATAACGAAAGTTTTAAATCAGTTAATAAATTTTATATACAATAAAGTTATATAAACTAAATATAATAAAAACTATTTAAACTAAACTTTATATTCTCACTAAATAAGTTACACATTTAACATTTATTTAAACTCTAACTTACATTCGTTAAAAATTGAACACGTGTGTAATATTAATTAAACAAACAAAATCTCATTTTATAAATGCCTACTAAATTTTATTAACTTTTACTATTAAATAAATTTAACATATAACGAAAGTTTTAAATCAGTTAATTTATATAAACTAAATATAATAAAAAAAATATATAAACTAAACTTTATATTATCACTATGCAAATATTGTTGCATTCGATAAAAACTGAACACGCATGCACTTTAAAAAATGACTATCATTAAATAAAACAAAACAAAACAAACAAAAAAATTGTACACAAAAGTTTAAATCAATCAATAAATTTTATATACAATAAAGAAATATGCATTACAAATTAAACTTTATATAGTATTACTATACAAGTATCATTTATTTGAGTTTAACAAAGTAATATAATTTATACTATCTTAGTTGATTTAAATTAAACAGGTAAATACTTTAAAATTTTAAATAATAATAATATTTAAAAAAAATTACGTTGATTATAAAATTATTTTAAAGTTTATAATTACAAATAAATTATTTCTTGTAAAAAACATTGATATAAACTTTAATAAAAAATAATTAGTTATATTTAAAAACTATCAGTTACTAAAAATTATTTTGTGTTAAACATTTTTACTTAAAATTTCGAGGTAAATATTTAATTTCATAAAACATTCAATGTAACAAACTATCTTAAATGAAAATAAGCAGTTTCCTTAAAACAGATAATACGAGAATGTTCTATGACTCATAGTTATCGCCTTGCAGCGAAAAACCCATGCAGTTAACGCTGATGAATCATGCGTAATAGTAGTAATCATCACTAACGGATATAAAGATTAAGTGAAAATCATTAATAGATACAGTGAATGATTAGGAAAATCCAACAATTTTTATTTTTGGATGTACTGAAAAAGAACTACCCTACATGATTTTAACAGAGCATACTATGCAGTGCATGCAAACGATCATTATCTATCCATCAATTAAACTATATTTTGAAAATTAACTGAATAGAGGTTAATGAAAACAACTTAATAGTGTAGAATGAAATTTACCCTTTATTTAAATTTTGCTATATCACTTATTATTTAAACAATACATCTAAATTAACTAAATAACTTTAAATAACTTGAAATAAAATATGCTGCGATATTGCACCAATTAGATAAAATCAATTTTTGTCTTAATTGTGACATTCAAATAATTTTGAATGAGAGAAAATTTCATTTAATTATTACAAAATTTGAAAAATAATAAACGTTAAAAATGATCGTTTGCATGCATTGCATAGTATGCTCTGTTTAAAAAACCATGTAGGGTAGTTCTTTTTCAGTACATTCAAAAATAAAAATTGTTGAATTTTCCTAATTATTCGCTGTATTTATTAATGATTTTCACTTAATCTTTATATCCGTTAGTGTTGATTACTATTACGCATGATTCATCAGCGTTAACTGTATGAGTTTTTTTTGTTGCATGGCGATAACTATAAGTTATAGAATATTCTCGTATTATCTCTTTTAAGGAAACTTTATTTTTGCTTAAAATAGTTTGATACATTGAATTTTTTATGAAATTTTATATTTACTTCGAAATTTTAAGTAAAAAAGTTTAACACAAAATAGTTTTTAGGAACTGATAGTTTTTAAATATAACTAATTCTTTTTTATTAATGTTTATATATATATATATATATATATATTTTAATAAGAAATAATTTATTTGTAATTATAAACTTTAAAATAATTTTTATAATCAACTTTTTATTATTATTATTATTATTATTTAAAGTTTAAACATATTTACCTGTTTAATTTAAATCAACTAAGATAGCATAAATTATATTACTTCGTTAAACTCAAACAAATGATACTTGTATAGTAATACTGTATGAAGTATAATTTGTAGTTATGTATATAAAATTGATTGATTGATTTAAACTTTTGTGTGTGCATTTTTTTTTTTTTTTTTTAAATAGTCATTTTTTAAAGTGCTTGCGTGTTCAATTTTTATCGAATGCAACAGTATTTGTATAGTTATAGCTTAAATAAATGTTAAATGTGAAACTTTTTTAATGCATAGTGATAATATAAAGTTTAGTTTATATATATTTTTTATTATATTTAGTTTATATAACTTTGTTGTATGCAAAATTTATTAACTGATTTAAAACATTCGTTATATGTTAAATTTATTTAATAGTAAAATCTTATAAATTTTAGTATGCATTTATAAAGTGAGATTTTTTAATTAATATTACATACGTGTTCAATTTTTAACGAGTGTAAGTTAGAGTTTAAATAAATGTTAAATGTGAAACTTATTTACTGAGAATATAAAGTTTAGCTTATATAATTTTTATTATATTTAGTTTATATAACTTTATTGTGTATAAAATTTATTAACTGATTTAAAACTTTCGTTATATGTTAAATTTATTTAATAGTAAAAGCTTATAAAATTTAGTATGCATTTATAAAGTGAGAATTTTTTTTTAAATTAATATTACATATGTATTCAGTTTTTAACGAATGTAAGTCAGAGTTTAAATAAATGCGAAACTTATTTAGTGAGAGTATAAAGTTTAATTTATAGTGTATATTTCTTTATTGTTTATAAAATTTATTGGTTAACGACTCTTCCAATCCGGACGAAGTGTTTTCGAAACACATATCGTTTACTTTATAATTAAAATCTACAAAAACTTTGTTGAAGTGTTCAGTGCACAACCCTGTATATTTTGTTTTAAATGAATTACCTGATAGTCATCCACTAACCTTAATGTATGTTAAAAATTAACTGTTAATTACAGGTATGTTATTGCTTTCAGTCCTATGTAATCTCTCTGATTTTTAATTCTACCAAAACTTCGAAGTCCCCGAAATATATTTTCCATCGCGAAAAATGCTAAGTTCCTAAAATATTCATAAATGTTTATTATATAACACTCATCAACCCTTTGTTTTATTTAGTCAAATTCCCTGAAATATATTTTTCACAATGATGATGTGTTGAAAAAATTGGTATATTTGTAATGAAATGGGGTAATTATATTTTTATGTCTAATTTTATACAGAGTAACTATATTTTTAAAATCTCAACACACATTTCTCTGGAATAATAGTGCTGACTCTAGAATAAAAGGGCCGCCAGGAAGAACTCAATTAAAAGGGCAACCTATTTTCAAAAAGGGCATTTTTTTGCATAATTTACTGTGTTTTATGTTGTCAGTTTTGTGCATGACAAAAGTAATATACTAATTTTACGTGTATATATGTACAGGGTGGTTATAATTAAACTTCCCCTGTAAACAGCATGCTACAGCGCAAACGGGTGAACGGAATGCAACGAAATCTGGTATATAGACTATACACGAGATGCGCTCACAGAATTTCGAAAAAAAAAAATCCAAAATGTCCGCTAGAGGGCGCCTTTTACGGAAAAAACATTAAATTTGACACAATAAACGACCAAAACGGAATACAGAAACAATATAAACAACCCAGAACAAGAATTATGAGTAATAAAATGTAAAACCGGGAAAAGCTGTCAGTTCTAGGGAAAAAATGTCGAGATTTGCATGCTTGCGAAGAAGAGGAAGCTTCTTTCAGAAGACAGTTTTTTTCTCAAACAGCGTACTGTTATTTTTTCTTCACCTTTACTTAATGTGGTTCGACGACAAGGTGATCAGAAATTAGTCAATAAATGTTTCTGTATTCAGTTTTGGTCGTTTATTGTGTTAATTTTTTAATTATTTATTCATTTATTTTGGAAAAGGTGCCCTCTGGTGGACATTTTGGAACTAAAAAAAATTTTTTTCGAAATTCCGTGAGCGCATCCCGTGTATAGTCTATATACCAAATTTCGTTGCATTCCATTCACCCGTTTGCGCTGTATAATGCTGTTTATAGGGGAAGTTTAATTATAACCACCCTGTAGGCTTATGCATTTCTTTTTGAAGTAATGCTGTTCCTTAAATGTTACATATCAGGAAGAAAAGTATCTAAAAGCATCATCTAGACATTTAGATTGTTAGAAAAATCCAGCTGGTACTAAAATGTTTTAAAATAGCATAACGGGTGCTAAATTTTTTTTTTTTTAAGGGCCGTGTCCTATAATGTTTTAAAAGGGTCACTGAATGGAGCACCCTGCCAAATTAGCCCAGAATCTGCACAAAATACTACAGAACACATCTGGGAATCTTCTAGAGCTCTGAGAACCACTGTTCTAAATTATAAAAATTTCCTTGCCCACCCATCAAGGTTGACAAGTATGAGAGTGAACTTCAAGGTATTAAATTGCAGAAAATTAATATCAGGAGTTTCTATTAAAAAGTAATGTTAATGAACCTTACTTAGAAAGTGTAAGTGTTAGAGATTAGGAACATATATATTCCGATTTTCCAAAAAGCTAGCAATATATCACTAATGTTGATAACTCAATTTATATTAATTTGTATAAGCACATAAAACTTTAATAAAAGTTCACATTAAGTATTGCGAACAAACTCCTTATATTGAAAACCAGTTTATCTGAGTACAATTTTTGACTTTAAATTACGTATTATGCAAATATAATTAATCTACTTCAAAGCATTTTAACATATAAAGCTTTCTCTGATATTTGTTGAGCTATTTTCTTTTTTCCTACTCCATTTCTCCTTCTCCACAGGGTGGTCTTGATATCTGGAAGGAGGGGGGGGGGGGGGGGACCGGGGCACAGTGGACCACTTTTACACTCTTAATTGTTTTTCACAAAAGACAGAAAAGCAATGTTCTTGAAAAAAAATAGCAAACAATCTCTAAGCCCTTCTTGATATGTCTTAATTTTTTTATAACAATATTCCCAATACATTATGAATAAAAAAATAAATTGTGAGCACTTACAAAGTGGACCACTGTGCCCCATCACCGGGATACAGTGGACCAGCCTCCTTTGTTTATATTAAATTAATATAAATTCCTTTTTTTTTTTTTTTTTTTTTTTTTTTTTTTTTTTCCTTTCTCTAAAATTAGTTTCTTTACACTATTCTAGTCAAAAGAACACAATTCAAGCATTTTCATGAAATAAAATAACCAAAATGAAATTAAAATAAACAAAAAAGAAATAAAATCTCAGTAAGAAAATTTATTAAGTTAAAACAGGTACTGTTTTTATTCTTTTATTAATATTACATAAATCAAATATTTTTTTTTATTCATTTATTAAGAAATATTATACTGCTATTCAAATATTTAATATTTTTTTAATTATTTTGAGTTATAATTAATTTACATTATATTTGTAGGATATATTTAACTAAAATATATTAAGCTACTTCTTTTGCTTTTCACATGTGATCTCTAAAAACAACAATAATGATAAATTATTCCTACTATTTATTAAATTATATATTATTTTTTCTTTTATTACTGCTATATAAATCAAGTAGTTAATATATTTAGATATTAATAATTATTATACTACTATTCAAATATTTATTTTCAAAAAGTTATTCTTATTTTTATTTATTTTATTATAACATTAAGATGTTTATTATTTTGAGATATTAATACTTTACATTATATTTATATGTATAAATTTAACTAAAACAAATCCAATTTGTACTTTTAAGCACATTAAAAGGTGGTCCACTGTGCCCGGGCCAGAGTAAAACAAATAATAATAAGAAAATAATATATAGACTACAAATATGCTAATATTTTTTAGGAATTTAAAAACAGCCATATCTTGTCTTCCTTTAACAGCTATATAGTATTTATAGTCACTAGTCCAATCTTTATAAAATTAAAAAAATCTTCAATGTGGAAAAATTACTTTGAGCAGCTCAAAACATAAAAACTGCTCAAAATGGTTACCTTACTATTTTCCATGTTTTTTTTTTTTTTTTGGCTGCATACTAGTACCATGCTGCCATACATGAGTATCCATATGAACTAAAAGAGTTGAATATTAAAAGTCCTTCCGGCTTATTCGGAAGGGTAGGTTAATTTCTTTTTTCTTATCAAGTAGCCGTCATTTTGTTTCAAAATGGCGGCTACAAAATATTAATGGACTTGGTAGAAATATTAATGTAGGCTATGCACATATGGAGTTTTAAGCAAATCGGCTCATAAATACCTTTTTATGTGAATTTAAAATTTTCAAGTGGCCGGCGCTTGGAAAATGGTGGGTTAAGTTGACAAATATATCAAATGCATTTGTGAGATAAGTCTACTGTACACATATAGTTCAAATAAATTCAAAATCTCAAAAGTCACCGTGTTGAAAAATTAAGTTGCTGCCATTTGGATCAAAATGGCAGTGAGAAAGTTGCTCATCTAAAATATCGTTGCAAATTTGAATTTTTTTTTTTTTTTTTGGTAGAAATTCTTTCAAAGAGGCTTAGTAAGTTGATAAAATGTTAGTTTTCTGCATTTCTAATTTGTTTTAGCATTAAAATAGCCTAATTTTCCCTTAAAAACGCATTAAAAATATCCAATAAGGTAGGTAATGGATTTGGCGCCAAATTTGACGACTTTTTGGCGAGAAAATACTTATTATCGATATACCAAAGATAGACGCAATAACGTGATTGGTTCACGAGTTACGTGAAATTTCTAGATTTCTGTTATTTGAAGTGAATGATAAATCCATTTTTCAACTTTAATTTTATTGATTAAGTATTTCAAAAGTTACCGTGATAACAAATTTTCAAGTGGCCGCCACTTGGAAACAATACAGTGGAACAAGTTGCCCAGCAAACACATCCAAGATATTTGAAGCATAGGCTCACTGTCCAACTGTGGTTCAAATCAGTACCGTGTTTCAAAAGTTATTATTATGGCAAATTTTCAAGTGGTAGTCTAAGTGGCTGCGACTTGAAAACAAAGTAGCGAAACAACTTGCCCAGCAAAATCGTCCAATATATTTGTATGATAAGTTCATTGTCCAGTTCTAGTTTAAATTAAATCGGTATTTCAAAAATTATCGTCATAAGAAATTTTCATGTGGCACCACTTGGTAAAAAAGCGGAGTGAGATGCCCAGCGAACTTATCTGAGATATTTGAATGATAAATCCACTATCCAAATTTGATACGAATTGATTCAGTATTACTAAAGTTACCATAATGACAAATTTTCAAGTGGCCGCCACTTGGAAATAAAATTGCGGATCAAATCACCAAGTGAACTTATCTTAGATATTTTAACCATAAGTTCACCATCCAACTTTTATTTGGATTAGTTAAGTATATTAAAAGTTATCGTGATGCCATATTTTCAAGTAGCAGTGTGATTTCAAGACGCTGCAACATAGAAACAAGATGTCGGGACAAGTTGCCCAGTGAACACGTTCAAGACAATTATATGATATCACTGTCCAAATTTGGTTCAGTTTGGAGTATTATTTCAGAAGTTATCGTGATTTTAAATTTTCAAGAGGGAGCCTGATTTGAAGTGGCCCGCTTAGCATAAGATATCCGGTACTTTCCAAAAAATGGCGGTTAAAGTTCATTAATCAACTTGGTTGAGACCCTTATATGGTCTATGTATACATCAAAATTCAAACAAATTCGGAATACGCTTTTTACAATGTGAATTTGAAATTTTCATGTGGTCTCCACTTGAAATCAAAATGGCGAAGCAACTTGGTTAAAAACCTCATCCAAGATATATATAAAATACGTTAAGATACTGACCAAATTTGGTTCGATTTGGAGTATTATTTTAGAAGTTATTATGATTTTAAATTTTCCAAGTGGCATCCTGATTTCAAGTGGCACCGCTTAACTTAAGATATCTGCCACTTTATTAAAAATGGCGGATATAGTTCATTAATAAACTTCATTGAGATCCTTATGTGGTCTGTATTTACATCAAAATATAAACAAATTCGGAATACGCTTTTTACAATGTGAATTTGAAATTTTCAGGTGGTCTCGACTTGAAATCAAACTGGCGGAGCAACTTGGTTAACAAACTCATCTAAGATATTTATAAAATAAATTACGACACTGTCCAAATTTGGTTCGATTTGGAGTATTATTTCGGAAGTTATAGTGATTTTAAATTTTCAAGTGGTAGCCTGATTTCAAGTGGCCCCACTTAACTTTAAATATCTGCCACTTTATTAAAAATGGCGGATAAACTTCATTGAGACCTATATGTGGCCTGTATTTACATCAAAATTCAAGCAAATCGTGCTTTAAATCTGCTTTTTACATTGTGGGTTTGAAATTTTCAAGTGGCTGCCACTTAAAAACAAAAAGTCGGAGCAACTTGGTTAACGAACTCATCCAAGATATTTATAAGATCAGTTCACTGTCCAAATTTGGTTTGATTTGGAGTATTATTTTGGGAGTTATCGGGATGACAAAATTTTCATTATAGATAGATAGATAGATAAACGAAGTGATTGCAATAGGTCGATTTCTAAAGAAATCAACCTAAAAGAAATCAACCTAATAGATTTAAATAGGGGTGGTCCACTGTGCCCCGTCCTCCCCTACATTAAGGGTAAACAATATCTGATTTATGATTTGGTGACAATAAACTTATTCAAAAGTGAAAATACAAAATGATCCACTTCAAATTGAAATTATACTTTTATTCATAATTTTAAACATTAATTTAAAGGAAATTTCGAGATTCTTCTGGAAACGTTATAATAACGTTTTTAATTTTTATAATTAGTTTTGGAATCTTTCTACTTAATAAAGTTTGTATTAAATCAAGGATAGAGCTAAGCGAATGATTGATACCACTATTACCTTAAAGTATGTTTTATAGTCTGTCTGAAGGAAAATAATTTTCCTTTTATAATAAGGTGTAAAAGACTATTATAACAGATAATAGTAGTATGAATCATTCGCCTAACACGATCTCTGTAAATAATGAGTTAACAATAATAAAAGGTAATTTTAACATTATATTTATACCACGCAGAACATTTATAGCCTAAACATTAAATTTCAGTCACGTGACAAAATAATTTGTAATTAATATTATTGCAAGCTTTGATCTTCTAATATGAAATGAATTATGTAAATTGTTGTATAAACTATTCATTAAATTAATTCAGTGAACTGTTGCTACGAATTCTTAAAGTGTGTATATTTAGGATTCCGCTTGTGATAACAAAGTGTGTGCATGTGCTTTCAAATAAATGCTGAAGCAAAATTTTATTGTGCTTAGTATTCTATGAGAAATATTCTTATAAAATTGCTAAATATACGCAGTACAGCCCGCTTTATAAAACAACAATAATCCTAATATGTATATCACATAATAATATAATTACATAATATAACAATAAATCTTATATTTTTCGTTATATTTTCCATAACAAGTATGCTGAAATTTTGCATGAATACATACTAATTTAAAGCTCCTGGCAATAACAGCAGTCTTGAAGTTGCCATATATATATACACCAAGTAAATGATAGTGAACGTAAAAAATTCAGAATTCCCAAAATTTCTGCTTAATCACGCTCATCTGATAGTCAATTGGTTAGCTGTCTGGCTTTCAGTTGTCAGATGCTGCGTTTGAATCCCAGTTCAGGCAGAAATGTTCATAGTGGTTCGAAATCCACTTTAAGACGTAAGTCCGGTCTAATGAGTCTTAATGGGCAAAAGATTACTGTAGAGCGACACTCTAAACACTGGCTTTGTTTAATCACTGATACAAGAAGCTATAGGACAAAATTAGCCGTGGCCACTTACTGCTAAGAAATGGTCATTAGCAAATTTGCAGTGGTGACCACAACAGTGGCCACTTTCTGTCTGTTTGCTGCATTGTTTAAAAAATATCTATTTGTCGGTTTCCTACCGTTGATTTGTTAATTTGGGCTGAAATCTGTTTTCAGAGGCTTCCCCTGATTTCAGGGTTTTTAATCCAACCCATCCGTATTTTCATATTTCCTACAAAGTTATCTTTTGTTTTCATTGGTTATTCATTTGTCATCCAAGTGATTTGAGAACAAATTGTATATTTTTATTGATTTGCGCTTTGCGGACACAAGATACAAAAAGATTGAGGATTTCTCGTCTGAAAAATTTGAATATCATTTTATATTCCTTTTTTTTTTTTTGTAAGGCTCTAATTCTCAGGTTTTTTATTTTTGAGCCACAACCCCCTTCCCCTCCCCCCAACACACACACACACACACCGGTATATTGAGGTGTATATTACTTTCGAAGAAAGTTCTAGCCTTTATTCAATAAAAATTTACAGTTGCTACAATCTATTTACCACATTAGCATTTCATTTCAAAATTAAAAGATTATTACAGCTTTTAAAATCAACGTATTTATTCTTCTACTCTACTTTATAAAATCCTGTTGAGCTCCGGTCTACTCTGCAGCACCATATTCATTCTGTTTATATGCGATTTCATTTGTCTTATTTTTACACAGAGCTTAGTATATGAAAATTTGTGTTTTTTGAATAATGAAAAATTTTTAAAGTTACACAACTCAAAAGTGGTAATTTTGAATTTATGTTTTTGAAAAATGTGTATAAAGTGCCTTAACGTGAACAAAAGGGGCCATATCTCTATCTCGAAAATTAGCCACCTGAAGGACAGTTGTGTTAGTTTTATGTCAATGCTATATTGCTATCTTTATGTTGATTTTTCCCAAATACTGCTTTTTTGAGTTGTGTCACATTTCTTGACGAAATGAGATATATTATTCTTGACATCGAGTAACCAGTAATACTAAAAAGTGGCCACTAAGAAAATTGAAACTACTGGCCACTGACCAAATTTCATATTTTCCCCCATTAAATCAATCAGTTATCATATTTTTAATTTTATAAATTTATCTAAAAAGTATTTTTAAAATTCAATTACACCATTAAGTTCAGTTAAAGACAATTAACTGGGGAAACAATTTTCAAAATAATTTGAAAGTTATATAGTTTGACTAGTATTTAACAGTATAATACTTGTTGCTTTGCTTTCTGGATATTACTAGTCAGCTACCAATGGAATTGCCTCTTAATAGTATTTATAATTTTATCAATACTAGCATATTTATTTTATTGTTTTAATTATATATAGCTACTGATCATTTGGCCAATAAAAGAAACTGTTTTTTATGGCCACATGCCACTAACGAATTTTCCCAGTTTTCCTCTTTAGAAAAATCGCGAAAATGTTTTAATTTTGAAATTTTTCCGCTTGTAAATTGATGAATTTACTTTCATCCTATTGTTCACAAAAATGCTCTAGAATAGCATTTAAGCCCATTCTCTTCAAATGTTTACCATCTAGAAATTTGGGCGAATGTTGTTGTTGTTTTATTTTTTTTATAATTTATGCAAATACTCATTTGTGGTTCATGTTATACCCACACTACTCGAATTTGATCTGAAGTGCATTAGAATGATAGTGATAAATGAGGTGAGGGCGATGATCTACATGATAAAATCTTGTTCTTTATTAACAGTTCTTTATCAGCTCGTTTTGGCAGCGATATTTAAAGGTTAATCGTTGAAAATAAATGAGTTGTAGCTTCGACCATAATTACGGTAACCTCTTTAAGTACTTTTTGGAATATCTTCCTTTTTCCGAGTATTTGCTCAAATAAAGAAAAAATTAAAAAAGTTTATAGTGCGAGCTTAAAAAAAAAAAAAAAAAAAAAAAAAAAACCAGAGACAAGACAATTTAATTTATATTTAATCTTGTGTATAACATTATAAAAGAAATTTTATTGTTACAGCCAAGAATTTATAAGTGCAATTAAAGTATATACTGTCACGTAAGAATAGAAAAGTGAAAATGATGCCTGTATCAATCAATTATGTATTGGTGTAGATGTTAAAGACGATTAACAACGCGAGGATTTTAGGCCTGATTGTCTGAGGGTCTTTCTCAGGAGCCCTAGTCCATAGTCACGCGAGTTTTGGAGAAAATTACCAAAAACTCCGAATAACTAATTCGATAAGCGCGACCTGGGTTCCAATTCAGCATACCTTCCTTTTACCTGCTTCAAGAGCACAAAGTCTCGATCACTGGCGGGGCCCATCAATCAATTAGGTTTAACCTCTATTGATTAATATCCTTTATTTAAGCTTTGACAATTTAATACATTTATGTATCAACTGTATAAATTTAGATCATTAGGAAAAAGTCTTAGAATTACAATTATTCTGACGTTTGATATAATAAGTTAAAATTATTTTTGCACATTTTCTTTTTTATCGTGCTGACTTATTTATTCATTTTACTTTTTTTTAAATATAGCTTAAAATCCCAAATGTAAATTTTATTTTTGTAATGCCTATAATTTTTATATAAATTATGAAATTAACATTTTAAAAAATTAAGAATTTATAACCCATTAAATACATTATTCCATTCCATTCACAAATACCTGCATTGTGAATGTATAATTTTTTAACTTTTGTTTAACCTTTACTTATAAGCAGTTTCTAAATTATAAAAAAAAAAAGGGGGTAAATTTTATTGTTGCATATAACAGACTTCAATTTTGAGAAACTTTTCTTAAAATCGACTCTTTCTAAAAAAAAAGTTAAAAACTTAATTCTAGAAGCATCGTAAAAATGTGTACTTAAGTTAACTGAATGGTTACATACATATTATAAAGTCAAATTTTTAAGTTTATATATTTACTTTCTTAAAAAAATAAAATAAAATAAAAATTTAATTCTAAAATCTAGACAGTCTTCGAATTACGTTTGTTGCCGGCTTTGTTGTGAGATAAGTACTTTTTCCGTTGGTCTCACACGTGTTCATAAATAAAATTATATCATATGTATTTTAAAAAGAAACCTGCTATGTGTAAGTTTAGCTATATCAACCTCTTTCTCCGGACGCAGCTCATTTTTATGAGATGCTCATAGATTAGTTGGTCGCCATGCGGTGATCTGACATTATTCGCCCATTTGGACTGTATCAAATGGGGGACCGCTTTAGGAATGTATTTCATTCCAGTGGACCGCGTTATGTATCATATATGTATATGAGGAGCAAACATTCGAACCTTGTTTTCTCCTTCGGATACAATTTTTCAGGCAACACAAAAACTAATAAATTAAGAAATAACCAAACTTAAAACCTAACTATCATTTGTTTAGATGTGTTACTAGATACTATGTAGACATATCTAGGAAGATATGTACACATGCTGTTTTTATGTTAAGTTTAAAGAAAAAGCACGAACTCATTTTTTTTTATTTTTGGAGAAAACACGGTTTGAATGTTTGCTCCTCATCTCTCTCTCTCTTTCTCTATGTGTATATATATATATATATATATATATACACACACATATAGCTATATATATAATATACAGGGTGGTGATAATTGAACTCCCCCTATAAACAGCATCCTACAGTGCAAACGGGAGAACGGAAGGCAACGAAATTTGGTATATTGACTATACACGAGATGCGCTCACGGAATTTCGAAAAAACATTTTTAGTTCCAAAATGTCCAACAGATGACGCCTTTACCGGAAAAACATTAAATTTAACACAATAAACGACTAAAACAGAGAACAGAAATAATATTAACATTTATTGACTAGTTTCTGATCATCTTGTCATCGAACCACATTAAGTACAGATAAGGAAAATATAGCAGTACGCTGTTTGAGAAAAAAAAAACGGTTCAGTTTGCAAAAAAAAAACGGTTCAGTTTGCAAAAACAAGAACAGATTAGGACGAAATTGCAAAAGAGGACAGTTTTTAATCGTGTCGATGACGATGTAGGGAAAGGCGCTCCATGAATGTATGAAAAAGTCTCATAATCACATGCTACCGCCAAAATACATTTCAAGCATTATATTTTACAGGGGGATCCAAAACATTTTGGTTTTTGTTTAATTTTTACTAGTCTCCTTTTTCTCTTCAGGACAAAACTTTTGCAAAAACATGAGGCATAACGCGATATTTATACTCCCAAAGTTTTAAGATAATTCCTAAAGAATTTTTCTAGATATTTGTAGAGATGCAAATGCCCCCCCCCCCCCAAAAAAAAGGGGGGGGAAGAGAGGGGTTTTTTCCCCTGTTTTTTTTTTTTTTTTTTTTTTTTTCTAAGATGGTTTATTTCCACTCGGAAAGATTGAAAGTTTTAAATTTCTAGCAAAAAATAATGCATTCAGAAATTGTAATATTTCTACCCCGATGTTTTTTCTTTAAATATTATATTTTTTCAATATTCCACATGAAAGCATTAACTTTGATAATGAAAGCTGTAAGATAATTTAATTTCCCTTTACATCGAAGTATTATTCGCTACTTATCTCACTAAAAATGAACATGTATACACATAATTGATATGAAATAGAGTCAATTAATGTAAAGGTTAAAGTCGAAATTTTAATGTATGTTCATATTTCAAAAATAAAGTTTTAACCATATAATCAAATGGTAAACCTAGAAATATTTAAGCATTATAGTGGCCTTCCTTCCATTGCATGCATTTAAATTCACTTATACTTTTCAAGCTCATTTTGCTTTCTGACTTCTTCCTGGAATATAGATCCTTAGACTTGTCTAATTGTATTATTTTAATGTGTGTGTATAATTTTATAAATGCATTTACAAACTTAAAAAAGAAAAAGCAACTTTCTATCAAAAAACGTATTTCATGATTTACAAAAATTACATGTGCAAAAACCTACTTGATTTATAACCTATATTTTATAACTTTCATATTAAAAATAATAATAAATCAATAGGGGAAAGTGGGACACCTTAAATTTCAGCTCTGATTTGTAAATAGAAATTAATTTTCTTTGAACATCATAGTGGGCAGCATACTCTACTCTTCAGTGTAATTTGGAATTTCTGACATTAGCAGCTGAAGATTAGTTAAATTTTCTTTGTTTTGTAAGATTCAAAGTTACATTAATGGGTGATTCCATAAACAAATTTCTTGTGCAATAAATTAAATAATTTAAATCTGAGCATGTGAAAATTAAAATATGGACTTTCATAATAATTTTAATGTTAAGAAATGCATTTACTTCCAAGCCTAACTTTTTTAGAGTTACTACATTATGATAATGATCCAAGTGAGGCAGGTTGAGACACACTCTCAACCTATCCCACCATTATGCAATGCAAAGAAAATAATATTTGCATGTACTACATAAATTTATTGAAACTTTAAATGTACTAAAATTGGGAAAATGGTTATTATTAATAAGAATTTTTTTTTCCTTTAAAATTTAGAGGAGAGCAATTTTCGAATTTAAATTTGTTAATGTACTATAATACAGGGGTGTTTGCGTTCCGGATTTTTTATTTTATTTTCCACCAGTAATTACGAATTGTATTTTTGGCTATATTTAATTGCTAAACATTACAATAAAACTACTGATAATATCACTGTTAAAAATTTATTGGAAGGAAATAAAATAAAAATTCCGGAACGCAAACACCCCTGATACTAGTATATTATACCTTGTCATTTATTAGGCTCTAAATCTATAAATAAAGATTTATTAATCAATTAGGCTTAGTAATTTTTATGCATTAAAGTTTTATCGTCAATGTTCCTAGCTGCCCCACCCAGTCGGGCAGGTTGTACAGATTTTAAAATTTTTTACTGAAATTAAATTTGATGGAATACTGCATTGGAATAAATTTTAACTGAAGCAGGAGTGCTTAAACATTACATTAAACTAAATTTGGTGAAAATTAAATAAAAATAAATTTTCTAAAAATCATTATCTAAAAAGTGTCCCAAGGTGCCCCACCTTCCCCTAATAAAATGTTGCTCTAAATTTTTTAAGTTCATTTAACTTTTAATTAAAATGATAATGAAATTAATCATAAAGATAAAATAAAAGTTTAAGTCAGAATCTGAACTTCTTGAATCAATGAATACTGGGAGATGAACATTCCATTAAAATGCATACCCTATCCAAAATTAATGATTGAATGATGAGATAACTAGTCAGCTTGACTAGTCTTTGGTATTTTGAACAAGAAAAGCTACTGGCGGTTATAAAACAGAAAGATTAATTTTTTTAATAGTTAAAAGGTTTTCTGTATATTTCTGTTAAGAAGGGAAAAAAATATGGATTGCATATATTTTTTAATGATTAGCATTTCATATTTTCTAAGAAAATATGACTATTAAGAATTATTAGTAAGTAGATAGTAAATAAAAATGCATGATATACAAAATTTCCCAAAATTTTGATATTTAGATGAATACGTTGAATAAATTCTTCGAATATGCTTTCATATATCTTTCAAGATTTTAAGATTTTTATTTTTATAATGTATGCAAAGCTTAATTAAGTCAAAAGGTCTAGGGCAAAGTGTGCTTTCGGACCCCCTACCCGTGTTTTACTATAGCGATAAAAAAATAAATAAATAAATAAATAAAGGCGCATTAAGATACATTACATGGGCGTATAATTCAATGTAGGGCACATAAGCACCGGCAAAAACATTTTTTCCGTAGTTTTTTAACACTTTGTGAAAGGGGGGGGGGAGCCTTGACATTTTTTACTATTTCACCCAAATATATATGGGTCATTCTCTGAAAAGTGGGCATTTTTAAAAAAAAAAAAAAGTAAAAAAGATAAAACCTTAGTCCAAATAAAATTGCTCCAATTTTTTTTTTTATTTTTGTACATGTACACATATGTTACAATTAATAAAAAAAAATAATATAAACCAAACTGTATCTGATAATTTTTGATATAGCAATTACTTTTATTAATTAGAAAAATGAGGGAATGACTGTGAGGGAATGACAAATTTCTTCTAAAAACTACTTTATAAAAATATTATTAAGTTTAGTTATATTTTCAAACACTAAATATTTATTAAAACATATTTTTATTAATATAATATCATAATAAAGCAAATTTGATTTATTTTACTTAACTTTATAATGAGTGAGGGAATGACGTATAATAAAAATACTGTATTTCAATCTAACGTTTGAGAGCCTTATGCAACTCATTGTAAAAAGTTTCGAACAGAACACAACATGGCTTTTTACTTTGCTGCTATACAAATTAAGTTTGACTTATATAAAGCACGGGCTGCCATTAATGGAGTAAGTAGGGGTGTGATTATAGTTTGATGAGGGAATGATATCTAATACCAGGGACAACAATAAAGTGTCTTCTAATTTCTTTCATTGCATAATATATAAATGTAGTATAATGGATAAATATTTATTAAAGTATGTTTAATAAATTTTTAATTCAAATAATCCAAATATACATGCTTTAATACTATAGAAACCATTTTATTTACTTACATATGGGAATGGGGACACAGTGAGGGAATGATATTTTGCATTTTAAAAATTATTTAAAAATTATATTTGAATTCCAATAACCAAAGAATAACAGTTTATATGTAAAACCAACTAAGATTGATAGTTTAAACAGCGTTTTGTTTTTGTGCTTTTAAAAATATACCCTCAAGACTACTGGGACATGAAATGACCACTTTTCAGAGAATGACCCATATATTTGATTTAAATATTTCTTTTGTAAGAATTTTCATTTTGCTTTAGGAAGGTAAAATAAAATTATTATAAAGTGTTGATTTCAGAACATTTAATTATTATAATTATTTTGGACAAAAAACTAATTTTCGGACCCCCAAATCAAGGAAGCTTGCGCCATCGCGTGCATTCATCAAATCAAGCCTTTAATTTATATAGATATATGATTTCCCAGTTGCAGAAACACTGCAACACGGCGACATAGTCGCGGATACAGAAAAACGCCTTGCAGACAGTTTTTGTCTGCAATAATAATAAAAAAAAATTAGTCCGCAACTTTCGGACACTTTGTCTGTAGTAATAAAAAAAAAAATTGCCTGCAACTTTTGGACAGTCTTTGTCTGCAGTCATAAAAAATTGTCTGCAATTTACGGGCATTTTTCGCCCGCGACCATGCACTACCGATGTATGACGTCTTAGACGCTCTCTGGTAGTGTAACCATTTTCACCCCTGATTACACGCAAATTTTGCAGACAGATTACGAAATTTTAAAAGCCTGTCGCAGACAGCTACAAAACTTTCTGCCACTGGGTATGATTTATTTATTAAATAATGCAAGCTGTTTTGTTTTGTAAATAGCCCATTTTGATTAGGTACGCCACATTGCCTAATTAGTTAATAAAATGTATCAGTTTATATAAGTGAAATTAAGCATTTACTTATAATTTAAAATTAAGGCAATTTACGTAGTTTTTTATCTATTTTTTTTTTTATTTATTATTATTATTTTAAGACAAATTTTAAAAAATAAGAAAAAGTGTATTAAAATATCCAGATTATACATATATATAACAATTTTCAAGTTTAACGCAAATATTTGTCGTTTTTCATAATGATAAAGATTGAAAGAATATATGCACTACTGAAAAGAAGTATGTGAAATATTTTGTTTAAAATATAAATGTTGTCTTGAAAGATCATGTAATATGCCACTATAAAAAAAATATCTTTGTTTTGGTAAAAATAAAACATTAGTAGAAGTCCCCCCCCGCCTTCACCATGTTTTGAATGATTTATTTTTTTATTTTTAATAATAGGCATAAAATACTTTTAAGTCAAGAAACCAAATATTGTAAAATATATTAATTATCGAGGCGGGAAAAGTGAGTCGATTTCTAAGCATTAAAAGAAAATAAACAATCTGAAATATCAAGTGAATATCATTAATTGAAAAGTATATGTTATTAATTTACAGTATAAGAGTACATTTTTCGTATCACATTGTACATAAAACTAATTTTTGCGCTCTGCTTTTAAAACTCGTATTTTTTGGCGTATGACATTTTCGCACCAAAGAACTTAATTCGTTTTCTAAATCATTCTGTAAAATGTATAAAACATTCTACTTCTAAGTAAATGGCAGTTTATGAAATTCGTTATGTGTTATGCAGGCTTTCGTCTCTTCTTCCTGTTACGTTTGTAGTCTTTTATGAAGTTATACTGTTTTACTTATATGTGATATTTTATTTCAACTTATTTCAATGGTTTAATATTGTAAAAAGAAAGAAAAAAAAAAAAATTCTTTATACATTAAAATTTTCAAGAAGATGTTGAAACTTTTTGATTTGATATATTTTTAAGAAAAATAAATAAATATATATATATAAAGGGGGGGGGGAATTCCTCCGATTACACAAACCAGAACTAACATATAATAAGCGTGCAGCCATAATAACGTGTTATTTTAAAATGGTATACATCGAAGTAGAACGCTCAGCTATTATTCTGACAGAAGTAAAAATTGCTATGAGGAAACGTGTTTAAGTTACCATAATTTTAAACTTTTTCCGACCTTAAATTTTCTGTTTTTCTCTGTTTTAGCTTTGGTTGTTGGGGAAAAAGCAGTGGAATTCAATGCGTCCTCATCTGTTCCTGGAGCAGGAGAGTGTATCACGTGACCCACCTTCCAAATTCCCCCTTCCCGTTAGATAGGGACTTGGGTGGGGATCCGTGAGGCAGAGGGGCAGGGGCATCCCAATGACTCACGTAGTCCAATAAAACTGCATCCGATGGAGAAACCCCACCAAATGCTGCGGGGATAAAATTTTTGTTGGAGACTTGCCAATGCGTGGATGGATCCGCTTCTTTGGATAATTATGTGCTCAGAAAAATACACTGTAAGGATAGGTTCTTCGGATTTATTTTCATGTATTAAAAAAATAAAATCTCATTTAAAAGTTCATTTTAGTGTACATTTATGCTTTTTTAATTTTGTGCCGAAGTTTGCTGAAATTATCTGCCTTTCACTTCTTTTAAATGTAAATTTAAAAAATGAAAGCAAAAACTGTTCATATTTATACTAACACTTAATATTTAAAAATTTCTAATCACATCCCATTAGTTTTGGGCTTTAGGCATTACTTTAGGCATGCTTTCAAACTGTTTATCTACACTAAATAATTAAAAACCACGTGCGAAATAACTATTTAAAAGAGTAAAATCCGCTGTAAAAGGCACGTTAAAAATATTTAAAAGAATTTTAAAAGGTCAAAAAACAGTTAGACAGCATGTTTCGTGCTTATTTACTAGCACATCATCAGGTCTCGTTAGTTAATGAAAGCCACCGAGCTTTATCTTGTTGTTCTAAGAAAGGGAAGAATTTTCTTAGAACAACAAGATAAAGCTCGGTGGCTTTCATTAACTAACGAGACCTGATGATGTGCTAGTAAATAAGCACGAAACATGTTGTCTAACTGTTTTTTGACCTTTTTAAAATTCTTTTAAATATTTTTAACGTGCCTTTTACAGCGGATTTTACTCTTTTAAATGTTTATCTACAATTAACTGAAACTACATTAAAGTTTCATGATTTAAAAAGTTTAATGTTAAATCATTACAAAATGTCTGTGCTGCATCACGAAAAATTCAGCTTTCTTTCATAAATTGTAATACCGATTCAGATGTGCATTCCTACCACTTGGGGGCGTTATTAAACTGCTTACTAAAAGTCATTTAGAAGGAAAAGAGAAATGTATTCAAACCGATCCCCTAATTCAAAAACACATTGTCCACCATTATTAAAAAATTGTCTTAAAAAAAAAGAAATTATTGCATTCCGTCACAGTAAAGTATTGTTACATTCAAATAAATGATGCACTAGTGAAAAGTTACAAAAATTAGCTATTCTGTGTTATAGGCAGATTATTATTATTTCAACATAGAAAAAAAAAAAAAAAAAAAAAATGTTGCGTACTGTAAATTTAATAAAAAAATAATTTTCGAAAGTATATTTGAAAGTATTATAACCGATGTATAGAAAAATATTTAATACAGAGAAATTTAGTAAATATATCTAAAAACCGTGTAGATCAAAGATGACTTTGAGAATAGTGACTTATTATTCGTAATTTTAGAGCGTACTTTATTGAAAGCATGTCATTTACTCGACTGGAATGACTAATATATATATATATATATATAAAATCTTTGCGATACATTTGGTTGTAGTCGAAAAAGAAAAAAAAATGGTAAATTCCGTGGAGATTAACATATTCTATCTTTTAATTTCACCTATCAATAATAAGCTAAATGATAAAGTTAAAATAGTAATAAAACAATCTTAATAAAATTAACTTCATTTTCACAAAATGAATTAAAGATAAAAAATATCATATTATAGATTTTACTAACATAAAAAAAAAAGAGAGCGGGAGGGGGGGGGGGATTGTAATTCTTTTTTAGTGTGTTTCTTATATGAAGGTATTTGCAACATTTACTATAATTTACAATGACACAATAATAGGACAGTTTACGTATTAAAACTCATAATTATGATAAATCTGTATTGTTATGATTACATGACATACAGAAAGCCTTTACTATCTGTTGTTCACAAGTCTAAACTACTTAGGGGGAAACGCAATTAAATTTTAATATTCTACTTGTTTAAAGAAAATAAAAGAAACATTGCTACTTATTACGTCTTTCATAAGATGCAAAATAAATATATAAATAAATAAGGTTTAAAATAAAAAAAAAACTTATGGAATCGCGTATAGTCGTGTAATTATATAAGCTAATGTCATTGAAATTTTAAGATAATTTCTTTAAAACATCATTTTTGTGGCAACAAAAGAATAATCTTTAAGATTTTTTTTTTTTTTTAAACTTTATAACATTTATTTGCCCCTCTCTAAGACAGTAAAACGGCTTCCTTTTCAACTTACATAAAGAAAGAAAAAAGTTTATTCTTTATTGAACAAATAAACTTACTTTTATGGCATTGTTTGTACAATACCTAACCTATTGTTCGCATTAAATGAACAGCTCCCTCTAATATATTTAGTCATCTTCCAGCTTGCAACTTTGATATGAAAATGACAAATAATGACGAATTACTTTTGTTTTATTTTATTGCGGGGAGGGGAAGGGAAATAATAGTTATAATACGGAAAAAATAGTTATGCAACAAAAGTTTTACTGTCTTTTAGATATTCTAGATGGTATAAATTTTTAACTTTATATTTTCTCTACAACAGCTTTGTTTGGTAAATTTCGCATGTGTGGCATCACACAAATGATGGTATGGTTCCACACAAATGTGTGGTATGAAGGCAATATGGATATTTTGCGTGCGTGTTCTCTCTCTCTCTTTTTTCCCCCAAAAACCCCACAGCTAACCTTAATAATATGCATAGGCTTTTTGGCCATAAATCAATCCGTGCAGATAAACGGTACACATATCGATACATACACATCTCTTTTACTCCTTTTCAACCTGGCTGTATAAACAATGAATCAAAATTAGATTAAAATTATACTTATTTTTTAATTTTTAGAATATTTTTTAAATTTTAGAATACGAAACATCATTGACGATTAACGCACACATCATACGCTTAACATCTAAAAGCTGTAATAAATTATTTTATCTGAGTACATGTATAAAGGCGATGGAAAGGGGGGGGGGTTACCAAGTCTGTGTCTATAATTATAAATCATAGATGAATACTACTCTAGACATTTTAGTATCATTCAAATAAAACTGCATTAAGGGTCTTACTGATTCTCTGTTATAACATTTTACCGAGCTACAAATTACTTTAGTTCTCCTTAACTATAATTCATATTACTTTGAAACATTTACCAGTGAGAGTTTGATTTCATATGTATACATAGCATTTTATTTATTATTATTATTTTATTTTATTTATTTTTTTTACCAAATAAATTTTATTATTTAAGAAAATTAATTAATTAGAATAAAATTTCAAAAGCAAAAGTTGACATGTGATCACTTCGCGCAAGATTGTGACAGATGTATTGCATCTACAATATAAACAAAAATATAACAGTATATATATATATATATATTCTAAAAAAATACTATTTTTTCTTAAAATTTAAATGTAATATAATATGTAATTATTAGAAATATCATGTGAATTTCAGGTATAAGTTGTTACACACATTAAATTCGATATTGTTAGCAAGTTTTCATGAAAATAAATTATAATGTTGTTGCGATATAACGCTCGCAAGAATTAAAAAAAAAAAAAAAAAAAAAAAAAAACAGCAGTTATAGATTAAAATGTTAATATAAATAAGAGCATCTAGTAAGTAACTTACTTAAACAGTCATATCTCAAGAGATAATCCGAATTTTTTAATGCGATTTTTTGCATATCATACAGAAATATTTAAAGAATAATAATAAATTCAAAAAATCTATTTTTTATATATATATATACATTTAAGACTCGTTTAGATCTCTTAAAATCTGAAATTGCAATTTGTACATAGTATTATTATAGGTGAAGAATTTTAATAGCATTTCTTTTTATCTTACTAGAACAAAAGATCTTTCAGAAAACGCTGCAAAAAATGGCTTTTTAAGCCAATTTGGGAGATAATATAATCACACTTTGTTTAAACCTTTAACGCACAGCGTTTGCGCCACGCGAACGCTATTACTAATTCACAACTGCAAAAATTCACTCCGGAATGTTTTACCAGAATTTTATTTTTATTACTTAGCAGAAAAAGTGTTTTATTTCTTCTCCTATAACTTTGTTCGTCTTTTCTGGTGCGTATACAATTCAGTGGGTGTAAATTACATTGCCCCTCAAATGGTTAACATGAGGGAACTGTACATTATAATATAACATGTATTTTATTTACAAAAAAAGCGAAAATGTTTAATTCTTTACTTCAATTCACTTTAATAGTAATATCTTCTAATTGTATGCATTACATATAAGGGAGGAGGAAACCATAGTAGAGGTATCATAGAGTGAATCACCTGATCTGATTTACTAGCATATTTTTACTGGGAATTATTTCCGGTTTCTTTCCCTGCATTTATTTGTTCACGAAAGCAAGTTTTTTACTACTAAAGAAATATTTTTCATATAGCTTCTAGATTATTTTTGTTTATTTATTTTTTCCAAAGAATGAATAAAATTATTTTTTTTTTTTTTTTTTCATTTAATAAATTTGATTACAGAAATGAAAAGCACTTTATTTCACTGAAATAAATTATTAAAACGAAAGAAAATGTTTCATTTTTTAAAAATTCCCAAGTTACTTCAAAGATATTCAGTTCCTAAAAGTGGTCATCGAATTTCATAACATCTAATCACTGAGACACCTTCCAAAAAATGATATAATGAAACATTTCTTAGAAAAACGCATGTCACCCACCATTAGTCTGGTGCGTAAATTAAGTGACACAAAATAGTGTGTGTATACAATATATATATATATATATATATATATATATATATATATATATATATATATAATAAAGATGATCTATTAAGCATAGTAGAAGCCAAGCAACAGATAGAAGATCACTGAAACACCAATGGCCAATAAGATAAAAAAAAAAAAAAAAAATCATCAGTGGATGAAATACACTAATGAAAAGAAACCAGATCTATTAATTAACAGCCTGCAAAACAAACGAATCAATAAAGTAAAACAACAAATCTTAACTTAAAACCATAAACTTATCAAAATTAATGAAAAAACAACCTAAGAAACACAAGGTAGGAAGAAGGAGGCAGGCGGCAAGACTTGTGACTTGCCTGTGGGGTTACACTAGTTTTATGCCGGCAACACTCCCCCAGCCTGCCACAACCAGAACAGGAACCATATGGATTTAAAAATGCAAATTTCAAAGCAGATGAACAACAATGAAACCACGAAGCCACAATGAAATTCACCGATTGATCACATTGTGTTTAACAGTATAATTAGAACATTAATTATAGTTGACAACTCAAAAAAGGAAAAAACTGAAATTTTAATGGAAAATGAAAGTTTGCATAGTAATACAAAGCAAATGCAACAAGCCTTCTACTTTTTTTTTTTTTTTTTTTTTTTTTTTAATTTAATTTCACAAACCCACCCAACCATCCAGCCTTACAACACCACCCCACCTCCGTAATCAAACATCTGCCCACCCAACCGCCACCTTTTTTATTGTCTTTTATTATTTTATAATTTTTTTGTAGATATACACAAGAGTGTACACAGCTTTTTTTTTTTTTTTTTTTTTTTGTACTGACAGAGACATGGTTAAGGATATAAAATAGAAAATACAAAGTTTTTAGGAAAACCCATTTTAGCAGTGGCTGTGATCAGTTTATTAATATTCTTGTTTTTAAACTTTGCAGAGCATAAATTATTAATTCGAAATAAATGGTTAATGATGATGTTTCTAAATACCGAAAGATGCAGACATGAATTAAAATGTGTAAATAAGTTTACATTAAAACAAAAATCTTGCCGTTTGTCATATCTGTGTAAAGTTTATTACCATCGATGATTATAAACGGATCATTTTAAATGCTTTCTGAAAATCTGGAACACTTTTTTGGCCATTTAATTTTCAGAAAGAAACTTAGAAATAAAAATGATTTTTTAGTGAACTTATTATTAAATGCATTAATTCAGTTTTAAAATAACAACGCGTTTCTTTACAAACTTCGAGTGAACTTGAGAAATACTTTCAAATTTATCAAAATGAAATAAGCAGTTGTATATTTAAATAAATACAATAAATAAAAGTAAAACCCTCAAGACTCAAGTAAATTTTCAATGTTGTTGCTACTTTAATTTATTTCTGCATATCATTATACACCTGTGATAATTAAATGCTTGGGAGGAAAATGTGACATGAAAAAATATTAAAATGTTTTTTCTGGATTACGTTAAAAAGAGAGGCTAGGGAAAGTGGTTGCAAGTGAGCCCGTAATGCTTTTTATTTATTTATTTTCAGACAACACTGGAAGGTATCTTTTTAATTATTTTTATTTATATTTAAAGAGAAAAAATTATTTTAGTTTATCATATGAAACCAATGTAGGTTTATTTTAGTATTTAAACTTACGTGAATTATTGTTCAAAGGTTTTTTTCCTCATCCTGAAATAATATTATATATTGTACATAATGATTCAAATATCGCAGTTAATTCAACAAAACAGTGATTATTATGTCAAAAAGACTTCCATAAGATTATGTGTGTATGTATATATACATCATTTTAAGAAACTTTTTGTACCAAAGTTGTAGTAAAATAGCAGATAAGTAGTTCAAATATTGATCTTAAAAAGGAAAATATATATATATATATATATATATATATATATATATATATATATATATATCATTTTAAGAAACTTTTTGTACCAAAGTTGTAGTAAAATAGCTGATAAGTAGTTCAAATATTAATCTTAAAAAGGAATATATATATATATATAATAAAAATTTCAAACAGAAAAATCATTGTCATCATATATTCTGATGTTAACGATTCTAACATATCTTTTACAGATTCTAGCGATATCTCAATCAAGAATTTATTAAATACAAATGAGATAAATATATTTATAGTGATTTTATATAATCTCATTTATATCACTCTCTCAGAAACAATTTACTTTTTATTACAGTGCTGCTATAATTGCCCCGGATAAAGATACATCAGTTTTTGGGAAATTTCAAAGTTATTTTTCTACATTATCTTTTTGAATAACTTTTGCTTTGTATAAAGCTTCACTTCTATATGTAGTGTTTTATTGATTAATTCAAGTCCTCTTACCTACCAGGTCTTTTATTGTTATAATGATGAATTATTATATATATATATGAGAGAGAGAGATTAAAAATTCCAGAAGAACGTTTTGTGTTATCTAAATTAGCCGGAAACGAGAAAAATTCATATTTTGAAGCAGATGTTCACCCACATTTAGATGGAATTACAGATAAAATATGTAATCGTTCAGATGAAACATTAGTCCTTTTTTTTTCCTCTCTCTTTAAAGACATTAAGAAGAAACTGCCTGCACTGGTCTCAACTAGAAGTCAGAGCGAAAAACTACTTAAATTTTCTATAAAATAATAATTAAATATAAAATTAATTAAATTTTCCGTAATGTATAGTTATTCTGTTAATTTAAAATTTAATAAAATTAAAATATTTTAATTCAGATGTACAGTTTTATTTAACATTATAAAAGTTATACTGTTAAATAAAAGACATGTTAATATGTTAAATAGACATGTTAAATTTTATCAAGCTTTTTTTCCCTTCATAACGTACACTTGACTATAAGAACAACATATAGAGACAATTTACATTTTTGCATTGTTTATTTTTTTACGAAGATACTTAAGTTTCATCGTTAAATAAAATATGATTCAAAGTTAAATGTATGAGTAATCATATGCACTTAGAAAATACATAATAGGAAATAAACTAAATTTTTAAAAATTCAAAAGATCCAACGCAAGGTACAAATACTTTTAATGTATTCAGCAAGACTGAAACCCTTTTAGAACGTAATTTTTCTCTTGTTCCTTGTGATTTCGTCTTAGCAGATGTTAATCGTTCAATATTGAAAAAATGCAAAAATTGATATATATATAGGGGGAGAGAGATGTTTTCAGATATATGAGTTCTCTTAAATAGATCATTTTGATTTTATAACAACAGTCTAATTAATATATTCTGTGATTTTTTTTTTTTTTTTTTTTTTTTTTTTTTAAATCTCAAAAAATATTATTAGAAAAATATTTCTATTTCCTTGCATTTTAGAACCAAACTTAAGCAATACATTAATTCAACAAGCAGTAAATAATATAATCATATCAGTTTTGTAATTTTTAATCAAAATCAATAATTTTTTTGACATAATCTAAAGCCTTAATTTCAAGTAAGTTAATGAAATATATGAAATGCAACTTATGATGATGGTTACTTTTACATTATATATGAAACAAAGATAGCTGAAATATACCAAACCACAGTACGGTGTTTGTAAGAATCTATTAACTTAATGAATGCTGATAGCGATAGATATATGTACTAATATAATGTCATTCGATATTTTTGTACAATTTGTCGAAGTAACATACGTCAAAGTTTGAATCATTCCAAAAATGTTTTCTATTTAAGGAAGTCTAGATCTGAAAGTAATAGGATAAATGAATTGAAATTTGTTTCAACTTTTATACATCATTGACTCTTCTACAAAAATAAGGCGGCCTTAAGTGATTATATTGACCTGCATGTATTTTAAGATTGAATAACAGTTGTTATGAAATATTATGTAATTATATGGCCCTATTTTGTTTTTATTCATTCTTTATTATGTTACTAGAATTAAAAGTTCTTTGCATAGATGGTAATGTACTGCATAAAATTTAGATGTTTCAAAAGAAGACATATGAACCATCTTCTATGGTAATTAAGTCTGAATTCAGTAGTGACATTACCATACCTGCCACCATTCTAATTAATATTCTGTAAAACTCTCAGTACCTGCTCCTTTTTTTTTTTTTTTTTTTTTTTTAAGAGTATTTTTCTTCTTATTTAATCATAATTACTTTTGAAGAGTAAATTACTCAAAAGTTATAGTAGTGTGAAAAACGGTGCGGGTACTAACAATTTTACGGAATATTAATTAGAATGTTGGCAGGTATGCATTACCACATACTTACCAAAAGTATTACAAGATTTGTAAACGATTTTGCAGTTTTTCCAATTTAAAAATTTATCTCTTGATGAAATGTTCTTAAGCACTGGATATGTAAAGAATATAGGTCTTCTTCATGTTTTTCAGTGTAGATTAGGGGTTAGGACAGTAATTAGGCTGTCGGCGACAAATTGAGCAAAATCAATAAGGTTTGTGCATCTTTAAGAGAACAGAATGGTCTGTAACTGTAGGATATCTTAATATAGATCCTGTACAATTTTCTGATACATTTGTGTAACAATAGCATAGTAAATAAAATATATATAACCATTTATTTAAAAGCTTTAAAAAATCTTCTTTTTTAACACTTTCCAACAAGGTTGAAAAGTGTTTGACTTCGGTTTGTCTGTCTGTCTGTCTGCGCTCTAACTCCCGTAAATATTTATGTAATTTCTTGAAATTGATATATGTTATTCAAGTTCACTATCGGACGGTCCCTATAGAAAATGGAGTTTATACCTCTACTGGTTTGTGTACAGGGACACCCGAAAGTATTTCAAAGCATTGTGTTCTATGAGAGGTATTTCTACAAACCATATTTTCATACCTTTACTCTAGACATATCATAATGAAATTGAAATATGTTATTCAAGTTCATTATCGCACGGTTTCTATAGAAAATGGAGTTTATACCTCTACTGGTTTGTGTACAGGGACACCCGAAAGTATTTCAAAGCATTGTGTTCTATGAGAGGTATTTCTACAAACCATATTTTCATACCTTTACTCTAGACATATCATAATGAAATTGAAATATGTTATTCAAGTTCATTATCGGACGGTTTCTATTGAAAATGGAGTTTATACCTCTACTGGTTTGTGTACAGGACACCCGAAAGTATTTCAAAGCATTGTGTTCTATGAGAGGTATTTCTAAAAATCATATTTTAATACCTACACTGTAGACATATCTTAATGAAATTGAAATATGTTATTCAAGTTCACTATTGGATGTTTCCTGTATAAAATGGAGGGAATACCACCATCGGGTTCACAAGGACACTCAAAACTATTCCAAAGCATTGCGTTCTATGAGAGATATTTCTATAAATCAAATTTTAATAACTTTAGTTTCCACGAAGTTTTTGGAAATTGAAATATGTTATTTATATGCACAAAAGAATGCTTTGCACAGAATATAGCATGATTAGCATTGGATTTACAGGGTGGCACAAAAATATCCAGTTACATTAAGAGCTATTAATAAACAATTGCTAGAATTGTACTTTCGTTTACGTTAAGCGTTTTCAACACTTTCTAACATTTTTTAAGTGTGAATATGATTTCAGTTTTGTGTATCTGCCTGTCCGTCTGTCTGTCTGTCTGTCCGAGCTCTAACTCCCGTAAATATTTATGTAATTTCTTGAAACTGATATATGTTATTAAAGTTTACGATTGGATGCTCCCTATTGAAAATGGAGTTTGTACCTCTACTGGTTTGTGTACAGGTACACCCGAAAGTATTTCAAAGCATTATGTTCTATGAGAGGTATTTCGATAAACCATATTTTCATACCTTTACTGTAGACATATCTCATTGAAATTGAAATATGTTATTCAGGTTCATTATTGCATGTTTCCTGTATAATACCTGGTATGTTTCCTGGAAATACCGCTACTGATTTATGTACAGGGACACTTAAAAGTATTCCAAAGCATTGCGTTATATGAGAGGTATTTTTATAAATCAAATTTTAATATCTTTACTTTCCACGAAGTTTTAGGAAATTGAAATATGTTATTTATATGCACACACAAAAAAAAAAAAAAAAAAAAAAAAAAAAGCTTTGCTTAGAATATAGGATGATTATCATTAGATTTACAGGGTGATACAAAAATATCCATTTATATTAAGAGCATATTAATAAAAAAATGCTAGAATTGTACTTTCGTTTACATTAAGCGTTTTTAACACTTTCTAACATTTTTAAGTGTGAATATGATTTCAGTTTGTGTATCTGTCTGTCTGTCTTTCTGCCCGCGCTCTAACTCCTGTAAATATTTATTGAATTTCTCGAAACTGATATATTTTATTGAAGTTCACTATCGGATGTTCCATATTGCAAATGGAGTGAATATCTCTTCTGGTTTGTGTACAGAGACACCCAAAAGCATTTGAATGCAATGTGTTCTATGAGTGTTATTTTTATAAATATTTTTCCTATAGAATTTTCCCCATTTAAAATGACATTAATAGGTCCTGTATAGCTAGTTTGTTTACGGGGACAACAACAACAAAAAAAAATGCCACTGCATTACGTTTTAGGACAGAATTTTTTGAAAGTTATATTTAAAAATCTTTCTACTGTAAAAATCATAAAAATATTGAAATGTATTGTTAATAATCTAAAATAATGTTTTGTATAGAATATGATATGATTAACTCTCTGATTTACAGGGCTACACTAAAATATTCAGAGAGATCAAAAGCTGCAATTATAATCTAATGTCTGCATTTTCTCTTGCGTTAAGGCTGGTCATCAGTAACCAAAAATTTCGTGTTCGCTCTTCCAGGGAAAAAGTCCCGTTTAGCCTTGAACTGTCATAGGTGCTAGAAAACGATTAGCGCTAACCCCCAAGACATCTGGTAGTGGCTATCAGTGACCAGTATTCATTATTTTGCGTACTAGGAAGTCTGAACTGAATTATCTTGTAATCTCTCACATTCATTCTTCCACTGAGTTTTTCTGAAACATTTTGGAACTTTCGGATATCTAAATGTGTATCCAAAGCCATGAAAATTTCTCTTTTCACTTACGAAAGATTAAATATAGTTCGATCGACAGCTTCGTCTCTTCTTATAAAGCGATTAAAATATTTAAACTGAAACGATATTTTACTGTATTTGAAACAGTACGTACAATTTATGTAAAAACAGTTATTTTATTCATTATAGAATCGTAATACGTAAATCTTGCACCTTTTATTATTATTATTATTATTATTTTTTTTTTTTTTTCACGAAATTGAAAATAGTTACAGTTTATGTATACAGCACCCGCTGCTTATCAAAGTCACATTCGTTCTGAGCAAAAGTGATTTTATTAAATGGGTATTTTCTTTCTTTTTTTTTTTTTTTTTACAGAGACCGTTCATGCACTCAAGAAAAAGGTATTATTTACCTGAATTTGGGAAGGAATTTCAAAAGGCATCAAATAAATAGAGCTATTAAACGATATTAATTAACTTTTAACTGATAATTATTTGATTGTTTCTTCAAAGTAGGTGAGTTGAACACATCCGAAATTCAGAGGCGTTTTTCTTAGAGAAATATCGTCAATACTTTGCTAAATATTCAAGCTTTCCTTTAAATTTAAAACCTTTTCGTTTAAGCTTTTTTCTTATTAATTTTATTAGAATAAGAACTAGAAATTGATCTTTTATTAATTAAACATTATAAAAAATATCACTTGCTAATCAAATTAAATTTGTAATTTATTACAGCGCTTTGAAGAATACATTCCTTGAAATTGTCACTAGGACAAGTGATGGGCGTGCGTAAATGCTATGTGAAATTTTCGACAAAGAGAGATAACGGAGGGAATGCTGTATTTTATCTTCTATTTTATTCAAAAATAAAGAATCGCATTGTAAATAAAAATTTATTTAGCGTGCATAAATAAGATTTTTGTTGCTGAATAGATTTTTTTTTTTTTTTTTTTAGTTTATTAACCAGTGGCTTTATAAAGGCTGACACACACCCACAGATAGAGTCCTGCATCGGGTCGGGTAACCCGCTTTTACCCGAACCCGACCCGCAGGTCGGGTTCGGGTTGGGTTTGGTTTTCAACAAGTCGGGTCGACTTGAGAACACTTTTCAAAATATTTTTTACAATTACAGTGAAACCTCTCAAGTTGGACACCCCTCTAAGTTGGACACCTCTCTAAGTTGGACGCTTTTTCTCGGAACGGATTGTATCCATTAACATTATGTCTAACCCCTATAAGTTGGACACCTCTCTAAGTTGGACACTTTTTCTTGGAACCGTAGGTGTCCAACTTAGAGAGGTTTTACTGTATAAATATAAATTTATAGGCATGTTTACAACTATGTAACTAATTTAAACATTCTGCACATACTAGACATGCATCGATTGGTTGTTTGGTTGGAGGATTTCAGGCCGATTGACTCCAGATGTGTCCTAGGCCTATAGGGGGAATGCCCTCCTTTTGGGTCTTTCTAAGGGGTCCTAGCCCGTATTTACGCGTGTTTCGGAGGAAGCCACGGAAAACTCCGAACGGCTAGGTCGATGAGCGCGACCTGGGATCGAACCCGACACCTCCCATCTACCAGCTTCAAGCGCAGATCCACTCGGCCGCTGGTGGGCAAACATGTACCGGAGCTCCCTATTCGTATCCGCGGATATCTGCCAGAAAAACAGATCCGTATTTCTATCTGGATCTGTTTTCTTTTCTTCAACGGAACTAATATGTATATTTTGTAGAAATTGCATGAAAATTAGAAAAGTATTATAAATCTTTCTCGACTGTTGTTAATATATAAATTAAAGAAATACAAATACAGTATAACCTCACATTTACATTCTGGAAATTGAAAAGATTTCGCAGTTTACAAGTTTTTTTTTTTTTTTTTTTTTTTTTTTTTAACTTTCTTCTATATTCAGTAGAAGAAAGTATTAGATTCGTAAAAGTTTTCAACTTCCGGTTTTTGATGAATTTGCACGTTTTGAGAGTCCAGAACACGATTTGATTATTTCTAGAAAATATCGTCTGTGTCTTTATATGTGTGTGACAAAAATTTTGTGGCGACTGCATCTTAGGAACTACTGCACATAATTGCATATAAATTTATAAATAAATGCATCTTGACATGAATTAGTACCTATCAACTTTTGGTGCCCATCGCTCAACAGATAGCGCTACTATACAGTGATTTCCACAATTTAAGGCAATGCTATATCTCAGGAACTACTGCAGAGAATTGCATATAAATTTATAAGTAGATGCACCTTGACATAACCTAGTCCCTATCAACTTTTTATGTCAATTTCTCAACAGGTGGCGCTGCTACACAGTGATTTCCACAATTACAAAGAAAGCTATATCTCAGGTTCTATTGTGTATCATCAAACAAAACTTAATATGTGAGAAGGCGATTATGAGACATTATGCTGACTCAGTTTGAATGCTTGTCGGCCAATAGGTGGCGCTGCTATACTGCAAATTTCTTCGATAACAGGATGGCTATATCTCAACTTCTATGCCATATAGCTGTACGAACCATGATATGTGAGATAACCATTATAAAAACGCATTGTTTAAAAAGTTATTTATAGACGATAATGGATATTTAGTGTTAGATTTCCCTAAGATGAAAATTATTTGCATTCATCACGTTAAACTTTTTAATAATAGTTTTAATAAATTATTCGCACATAGTGAATTTGACAGAAAAATATAGAAGAATGTCTTGTGGTGGCCACAACATACTAGTTTTTTTCTTATAATTTACCAACTGTGTGACAATGAAAATTTACTTTATTTTATATCATGTTATATCATTTTACGTTGTTTTGCATGATTTTTAGATGAATAAGTAATGTTGATTTGTTTTTCGGGTTTCGGGTCGGGTTCGGGTTAGATATGTCGGGTTTCGGGTCGCAAAAAATTCTCTGTTGCGGGTTCGGGTCGGTTTTCGGGTTGATGAAATATTTTTTTGTCGGGTTCGGTTGGGGTTTCGGGTTGATTTAAAATTCATCTGTCGGGTTCGGGTCGGGTAAAACCCGACCCGTGCAGGACTCTACCCACAGACATATATATATATATATATATATGCATACACACGCACACACACACACATGTATATATATATATAAAATAGCCATTGAAATTGCTCAAAGCCTTGTTTTGGTGTAACATTCCAGTAGTGTCTTTCCCGAATCTATTATGTAACGTTCGAGTTCGCATTGCCATCAGCAGTTAGAAATCTCGCTTCCAGCATCTTTCCCGGATACATTTTGTCTCGCATATTTCCTTCCAAGTGCAGTAAAAAATAAACAGTTAAATAATGTATTAAATAAATTTATGATAATGCATACAGTATTTTCTTGAAAGAATTATTATTATTATTATTATTATTATTATTATTTTGTCCCTGAAATAGAAGTATAAGTTAAACTCTCATCAAATTATATTTGAATTTTGCGACGATGACCTATAACATACCTATAAAGTTTTAGCTCAATCGAATAAGGTGTTTAGACGGTGTTGCACTTTAAATAATTTGACTCCATAGGCTATAGTTATAAAGAATTTTTATGTGTGTGTAAAATAAAAATTTTAGGCTATTGTTAAATTTAAAACAAAATATATTCACTCGCATTACTCCTTGAAAGTTATCAAGCAGCTTTTGGAGTAGCAACCTGATATGAACTTCAAAATATACATTAGAATTATCTGCAATTATTTTGTTTCTAATTTACGCTGACAAGAAGCATTACGCAAAAATCGATCGTTAAAATCTTGACTATAATGTGGAACCTCAAAAAGTGTAATAATACCGAAATCCCAACAATAAAAATTTAATTTAAATGCATTTCCTTTATGGTATGAGTATGATAAATTAATTTTCATTCCTGATAAGTTTTTCTGGATATGGTAAAATATTATATTAAAGCATTTCCATCAATTACATTCAATAATAATCTGGTGTGTCACTCACACGACTTTCTCTTACCCTGAAATTTAATACTATAAATACAGGTTGGAGATTAAGAGGTAAGATAACGAGTACTGTTATGTAAACCTATGTTAAACAATTCATATTAGGCTTCTGAAGAGTTTTATATGATAATTAGTTATGTGCGAGGGGGGGCTACCGCCCCCCTCAACCCCCCGTTTTATTAATGCACCTTCATTTATATAGAATTTAATTCGGTTATTAAAAAATATTTCTCTTTTTAAAAAATAATTTATTAAAATTATTATTTAAAAAAATTATCTTTTATGATAAGGCAGACGATTTCCATATTAGAGAAGTAGTTTAACACCAAATATCCAAAAAAAGTCCATTTTATTCTCAATATTAAAAAAAAAAAAAAAAAAAAAAAAAAAAAAAAAAAGTACGACTTTTTTTCTAAGTCTTTTCTTCGTTAAAAGTAAAAAAAATCGATAACTTTGTTTTAAATTATCGCAGATCGTTTTAAAGGTATTTTCGAGCTCTTTTGAAAGATACCCATCATGAAAATTTACTCCCCTCGAGGGGGGACTTCCCTCCCAGGGGGGGAGGCGAGGCTCCTACATACACAAAATTTTTTTTCCAGTTAACTGTCTCTATTACAAAAAATATATATTTGTTTCATTTGGTTTAGTGCAGTCTATAGACGTTAAACTCTATTTTCCTGCAATTTCCCCCATAGACATAATGTATTAGAATTCTCTTGATTGTCCCTGTACACGAACCATTTGCTTGATCTTAACGAAAAGCTTACTGTAGCATCCCTATATGATACACATTTAGAATACCAAGTTTGAACTTTCTGCCATAATTTGTTTTTGAGATATGCTGATAACAGACAGACACACAAACACACACATACACACAGACCATTTGCTAAAAACATGATTTTCGTATTCAGGGGACCTCAAAACGTGTAAATATAACAAAATCTCGCGTTCGAAAATTTGACCCAAAAACAATACTTTCTCTACCTTATGGGTAAGAGAAAGTAAAAAACAATGTTTTTGCTCATTTATTAGTATCACTGTATATTTACTAAAAGATATGTATACACCGTATTGTGTATTGAAATATAGTCTTACTTTAATAATACACAGCGCTACCTGAAATACACTTCCATCAGTTTTCTCAAGTAAAAACTGTTTCTTTCGGATAGCCCTGTAAACGAATGGTGAATGGTTTTCACATTCACACCAAATTCTATACGAAATACGTTTTTATGTATATAAAAATATTCATTTCATTTGGTTTAGTGCTGCCTATAAATGTTATACTGTACTAACTTGCAATTTTGCCCATAATGTATTTGAATTCTCTTGGATGTCCCTGTACACGAAGCATTTGCTTGATACCAACAAAAGGTTTAGTGTAGCATCCTTATATGATGCAGATTTAGAATACTAAACTTGGACTTCCTGTATGCAACTATTTGTTCTTGAGATATGCACATAACAGACAGAGAAGCAGACACACAACCACTAGGAACATGTTTTAGGATTCAGGTCATCTCACAACATGTAAATATAACAAAAAATTAGTATCGAAAAACCGCACTTTCGGTCTTTTCGGTAATAGGAAGTGAAAAATGCTACCAGTTGTACACTCATCGAAATCTATGTAACTCCTGTTCCCCGATGTTCTATTATTGTAGCATACCTACCGTCTTTCAGCTCAAGCTTTATACTAAGCTTTCAACTAAGCTTTAGACATTATAAAGCTTTAAAATGCTTTAGACATTATAGTGTTCAGACACAGACACACGCACATGAATCACAGTGAAAAAAAAAAAAAAAAAAAAAAGAAGAAGAAGAGTAAGAAGAAAAATTAACTCAATCATTATTATTATTAGTTTTTTTTTTTTTTTTTTTTTTTTTTTTTCCCATAATTACAATACTTATAGCTTACTATAATCTAGAACAGTTTGTTGCAGGCACTTGTACCAAGCAAGCCCGTGCGACTTTTTCGCACTTTATTTCTTTGTAACCTTTAAAATTTAAAATTATTATTTTTATTTTATTTTAAAGCCATAAAAACGTTATATTTACATATGCATAAGCAAATTTATTATTTAACGTTTTTTTTTTTTTTTTCACGTGAAAGCATATTTCATTTTTTCATAGATATAGTAATAAGACATAGATTGATCATCGAGGGTGAAAAAGTGATTCCTTTTCATTTGGGAAAAGCCGGCCATCTTACTTTCTTATGGATATTTTTCCTCGAATTAATATACACGGGAATACACACAGATAATTTAGCTAATAAAATTTATGAAAAAATTATGTACTAAAAGAGAATAAAAAACTCTAGATACCCATTTTTCATTATAATTATTATTATTAACTCTACTCTAGTACACTCATATCTGCACAAAACAGACTTTCTTTCGGCATTTATTATTATACTTCTTTGATATAAAAATCGTCTGCATTCATCATGGAAAATAATTTTAATAAATTATAATTAATAAATAATTTGTATTGCGTAAATTTGTATAAGATTATATATAGAAGAAAGTCTTGTGGTGGCCACAACATATTAGTTATGTATTAAAACTTCCGCGGCTGCTAACTACATATTTAAAAGAATTTTGAAAATTTCATATTACTTACTAATGTAAAATCTTAAAATTTAAAAAGCGTATTTCATCAAATATAATGACAGTAATTGTTTCATAATAATAACAAAGAACTGATTATAAAAATGATATTTTTCGTAAATTACTTGAATATAACTTATTTATGAAAACTTATCCCGTTTCTTTTCATATATTTATTACAACACTTAAAAGCCGTGCAATATTTCGGCATTTTAAAAATTCATTACCATTCTACTCTATTACTATTTCCGAGTTTTATACTCCCTATTGTCTGATGCCAAATTTTTTTTCGGCATCAAAAATCTTTGCACGATAACATGAGGATGATAGATCTAGATAAAATACTATATCTATGCATTTTATGCTGGGGGGAAAAATTAATAATTCGTAATTTTATTTTATTTTATATTATTTATTATTATTATTATTATTGGCAATAATTAAAAATTTATATGTCCATTTTTAAAGTTTTTACCAAGTTATTATTTTCATATTTTAATTAATTTCAAAAAATCTAATAAAGATTTCGTTACAAATAAGGTACCAAATGAAAGGGGAATTTTTTCTGAACCCATCGGTTTAATCAAATTATCGATCGGACAATTACATTTTTTAAAATTAACTAAAGTATGAAAAGCTGGTGGCAACTTGCGTCAACACACAGACAAACAGACTCAAAAATCTCTTAGCCTTTTATACATAGAGAGATAATAAGCCAAGTGGTTTTTGGAATATAGTATTTTTAAAAAAATGCTCCCCCCCCCAACCCCCAACAGATTTTGTTAAAAGTTAAGATTTGGGTATAAATACTAATTATGGGTTACAGTCCAAAAATCTATAAATTCGGTTGAAAGTTAGAAATTAAAATATATAAATATATTAAAATGAGATTTACAAAAAAAAAAAAAAAAAAAAAAAATGTATTCTTATTTTAAAATTTGCGAATTTACAATGATCAAATTTTCAATTTGTGTTACATAAATCACGTAGCTTTTGGATTGAAAAACATATTAGCTTTTCTTAGAAAAAAGAAAGAAATGAAATGAAATGGGAAAAAGATAAAATAAAGAAATAAAATGCAAAAAATAAAATGCAAAAAAAAAAAAAAAAAAAAAAAAAAGATGTTTTTGCACAAATGAAAAAATTGGCTAAAGACCGTAATCGCAGTCCAAAAATGTCTAAATTCAGTTGAAAATTAAAGATTTTTATAGAAAAGTAATATTTTGCTGAGTTCAAGGCCACCCGTGCGCTGACATTTATAGCTTCTCAATTAGCGTTAAATTTAAATAACATGCAATTACACAGAAAAAGAAGAAAAAATGGCAAAAAAAACAGGGGGGGGGAGAGAAAGAGGAAAAATAGATTAAAAGAATCAATAATAACTTGAAATCTTGAAAAACAAAAAATAATACACACGTTCCTTGTACCTTTACATCGGTAGTTTTCAAAACAGATAACTATTACACATCTATTTATAGATCCCTTCCCTCCACGCAGAAAAGGGGAGGTCGAAAAACTCACACTAAAGTGGGGAGCGACCACCTGTGAAGTGATTAATTACTGATCTTGGAGTACGACGATTCAAGTTCAAAATAAAAATGTCTGTTTTATTATTAAAATATCTCTTTTTCATTTTAATAAAATTTCAATGTTTTTAAATCAATGCACAGATAAAAAAATGAAGTTATTAGCCGCGTGATTAAAATTTCAAATATCTCAAACAGAACTGAGTAAATTCCAGTTTTTTGATGCCTTGTCTAATTTTCATGATAATGTCCGAGTTTTGAAATTAAATTAAATATTATTATTAACTTTTTTAAAAAAAATGCCCACTAGTCTAAAATCTAAAGACCTTCAAGAATTGCATGCAAAAATCCAAATTCGAAAATCACAATTTCCTTTTGAGATATTTTTAGAAAACTGAAGGTCCTTAATTCCCATAGGATTAACATGGAGAAAGGATTTTGGAGATTTTACTGATGTACAGCCTTAAGCCTTTTTAACTCTTTCCAAAATGCCTAAGAGTAATTTTAAAATGAATTAGTGTATCTGTATATTTTTCAGTCATTATGTCTGTTGTGTGATAACGTAGGCAAAGAATATTAGAAGTTATTCGATACAACAATTACTTACAGTTGGAAAGTGTTACTAATCAATGCGTACTGCGTGATTTTTCTCTCTTGTTATTTATAATATGCAGAGTTTTCAATCAAAAGTATTGCCGTTTTTAGGTAAATTGAAAAAACAAAATTTTTGAAATAATATACTGCAGTTGAAATACAAATATATTAAATATCTCATGAAATATGAGCATTTTTATGAAAAGTGTTTTAATTGCGCATGTGCGAATGGTTTAAGAAAAAAAGAAAAAATAAATAAATTAATTAATTAAAAAATGCATAATTTGATAGTCAATATGTGTATTGCACAGAAGAACTTAGGTAAACTCTAAATTGTTTATTTCTGATAATCTATAAATTTTTTTGTATGCTATTTTTTGCGAAAATAATTATTTTTATTCAATTACTTACACAAATCTTGTCTTTAAACTACAGTAAACTCCTAAATATCGCGAACGAATTAATCGTGTTGCGGTTTATCCGCTGGCGCAAAAAGGGCAGGTTCAAAAGGAAGAGTTTTCTAAACTGGAAACAAAAACAAACGATTACTTTTTTAAAGAAAAAAAAATGTAAATATAAAGAACTCTGTTGCTTTTGTTTTACTTTTTGTACAGTACAGAACGGTACCAGGCATGCCAACATTTTAATTTATTCCAGAGCATTGTTGTTAGTACCAGCCTTCTTTTTCCCACCACTTTTCTTTAAGAGAATTTTTCTTTAGTCATAATTAAATATTGGAGATCATTTCACTTTAAAAAAGTGGTGTGTAAAAAGGGCGGGTATTTAAAATGCCCCGGAGTAAATTAAATGTTAGCATGCCTGCAGCACAGTTTAATTTAGTTTAGTGCATATATTAGCCTGCAGATTGTACTTTGGCTTCATCGTAAATACACTTATGTTTATTGTTTTTATATCCGATAGTATATAAAATGCAAATATTTTCAGTACATTGAAAATATTTTCATTGTTTGCATTATGTTTTATATACAATACAATCGCGTTTATGGGATAGAATATTTTTTATGTCATTTATCCCTCATTTTCAAACATATTGCATTAAAAAAAAAATCAGTTTGATTTAAAACAATATTTAATTTCTGTTTGGCTTCTTTTTAAAAAATAAAATAAATAAATAAATAAATAATAATAATAATAATAATAATTTTCAATCTTGCAATACTTTTGGTCATTTTTTTACACTATAGAACTGATTGCAAGTTTTGTAGTGCATTCTTCAATTTTTTTTTTTATGTATTTCTACTGTAGCCTTGACATTTACTTCATGGTTATTAATGTCACAGTAAGTGATGGTCGGTAATACTACCTGATTTTTAAATTTGATTAAAAATCGGTTTTTAAGATAGTTCATGTTTGCCGCCTTTGTATGTAAATTTTTATAATGACAAAGACATCACAATGTTTTTACTTCAATACTCCATGAACTGAAAGAGGTAGAATTTGAATATCTTATCTACTATCTGCAAGTGTATTTTTTCATTTTTTTTTTTTTTTTTTTTATAATTTTTCTTCTTTCGTCCTTTCTTTTTATAAAAGACAGTAGGAGTGTGTGTGCGTTCTTCACAGAAGAAACTAGAAGCAATGTGTTTGTCAGAAAAAGAATATGTAAAATTGTTTTTCAACAGTTATATGCCGCACCTGTCACCACCAAAATCTAGTTAAATTATTTCAAAATATTGTTGTATAGCACTAGCTTTACATGTTAATATTCTCTAAGAGTAAACGTTTAGTATTATTTAACATGTATATCGAAACGACGATATAAAGTACGAAATTAAATTCAGGTTTCGTTATTCGATGGGTAAGCAAGTTAACAATAAAGACTACTTTTCAGTTACCGAATAATTTCACGGCCAGAAAACCTGTATATAAACTTTGTCTTCCCATTCTCTACTCAGAGGCGAGAGTACCGAAGATGCTTCAAAAAATCAATGAGCTTAAAATAAACTAGAAGCTTGTTCTCTCGCCGGTTCCTTCCAGAAGTTGTGAAAGGAAAAAAAAAATTACTACCTTTAAACACTCACTGCATAGTCCAAGCATATACCTGCATTTTGAATTTCTTTATGACTGAGAGAGTAAAAGTTTTCTTAAGAATGCGCGCTACTCCCCCCCCCCCTTTTATATATATAAATAAACTGTGAAAACCATTTTCTGGTATCGCGTTTGTATTTGTATAGCTCAGTTCGAAAAAAAAAATTCAATGAAATTGTGTAAATGTTAGTGTATATCAATTAATAATTAAAGAATAAATAAGGCTATGATTTAAAATTGCATTACTGACTTTATTTCTAATGTAGTTATGATATAAAAAAAAAAAACAAAAAAAAAAAAAAAAAAAAAAACAGTTCACGTAAGCAAAAGTTATATCTGGGGGGGGGGGAGAGAAAGAAAGAAAGAAAGAAAAACAAAAAACTTATGCACACATTGTTTATTAAAAGATACTTTCTTTAAAGATTATGCATAAATCGAAAAAGTTTTAGGTATTCAAGGTAGTCCTGCACGGGTTGTATTTTACCCTATCCGAACCCCCAAAAAAATTGCACCATCCCAAACCCGCAATAGGAAATTTTAACGAACCGAACCAGACTTCATTTTACCTAAATCCGACCCCAAACCCGAAAATTAAACGAAAATTGATAAGTCGTTTAAAAACTTTGTAATTGTTATTAAAGTTATGAAATAAATTTTCATTGTCCAACAGTTAGTAAATCAATTCTTTATATATATATATATATATATATATATATATAAAGAAAGAAAGAAAAAGAAATGCTTCTTTGTTTATTAGTTTTGTGAGATATGAATGTTTACTACGGTAAAATTTTTTAAAAGAATTTCTCAAATCTACCCGACTCGTTGAAAACTAAGAACGATTCGAACCCGATTTGCATGAAAAAAATCCAGTTAACCCGACCCGAACTCTACCCGCAAGAAAAATAACTTAGATAAACCAATCTGCAAGAGAAAAATATTACTCTCGCGTAAAATCTCGTTACTGGACCCGATGCAGGATTATAATTCATGGGTAAAGTGTTTATAGCTTAGACTTAATATTAAGAATCATGCATGTTCTCTATTTAAAATGGTAGAAATATCATAACTGCTTTGTGTAATTGGACACCAAAAGAATGCTAGTGCATTGCGTTTTATGAGATGAATTTATTCATTTAGTCTGTCTCTTTTTGTGTATCCCAAGATTTTAAGACATTTTATCCCGTTTATCTTCAAGTATATGAGTTAAATGTGTGAGAGCTTGCCAAAATTGAGTATGAGATTAAATCTGTATATCAATACCACAATGGAGCATTGCTTTAAGGCTCTCCTGTATTTCTTTAAATTTCCGCGTCTCCGCAGCAGTCAAATCCCATGTCATTCTGTGGGACAATTTGTGAACAATGTTCCTCATTACCTAATGTATTTTTATCATTCCTTTTTCACATTAAAAAAATTCACAGCCATTAAATTTGTTTTTCAAACATTGATTTTTTTTTTTTTTTTTTTTTTTTTTTTTAAATATATATATATATATATATATATATATATATATAATTGAAGCTATAAGGTGCGAAAAATGAATTTTGTTAATTTTTCGCATTTTTTAACCCCCCAAAATACTGTTAAAAATTGAAAGGGAACAAGAAAAAATTAAATGATTTTAAATTTTCTTTATGTGAAAACTTAATTTCAAAAATACGTTAGGTAATAAAAAATTCTAATAACGAATTTCCCCTTAGAATGACACTCGTGTTGGGGGTGAAATTCTTGTGAATATAAACTTAAAATATCTATCGCAAAATACACCATGTTAAAAGATACTTTTAATGAAAAACTCTATTTGAATAGAGAAAAAATCCATTTAAAAACAGTTATTTGACAATTCAATATACCATAGACTTGAAATTTGATAAAGTTACAAAAAATGAATGCTTTCCTATATCTGTTTTTACAGAAATAACAGTAATCAGCACTATTCTTCTGTGTTTTCCTAAATAAATTCACGTAGTACAACTCTGAAGTGCAGTGACTACACACTCTCTCGCAGAAGTCAACTCACTCCTATTTATAAATTTTAGCGAAGAGGTTTGGCAGTATTTCAATCCAGAAACACGTGGAAAGTTCTGGAGCTCGGTTCCCTTGCATAATACAGTCTCGAAACTTCGGGAACCCTACACTACTATTTTTCATCAAATTTGGTCCCCAAATTCGTCACCAACTCGCCAAAATTGTCTCCAAGGCTGACCTCACTTAAAGTGAATGAACTGCTCCTTTATTTTCACTTTGCCTTTAAAACTACTTTCACTGCAACAGGACAATTCAGGATGGGGAAAAGACTTAACCGGTTGCAACAATATTGAATCGGAAAGAACTGTGATGGTGATTCAATTTCGAAAATCATTTTTTACAAATTAATTTCTGTCTTGTCATTAAAAATATCTTCAGGACGAACACGTTTGTAATTTTGCTGTATGAATTAAATTACATATAAAGTGCATAAAAAAACCCTAATTTCTTTTATAATTGTAATTTTTTTTCTGTTAACTATCTAAAATATACTAATTTAAAGTTTAATCTCCTACGAATGTTACGCTAAAATTGAGTTCCAGATAGATGAAATAACACTGAATTAGTTTCTGAGCGAAAAAATGATTTCAAGTAACCTTATAAACGCAGAATTCAATTATCAGTGCATTAAATTATAATGTACAGCTATAATTATGACTTAATTAAAAGTCCACAACCCCTATCTATGTTTGAACTTAACATGTAACATTCGACTACGGATAAGTATTTCTAAGGTTTCTCAGTTGCTCAATTAATGAATGTTTCAAATTATCGAGCATCATTTATAAATAAATATATATTATAACACATATTAAATAACATTACATGACTGATAAAATTTAAATCATTATACTGGAAAATGTAATAAATTATCCTTTCAGTAGCCACCTTCTCTAAAAAGATGATTTATTAGTTGGTTCAGTGATGTTAAAATTAATATTTAGATCACTAGAGATAATTAAGTTTTGTTTTAGTTTCGTATGTTCATCACTGTGTTTTTTCTCCATGTTTAATAAATACATTTTATCTAAAAGCATTAGAAGTATCTTTTACAAAAACAGTTGAAATTATAATGTATCATGATAAAACAAGATTTTAAAATTTGCTTATAAAATATTATAAATCTTGTCTATGTTTCCCCTGTGTAATAAGGCCCACGAGCGGTTCTGCGCTGAAAGCTGGTAGACGTGAGGTTCCGGGTTCAATCCCAAGTCCCGCTCGTTGGCCTTGCCGTTCGGTGTTTTCCGTGGTTTTCTCCGAAACTTGCGTAAATATGGGCTAGGACCCCTTAGAAAGACCTCCATGGAAAGCACTCCAACTCAGGCCTAGGCCCCTTGAGCAGACAATCGGCCTTATTCTCAAACACAAACATGTGTAATATGTTTAATTGTTCAGAGAGAAAAACCAACAATTTTTCATAGACGTTTGGAAATGTAACAAAATTAAAAGGAAAAATAAAAATGAGAAGAAAAATAAATGTATTTAAAGTTTCTATTCTGTCCAATAAACCGTTGAGAGATGTTTGTGAGAATAGCTTTAAGGTTATATTCTACTCCACGCTGACGTACTTAACGAATTATAGATTATTTTTTTCTAAATCTTTTATTTATTTATTTATCTTTTAAATTTTAAATGTTAGTGAGCTACTTTAAAGGATACACTAAATTATTACGAACACTCAAGGCAGAATTGGCAATCGGACCAAGCACTTATAATCCAGGCGCTTCTCCATTAACTACACAACAAAAGGGTGGTTATATGTTGGATGAAACTCAGTTTTATTTAACCTATTAAAAACGATTTTTAGTGTCAAGTAAGTTTTTTTTTATATTTACTACTATTGCTTTCTCTCATTATAATCATTTTGTCCTGTTTTAATATTTATTTTCTCTCCGTGAAAAAACTTGGAAATAAAATTTTATTTTCAAAATGTCCTTAAATTCTAAATCCATATAACTAATTTGTATTTTCATATTTGTTGTATTATTGAGATTTGTTATGAACGCTCAATCCAGAATGGGTAATCAAACCGAGTTTTTTACGATCAAGGCGCATTTTTATAACCGCAAGGCAAAAGGGTGGTTATCTGTTGGATGAAACCCCGTTTTAGTAACCTATTAAAAAACGATTTTGAATGTCAATTAACTTTTGTTTTTCTCCCATACTTATTTTGTCCCGTTTTAATTATATTTATTTTCTCACCTTGAAATTTAGAAACAAAATTGGATTTTCAAATTTCCATTAAGTTTTAATTTCTTATAACTAATTTGTACCCCATTATATTTGTTGTATTAACAATGCTTGTAAATTCTCTTAACATATGCTCCCCCCCCCCCTCAAAAAAAAAAAATAAATAAATAAATAAATAAATAAATAAATAAAAGAAAAAAAATATTGAATACAATCGTTTATCTTAATTGAATATATTATGAAAAAATTAATGCTTCCTCTTGACTTTTTTTTTTTTTTTTTTTTTTTTAACTTTATACCTTAATAATTTCTTTTATCTTAATACTGAAATAATCGTATTGCGATTAGAGATTTCTTTCTTTTCTTTCATGTTGTACCTTTAGCAACATATCGTGACTTTTTATATTTTTCGCTGCGTCGTAACTTATACGCTCTTCAGTTTCTTCTTTCGAAGTAGCTTTATTTTTGCGACGTCGGAACACAGCGTTTCGTTTCGTTTCGTTTCGTAGATTAATTCTTCGTAGAGGATTCCCTGAAATCAGTCGAACAGGCCGACATGCCTGCTCCTTATATTGATCTGTCCCGAAACACGTTTGGAGACGCCACGGGACTGAATGAGGCAACTCCAGTAGTAATCTCTTTAGCATGTTGATTAGAGAAGGAAAAGAAAACAGAGGCATTTAGTTTTTTTTTTAGTGCAAATTTTTATTTATTATTATTATTACCCCCCCCCCCCCTCCCGGTGATTATATGCTGTTAGCAAGACGAGATCACCTGTTGTGTTTCCCATTTGTAAGAGAAGAATAAAAAATCGTGGCGTATCCCTTTAGATTAGATGAAAATTTTGTTATTTGCTTCGTTTCTTATATTGTAGTTCTAAGGAACAACCTGTTGGTTTAAATTTTTTCATTCGAACTGAAGAAAAGCGACACATGCGGTTTTTAATAGAGAGAAAATTTTGATTTTCTGGTATTGAGATGTTTTTAATTATATAATAATTGCCTTGTGTATTTTTCTATCAAGGAAAAAAAAGTGACACGTAATTTTAATACTGGAAAAAAGTTTTTGTTTTTCGTAATAATGTATCTTAAAATTCTTTTAACTTTCTTTTTTTTCTTAATAATACATCTTACAAGTAGAAGTCACGACATGAAAAATTCAGTTCGGGATGATAGTGAGCAGAATTGTAGTATACTATGAAGGTAACAACATGTAAAAGTAGTAGCGCGCACTAGCCGAACAATTTTGAGAAAAAAGCCTTTAAAGTTTTAGTAATTGCTTATGTACAAGTTATTTCGAGAAAGAATCAATGCTAAAGTGTCGTATTTGGAAGCATAAGCTGCTACAGTGAGGAAATCCTTTATTCCATTCGGGAAACTTTTTATAAGGGAAGCTTTTTTTTTTTTTTTTTTTTTTTTTTTTTTTTTGGGGGGGGGGGGGGTAAATTATTCATTTATCTAAATATTTTATTTTTACCCTTTTTTGTCATTAAATTCAAAATTTGAAACTTTAATAAATATATAAATAAATACATATATATTTATTTAATTATTATTAAAATTATCTAGATTTTATAGTTATATTTGTAATATTTATAAATTTCTATAACTTAAAAAATCAATTTTAGCTTCGTTTTATTAAACTGTATTGATTGGAGAAGTAATTATTTAATTTGTTTGGATAGTAATTATATATCTATATTATACAATTAAAATTATTATTTCTCTATAATATTTTTAATTTCCTATAATTTTAAAAACAAAGTTTAGCATTGTTTTAAATTGAAACAAAAATAAATAAATAAATAAAATGTTTAGATAAATAAATAACCTAAAAAAAAATGTTTCCCTTTATTTTTGCTTTATTTTATAATTAAAACAAAGATAAAATTTATTTTTTAAGTTATAGAAAAATATTAATATTATAAATAGAAAATATAACTATAAAAATTACATTTTTTTTTTTTTTTTAAATCCACAAAAATAAATAATCATTATTTATAAAATTTTCAAATTTTGGGTTTAAAGATAAAATTTTGCAATCATCCATTCATCCATCCTTACAATTGTTCAACTGCAGCTTTAACAGCTAAATAAATAAACAAAACCCTGAATAACAAATAGAAAAAAAGACAAAAAGAAAAAAAAAAAAAAAAAAAAAAAAGTAAAGTAATTTTAAGAAAATAGACCGAAGTGTGAAATAGTTAACAGGTGCACTTTAAATCTTGGTTTGCACCTTCTATATCGTTTTAATATGTTTATTTTCTGGCAGCTAAAATTTTACTTCGTGTTTTTTTTTTTTTTTTTTTTTTTTTTTTTTTTTTAAGAGTAAATGTCGAAGAAAAAAGTTTGTTGATTAATATTTAAAATCTAGATTTAAAGATGTTGTTTTATATTCCGAACATTTGCTTGCCCGAAATAATTTAATAACATAGGAATCATGTAACTATAATTTTTCAAAAAGATGTATTGATTGGAGAAGTGATTATTTAATTTGTTTGAGTAATAATTATAGCTCTTTATTTTACAGTTAAAATCATTATTTCTCTATATAATATTTATTGTATTCTATAACTTTAAAAAGATAAATTTAGTTTTGTTTTAAATATAAATGAAGTAAAAAGGAAAATATTTAGATAAATAATTATTAATAAAAGGAAAAGAAAAAAAAAAAAAATCTTGGATAGCATCGAACCGGGACGGTCGTATTTGCAGTCGCTGACGCTATCAAGTACGCTACTGGAACGTTGACGTTTTGCTGAAATAACTTGTTCTTAAGTAATTACTGAAACTTTAAAGGCTTTTTTCTCAAGATTGTTTGGCTAGTGCCCGCTACTGCTTTAATATATTTTTACCTTCACACTATATTATAGTATATCATTGTATATTACAATTCTGCGCAATTCCGTCCCGATCTGAATTTTCCATGCCATGAAGTCTCCCTGTTAGAGTTAATTCGTTTGCTTCCTTTCAGTTTTAGGATAAAGGGAAGTGGAGGAAAAATAAATAAAAAACATTCTCTTTACATTCTTTGTAAATAGAATTTTATTTCGACACAGCTTATTTTAATCTATTCTTCCATATAAAGGTAGGCAGTAACCGTGTTTCATTCCCTAGCATCGGTTACGACATTCATTTCTTAAAATTTCTCTGGCATAGCTTTAACATAGGAGCGTTTTGGTGACTTTTAAATTTTTATTGGGATTTTGGCAATGAATTAAAATGGCTATCGCAATTGTTAATTAAACATCTTGCCGAGAAACGTTTGAGCTACTTCGGTGTCAAATTTCAAATTTCGCCAAGAATACTGAAGCTGTTTCATTTCTTTAGTACGATTTTTCTCAATTTTATTTTATTTAAATATATATATATATATATATATTAATAATATTAATAATAAAGCACATTATTTTATTTTATTTTTTACCTTTTTCTTTATTGTTTTTTTTTTTTTTTCTTTCTTTCTTTCTTTCTTTTTTTTTTTTTTTTTTTTTTTTATTATTATTATTATTATTATTTAATGTTAAAATGGAGATTTTGAACCAATTATCCGACTAAACTAAAATAAATAAGTAAATAAATAAAAATACGGCGTTGGCTTGATTTTGTTCTGATTAATAAGTGTACGAAATTTAGATAAAATCTAATTATCCGAACAGATACATTGACAAACTTCCAGCTTTACATATTTTCAATAAAAACAAAAATGTTTGCACGTTCATTCAAGGTGATAGATAAAAATTGGTAACGACGCCGAAATCGCTGTCGGAAAGAAATAGTACGGCCGGTTGTGCTAAAAAAAAATTGTATGTAGTTATTAACTCTGTGGAAAATTTTACTTTTACTGAATATTTTCGGTAATGTGAAGTTAACACGTCATTTTTTCGGATTTTTATGCAAATAAAATAAAACGTTTGCACACACACATCCTCCTTTTTTTTTTTTTTTTTTTTTTTTTCATAATGTGAAAACTATTATTTAATATTTTACCACAATTGTTAAATTACATCTAGATGTCTTTTTCATCGAAATTTTTTCTGTAAAAAGGAACTCATAGCACATAACTTTTAATAATGTGGACTTTTTGTTAGTCATATGGCTTATTTTTAGAGCTATATAAGAATTTAACCCTTAATATTAGAAATTTTTAATCAGAGCATAAAATAATTGGGTGCAAATTTCTTGACGTTTAATTTATTTTATTGAAAGAAATTATTGCATGTTTCCAAGTAAGCGGATACTTACTATTTTCGTATCTTTTGAGGATAATCTCAACTTTATCAGAAAATTGTTTTGTATGCGCATGTAGAGACATCTTGTAAGTGTCAAAATTCAAATTAAAAGAATCGTTAGACGATCTCATGCATCGTTAAAAGTTGACTACTTTGTTGGTTGCTCGACTTTTGAGTAAATTATTGACATTCATTAGCATTTTTCTTTCTGAAAATAGTAATTGTGCCTTGCATAATTTTCTGCAGATCTTTACTACAAATCTCAAATTCAATGTTGTCTGTTATCTTTTTACACTCCTGCTCAAAAGTTTAGCAAGATTTTCAAACGATCATTTTTTTTTTTTTTTTTTCTCAATTTAAAAACTTATCTCTCGATGAAATGTTTTCAAACATTGAGTATTTAAAGAACTGGGTCTTCCTCATGTTCTTCAGTGAAGATTGGTTTAAGACAACATTTAGGGGGCCGGTAACAAATTGAGCAAAATAAATAATGTTTGTGATCACCCTGTGTCATTAAGTGAACGAAATTACCTGTAACTTTAGTATATGTTAATATAGACCCAATTTAATTTGTGGAAGAATTTGTGTGATGATAGCATATTAAATAACGGAAATATAAGCATTTATTTAAAAAAAAAAAAAAAAAAAAAAACTGCATGTTTTATATATTACTAGCAGGCTTTGCCCGCTTCGCTGGCCACTAAATTTAAAGGAAACTCGTTTCTATAAGCTTTATAAAAATAAAATAAAATAAATTACTGAAATTGTTCAAAAGCTCGCTCCAGGTCCCTGCTGCATTCAGCAGCGATTTGGTCATCAACTGCAACTCGGGCGCTTGTCCCTATTACCTGCGACAATAGTTTACCAATGAGCTTCCATTTAGGTGCTTATTATATAACAGTTTCGAAATAGATAGTATCGAAAAAATTGGAGTTTCCCTTTTATATTTGAATCCCAGTTACATGTGAACAACACTATACGTGTTGTTCACATGTAACTCGGACTGGACTCAAACGTAACTGGGTTTAGACAACATAATATTTGCTTTTACGTTATTTCATATGTTTTTTTTTTTTTTTTTTTTTTTTTTGTTTATCCAATCAACCATTAAATGACAGCAATTTCACGCCAAATATTACAATATGCTGTGACCGGCTACGTCTGTCGCATGAGACAATTAATTTTTTGTGTTTATATATAATTCATGGGTTGTAAATCTGATAGTACAGCCTTAATATAGTTCTCTTTGGCGGCTTTTGAATTTTTGTCACCATTTTAGACTTAATCCATTGTAACAATAAGACTTAATCCCTTGTAACAATATGCTATGAGCGCTATTTCTGCCGTATTTTAGACAACTAATCTTTTTATGGTTATATATATTTCCCATTAAACATATTTTTATTCATTTATTTAAATATTAATTTGAATTTTTCAAATATTTCTGTTCGACAGCGTGAGAGTGCAGTAACACACAGAGATTCATTTGTTTGTATGATAAATTAGCATAGTGATTATTATATAAAAAAATAAATAAATAGGTAAACATTATCGTGTTACACAACTTTATTATGTCGCTCCTTTGGCGGCTTTTGAATTTTTGTCGCCATATTAGCGATGGATTTTTTTTTTTTTTTTTTTTTTTGTATGAAAAGGGGAAGACTATTTTGCTAATAATTTTATCAGACTCTTTTTTTGTTTATACATAAGAATCCTTTATATTCTGCTTATATTTTTAATGCTTTTTAGGTTTAAAATAGTGCTTGTTGAAATAAATTTCCTATCTTTAAAACTGCATTTGTTCTGTAAATTTTGTGTAAAAATAAATCATTTATATTTTTATATATTTGATGCGCTACTGAGATTAAAATGGCTGTTGCTATGTTAAACTTCTTGTCGAAAAACATTCGGTGTACTTCAACACCAAAATTTAAAAAATCGCCCAGCAGGATCTGTTAATGAAGCTGATAAAATAAAAATATGGTTCATAGAGTTTAAATAATCTATTTAAAAAATTTTTTAAAACCCAAATTATTAATCTATCGTATCACATACATAGATATAGTAATAATATATAGATTGATCATTGGGGACAAAAAAGTGATTCTTTTCACTCGGGAAAAGACGGCGATTTTACCAAAATATGGCAGTCTTTCCCCGAGTGAATACACACGGGAATATGCACGAATGTTTTAGCAAATGAAATTCATGAATAATTTATTTACCAAAGGTGAATGAAAAGCCCCAGATATAGTTTAAAATTCATTCTTCTTTTTTTTTTTTTTTTCCTTCAATACCACTTAATGGCTAATTCCAAAGCTTTATTTTCGGCATCAAAAATCTTTGCACGATAATATGGGGATGATAGATCTATATATATTATTATATATATGATCACATAAATCTTTTCGAAAATAGAATAAAACTTAATTTGAAAAAAAAAATAATAACTTTTGTTTATTAACCAAAATAATTGATGAAATTTGAAATGCAAGTTGGTCTTGTGGGGTACAGACTGTATATTATATTTTTGTGTTCGTGAGAGAAAATTTAAAAGAATTTGTAAACTGCAATTTTTAATCCCTTTTAAAAATCATGTGACTTAATGTGAAGCAGATTTTTCATTTTTTTTCTCCTAACGGTTTCCATACAATCTTCTGCTGTTGCCACCTAAAATTCATACTTTAGTTAATTTTAAAAAATCTAATTGTCCGATTGATAAGCTGTTTAATGCGTCGGATTTAAAAAAAATTTCCCTTTCATTTGCTATCTTATTTGTAACGATGCGACTGATATTTCTAATTTATTTTCTAATCTTTCTGATTTATTTTCCTCATTTTAAATAAGTGTACGGTTTTTTATTATTATTACTATTATTATTATTATTATTATTTTGTCGAAAAAAAATGGCAACAATTAAATTATGGATAAAATTTTAATGTCTTATTTATCAGAAATTAGAAGGTTTTTATTTTCACATTTTAATTAATTAAGAAAAAACTAATCATCCGATTGATAAGCTGTTTAATGCATCGGATTTACAAAAATTTTCCCTTTCATTTGGTGTATTTGTAACGATGCGAGTGATATTTCTAATTTATTTTCTAATCTTTCTGATTTATTTTCCTCATTTTAAATAAATGTACGTTTTTTTTTTTTATTATTATTATTATTTTGTCGAAAAAAAAAAAAATTGGCAACAATTAAATTATGGATAAAATGTTAAAATTTAAATGGCTTTTTTTATCAGAAATTAGAAGGTTATGATTTTCACATTTTAATTAATTAAGAAAAAACTAATCAAAAATTCGAAAATCTGACTTCAATGTGCACAATGACCCTTCGGGATGTACCTTTGTGTTAAATCTCGTGACTGTCCGAGCTACCGTTTTCGAGATCAGTGAAATATACATACAAATATTGCTCACTTAATAGTATAAGATAATATACAGAGTTTTTAACGAAAATTATTTCCACTTTCAGATAAGTTAGAAAAACAATTTTAAAACAATAAACTGCAATCGGAATACAAATATCTCACGAAAGTGTTATGAAAAACGTTTTCACTGCGCATGTGCAAAAGATTAATATATATATATATATTACGTAAGTTGAAAGCTAGATGTATTGGGCAACTTTTGTCAAAAATGCATTTGAATAGAGTAAAAATTAAGCAAATTATACGAAAAAGAACGAGCTAGATTGTAGATATTTTCCAAGAGTTGAAATTTCTTAAGAGATTTTTCACATGCCGCGTAATTAATTTAAAAGTCAATTATTTTAACCACTTAGCAAAAGTTCTTTTTTGTAAAAAACCCCTTATCTCACAAATCTTAGTAAATAAACAAAAATATGTTAGAATTACAAGCTTATAAGGGGTTTTTCACAAAAAGGTACATTTGGAACGTGGCTGAAATAATTGGATCTTCAAATTAATTACGCGGCATATGAAAAAGCCCTTAAAAATTTTCAACTCTTGGAAAATATCTAAAATCTAGTTCGTTCTTTTTCGTACAATTTGCTTAATTTTTACTCTATTCAAATGCACTTTTGATAAAAATTGCCCAATATATCTAGCTTTTAACCTATACAGTGAAAACGTTTTTCATAAAAATACTGCTGTTTCATGAGATGTTTGAGATATTTGTATTCCGATTGCAGTATATTGTTATAAAAAAGTTTTTCCAACTTATCTGAAAGTGGGAATAATTTTCGTTAAAAACTCTGTATATTATAAATAAAAAACATGTTCATATTTTTTGGAGTTTTAAAATAAATGCTTATATCTCCGTTATTTAATATATTGTCGTCACACAAATTCATCCACAAACTGTACAGAGTGTATATTAACATATCTTAAAGTTACAGATCATTTCGTTCACTGAACGATACAGGGTGATCACAAACATTATTGATTTTGCTTAATTTGTTACTGGCCCCTTAAATGTTGTCTTAAACCAGCTGAAAAACATGAGGAAGATCCGGTTCTTTAAATAACCAATGTTTGAAATCAAAAGATTATCTACCATAATAATAGATTCATATACTAGATAAAAGATAAAAAATAAAAATAAATAAATAAATAAGACTTTAAAAACGGATCATACTCTAAAGTATGATTTCATGCATACAAATTTTTATAGCCTGAATTCTTCAGAGATAAAAACTCATGTTTTTATCGCTGTTATCATTTGCTTTAGAAAAAACAAATTAACTTTTAATTAAAATTTTAAACAAACAGGCTCTTTGTTCTTTGTGAAACATTAAAAATTTTCCAGTTCGTCCAAAAGGTTTCTATAAAATTTATTTTATTTATTTATTTATTACTATTTTTATTTTTGTGTGTGTGGGGGTGGAGGGATGCCTTATTTAGCTATTTAAACTTAGAAAAGAATCCCCCTTCCCTTCATGAAAAGTTTACTACTCGGTTAAACTGATACACTGGAACATTCCACTTTTTCGAACAGTTTTGTTAACATTATGTGTTTTACAATACCCTGAAAAACTTGACAAAAGGATAAAGTTTAATAGAATTTGAGTATCGGCGAAATTTCACTTTCTCCTATTGTGATAAATGTTGAGTATTTTATGGAGTTATTAAGTAGACATTTGTTGATTTTAAAGAACTTAAAATAAAGAAATAAATAAAAATCTGGAAAATAATGCCTTAAAAGTGAGTTTCTTCACAAGTTCGGACATTTTCTGATAATTAAAAGCGTTTATTGTAATAATTGAGTATATCGGATGCATAACATCAGACTGATATACCCCTATTACGTATAAATTAGTTATGTCTATGTAAATGTGATATCATTTACCTAAAATAAAATAATTATACATTATTTAATGAGTCTTCTTTTAGTGACCTATAGTAGTAAAGTTTAGTTTTCAGTAATTATGCAAGGTAAAAAAATGTTAAGTGTTTTTATTTATTATTATTATTTATTTATTTATTTTATTTATTTTTTTTTTTTTTAATAAAAAAAAAATTAAAACCTAAGTTCTTAAGGACAATTAAATGGGAAATTCAAAATATTAATTTCTTTTCTGGCAAATTAATTTAAGAAATACAAAAAATACATGAAAATACAGTGCGTTATTATCATATTTACGTTCATATAGCTTCAGCTTTCTTGAATCTATAAAATTCTTATCTATAAAAATAAAGGAAAATGCTTTCTTTTACCTGTCTGTGTGCGCTCTGTGCTCATACCACACATTGAAGAGCTATAAAGCTTAGCAGAAAGATAGCTTGGGCCATGCAAGGATTCATCGAGATTTTTTTTTTTTTTTTTTTTTTTTCAAATTTATTTAATTAATTATTTTTTTCTTTCAATTAATATTTTCCGATTTTATCTGTTGATTTTATCTGTTATCTATCTGTCTGTGTGCGCTCTGTGCTCATGTCACACATTAAAGACCTATAAAACTTGACAGACTTGGGCCTTGAAGGTGTGGGCTTCATCGAGATTTTTTCGATTTTGGATTTTCAATATATTTTTTATTTTCATTTTATTTATTTATTTATTTTTAATTTTATCCATTGATTTTTCTGTAACCTGTTTGTCTGTACACGTTCTGGCGCTCAGGACATTGACCGCGAAGCTACAAAACTTGGAAGAGGGGTAGCTTGAAACCTGCAAGGGTTAGAAGGGCTCTTATATATACGAGCTGGTGCATCAGGCAATTTTGTTGCCTTATGGTTGCCACACGTACCCAGCGCGTTTCTCTGATAAACAAACGACAAACATTTTTTTTTTTTATCGTCTTGCGTTACTTTAGAGTAACTTGTTTTATTATATTTCATAATTTTAGCTAAGTAAACTATGATATGGAAGTTTGTTTAGCGATAAACTGCTACAATCATTCAAGAAATGAATATAAAGTGTTCACAGACCTTCTATTACTGTGTATTTGAGTTTTGGTGACATTTTGTGAAAGAAAGAAAAGTCGCCCTAACAACACATCTACCCCAGTGCATCCATAGGATATCCTCAGAATAAAATGACATCCTGAGAATGTACTGTGAAAAAAAATGTGTTTTTAAGAATATTATTGTTGCTTATTGCTCTTATCTTGACCGGATTAGCTTCAGATCAAGATTTTTTTAAATCATTAGGGAAGCGATAAGGACGCCAAGCGGGAAAGCTGTCCTCTTCGGAGGCAAAAAAATGGCGGTGATGCGCTGGCCTATTATTTTATTTAGGAGCTCTAGTTTGACTGAGATCAAATAAACCTCACTGAGATTATTTCGATTTTCCAATTTGAAATTTGAAATTATTATTTATTTTTCCATTTTATCCATTGATTTTTCTGTAATTTTTTCTTAAATTTATTATTTCATGTGAATCATATGCGTCCCTTAGCAACAATTTGAAAATTCATTTAAACATAGTGACCAGCGAAACGAGCAAAGTCTGCTAGAAAAGTAGTATAATAATACACGGTAAATTTCAATACATACAATTTACATTTTTTCCCTCAACGAATCAAACTAATTACGATAAACAATTAAACTTATGATTACGATTCATCAAAGTTAAATCAATCAATGTATTAAAAGTGTCAGTACTGTTTAACTTTTATCTTTATATAAATAATATATTAAATCATTTTAAATGATTCTTCTCCGTTACAAAACAATTGTTGTAATAATAGCTTCAAATAATGGTAAGGTGTTTTTATCATAAACGACACGTTTTTCTGGTGATTGAAGGTAATAAACAATTTTATTGAAAAATAAATTAGACAAGGAATTAAAAAGTTGTTAGTCGTTATTGGTTTTGGTTATGAAACACATTAATAGAAGGGGAAAATGTCTAAGATCAAACTTGAGAATCTAATGTTTCCGTCAGTACATAATCGTAACTAATTGTTAAAAAAAAAAAAAAAAAAAAAAAAAAAAAAATCGCAAATTTATTTATTTAAGGCTTGCTAAGACTATTTAAGGCTATGAAAAGTGTTATTTCTTCAATGAATCTCATCATAACTATCCTTTTCTGCATTCAAAATAATTTTGGAAATAATTTGTAATTTCTTGATTCTACGCTAAGTATAAAATGCAGCGTACAGTTATATTCGATAGATTTATAAAACTGCATTTTCAGTCAAAACTTAAGTATAGAAGTCTTAGATTATGTATTACTGTCTTATTTATATTTCGATAAATTTGTAATTTTTTTTTAAGAATTCATCAAATGAATTTTTAATAACATCTTAGCAACATTCGTGATGTAGAGAAGCATTTTTATAGTTGCCATATTTACGCTTTTTAGCTACCGGAAAATTAAAATAGAAATTTTTATTTTATTCAATCAATGAAAACTGTTACAGAAATATATAAAAAATTTCTATTACAAGTTTCCAATAGCCGAAAAGTGTAAAAGTCGGCAACTGTGGATTTAGTGTGCATGAAAAAGTAACAATTATTACTCTATAATTTTACAATTATTAATTTTAGCTATATTATTATTATTCTTTATTTACTTTATTCCATGTTTATTATCACTGAATAGCAAAACAATTTGTCAAGTTTATAAGAAATACTGTAGCTTAGCACGTCGTTATTTTTTAAAAAATAATAATAAACCTATGTCCTTTATATTCTCTATTTGATTTTGTTCTTATCTGTTACAACGATCGAAATCTCCCATTCACGCTTCCATTTTCCAGTTTTCCCCATTCATTTCTTTGATTTTTCTATTGAATCTAAACGTTTAAGCCATATAAATGTCATCCAATTAGAAAGAATTGAAAAAGAAAATTTGACGGTACTTTAAAATCTACAAAATTTCTTTGGTGGAAAATGTGGCATAAATTTATATATATATTCGACACAAACTAAATGCGGAAGGGGAAAAAAAAAAGATTTTTTTTTTTATTATTATTTTTTTTTTTTTTTCCGTAAACAAGCGTTTGTTACTAAATTGTGAATTATAGCCAATTAATTATGATGTTAGTAAATAAGTTAAAAATAAAAGGGATTGTCAAAAATAGTGTTGCACAATATAATAATGAATTTTATTATTATTATTACTTTGAGTTAAATGACCTATTTTTAATTAGAATGCTTGCTTAGCTATTAACTTAATTGTTTACTAAGACACTCTAACCAGTAAACGCCAGTTTCTCTTTTAAGTGAAATGTTTGCTTAATATTTTGAATGGCCGAAAAAAAAAAAAAAAAAAGTTTTATGATAAAACAACCTCGTTTAATGGGGGAGAGGGAAAACTCACCGTTTTGTCTATTGCTGTATTTCAGAGAACATAGAAAATGTCTCATTTTATGTTGCACATTTGAGTGTTGTTTCTCTGAAATAAAAATTCAATGCAAACCAAATGTGGTAACTGAACAGTACCTTTATTATTGTTTAAAAAATACTAAGGTCAGGGTTCGCCAAAAATGGGCACAGCCCGAGAACCAACCAAGAAAAAACCCACCCTGTTTTTTTTTCGGCGGACCAACTTGAACAAAACCCTGTACTCACAAAGCAGATTTTTAAAAATTTACTTTCATAACTTTTATAAAATTATTGTGTTTAATAATTATTTTCATTTATCATTCCTAAACTGATATAAAATTTCTTTTATGGCACTTTTACGCTTTTAGGCCATTTCTCAAAGATACGTTTAAGGAAAAATAATACTATAGTAAAGTTTTATTATATATATATATATATATATATATATATATATATATATATATATATATATAAATCCATTTGATAATAATAGAAAAGAATGAGAACGAAGAATAGTCAGTCAAATAAATCACCACAGAAACATACACAGGCCGAACAAAGTTACTAGTTATCTTAAATTGATTTAATTTTTAAGATTAATAATTTTACTTACTTTAATTTATTAGATTACAATTCCTGATGAAATAATAAAGGACCGTTATATATATACATATTAAAATTTTAAATTGTAGAAGAATTTCTTTTTAATATTTGAAATTTTGTAATTTTGTAAGATCAAAACAGATTTTCAGTCAAATTAAAAAGTGATCTTTGCATTGTTCAAAAAAAAAAAAAAAAAGTTTGATGCTTTCTACATATTATTAATTTTCGTATCAAAATTAGTTGATTTAAATTAACTAAACTTGATGATGAGTATATTTAAATTCAATTTGTTGCAGAAATTAAAATAAACGTTCCTATTTACTACTCTATACATATCGATTTTTGTTGAAAAGTTAGCAGTTAAATTAAAATTAACTAAACTTCATGATCAGTTTAAATTCAAATAGTTGTTCTCAATTCAACGTTTACTTTTTTTTTTTTTTACAACTGTGACAGTTATAATTAACCAATAAAAATATGGATGGAGATTACAGCTAATGTTAATATTATTCTTGTTTTAGATACAATAAATATAATTATAGACAATATTCGAAAATCACCCAAAGCTGAATTATTAATAAATGTTAAAACAAAAAACATTGCAATAATGCATGTAATCATCATCCTTAAGAAGTTTTAACTTTTTCAAACAAGAATGTTATTGGTATTGATAAATTGTACAAGCCTACACAATAGTACTGGAAATATAAATCACTATTAAATAATTTAACTTTTAAATTACATTTAAGTTTTTTTCTTTGATATCGTTAAAAATTATCAGTTTAGTTCAAGTACAACATTTACATGAAAATCAATATTTAAAAGTTTTCTGATAAAAAAAAAAAAAACAGGTGGGCTGGGTTTAAAAAAAAAAAAAAAAAAAAAAGAAAAGAAAAGAAAGAAAGAAAGTAAAAGAAACCTGGTTTTTTTCAAACCCTATGACTAAAGCTTTAAAAATGCCCTTTAATTCTCCCCCCCCCTTTTTTTTTTTATTCTATAAATAAATCTAAACTCAAGTTGTAAATATGCCATGCACTCGAGTCACTTTCTGAGGCTACGCCATTAGAATTAACTCAAGTGTATGACTATTTAATAAAATACAACTGTAGGTAAATTCGTTAAAACGAATATTTCGATTAATGTCACTTTTGGACTTAAATTCGGCTTTTAGAGATAAGATAATGTAAAACATGCAAAACTAACGGTAATTTAAGCTCTTTTTATTATGTTAGTCTCAATATATTTTTCAAGAAGTAGTCAATTACTTTTACTTTCCTTTTTTAAAAGTTGATATTTTACATTAGTCATACAGTCTCCTTTATCATGGATAAAAGACCTTTGCATTAGAAATAGGATTACATGATATTACACATTTTCCTTATAAAAGCATTGTGAAGTAAATATCTATGTACATCAATGCCACTCTGTTTGGTTTGAAATGTTTTAGCGATATTATGTTAAAACGGACTTCATTCAAATTATAATGTTTGAGTATTATAATTTGAAGTTTATATATAGCTTTCGAAAACATCTGTAGATATGCGCATAATTTTTACTAAGAAACATTAAATTTCAATATTATACATAAGTAATTCTGACGAATTTGAAATAGTAAAAGCACAGACGAACCTTTGTTTAAATTCACTTACCTTCTAATACGCCTTAATAAAGGTTCTTGAAGTCCTCATTTTTCATTTAAAGTCCTTTATTATTAAGGTTAGTCATAATATTTAACTTCCATATAAGAAGAGAAAACAAAATTCTGCAAGCATTTATACAAGTCAAGTATGGTAGCTTAAATTGTTGAGTTGTCTTTGTAATCTCCCTCTTTCTGTTCAGATATTGGAGCCGTGTACTTCATCTGTGGACAGAAACAACAACAGCAGCAAAATAATAAATTGAGAGAATTGGACATGATATAAATTTCATAAAACATTGCATTGAAAGTTAAGGTGTCACAGTTGGAGACTATGGCTGATTTGGCATTAAGAGTAGAAACAACAAAAAATATCAATTAAATTATAGAAATACACTACCTACCAATAAGTATTTAGACATTTTCAAATTTAGACGTTTTGTCAAATATCTAGAAAAATTCTTTAGGAATCATCTTGAAACTCTGGAAGTATAAAGATAATGTTACACCTCATATATTTCAGCAAAGTTTTTTTTTCTTCGGAAAAGGAAAAGGGGACCAGTAAAAAAAAAAAAAAAAAAATGTTTTGCATCACCCTGTAAAAAGTAATGCTTGAAATGCGTTTTGGTTTTAGTATGTGATTATGAGGATACTTTTAATTATTTGTATAAATTTTTTGAGTCTACCACATATATTTATGGAGATATAACAGTTTCTTTAATATATTGCAATATATATATATATATATATATATATATTGCCGCTTTTTAAATTATAACACGTAGAGTATTAGACCCAGTGCAAAGCCATTTTTTAGGAAACTTAGCATACTACATTAGACACAGTATACTGCAATCAGAATGCAAATATATTAAATATCTTACGAAATATGAGCACTTTTACTAGATAATTTTTACTACACATGCGCAAGCTGTACAAAAAATTTCATTTGCATAATTTAATAGCCAAAAATATTGAGCTACTTATACGAAAACCATAAACAAGTATCGTGTAAATTAAAACAGTTATGAGTTATAGAATGAACAGAATTTCAGTTCCTCTTAAAGTAAAAAAAGATAAGGGGCTTTATCAATATTTATTTACAATCAACGAATACTGTATTATTAGTGGGCACTGATTGAATCAAAATAAAAATGTGACTAAAACTCCTTATTGTTTAGCTTTTATTTTGAAAGGAACTGAAATTATGTTCCTTCTATAGCTCATAACTGTTTGAATTTACACCATATTTGTTTGTGGTTTTCATATAAGTAGCTCAATAGCTATTAATAAATTATGCAAATGAAATTTTTATAAAGCTTGCGCATTCGTAGTGAAAAAATATTCAGTAAAAGTGCTCATGTTTTGTAAGATATTTAACATTTTTGCATTCTGATTGCAGTATGCTGTGCCTAATGTAATATGCCAAGTTTCTTAAAAATGACTTAGCACTGGGTTTAATACCGTACGTGTTATAATTGAAAAAAAAAAAAAAAAAAAAAGGCTTTTTTTTTTTTTTTTTTAAGAATTTTTAAAGAAACCGTTATATCTCAATGAATATATGTAGTATCCTCATAAAAATGTATACAGATAATTTGAAGAATCCTTATAATAACATGCTATAGCCAAAACGCATTTGAAGCATTACTTTTTACAGGGTGATGCAAAACATTTTGATTTTCCTTTAATTTTTTACTGGTCCCCTTTTCCTCCTCAGGAAAAAACTTTTCATGAAATATATGAGGTACGACATGTTCTTTATCCTCCTAAAGTTTCAAAATGATTCCTAAAGAATTTTTCTAGCTATTTGACAAAACGTCTAAATTCGAAAGTGTCCAAATGCTTATTGGTATTGTATATATATCCGTAGCTAAAGAAATTGATTAAAAAAGTGAATAATAAGATTTTTCTTTTATATTTATTTTCATTCTGTAATATATTTTTAAAATTTTGGGTGCTTTAAAGTAAGCTTAAGTAAGGAGAGAGTTATTACCATGTTTTAAAGTGCTAAATTAGTGGTTGGTTTGCAAATTAACGTAAGTAATCCACATGTACTGTTTTTACAAACTCCCGAAAGCCCTTAAAAATCATCATCATTATTATTATTACTATTATTTTATTTATTTATTTTTTCGCAAACCGCGATCAATTCCTTCAATAGTTATGAATTTTTAAAATGTCTACAGACTTATGGGACACCCGGTATATACACCCCGCGACAAAAAGATAGGTACAAAGGGTTTTTTCTTTGATTTTTCATAAAATAACATTATCTAAATTGTGCTTATTATTTATTATTATCATAAAATAACACTATTCCCGAACTAATTTTTGTTTTAAGATTAATTTAGAAAAGTTTTAAGACTAAATTTTTTCTAATTTAAGACTACACTCTGCGACAAAAAGATAGGAACAAAGGTTTTTTTTTTTTTTTTTTTTTTTAATTTTCACAAAATAACATTATCTAAATTGTGCTGATCATTTATTGTCATAACAAAATATTATCATATCAAAAACATACTAAATATTTGAATCATGTTCAAAATAATCATATTCAAAAATTAAGAAAAATACCCTTTGTTCCTATCTTTTTGTCGCGGTGTGTAGTCTTAAATTAGAAAAATTTTAGTCTTAAAATTTTTCTAAATTAGTCTTAAAACAAAAATTAGTCCAGGAATAGTGTTATTTTATGATAATAATAAATGATAAGCACAATTTAGATAATGTTATTTTATGAAAAATCAAAGAAAAAACCCTTGTACCTATCTTTTTGTCACGGGGTGTGTATATATATATATATATATATATATATATATATATATATATATATATATATATATATATATATATATCCCTTATTTTTAATGTAATGGAAGCGGCGAAATGATTGACTGAAGAAAAAAGTCTTCGAGAGGTGCATTTAAATAATGATCAACTTTTCAATCTGCTTACTTTTACGTTTGTACCCCGTAGGTAAAGGACATCATGTCCATTTTGTGAAAAGTGTTAGCCCTATGTTTTTGACGTGCATATTTTGCTTTATATACAAGCATTAAGCACTACGTCCTTGTACTATGAAACAGACAGAACAGTGGAAAATAAAGCCATGTCCTTTTTCTTTATTCATGACAAATGTATTTCATTATAACATCTTTAACATCACTCCTTAAAAATTACATTTTTGTGGCATGGTGCCCTTTTCCTCCTCGGCCGAGACATATATATTTTAAACTTTAAAGGAAAACAAGCTTATTTTGTCTAAATACAGAGCTTTAAGAATAATAATCTTCAAAAGATAAAAAAGTTTGTGTGTTTTAACTATTTTAGTTCGCAGTATAAAGGAGCATCTTTATTTTTTAAAGCTCATTATTACGTTCGTTAATCGGACAGTAAGGGAGATGCGTCCTATACGTATTTGTGAAGGAAAAAAAATCCTCCCAGTTTTCCCCGTCTCTTTAAAAATTAAGAGAAATGACACACGATCATACTCATGCAGCATCAGAATCATCACACATTTACATGTCAATTGAACGTTCTAAGGTTATTTATTAGCAATTTATTAACTTTCTCTAATTGGCAAAAATGAAAAAAATACCTTTTTTTCTCTTCATTATAAAACACTAAAATTAAAAAAGATTTTTTTCCTAACTATAAAACTCAGCAATCTAAAATTAAAAACTGAAATTAAAACTTTATTCTGGAAATTTGTTCTTATGTTCTTCCAAAAAAATTCTTAATTCCCTGAGTTTTCCTTGGTTTTTATTTTATTTAATTTTATTTTTTATTTTTTAAATTCCCTGATATTTTAAGGTTTTCCCCTTGAATTTCAGCTACTGTAGCAACCCTGTGAGTATATTTTTTATTTATTTATTTTAAGAAAATGCTTTCGAGAAAAATAAAGTTAAAAACATTTAATACAGAAGTTGTTCTGATAAATTATTCATAGTTGTACAAATGTTCTTAAACAGAAATGCTTTCAGAAAAACACAGTTCAATATTTTGTATCATTCTACCTCAGGCATGACATTTTAAATGCATTATAACATCCATAATATTATAAAATTCGAATTGAAATTTTCACCACGTCTTTTTGAGAGAGTAATAAATAATGGCTTAAAAAATAATGGTTTTTGCTTTCCTCCGGATAAAGTAGGATTATTGTAGTACAGTCAGTAAACTGCACCAAATACATGTAAAGAAGGATTTAAAAAATATTTCTTCTTTTTGTAAGAAAACACCATAACTTGCAAAATCAAGAATGTTTGACATCCGGCTTTTTTTACACCTACAATTTTCTAATAGAAATATTTGGAATATTTAGTTATTTTTAACATTTAAATATGTTCAAAATTTAAATTGGAAAATATTGATAGGAAAGAAAAAAAAAACGTCAAAATAGTTGAGCACTACCGTTCATCACACGAAAAACTTAGAAGCAACTATACCTTAAATTTCACATAGACGTATCATTTCTAAAGTGAGAAAAATTTTAGGAAAATATTCGAGGGGGGGGGGGGGCTAGAAATATAATTTATGGTAAATGGGAATGCAATAACAGGGGTCATGCAGATTTTGCTTTAAAATAATAATAATAATAGTTATTTTTAAGAGCTTTCGGGAGTTTTAAAATAAAAAAATGGCAGTTTAATTTTATTTCTAATTTCACATTGTCGACTTTCAGAAGCAAGTGCTTTTAAGCTATACATATAAGATACTAATTAAACGTTTTTCTTTCTTATTTGATTTTTGCGATAACTTACAAAAATTCATATCTTAAATATGAGTTATACTCTGTATTATCTTTTATAGTGTAAGATGCCATCGTTACTTTACCAACTATAGTATTTTCCCACAACTTTCTTCTTCTTTTGACAAATTTCAAAAATATTTATGTTTAGGAAATGTGTGATTTAAAAAATAAATAAGTAAATAAAAATGGGTTGTAGATAAGCTTACATTATTGCTGTTCCCCATTCATTTCACCATTACCAGAATGCCTTGGTATTTTTGACATCGAGTATGAAAAAACTCTTCTTTTTGGAGAGGAGGAGAATGAGTATTAACATTTTGAACTCCTGCATTGAAACTAATTTTACAGGTAGATCGATATGAAAGCTTTGCTTTAAGAGTTTTTTACTTAGAAAATAGTGATTTTTCAATTTTACCGTATATTTAGAGGGGGGGAGGGGGGTTCTTTGGTTAATTTATATTGTACGTAAGATGATTAGAGCTTTTTGATGTACTCATTTTTCCGCCAATCAATTATTATTATTATTTATTTATTTTATTTATTTATTTATTTTATTTTATTTTATTTTTTATTTTATTTATTTATTTTTTTTTATTTTTTTATTTTTTTTGGGGGGGGAGGTGAGTGAGTTGCATAAAAAGTTGCAGTTATTTTTACTTCAAGTGCAATGTAAATAAATATTGAGTACTTATTTAAATGTGTCAGATTTAAGCCCATATTTTGTTGGTAATTGAAAGTTTCCCATTCAGAATATAAAAAAATAAATTAAGTAAGAACATAACATTGTGCTTTTTAAATTAATTATGATACATTTTCTTATTTCGTTTGCCTGGAATTTAGTAATAGCTGCGTGTGCTTTAGAAACATTTGGCAGTGCAGGAAAAATATCAAATTTTGAATAAACTATTCAGTAATTATATTATTCAATGCGCATTTTTATAATGCATATATATTACTAGAATAACATATTATTAAATATTAAAATATGTTTGCGGTACTACAAGACAACGAAAGTAAAATAATTATTTTAGCATTGTTTTTGTGAATTAGTATATGCGTAAAGCAACGTGAAACCTCTCCATTTCCATTAATAATTGAATTTAGTAAACGTAACGGTTGAACATAAAATTAATTTCAACGATAGGAATTAATAAAAATATAACAACATTCTTTAAACTATTTCTTAACTATGTTTTAGAATACGAAAATTTTAATTATCATTTTTGAAAATACCATCCAAGTTATTGTCAGTCGCTATCTCTCACTTTAATTAATTAATTAATTAATTAATTTTAATAAACATTTTCAATAATTAGAATCGTGAGATTTATAAGTGAATTGTGTTTGCAAATAATGAAGTTTTTATTTGGTTTTTTATTTCAATTAATGAATGTCAGTTTTTTTGCTATTTCTATTTAATGGCCGTCTTACTTTATGGTTTTAATATTTCTGAAAACAAATTTCAGGCAGAAATTTTAATTTTATATAAATTTATATTTTTTTCACTGAAAGACAAAAGTGTCAAAATTTTATGTATATGAAAATCAAAACGATTTTGTTACTATGAATTAATAGAAGATTTCGGGGAAAATTCGACGATCTCTACTAATCATAAACATCAAGATAACGCGCAATGAAGTTAAAAAAAGAAAAAGAAAAGAAAGATAATCACTTATTTATTTGAATTGAAATTCAAATTTCGGGGAGAAAATGGAAAGAGTAAATTTTTTCATCCTTACTGAAGGAGTATTTGTATTGTATGTAAGCAAAACACCCATTTAGCTCTGCTGGTCTAAATGAGAGACCTGTACTGTAAATGCCTTTTGGAAGACTATAAGAGCCTGGATTTTCATTTTTGTGCATTAAAAACCACATAGGTTTAGCTGCTTTGATTCGAACTAGTGAATAGAGACACCAAACGTCATATTTATTGCCTGCTCACTAAATGAAAGTCTTTGGTTAGCTCAGAAGAGGAAAAGCATTATGTGCCAAGACCCAAGAGCTACATTTTGGTTACATTTAAAATCGCTTAATAATGAATACGTTATATATTGAAGAAGAAATTTGCATTTTAATAGACTAAAAATAAGGGGATCCAATTAAATATTGAACTTTCAAACATTCTCTGCAAATTGTGTCCTTTTCCATGTTTTGCTTGAGCTTTGTCATCCTAGCCTTTCAGGTTTTCTCCAAATCTCGCGTAAATACAGGCTAGGCCGCCTTAGGAAGCTCGCCGCCACCACGCCTCCACCGACTCCTAGAACCCTCGTCCAGCCAATCGACCATAACGCTTTTGCCGAATGTTGTGAAAACTCGATACCGCTAAATAACAAAGTTATTTGCAAAAAATGTGATGTAGGAAAAATTATATATATTGAAAAAAATGTATCGGCAGTTTTGTGGGATATTCAGAAATTCGCGAAACCTTTATAAAAACAATTCAAAATATTAGGTTGCTTACTTTAAAATTACTCTTTACTAAACTTTACAAATTTTACTAAACTTTACTAAACAAAAATTACTAAACTTTATAAATTTTGAAACTTTAAAATTTATTTATTTGTTAATAATTATGGTAAGGTAACTTTTTATTTGCGTATATAACTATTTAATGCACATAAATGGTATTATGATATTCAAATTTTTCTGTTATGAAAACGCTATAGTCTTGATTGTTATGATAATGGTAATTAATATGCAGTGGAAAAAATTAAATTTAATTAAAAATTGAATAGGCGTTCTGTAAATGAAGCCAGTGTTTCTTTATTATGTAGTGTCATAAATATTGCATATAAAATTGTCGTTCCATGATCACCTATATGCTTTAAATTTCAAACTTATTAATTTCGCAGGGAAATGTATTATAACGTAATTCCTGTTTAACAAGTTACATTCCTACTCTTTCAAATTTGTTAAAAATTGTTTCCATTGCATAAAAAATATGTACGCATTTTCCTATTTGTTTTATGGCTGCAACTGTCTCACGCCTCGATAGAATTTTTGGCGACTAAGATTTTTAATGGCGTTTCAGTCTAAAAACACGCCACTAGAGGCCGAGAGATTCTGTTCTCGGAGTTGATAGACGAGAAGTGCCGCGTCCAATCGCAGGTAGCGCTCGTCGACCTATCCTATCGGAGTTTATGGTATTTTTCTTTGAAATTCGCGTTAATACGGGCCAGAATCCTCTTAAAAAAACCCCTCACGGAAAGCATTGCATCCTGGCCTAAGACCAAATGCAGTCAATCGGCCTCAACCCTAGCACCAACTCACCAGAGCAAGAAAAATTAATCCTTTAGTAGTAGGGTCTTTCTAAGTCCCAGCCCTTATTCACGTGATTGAAAAATATGAACGACAAGACCAACGACCACCACCTGGGTTCAAACCTGGCACTTTCCGTCTACCAGCTTTGAGGGCAGAACCTTTTGGATACTTTCTGCTCCATGGAAACATGATCTTATTTTTTTTTTGTTGTTGTTGTTTTAATGATTTTGATTTTGTTCTCCCTGTTCAGCTCTTAATAACTTGCGTATATATATATATATATATATATATTTCTTTTTCCTGTAATATATATCAATTTTTGACTCAATAATTGTACAGTCATAACAGAAAAAAAAAAAAAGAGAGAGAGAGAAAGAAAGAAAGCCCTCCCCTTCCGATTAATTTTACCGTAAATTAGCGTCGAAACATGCGGCTTGTGTCGATCGATTGATAATAGCATCTAGTTAATAACGCTATAGTTATTTTTTTTTTTTTAAGTCGTGTACATGTTAAAATTTCCATTAATTTATTTTATTTATTTTAAATGTCGACACCCATTTTTGACTCCTTGTTCGAATCTTTCGGGAAAATACAAATCTTATGTTTGTCACATTCATTTAACCATTAGCATGCCCCTATTTTGATCGCTTATTACTCAATTAAAAATTGAGAGAAATTTATAAACTATACCATTTTCCCGGACTGATTTGATCCAAATAACCTTAAAAAAAAATTGTCAGAAATGGGTGTTGCCATTGAAAAAAATGAAGTTGGTGCAAGTTTTAATATGTAGAAGACCCCATAAGAAAAATCTATTAATGTCATTATAAACAAGGATTGCCAATCGATTGGCATCAACCACATACTTCTACGCTAATTTATGGCGAAATTAGTCGGGGTTGGCATCTTTCTTTCTTTCTTTTCTTTTCTTTTTTTTTTTTTTAATGATTGTACAGAAAGTTTTACTTCATGTAAGTGCAAAGATAAAAAGTTTCAGAACTGTAATATTTAAAAATTGTTTTTTTTTTTTTTTTTTTTCTTGTACTCACACAGAAAAAGAATTTGACTAAGTTCTAACGAAAAGCATAAATATTTCTTAAGTTAGTTTTTAATATTTTCAAATTCTTTGATTACAAAGAGCATGCATTTTAAAATATTTACTCATGCAATTTTATACATCAAATTTCGAAATTAATCGCTTAATAAAAAATAAACTATTTCTATATAAGCTTCTTAAAATCAGCTTAATGAATTTTTAACGTTCTTGAAGATAATCTTAAAAATCCTTATTCTTAAAATACATTTAAACGTAAAAATATAAAAAAAATAAATAAAATAAAAAGTCTACGAAAAATAAAATCATAATCACTTTTTAGATTACGATAAAAAAAGACAAACACTGAGCTCAGATATGATGATGATACATTTTATCTATCACTTATTAAATTATTTGAATATGTTTATGACTTACAAAGGATTTGTTGTACAAATCTTCAGTTAATACTAGAGATTAATCGTATGTCATTTTTGGAAGGCTTAACGAATATTAGCGCTAACAAGAAGTTATTTTTGTAAACTTTGCTTTATTTATCGATCTAGTTTCTTTCTTTCTTATATATATATATCTTTTTCTTAATAGCACAAAGCTTATATTTTTACTCTAGATAATTATATGAAAATATGTTCGTATTTATTATTATTTGAAAGTTGGCTTTATCTTTTTATTAATTATAAAATTACATATAACATATTCGACGTAATGAGTTTAATATTGTTATCTAAATGTCGACTTTCTGGCGTGAAAAAGATAGTGCATAAAGAAAAAAAATAGGTTGTAGTCGATGAATGCACTTTATTCAAAGTATATTCTCGAAAACAATCAAATAAAACTATTTATACCATAAAAGTCAATAATCAATGAATATTATTGAAATAGTACAATAAATTGATCACCCGTACCACAAAAATCCAGTAAACAACTCTTCTCAGCGATCAGTTACAATCATCGCTCAGATCGAAGTCTGAACACAAAGTGAAACGCTCTGGGAGTGAAAATTCTAGCTGATTTTGTGCTAGAATCCAATAGAAAATTCTAGACTTTGACTCATATTCAAGATAGACCTTCAAAACATTGTCATTCTTAAATTACAACTTCTCGCCAAACTGGGTTAAGGAGTTGTCAAATTAGCCCCCAAGACTGATCACTGGATACTAATAGAGCGGCCTTCTTTTCTCGTACCTGTAAAACTATCTTTTGTGCAACAGCGGTTCAAAGGCAAGAAAACTGTTGTAAGCTTTTTCAGCAATATGTATTTAAATGATTAAGCTTTTAGATATAATAGCACTGTTAGTTATAATAACATTCTATTACTTAATCAGATATAAATTATAAATTTCACTTCATTAATTTTGGTAACTCACCAATGAGATAAAAAATATAAGTAAAATTAAATGGAGATATTGTATGTCGGATTTAACCAGGATTGCGTATTATTGTGTTTAAAATGTGCATTTTTACATGGAAAGTGATTATATAAAATCCAGAAAATGGTACATTGGTACATTTAAGTTAATTTCCTGGACAAAAATTGAATAGCCAGGAGGCCAAATCATGCAATGAAAGAAATATGCGGGAAACATTTTACTGAAAATTACTTATCAATTTTATATAAAATGATTGAGAATTAATTATTGTACAAATTTTTCTGCCTCTTGAATAGAATGCAGCATTACTGTCCGCCGATAGGTTTCTTTTTCCTTCTTTCTTTTTATTCTGAATTGAAAGAGAAGCAGATTTAAAACGAAGAAATATATTGCACTATTCATTATTTCTCGATTTTTCAACCCAATTAACGTATGCATTGAACGAGAATCTATATAAGTGCTCTTAAAAGACAGCTAAGGATAGAGAAATGATTAACAGAAGAGATGTTCCTCTTTCGCTGAGCGGCGATTACAATAAACTTTTATCACACCATTGAAGCTAAATGTGCTATTGAATATCTTTATTAATATAAATATGAATTTCTGCAAGCTGATATTCCATCCCCTACAGTATGAAAACTTCGTTTAAATGAAATATGAATATGCATTACTATCAATAACATAAAATGTAATTTGAAATACCCTTCCCACAAATAATAGTGCATTTTCAGTTTAGATCATGTCTAACGGTGTTTGTTTGTGTATTTTAGATTCTTTTTAGGTAATATGTTAAAATATCGCATATATCAGAATTAGATATTTTCGCGACCATTATAACCATATTCAAAAAATTAAAGCAATATCAGAATTAGATATTTTCGCGACCAATGTAACATGTTCAAAACATTAAGGGCCCTCTTCACTCGCCGCCGCCGGAAGCCGAAACTAATGCTATTCTATGGGAAATTTTTCTTTACAAAGAACTTATTAACTAATACATATTTTTAAATTCTGTTTTCACATTCTGAAACTTCCCGGCTGTAAAATTGACGCACCTTTTCTAAAAAATTATTTTTTTATTTTTCTATATTTTATTTTGAAGCTGCAAAATACGAATTTTCAATATGTGAATTTTTTTTCATTTTGCAACTTCGAAATAAAATATTAAAAATTAAAAAAATACATTTTTAAAAAAGGTCCGTCAATTTAACAGTTGGGAATTTTCTGAATGTGAAAACAGAATTTAAAAATATGTATTAGTTAATAAGTTATTTGTAAAGAAAAATATCCCATAGAATAGCATTAGTTTCGGCTTCCGGCGGCGGTGAGTGAAGAGGGCCCTTAAGGCAATTATTTCATTTACAGTCACATTAAAAGGTGCATATTGAAAAATCTTTCTTATGGTATTAATAATACGTTCAGATACAATTAAAAATACCTTGAATATTAAAATTAATTTCTAATTGTTTTTTCCAAAATAAAGTTCTGTGACAATGTAACATCAAAGTTGAGAAAACGTCGCAGTGGTCCTAAATCTTTATTTTGGCAAAAACAATTAGAATTAATTCACAATTTAATATTTAAAGTACTTTTTGAATATATTATAATAATATAAGTATGAAACGAAGTTTCATTACGCCGCTCTTAATGAGATTATATGTAAAATAATTGCTTTCACTTATTGAAAATGTTTATTTAAACAACACGTTGCGATTATCCTTATATAAATCAGAACGTATTACAATTATTTATTGTAAATTCTCTTAAGAGCGGACAACACCTAATCGCCGACAGCCAAGAACCATGTTATTCTATGGGGAAATTTGTTTACACAATATCATATTACCAAATGTATTTTTTAAATTCCATCTTCATAGTCAGAAAATTCACAATTTTTTTAATTAGCACTCGTTTTCGAAAAAATAATTTTCCACATTTTTAATATTTTATTTTCTAGCTAAAAAATGAAAAAGGCATACTTAATTATTTTTTAAAACGTGAAAATAAAATACTTAAAAAAAAAAAAATAATAATAATAATAATGCGTAATTCTGGAAACATTTTTTTTATTATTATTATTATTATTATTGAATAACACAGGCCTTGGCTGTTGCCGAGATTAGGTATTATCTAATTTTAATGAGTTTTGATGCAGAAATTAAAAATCGCATCTTATTAAGTATACAGGGTGCAAAGAATTGCTTTTATTTTCAGTCGTTCGTCAAGAATATACTTGAAATTTCGAAAATGTTAATAAAGTAATCAAGCAATCATGGAAAAATCCATAAAATCAATTTTGTAAAAATTATAAAATTTTTATACAGCCCCCCCGCCCCCCCAGGTTTTTATAGTTATATTTTGTAAAATAATAATACATACCTGTCAAGTCTATTGTTTTCACCAGTAGACTACTGGTTTTTGGCTATTTTTACTGGTCTACATTTAAAATCTATTGTTTTTGATAAACTTACCCACACACGCACAAAAAAAAAAAAAAAAAAAAAATTAGCAATTTTTTTGTAAATATATGGAGGAAATATCCAGAGCATAATATTCAAATGGAACGAAGCTTATTAAATGTATTATGTAGATGTGATAAAATAACAATATTGATTTTATTAATATCTTGTGTGTCTTTCTTTCTCTTTTTTCTGTGGGGAGGAGGGGGGGGGGAGTAGAAGTTAAATAATGCTGTTGTATGTAAATATAAAATGTTGTACTAAAAAATGAATTTCGATCATCAATATCTGATAAAAATCTGGAGACCATTTTAATTTCTAAATGCAATGAAAATTTAATTTTAAATTGCTATGAACAACAATTTGATGATTCTTTTCTTTATAAAGCAAAATCAGCAACAAATGCAAAAAAGTAGTGTTTAATTATCATTAGCAATATTTTAGTTTCTTTTGGGGATTTTAAATTAAGGCTTTTAATGTATATACTAATCTCAACATTTTATTTGTTTTCATCTGAAAGATAAGCAAATTCTTTAATGAAAATTACTATACTTAAAAAAAAATTCTGTAAAATCATATATTTTTCTTTCGACGATTATATATTTATATAAATTCAGATTCTATTTTTAAAAATGTTAGTTGATAAAATCTGTTTCTCTCTCTCCCTTCCCTCTTTCCCTCGGCAAAATCTACTGGTTTTTAATGTTAAAAGATTGGGAGGTTATAACGATAATACAATACTGTCACATGAGGGAGGGTGGTATCCTTTAATCATTAAAACTGACCAAATTATTTCATCTTAAAATTTCAACAGACTTTTTGAGATGGCAAACGAATTAAATAATAGAATTTTGAAAAAAAAAAAAAAAAAATAACTGACCCCTTATTGGAAACAAAAACATCCTGTTAATTCTGAAATTAAATTACTATGTTAAATTTAATTGTAGATTGTGCTTTTTTTTTTTTTTTCATCTTAGTGTACTGAAGTTATTTTACTATATAACTTTGGACAGCAGGAGGCCATACAAAAACTTAAATTTTGCAATTTTTACAAAATTTGTTTTGTGGGTTTTTCCGTGTCTTGACAATGTTTATACCACTTAAAACATTTATGCAAGTATATCAATATATGTCCTTTTGATGAACAGTTAAGAAAATAAAGAGGAGGACTTCTAATGTTAACTTTTGCCTAGTATACTCTTCTTTGATTGAAAGGAGCATTTTAAAATTAAAATAAAGAAAGAAAAAGAAAAACAGTAAAAAAGGAAAGAAAACGACGAGTGGAATATCTGAACTATATAAACATTTGTAATATATATAAGCATATACAATTGTATAAGCAATTTGTAAAAATTATTACAAATTCCTGAAAATAAAAAGAGGGTGGGTTCTTGCAATTTAAAAGTTTTTCGGCGAAAATGAGAAAAAATGACTTACTCTGGATAGTCGTTTGTGAAATTTTTTATTAATGAATTGCATTCTGGACCTGATAAAAATAGAGTAGCCTTGGTGTAGGGCCCATGCCTGAATTCTCTGTCTGGGTAAAATGCCCTTCGTCAGTTTTTTTTTTTTTTTTTTTTTCCTTTTAAAGAGGTCCTTGCCCGTATTTGCGCGAGTTTCGGAGAAAAAACTGCGAACGGCTAGAGCGACAAGCTCAATCTGGGATCATCCAACTCTTTACCCCGTTAGCCAGCGTCGAGAGTAGAACCTTGTGAAAGATTTTCTCTACGAATTTTAAGGATTTTCCTTATGCAAAAACTTGGATTAATTTCAATTACCGATAAATATTCTTTTTATTCCCATTCATTATCTTTTAATCCCATTAAAAAATAGCCATTACTAAATAAAATTATCCTTCCGCTCTTTAATACATTCCTATCATTTCATAATGTAAAAGCAATATATTCTGGGAGAAAATCTGAAGTTTGAAAAATGAGGGATTTAAGTTTTATTCCAACGAAGAAACTTTGGAAAGTAAGTTAAGTTTTTAATAGTTTTAACATCCACCTAAAAAGTAATTTCTGAAAATGCTGCACAAAGTCGGGATAGTGGATAAGAATGTGTGTTCTTTCACGAGAGAAACCTTTTTAGAGCTGTCGCCATATCAAGTCTCTTCCAAAAGCAAGTTCAAGCAAAGTTTTCACGGGAAGGCACTTGATTCAATAGCGGGGCGCTTTTCCATTTCGTCACCATAGAAACCAAGCGGCATAGTGTAGTGACCTCATAGCTTCAATGATGTACGTTAAACAGGAGATTCATGCTGCGCTTAGTGCTTTACCCCAGGCGTCCCCGTTGCCTAGGTGACAAAATTTAAATCATTCCAAAATAAAACTATGCCACACAGAAATTTTAGAAATTCTAAACTTTTTCTCAAAATATAATTCGAGAGATGACGTCTTCGCAACACAAACTTCCATCTGTTGCTCTCTAGTTATCTAACAGTATAATATTCTGATAAGAACCATTCTTTTTGAAGGAATGGGACGTGCAAAAATTCTTTTTTAAAGTCAAAGTCTCTCTGTGGCTATTCAAGTGGATGAGTGGGATAAAAGTGATGAGATGAAGTAAAGATGAATCTTTGAGAGGATTAGTATATCGTTTTGAATGAAAATTGAATCGAAGATACTTTAAAACTCACTTATTGGTACATGTAACTTTTCAATCGAAGTGGCAAAAATTAACAGTTAGCAATTGACCTTTTTTAATATATATGTTTCGATTTTATAACTTTTTTATTTCAAATTTTTATTTATTTTTATTTTCTCTTCAAATCTACTATTTTAACAGAACTAAGCGACAGAGCACCCGTTATATTATTTTCTAAAAACTTTCTAAACAAACATGATAAATTGGGAAAACACACGACAATTGTTTCAGGTCGAAAAAATTAAGCACCGCCTTCAGCAGGGGAAAAAACATAGACATGAGTGCAGAATGAAAGCAGCAACTAATAAAAACCGTGCTCATTTATTTCAACCTGAAGAAATCGTCGTGTGTTTCTACCACTGTAGTGTTTGTTTACAAAGGTCACCATCGTTCTACACCTAAATTTGATGTATTTTACAGCAATGTACCCGTTATTTTCGTTTTGTAGAAAAACGATGTTACCCAAAAATTATACGGTATTTTCACTTTCGATTTTGAGTGGATTTTATTTACGCTTTTATTATTATTATTATTATTAAAGACTGCAATTGTTTAAATGGCATTTCCTCTGCGCTGTCTGTCTTCTCTATTGATAGCTTAACTCTTTCAACCCCACTGGGACATATGTCCCGCAGATATTTTTAAATCACCAAATTGGATAAATAAGCATGAAAATTATTGGAGTGCATGTCCCACTGTTTTTCTGTGATTACATTCCTTAGTGTAATTTTATGCATTTTCATGTATATATTTTTAAAAATATTCTAAAATTACTTTAGAACTAGGGAACTGAACTTTTCGCTATATTATACATCGCCACCTCAACTCCACTGGGACACATGCGTGCCATCTAGAAAGACCAGTGGAACATATACGTCCCACTACTACAATTGACCCCCTACAGTTAATTTTTGTTTTTATTTTGGCAGAATACAGCTATTTCTATTTTATTTGACCTACTAAAACCCTAACTTAATTTATTTTTGGGAAGAAAAAACCAGTAGCGAAAGGGTTAGGGTACAATTGGGATGAACCTTTTAAAATAGAATTTACGGCTATCTAAACTAAGAGATTCTTTCATCTGATATAATTTTCTCTTTAATACTAAATGATTTTTTTTTCCTTTTTACATAAAAAAAAAATATACGCATTTACATGCTTATTATCCAATTAAAGCATTTTTATTCTCGAATGCAATTTTTGATATCCGACTCAAGATTTCTTTATGACATCTATATGAAATGTCATAAAATTCTTTTTTAAATGTTACTGTCATCTGTATAATGGAATTAAATTTTAGAATTTATCTTTATTTATTTATTTATTAGAAAATAGAAAAGTTGTGCCGTAAATCTACCATTCTTAGAATTTTTACACACATTATTTATAATAATAATTAGTATTATTTATTTATTATATCTCCAAGACATAAGCTGATTATACCAATTATTATAACTTATGAAAAATTTGATTCATGTCATTACATTTCTTTAAAAAGTGTCTGCGCGTAATAACAAAAATTGTATCCCAAAAAAGGAGTTTAAAAAAAATTATGAGATGGCAGATGTTATAAATTTTTTTTTTATAAATTGTGTTAGGATTATATAAAAAAAAAAAAAAAAAAAAAAAAATGCTTACGTGTGCATTGAAATATAATATTAAATATATTAAAAATTTCTCCAAAGCTATTTAAATTAAAAAATAAATAAATATTTTGAAAATTTTTAAATGTCTCCGATTAATTTTTTATAGCCCCCCCCCTCCCCCTTGATTTTACATAATTATAGATTAACAACATATTCTAACATCATTTTGCTGATTTACTGATAAGTTAATTTTATAGAAATGTTTTTATGTTTGAATGTTGAAAATTAAGAAAAATGTTTATATATTCAAACATATTTTTAAAATATTAACTTTCCAATGACTCCACAATCAGAATTAATTTTTCGCGAATCCTAATATAGATAGAATATATTGTTAAACAATAATAATGTAAACTAGAAGGGAAAAATTAAAAAAAAAAATTAGCTAGCAGGGAGCGTTCATTATATTTTATTAAATTTTTAAAAAAGCATTAATAATATTTCATATTTTTAAAAAATATAAAATGTAAAATTTAATTTTATTTTATTAAATATTAATAGTTTTTGAGAAATTTTAATATATTTAATAATGCTGTATTTCAATGCAAACATATGCATTTTTTTTTTTTTTTTTTTAATTAATATATATAATTTTAAGACGGTGATTTACAAAAGAAAAGAAAAAAAAGAAAAGAAAAAGAAAAAAGAGATTTATAACATTTATCATTCCATTAAGAGAACACTTAACCTATAACTGTCGATAGCCAAACCTCATATCATTCTATGGGGAAATTTTTACTCAAATTACACATTTCCTAGCATATTGTTTTGAATTCTGTTTTTATATTTCGAAAATTCACAGTTGTTAAATTGATTCTCGTTTTCCAAAAGATTATATTTTTTAATATTTTTAGTCAGGGCCCGACTAAAAAATTTTTGTGCTCAGGGCACTTTAAATTTTCCGTGCCCCCTTAGAAGAGCCAGACTCCCTCTGCCCCCCCCCCCCCCAGCACTCCTGCAAAAAGAAAAAAAAAATATTATTAACATACCACAAATTTTAACAAACGAAAAATGTTATTTGGTCAAAAAATTAAACTGCTTCTCTTTTGGGCTCCAAAGAAAAATAAAATTATCCCCAGTCAGCCTAGCGCCAAATTTTATTTTAAAATTTTATTCATGTAAGTGAAAAACATTTGAGTTGGAAAACGAAAAAAAGGAAGATTTAGACCATATATTTTAAGCTTTAGTCAAAATGTGTGCCCCTCAGAAATTTCGTGCCCAGGGCACAAGCCCCGGGTACCCGTGCGGTAGTCAGGCCCTGTTTTTAGTATTTTGTTTAAAAAATTTAAAGGGAAAAAAAATTAGGTTATTTTTTGCACTTTAGTTTTTATATGAAATACTAAAAGGTATCAATTTTCGGAAACGAGAGTCAGTTTAACGGTTTTGAATATTTTAAACGTGAAAATAGAATTTTTGAAAATTATATTAGGCAATGAATAAAAATATTTTCGCACAGAATAACATAGACTTAGGCTACCGGCCACAATAGATGAAGCATTCCCTAAAAAAAAAAAAAAGAAAAGAAAAGAAAGAAAGAAAGAAAAGAAAAGAAAAAAAAAATCGTAAAGGCACTAATTTTGTGTGAAAATAATTTGAAATTTTATTTATTATAAAAAGTGAACACTTGATTTTAAAGGTGTACAATACAATTTTAAAGGTGTACAATTTAAGTTTGAGGTGTAAAAACATTCAAACAAGCGATCGATTAAATTACTATGCTTTTATGAATTTTTATTTAATCAGTTAACACCCAGATTAATTTTGCTAAATGTATTTTGGATGAATATAACAAAATTAGCTGAACATAGATTGCTGAGAGTTTACTATGAAAACCTTTTCGAACATTGTACAAGATGAAATTATGTGTCACATGAAGGACTAGAAAGAATATGAAATAAAGATTTTTGAAAAAATTAAGAATCTTTTTAATGAAGGCATGCAACGTACAATAATTTTTAAGCGCTTTGATTGAATGCCGTGTGCAAATAGGTGTTATTTCTGTCATATACTGTATGCATTTGCCAAGCATTTTCTGTATGCAAAGCCGGTAACACCTAAAGGGCGTGTAAATAATTGCAAATTCAAGTTTGAAAAAGGAAAAATAAAATCAAACATGCATTTAAAAACTTCATCCACTTAATTTCAACAAAAAATAAAATAAAATAAATAAAAATAATCAAAAAAAGTTATAAGAAAAACAATAAAACTATTACTTATATACGAAATTTAAACAAATTTTGTTAGTTTTAAAATTACAATTTGTCTTCATTGAGGAGCGCTAGGCGTACGAGTGAAATAACTTTGAGAAGAGAAATACTTTGAAATAAGGGATAAATTTTTTATTAGGGTTTCTCTCTACTTCTTACAAATTTATCGTCTCCAGTCACAAAGTCCTATGTAATTCTACGGAAAATTTGTTTTATTCGAATTTTTTATTACCCAATGTATTTTTTTTTTTTTTTTTTTTTTTTTTAATTCTGTTTTTACATTTAGAAAACTCGCAACCGTTAAATTTATTCTTGTCCCCCCCCCCCAAAAAAAAAATAATAATAATAATAATAATAATAATAATAATGTTTTAATTTTTAATATTTGATTTTAAATTTATAAAGAGTGAAAAACGCATCTAGTTTATTTTTCATATTTTTTCCCCTCCAAAATAGAAGTATAATAATAATAATAATTATTATTATTATAAATAAATTTTGGAAAACAATAACAAATTTAATGGTTGTAAGTTTTCTGATTGTAAAAAAGGAACTAAACATCAAATAATGAGTAATTCTATAAACAAATCTCCCCATAGAACAATATAAGGTTTGGCTTCGGTGACGATAAATAGGGAGACCCTTAATGTTAAAACAGACCTCTAAAGTAAAGTATTATAATAGGATTATTACACAAATTGACTTTTGTTAGTGTACTCGTGCGAAAATTTAATGTATGGAAAAAAAACATAAAATAACGATCCAAATCATCATTGTATTTAATAGCAGATATATGTGGGATTTGCATACGTATATGTGGGATTTGTATCGTGTTGCCATCGACTATTTACTAAAGAGAAAAATCATTTCAAGAAATCGAGAAGATTCTGCGCACGACTGTCTTCAAAAGTGAACACTAGACATCAAAGGACTAATCATCCACTGATATGAGTTAATGATTATTTGCATCAGTCATTCATATGAATCATCGATTAATTGAATAAGTAAACTGTACAAATCAATAATTAAAGAAATCAGCCACTTTAGCGTCATATACAAACTGAGGTTTAATTGAATCAGTTATTTATCAAATAGAAAACGTAATGTGAATACGAAAGAAAAAGTTTGATTAAAATTAAAAATTTTGATATTTTTGCAAGTTTTATCTAATTTAATGCCAAGAAATGAAAAAGCAGAATTTAAAAGGTTTTTTAAATATTTTATTTTAATCCTTATCGTGCTGATGAGTAAATTATCCGGTAATTAATGATTTCTCCACATTGACCAACGGTACAATGTGAAGGAATCGGAAGCATTTCATAATTTAATGTAAAAAAAAAAAAAAAAAAAAAAAAAAAAAGTCATATGTTCTACGTAGTTTTTTTAATTCGCTAATACAAATATGTACCCCCCTCCTCCCCCCCCCCTCCCCAACAAAAAGTAAAGAAGTAGGAAACTTTTTCTATCGGAAATTCGAACTTCTTCATGAAATATTTGGAACTCCTGAACTTAATTTAAGATTTAAACAGAAGCACCCACAGGAAGGGCTTCCACTTTCATTAAAAAATAATGACGTTATATAATTGTTAAGATGAGTACAATACGCGATTAAAATCTAAGGGGAAAATGTAGTTTGTTTTCTTGATACATGTAATTACCAAAGCAATTTTACTCGGATGCTTTTCCGATTTTTTTTTTTTTTTTTTCCCCTTAATAGAAAACTTCTACAATATATTGGATCGTAAAGATTTTTCGATGATCTTCATTATTTATTAAAGATTAAATTTGATATTTAAAAACTAAAAATTATAGACACAAGAAATTTTCAATTCTTTAATAAAACACAGTATAGTATAGAATTCAACTTAAATTTTATAGGAAAACTTTAACTGGGGAAATGAAATTCCTTTTAACACTGAAAACTCGAAAACGTAAGCCAAATAGTTTTATCTTGCTTATTTCCACTACTGTACAACCAATTTCCTCTAGAATATCTCCAATTGTAAACAAACCAATTTCTTTTTTCAGATAAAAATAGCACGCAAGTTCTAGAATAACTCATTGTACAACAAATAACAGTTTAAGTTAACAACTGTTTTTATATGTATTATTATTATTATATTTATAACTGTTTTGAAAATATGGCAATCGTTTTATCGAGAGTATTTTAATTTTAATAATTAAAAAATCTTTAGAAAAAAAGTATAATAAATTATTGATATTATATAAAACCAGTTTTATGACAGTTAAGGGATATAAGCTGTACAAAAATTGCTATTGATCGTTAAATAAATGTTTAACTACTTATTGCGGGGGAAATTTAATTCGTTTAAATTAAAACGTGAGATGTTGCGCCTGACAACTAAACTAGGTTTTGATTTCTACATCCAAACATGTCTAGTAAGGATTTGACACACAGTTTTGTGCTTACACAAATCATCAAAATTATTATGCTGAATGTAGCATGGAATATGTGTCAATTAATGTCTCTATGAAATACAACAAATTTTGTTAGCAAATCAGTGTGACTGCGTAAATGAAAAAATGCAATATTTTGATAAAATATTGAATCTCATGGATAATTACAGAATTCAAATTTTCATACTTGCTGCCTACAATATTTTCGTATTTAATTAGCTCGTATTTTATTATTTCTAAGTTATCTTTTGTAATGTACAATAACATTAATACCTTAGTTAAATTTGTATACTTTTATTTATATTCTTGCTGTTTGTATATTGTTTTCAGTTAAATTTAATACAGAGATAGGAATCTTTTAAGTAGGTTATTTTCAAAATATTGTCTTTATTTACATTTTAAACGAGCGAAAAATGCAAAAGAATAGATTAAGTCAAGTTTAAATTATGCAGAATATCTTATGAAGATAAATGCTCAATTTTTGTGTATATAAAATAGAAGCATTTTAAATATTTTTGCAATATTCACTCGCGCACATGTAATGTATAAACAAAATATTCATTTTTCTATCAACATTGGTTTATTACTCAGAACAAGATTTCTCGAATTTCGAAAGTCGTAGATATTTTAAAAAGCGATAAATTATCTTTGTAAAATGTATGTATATATATATATATATATATATATATATATATATATATACTTATAAATCACATAGAACCCCCCCCCCCCAAAAAAAAAAAAAAATAATAATAATAATAATAATAATAAAAATAAAAATTAAAATAAAATAAAGAATAACAGACAATTAAATGCCAACGGAATCCAAAATTACTTTAATTAATAAAAACAGTTAATTTAACAGACTTTATTAATTAATCAAAACTGAATTATTCACAATAAACTTAATGTAGCTTCATTCCACAACTAATTTCTGCAAACCGTATAGCAATACAAGATGATGAAAAGGTGAGCCAAAATTTAAAATGAAGCAAAGAGAGATTATTAACACGAAGACAAAATAATAACATTTTAAGACAATTATTTACAATTCTTAAAGTTATAAGAACAAAAAATAGTTTAATGTAGGAAAGACAGATGATTAAATTGAAACAATATTCCACAAGAGCCTAAATAGGTTACTAAATAACTAAAATAAAAATAAATAATTTGACCTAATTCCAATGATAATACAAATTTATTTAAATATCTAAATCTAACTGCGAGTACAGTGTTGGGCATAATTGATTAAAAAGTAATTGAATTACCATTGTATTACAATTATAATCATTTTACTGTCAATCGATTAACAAGTAATTGATTACAAATAAATTGAATAAGTAATTCAATTTATTTGAAATCAATTACTTGTTAATCGATTGACAGTAAAATAATTATAATTGTAGTTTAATTCAATTACTTTTTAATCAATTATGCCCAACACTGCTGCAAGATTAACTGCATTTAGCCTCATATGGCTTCATTGACAGTCTGATGCATTCTTTAATAGCTGAAATATGTAATGTAAGTAATGTTTTAGTTTTATTATTTTTCTCATGAACTTTTTGATTATTTTTTTTTTTTTTAGCTGAATTTATGAGGTATGAAGTTTTAATATGTCTGTTTGATTTTATTTCTCCTTTTTTCAATCTTGCATTTGAAATAATTTACACGCCAATTTAGGTGTCATTGGGCTTTGTATACTATAAATGTTTTGAAAACGCATACAGTATAACAGAAATAACACCTATTTGCATGCAACATTCAATCAAAGCCCTTGAAAGAGCATTATATGTTGTATGCCTTCATTAAAAGGATTCTTAATATTTTTTCAAAGGTTTTTTTTTTTTTTTTTTTTTTTCCAAATTCTTTCCTGTTCTTCATGTGAAACATCATTTCATCTTGTACAATGTTTGAAAAGATATTCATAATATGTGCAATTCTTTGAAACGAAAAATATTATATTATTGTATATTTAAAAAAAAAGAAAAAAGAAAAGAAAGAAAGAAAGAAAAGAAAAGGAATATAAATTGTAATAAATAAATATTCAAAGAGAAATTCAGCTTAACATCACAATAATTCTACATAAAGTCGATATATAAAGTGACGAAAGTGTGAAAGTTCAGTAATTTTAACGTTAAAGTGATAATTAATTTATTCTTATTATTTGATTGAAATTATCAAATTATAAGATGAATTTTAATTTGTTTTCTACTAAAGCTAAATAAAATAATAATAACTTGATAATTAATGTTTATGACAAATTAGAAATATTAGCATTTTAGAAACTGGGACCTGGAATGCAATCCAAGTAATCGAAGTAATTTCTAAATGAAGAACGTGGTGAAGAAACAAACCAAGTATTTATTTACAACTATTTATGAAATAGAATCTTATAATTTGATTTATATAGTTAATTTTTTGGTTGGTTATGTAGTTCTTGTTTTTATCACTAATCTCTGTGTTCTTCAAGATAATTTCTTAAAATAAATTAAAATTATAGCTTATAATCTCATACTATCTTTTTGTAACAAAGTAGCAACAAAATGGGAGGCCGACAGTTCACCAACGGTGAAGAAGTTGTAGTTAAGTATATCTTATCGACTGTTAACCAGTGATCCATTTGTCAAAAAAGGTCAACCTGTTATTCTTAGGGTAACAAGTAACCAATAATGGCGCAAATGATATCCTTTTTGATTGACCCAATAACGCCCTGAAACCCGGTAGGCTCACTGATGACATAATAATTTACAATTTCCAACTGTTTCCCAAATTCCGAAGGATGGGTCAACTGTATGTGCAACTTGAGCAATTATAACATTGATTGAAATTCTGTTTAAAAAAAAATATATATATATATATATATATTTTTTTTTTTTTTTTTTTTTGCAGAAAAGATATCTTTTAAGTTCAATTCTTGGGCAACGTTTGTGTTTTTAATGCATTTATTTGTATCGTGCGTATCGTTGTATTCGTGCGTATTTTTTTTATGTCATGTGTTCTTTATATCTACTATAGGTTCGTTTCCTTGTCGTTTTTTGTGTTTTTAAAATATATTTACCTGTAATTAAAATCTAAATCTTCTAAAAGCTTAGGATTTGTACTGATTTACTTGTATTGTATATTTTGACGTCACAAAAGCCATTAATGATTTATTTATCATCCATAAATTAGAACAATGAATTTTATAATTTTCTCAGTTGGATTTTGCCCCCATAAGTGATGACTTTTGGCAGTTGAAAATCTAGTTCTTACACATGCGTATTTCTTTAAAGATATGTTTTCTTTTCAAACTTTTAGCTTTACAAACTTATAATGACGTTACTATTTTATTTAAGAAACCCAGAGGATTGCTCCCAAAACAAATATATTAAACTACGTATATTACAGAACATTATATATATAAACTATTAAGATGGAATACGATTAATAAAATAAAAAAAAATGTTTCTCAAACTTTTATTTAATTTTCCAGTGAATTTGGGTTGACTTCAAATATAAGATTATTTTCCCCTAACTTTCCCGCCAAATTGCAATATCTATCCCCACTCTCTTTTTAAGTATAAAATTAAATTTCTAGAAAATGTAAAGTATGTGTAGAGAGTACTTTTTAAGAAGAGAGGTAGAGTTAATAAAATAAACTTATTTTCTTCACCATTTATTTTTTATATTATGCGGAGCTCGACGCTTACAAGAGAGCGGGTCACTTATTACCACAACGAAATCCTCGGCAGAGATTGATAAGTCATTTAACAATTATTAAGAGCATATTGTTTTAAAATTAATAAGCTTTTAACACTGGAATTTTTTAATCACATACATAATATTTATAATTTCTGTTAAAATATCCCCCTCCCAAGAGGTGATATTTAGATCCTCCCCTGTCCGTAAATCTCTTTTAAATTTTAAATATGTTTATTTTACTAAGGAATTGGAAATATTGTTAAGAATCACAGTTTGCACTTATAATTCCTTCAGGGACACATGGAAGTATCCGTCATATTTCGGACTTCAGGCGGTAGTTTTTACTTTCTTCTATATGTAATATAGAGAAAGTATTGGATTTGCGAAAATTTTCGACCTCCGTTTTTTGACGGATCTACACGTTTTGGGATGCCCTGAACACGAATTGATAGTTTTTAAAAAATGTGTCTGTCTGTCTGTCTGTCTGTCTGTATCATTTTTTTGTGGACGCTGTATCTCACGAACCAATGAATGAAATTTAACCAAACTTGGTATTTAGTTGCACCCTGACATGAACTGGTGCCCATTAGATTTGGGGATCAATAGCTCAACAGGTGGCGCTGTGATCGCATTTTATGCAAATTTTTAGCATGGCAGCATAGGACAAAATTCCGTATAAATGGGCATAATGAGAGTTATTTTAAACTTGTGATTGTAAAATTAATATGAATTATTGATAATAGTAGTAGTTAACTAGGAAAAAAATTGTGCATGGGGGGGCATCGGTTCCCCCCTGGGGGGGAAGTACCCCCCCGGGGGGGTTAAATTTTGAAGATGGGTATCATTCGAAAGATCTCGTCAATACCTTTAAAACGAATGGTTGAACCATAAATCTGTGATAATTTAAAACAAAGTTATCAATTTTTTTTACTTTTAACAAAAAAAAAAAAACCCTTAGAAAAAAAATCGTATTTTTTTTTTTTTTTTTTTTTTTTTTTTTTTTTAACGAAATTTTACCAAACTTGGTATTTAGTTGGTCCCCGACATAAACTGGTGCTGATTATATTTGGGGATCAATAGCTCAACAGGAGGCGCTGTGATAGCATTTTATCTAAATTTTTAACATGGCAGAATAGGACAAAAATTCGTATAAATGTGCATAATAAGAGTTATTTTACACTTGTGATTGTAAAATTAATATGAATTATTGATAATAGTAGTACGTAACTAGGAAAAACATTTTGTGCATGGGAGGGCATCGCTCCCCCCCCCCCCCCCCCGTGGGGGTAAATTTTGAAGATGGGTATCATTCGAAAGATCTCGTCAATACCTTTAAAACGAATGGTTGAACTATAAATCTGTGATAATTTAAAACAAAGTTATCGATTTTTTTTACTTTTAACCAAAAAAAAAAAAAAAAAACTTAGAAAAAATTAGCTTTTTTTTTTTTTTTTTTTTTTTTTTTTTTTTTAAATATTGTTAGTGATTGAATATGAAAAGGAAAATATAGAAGAAAGTCTTGTGGTGGCCACAACATACTAGTTTCAAATGTAATATAAAATTGTCAGATTATTACAACTGGGATAAAAGTGATGTATGTTACTGCAGCATATTTTTGATTGATCTAGTGTTTATCGTTCATACTTATTTTACAGGACAACACAAAAATACCGTTCCCTTCTCACAATATTTTTTATCGAAGAATTTGGACAGAATAAGGTACCCCCCTCCCCTCTCCTTTTTTCTTTTGGAAATAAGGTAATTAAAATAACGCATTAAATATATTAAAAGTGTACGTATCTTTATGATGTATATAGCGTTATGGTAAGCAACAAAATCCAGTGTTACCTTCAGACAAGCATTACGAAAAAAGTTATCGGAGAATTTTGTTATTAATTTGCACAATGAAATGCTTTATTTTCAATTTTCTTTTTAGAAGTTATTTTCAGTTCTTTTATATCAATAATTTTTTATATTAAAGTAGTACTTAATAGACTTTTCATTCAGTGGGGTTGAATAATTTCCTTTTTTTATTTTATATTGAACTTTCTGATGTATTCTGACTAAGAATTATATTAATAAGGAAAATGTCTTTTTTCTTACATTGAAAGGAGTTGATTACTAAAGAATTGTAATCAATCACATAATTAATACATTTAAACGGAGTCACAGGTGCCAACTTTTACATTGTTTAAATAAGATTTATTATTTCTATTTTTTATTAAAAACCTTTTGATTTTTTTTTTTTTTTCTATTTAATATCTTGAAGTTTAGCATTATTAAATATTGGTACAAAATCCTCCTGGGGAGCTGATTTTTTACATTTTATTTTTTTTCTAGTTTGAATTGTGAAATGATTAATTTTACTAAAAATGCCAGTCATACAAATAAGGAATTATTTTAAAGCCATATTAAATGAGGCAAAGCAATGAGCAGTTAAATCCCGATTTTTCAATAAAGAACACTTTTATTTAAATCCTTAGTAATTCTTGCTTAAAACTTTTTGACTGGTTACACAATTGAAAAATGAAACAAACAAAAAATAAATAAATAAATGTGAAGAGAAAATCCTATCAATCACTGCTACTGACACTATCTCATAAATCTAAAATGTCTTTATTTATTTTATTTTATTTTAATCTGTGATATACATATTTATTGAATAGTTGTATACGCAGTTATTTATATGTACATGGTATGTTAATTATTACGAATAAAATGCTAAGATAAAAAAAAATCTTGAAATATGAAAGAATAGTACAAATGAAAACTCAAAATTCAAAGGCATTTAAAATGTTTCCTAGGCAAGGAAACTTACTCGAAAAAATATTTCGAACGAAACGATCTGTGTCAGAAAAAAAAAAAAAAAAATACACATAAAAATAAATAAGTTAAAGATAAATTATATGAATACTTTGACTATGGTTTGGTGGCGATATCTCAGCATTGTTGCAGTAAAAAGGTTAACAAGCAGTGGTTTGATACTGTAAAATTTAGTTGTCAAAATTTTATTACTTTAAAAATTTATTCTAAACTGGAAATATTAAGCGACACAAATCTTTTCAATACTAAAATCTCAAAGAGAAATTTTTAAAAACTTCACTTGGATTTGTATGAATAAAGTGTGCTGTACAAGATATCGCTTAATGATTTTTTATTAAAGGATATAGTTTCTTTAACTGTTAATTTAACAATGCTGAAGTCAGAGTACTAACATGTTATTTCAGTAAATATCATAAAAAATATTTTATTTATTTGTTTATTTTTATTTTTTTCAAATTTAGAGAAAATTTTATTATTCTCTAAATTTTCAGTTTGGCTGTTTAAACCAAAATTTAGATTATGATTTGTATTAAAAAAAATAATAATAATAATAAAAAAATCCTCAATCATTATTGATTTAGTTTATTCCTAGAATTACTTAAAATACTAGCTTACTGCTTTTTTTGTGTGTTTGTGTGTGTGGAAAAAAATAATAATAAAAAAAAAAAAAACCTCAACTGTTTTGTGTACCTGGACACCCGAGAAAAGGACAATGCATTGCGTTTTATAAGAGGCATTTTTATAAATCATATTTAATTAATTTTGTATGCACATATCATGATGAAATTGATATTTACTCTTTTATGCTAAAAAAAAAATGTTTTCTATAGAATATAGTATGTTTAGGCTTCAGATTTACAGGATTACACAAAAATATTCATATACTTTAAAGACTGCGATTGGAAATTGCTGAAATTGCTTTTCCGTTGGTGTTATGCATTTTTAACACATTCTAACAACGTTTAACAGTTATTAGGAATTCAATTAATCCATCTGTCTGTCTTCCTGTCTTGGTTGCCCGTTGTGTGATCACGTAAGTAAGGAATATTGAAAATTAAACGGTACAAGTACGTACAATTGGAAAGTGTTAATAATCTATGCGAATCGCATGAATTTTTGTTCGTGTTTCTTTCTGAACGGTATTATATTCGTTCATCCCTCGATAGGAATGTATCAAAAATACATTTCAATTAATTTACCTGTTCTAAAACTAAGCAAAAATTCATTGTATTTCCACAGAAAGTGGTTTTAACCACACATTCGTTGTTGCTATGATAGGGAATTTACAATATTTGTGAGAGACCGTTTAGAATTTTGAAAAGATTTCATAACCGCTATGTTTGAAAATGTTCCATAACATGTACATGAAGAATTCTTTTTCTTCCCGAAATATACGTGATAATATATAAATTTCTTAAAATCATTTACTTTCTATTTCCTCTGTAGATATTTTCGAACTCAAATCATATTAAAATTCATAATCAAGGTATTTCATAGAATTGTACCCCCCCCCCCCCCCCGAAATTGTTTTATTTCTTATATTTTGTTTTAGTTTAATTTTTATCAATATATATCGCTTTTTATTATTTTTTTTTAAGTAAACCAAAAAATTAATGTAAGAGGAATAACATCATTATTATTGGAAAAATAGACCACAGAAGCCAAAACAAAAAAAAAGAAAAAAAAAAAAAAAAAACCTCATCTAATTAGTACTTTATAAGACATAACTAAAGAGCCAATTATTATTTAATGAAATTGCAAAATTTTGAAAGAAATATTTCAAACTTTAAAAAAAAAAAAAAAAAATTCGAGTTTCACTTCTCATTAGATGTTTAATAACGGCATTACAAAACATAAGTTAGTCATTTATTTCTCATTTATAGTGAGTTATTGCCTTTCCCAGCGAATGAGGATAAATATTTTTTTCTTTGTGTGCTTGAAAAAGAAAGCGTAAATTCAACACAATTATTTTCAAGCATTTAATTTATGGTATATATACAGAACATTTACAATAAATGGCAGGGTGGATTGATCATACTATATTGTTTAAATTGGAAATTTTCTATAAATTTTCATATTTGTAATATGTATTTATGATATATATAATTAATTGAGGTTTATCTATTTATACATTTATTTATTTATTTTATTTATTTATTTATTTATTTATTTTAATCCTTGTTATATAATTATTTGTATTGCGCTAGATTAATATAGTTTACTTAAATTATTTTATTTTAGCTTTTTATGTTATTAAAGTTGAATTTAGGATTAATCCTTGCATATGATATTTTGCTAAAATTACAATTACCAATTATATCCACAAAATATTATTGTTAAACACATCGTTCCAATAACTTCATTTTTCATCATATTTTTATATTTGCTGCTTGACTTTGGAATTAATTTTTACATTAGTTGTTCTGAACCCTTTATAGCACTATTTTCATTAGTACAAGCATAAAATTTTCAGGATCCCTGATTTGAACTTTGTTTCTCATTGTTCTTAAAAGTAAAATTAATATTAATCTTTCACTGAGATTCAGAAAATCAAATGTTTGATTTGCATGCCTGCCAACATATTAATTAATATTCCATAGCATTGTTAGTACCGGCCCTCTTTTTCACACCACTTTATTTTTAGAGTAATTTTCTTCAAATATAATTCCTATTAATTAAGAAGAAAAACACTCTCAAAAAATACTGGTGTGAAAAAATGGTAGATACTAACAATACTACAGAATATTAATTCAGGTATGCTTTTTGAAATAAATGGATAATAAGTGTAATATCTGGCAGAATTGAACTAAAACTTATTTTAACATGCCTAATGCATTTTATATTTTGAAACTTCATTTTCTAGAATTCTGTTAAAAAACATTTTTAAAATTTCAAGGTTGGAAAATGTTTAAGTAAGGATAAAACTCTATTATCAAAACCATTTTCATCTAAACAAGTATAGCATTTTGAATTTTCTAACGAAAGAATATTATTACTTTTCTTCTTCGCTATTTTTTTTCCCCCATATTTTTAATTTAGTATTTTTGAAATATGAAGACAGGAAAGAAATAAGTTTCTTTATGCAATTCAGCATAGTAAAGATTGATATTTTGTCTTCTTATATAAATGGAATATATTGTTCATAATTGTAAGTGTAAAAAAAAAAAAAAAAAAAAAAAAAAAGCTTTCAAAGATGTAAGAATAAATACAGTTGTGCGATTCTCTTAAATTGTGGCAATAAAACTAAAAATAAATTAAAAATATTTTGTCACATGCAAATTTTTTGAACTAATTATTTGAAATAATTTTCTTTATTTATAACTGCAGAATGAAGTTTAATCTATTTTTCTTGAGTGTAACTAAATAAAAATATTGTAACTTAATAACTTTTATTTATCATAATAATAATAATTAAGTATACTATTTTTATCGTGAAGTAATCAGATTTTCTCTGTACAGGAAATTTGATGAAAATTAAAATACATGAGTTCCCACACACCATTTACATCCATAAGACATCTATAAACACGTATAAAAGTTTAAAAATGATCCATTAAACGTCTACAAATATTCTACAGATATCTATTAGCACAACAAATGTCACTCTTTTTTTTACATCCATTAGATGTCTGTTACATATCCGATAAATCTCCAAATATCCAATAATTGGACTTGTTAGATCTAATAGATATTGAAAATATCTAAATCTTGTTTTGATCTAACATGTTACATCTATTAGACATCGAAAAAAGCACGTCTAAATTTCGTCTATATTTAAACATCTAATAGATATCTATAATTAGTACACGATATCCAGGACTTTTAATGACATTTTTTAGATATTTTGTACCTTTTTACGGATCATTTGGATGTAATTTAAATGTCCAATGGATATCAGTGGCTGTATGGGTTTGGATGACTTTAATAGATTATATTAAATGATGTATTTGACATAAAATTATGCAACACAATTTTAATATTTAATATAAAAATATTGTTTTTAATGATCTGGATTATTTGTAATTTATATTGATTCAACATTTTCTTTTCGAAGAAATACAAATACTGCGAATTTACGCAAAATTTTTTCTCGCTAAGATTCAGATATTTTTTCATGAATTCACAATCACCCCTGATATGTAAAGTCATAACTTTTAATTAGTAAATTATTTCAAACAAAGATTAATGTATAAATCATATTTTAAGGTTATTCGAGTTTTTTTTTTTTTTTTTTTTTTAATATTGGTACAAGGTTCAAGAAAGGACAAATATAATATTTTAGAAGTGATAATATCTTGGAGCGAATTAATACTTTAATGAAGTAGAAATTCGACAAAACTATCAAATTTGTCATTTATTTAATTTTTTTTATTTTAAGTATTTAAAGAGCTTATACGATCCTAAAGTACACCCTTCTCTTTGATGAAAATTACAAAAATGTCACATGATCTTGAAAACAACCGTTAGACTTACTTCGGAATTATTTTAACTCTTATCAAATTTCTATTAAATCGGATTTGTGATATGTTTTTGAAAGTATTTGTAAATTTTTCTTGTCGAATAGTTTCCGATTTTAAGGATTTAGGTTCCTATAATCCAATGATAATTAAAAGTTCGTGAAATTTTGTATTTCTTTCTTTGTTTTATTTTTCGAATTTTTGGTATTTGGTGGAAAAAATATTTCTCAGAAATATTTGACCTTAAAAGAATCTTATATTTCAATTGGCTGACTATATTACTTATAATTATATCCTTGAAATATTTAAGTAAAATAAATTAAATGGGAGCAACGTCTGTAAAAATTTCAGTTTAACAACAAATTGTGCTAAAAAGAAAATAAAAGAAATTTAACCCTTATTTAACAACAAACATATATATATTATTTTATTTATTTTATTTTATTTATTTTATTTTATTTTATTTATTATTTTATTATTTTATTTATTTATTTATTTATTTATTTATTTATTTATTTATTTTTTTGGGGGGGGGGGGGTATGTTTGTGCGCGTCTGCATTAAGTCTCCTTACAGTACGAGTTTTTAATTTTTATGTATGCACGAAAATGTGCAAGAGAAAACATGTACGAGTTCTTATCTATGGCCAAAATAATAACAATAATAGTAATAAAATAATAATATCTAAAATACATGTTCCATACCCCCCTTAAAAAAAATATGCTGTACTTAATAATACAACTCAAAACAGACAGTTTTAATAAGCAAGTGAGGCTGTATGAAATTCTTAGTTGGGACTTTTAGAGCACATTCATGTGACTCTAAATGACGAAAATAGACATTTTAATATGAGTATTATTTCTCAATTTATGCAGGACACATAAAATTTACAATAACACAAATTTCATTTCTTATTTGAGTTAAATGATACACATTTTTTATTCTTATTGAAGTCTTGTTAGTTAGTATTCATTATCTTTTAACTAGTAAACTTTATCATCATTTTAATCTTATTAGTTAGTTTCGAAATTATCTGTATAAATTCAAATGAAAAGTACGCTATTAGAATAAGACGTCATGTTTTTACGACTCAATTTTTAAAAATAAAACTATTTCTGTCAGAAGGAAAAAATCCCTTTGAATGACTGGTTCGTTGGGGATGTCAAATGTTCTGTATGCTATGGACTGACATCTTTTTATTTGAAGATTTAAACTATTAACAATTTCAATTATCTTATTTAACACTGAAATACTTAAACAGCTTTTTTTTTTTTTTTTTTTTTTTTTTTTTTTTTTCCCTTCCTAAAATGTTATTTATATATATATTGTAGTTTTCTTGGGTATTAAACTAAATTTTGTACCAGTAAAGTCGAATTTTTAATTTTTCTTTTCAGAGCTCAATTTCACCATGAGCTGCATTCGAAAAATGACAACAGCTTATAGCTGAGGGTTAAACTTACGCTCTGAATGTGGGCGTTAGCGTGAGATGACAACACGCTGATCATTTTTCGTCCTCTCGTTGATCATTGATCGCTTGAATGCACACTAGAACGTACGCTTTTCGTGAGCCTTGGGAGTGTTGGTCCAGAGTCAAAAGAGGAAAGGGAATTGCAAACCTTTTAGCTTACTCCAAACCCTAAAACTAAGTGAAGTTGAATGTGTTTCTCTCCATACTCTCTCATCTTTATTTGGAGATCTAGCAACTGCGACGGAGAGATCTTTTTAGAGTCCCATGTTCGGCTGGTAGGGTCTGAGTAGGCCAGCAGGTTACCATGGTTACAGAGCGGGGCACGTGCACAGCCTATGTGCCTGTCTAGAGTAGGGGGTTGCTGAAACCGACCACCTGTAAGGGGAAGCCCGCTTTCTGCTTTTACCCTCAGACTATCGACAAATTTGCAGGGAATTCTAATTACATTGGACCCGCCTGACGATTGCTTTGCAGGTAAACCGGTTGCTCTGTTCGGGAATACTGAAATTTACCTTCTTTCATGCAGAGGCGCAGTACGTTAGCTTATATTTTTTCCAGGCCTGAATCCCTTTCAATTGTCACAAAAGAGAATTTAATATTATTTTACAGATTTTTATCGTGAAAATTGCGTAATATAAAATAATAATAATTTTTCATCTTCTCAAAAATATTTGGACGAAATAAAAAACATTATACAAAAGAAATATTTTTAAAAAATTAGTTTCAAAAAATGTATGCAAATCCTTATCAAAAACGAAAATAATTAAAATAATTTTTGAAATAAATCAAAATTTTTGAAATAACAATTATAAAACAGTAAAACAGAGCGCTTATTTTTCTGCAAATTATAACAATAATAATACTAATAATAAATTGACATTAAAACTGGCTTAATAACGAATAAGATCAGGATTTTGACAATGCTACATTCTATTAAATATGTCAGTCAATTTCATTTCTTTCATTCTTTTTTGTTTTTTAGTTTGACGTTTTGGATTTGCCATTGAAAGGAATATTTCATTGTTCTTTTTCGGAATTTTTGCCATCATCTTCATTAATCTATAAAAAATTCACACTAGTCCGTAAATCAATAAAATTAAATGAAAATCCATAAACTTTACTAACGATCTATAAAAGTTGGCAAGCATGCTGCGAATAACAAGTTGAGTACTATAACGATTTATGAGCGAAGGTTTAAAAAAAAAAAAAAAAAAAAAAAAAGGAAGTGAAGCAGAGGAGTATAATAATAATAATAATAAAAAAACAGAAAAGTCAGTGTCGGTTTATGGGTGCTGCCGGATTATAAAATTCCGGATTATGGATGCTTCACTGTATATAAATCTATAACTTAAGTGAAACTTTTTTTTTTGTGTACTTAATGTAATATAGTGTTTTTAACGTTATTGTCGACCAAATGCGTAGCCTGTTTAGAATCTTTTGACTTAGACTCTTTGTGCCATTAAGCGAAAAAATAAATAAATAAATAAATGAACAGCTTAATTTGCAGTTTTGATTAATTATTATTATTTTCAATTTTAAATGTTTTAAATTTCTCATTAAAACACTTAATATTGGAAATGTGAAATGATTAAAATAATCTATTTGCATTTAAAAACTGAAAAAATTCTTTAAAATAAATATTGCCCTCCAGTAGCATCCATTATCGGGGAAAAAAAGGGAGGGGGCTTAATTTGCAGTTTTGCTTAATTTTTTTAATTATCATTATTGTTTTAAGTTTTTTAAATGTCTTTTTAAAACACTTAAAATTGAGGGAATTGGTAATGATTAGAGTCATCTTTCTGTAATTAAAAATTGAATTAATTCTTATGAAAAATATATTGTCCACCGGCAGCATTTTACACTAAGACAGATGCTAAACACGTCTAAAGCAACTACGGGTAAAACAGAACTAAGTTATTTTTCATAAAATATAATAAAAATCATTAAAATCTTTCCAAGACAGACAGTTTTAATGATAAACACTGCTTCAGGCGGGAAAAAGAAAAAAAAAAAAAACCTTTTTAAACGAGTCCTAGAAAATATTTTAAAAACTTTTATTTTTTATTTTTTGTCAATTATTTAATTGTCAAAGTTTAGAAAGAATACGTTCTTCCTTCTACCCCGCCCCCCCGCCCCCCCCCCCCAAAAAAAATCTATTTAATTTTATTTTAAATAGTCTTTATACTTTTTATCGCAATATCATGTACTGTACTCATGAATATATATATCTTCAATAGTAAAAATGCAGCTTCTAACATGCGTTTCAAACTTCTTTGTGAAATTTTGAAATAGTAAGAAAAGTATCAGCAACAATCCAATTATTATAATGAAAAGAATATTTTAAACATCGTTTTTCAGATAACATTTTGTATAAAAATTATTTGTAAAATGGCTTTCTTTTACATCAGACATTTTTACAATAAATCGTAGACTATCTGAATATTTTCGTTTCTTACAGTAAGACATTTGTTTTTATACAAGATATGCCTTAATTTTCTTCATTTAAAAACATCATTTCTTTTTATTCTTGCAATCCTTCACAATAAAGATTATCTTTATTGTAATTTATTGATCTTTATTATCTTTAAATATGTATTACATCTGCAAAAAAATTTGCGTCGCACATACTAATCGCATAATATATATATATAACCAGACTTGATGTTCAACAGAAATATAAAATAAATATTTAAACAACTCTGAAAACGCCAATATAAAAAATAAGTAAGCAAACTGCAGTTTCCGTAGCATTAAGCGTACCGCCATCAGTGCAGAATTGACAAGGCGGATTATTACTCCTATATGTAGATAGAAAAGCGAATTCTAGAGTCGGAATAGCAGCCAATAAATTTAAGAAACTGGAGATGTTAGCCAATAGGAAATTGAGGTATAGAAAGCTACGTAAATGGTAGGTAAAAATCAAGAATATGTAAATTTTATGTAATATTTCCAACAATCAGAGAGAGGTGGTACAGCAAAATCGCAATTAATGACATTTTTAGGATTTTTATAAATATGGAAAGCTTCTAGAAAATCGAGTTTATGTAAATGTTTAGGCCGACAAATTACTTTAACTGAATTAAAATTGAAAGTATGGTTATTCTCCCAACAATGCTTAGCAATGGCCGATTTTTTTATTTCTTGTTTCTGAATATAAACCATGTGTTCTTTAATACGAAACTTGAGTTTACGTTTTGTTTGACCAATATGTGATTGTCCACGTTGACAAAGAATACTCTCAATATCCTAAGAGTTATCTTATCAATAGGGTCTTTTAACATTGAAAAGGCTAATTTGTATGTAGGTGAGAAAATTATTTTAAAGCCATATTGTTTGAGAATTTCAGCTATGGTAAAGCTAGATTATGTGCCTGAGAACTTTAGCTATAGCAAAACTAGATTAAAAAATTATTAAATCTAGTTATTAAATCGAATCTAATTCTAAAATTCCTATTGGCTGCTATTCAGACTTTAGAACCCGCTTCCCTATCTACATATAGAAGCAATAATCCGTCTTATCATTCAGCAATGATGACGGTACTCTCAGAGCTACGGAAACACTAATTTTCTTACTTATTTTTTACATTGGCGTTTTTAACATTGTGTAAATATTTATTTTATAATCCCTTAATACTTTCTAATTACAATATGCTAAAAAAAATGATTATTTTAGAAATTTGAAAAATGTGACACTAAATTTAATATATGTTGAAAATTGTATATATAGCAAACGTCTTGCAGGCTATGTCATAAATGATCGTATATCGCTGCTGCATAAACCCCTTGCTGGCTTTGCCCCACTTGAGCTCGGCAGGCGAAACGTATCGTCCTAGCTCATCAAGAGTGTAGCTCGGGCAGTGGAAAATTTTTCAAAAAAGAATATTTAGTGATTTCCGCCTTGCAGAAAGCCAATTTTAAAGATAATTTTTATTTGTATTTAAATCTTTTTTTTTTTTTTTTTTTTTTTTTTTTTTAACATTATTTTTGAGGAAATGTTATATGCAAATGGTGTTATGTTTAAAATATATATATATATATATATATTATTATTCATGAAAATAAGCATTAAAAAATTGACTTGTTTCTTTACTTTCAAACCAGGAATAAATTAAGCCTGCAAGTGGTTAAAATTACATGTAATCACTATTCCTCATTCTGTTATAGTTCAAATTGCTAAACTGCAATGAAATTCCTGGTAAATAGACTACCGCTACACTTTATGTGTTGTAATTATGCATGTGGGAGGTGGTTTATAAAAAAACCTTTTAATATTTTACAATCACTATTTTTGTTTCTTGATTGTTCTTTTGACCTTTAATATTTTACAATCACTATTTTTGTTTCTTGATTGTTCTTTTGACCTCCATAACTACTTAATAAGTTGGGGAGAGTGGGGTACAATGGACCGCTCCCTATAATTTGTTTATTTATTTATTTTTATGGTTCGTATTTTGGTACATACTACATAGCACTGCAGTGATAAAACTTAGCCAGCAACTTCATGTCTGACTAACAATTTAGCCATTTTATTTGTGAAGATTAGTTTACTGCAGCCAAAAGTAAATATTTTTAGTTAAACATTTTTTCTTTTCGTCTTTCAGGAATAATGATCTGGAACAGGCTATTTAGCACAATAAAGAGCTAAGATCATTTATTATTATATTTAATCTCATTAAAATATTTTTTAAGAGGATTTTTCATTTTTTTTATATTTTTTTAATCATTTGCTTTCAGAGGTCCAGACGGGGTACAATGGACCATAGTCCATTTACCTCAGTTCTCTGTCATAATAAACTGATTTACGAAATCTGCATTTTTGAAGTGTTAGCTATAAATTATATATAAAAATTTCAGAGTTAACCCTAATTAGATCTATTATGTCTTCAAAGATGAAACTAAATTAAATAATGCAATTAAAAAATAATAATACAAACAAATTTGACGAAAAAGACAGTTTTACATTTTGTTAGTTTAATCACAGAAATAAAAGATTTCTATAAAAAGAATATGTTCTATAAAAAGAATTTCTATAAAAAGAATTTCTATAAAAGAATCTGTTTTTCTGAGAATCATGCGACGAAAACTTAATTAAGATCTCTACATTTTTTCCTGAGAGTGTTGCTATATCTCTTGTAAATTTTCAAGCTATTGTGATGATGAGTTTTCCAGACCCTACAACTTCACAAAAAAAACAGCAGATTTTCAGTGACACAAAAATTGTTTGGCGTATCATTTTCTAATTTCAATGTTCATTAATTTACATTCTTTGTATGAATCGAAGACATAAATAAACAAATATTATATATTCTATATTTTATACTATTAAAAAACATACTACATTAGTATGCTTTTTAAATTTGACCTGTGGTCCATAGTACCCCATGTCATGGACCATTGTACCCCGCGGTTGGGGTACAGTGGTCCATTTTGTCAGTTGTTATTAAAAAATTTACATTAAAAAAAGTAAACATAATTATTGCTTTTGATTGAGTGCCATATGAGCCCCAATATATAGGTAATATGCACACGTATTTTCAATAGCGAGAAATTATTACTTTGTGAGTAAACACCTAAAATTTCCAAAATTGGTCTATTGTACCCCACTCTCCCCTACCCTGGTATTCAAGAAACTGATGAACATTGAGTAGTACATTATAAACCAATATGCTTGTATTTTTAAACAATAATTCAGTAATAGCATACTATTTAATTATTCTTTGCTATGATTACTGAGTTCTGCGATGAACTCTTGTAAACAAATTTACACTTGTGAATTAATCTAATGTGTTCCTTTTGTATCAGTTTCATATTTCGTATTTCAAATTGGGAAAACTACATAAGTATGTATGATTGTGCTGGAGTGAAGGTTACAAACATTCCAAGAGGTCAGGGGTCGTGTGACCAGACAGAACGGAGCCATGGGAAGCCGTCTGAGCGACAGATGCTTTGTGTGAAAAAATTTTATATTTCTATGGAAGCGGTGACATCAATAGTTTCCGATTTCACGCATGGCCTTTTGTTGCTACCGACATTTCTCCGAGTTTCGGGTAGACCAAGATTGGACGAAAATGATGTCACGGGTAGAGTGATATCACGATCAACGAATCAGTGCTTCGTGTGGGGCCCCTCCCCCTCCGAAGGTGTGCTCGGAAGGAAGAGACTCAAAAAAGACAGAGAGACTTGGTGCTAAAAAAGGTGTAGCATGTTTTTGAAGGATGCTCGGAGGCGAGCATTTTGTAATAATTTTTAATTTATTTGAATTTCAACTTTTTTGTTAAGTTTTGAATAAAAATAGCAAAAATCATCACTGGACTCATGCTTGCGTATTCCGTTCTTCGAGGTGTACTCCCAAAAATCACCACAGCTTTAATTAAAAATATAAATTGGTGGCATATCGGTGGCATGTTGTTTTAAGAAAAAAAAAATCTGGAGTGACTCCACTCGACTTTCCGAACATTGAGTAACTAACAGTTTTGTAGATAAAATAAAGAAAGAGGAATTGCTAAACAAACAAAAGAGAGAAAACCATAATAGAGTGTTTTTTTTCTCCATATATCACACGAGGTTTTATTTAACGCTACTGAACTTTGAGCCCTTAGATCATAATGATAAAGAATTTTTCGTTTTGTCCCTGTAAAAATCTATAGATGCTAGATTCACCAAAATGCTTATAGTTAGTGCAACAGTGATTTATAATATTCATACAAATTTTCAGCTCAATTGAATAAGGCGTTTAGATGCTATCGCACTTTTAAAAATTTGGTCTCATAGGCCATAATGATAAAGAATTTTTCTTTGTGTCCCTGTAAAAAAACTGTAGTGCTAGATTCACCAAAATCTATACAGTTGGTGGAAATGCGACCTATAACATGTGTACAATTTTTTTGCTCAGATTAATAAGGCGTTTAGACGCTATCACACTTTTAAAAATTTGGCCCCATTGGCCTTAATGATAAAGAATTTTTCTTTGTGTCCCTGTAAAAAAACTATAAGTGCTAGATTCTCCAAAATCTATACAGATTGAGTATCTGTGACCTATAATATGGGAATAAAATTTTTGCTCAATTGAATAAGGCGTTTAGATGCTATCGCACTTTTAAGATTTTGGTCCCATAGGCCATAATGATAAAGATTTTTTCTTTGTGTCCCTGTAAAAAAACTATAAGTGCTAGATTCACCAAAATCTATAGGGTTCGTACTATGGTGACTTACAATATACGTACCAACTTTCAGGTTAATCGAACAAAGCCTTTAGACGCTAGCGTGTTCACAGACATACACACATACACACATACACACATACACACACACATACATACATCATCGTAAAAATAGTGAAAACGGACTCAGGGGACCTCAAAACGTATAGAAACATCAAAATCTCGAATTCGGATTTTTGACATGATTACAATACTTTCCTCACTATAGTGTTCGGAAAGTAAAAACATCGAACTCTGTCTTCTATGTGTTTTTGGTGAAAAAGTATAAAAGAACGTTTGCTGTGAGCCCGGTGACAACTGGAATCCCTGAGCTTTACTGGAGATTATTGATGCCTGTGACAATAGCGTGGAAAGGATTAAAAGTGCTTCGCTTCTTCCCTGTGCTGCTGAATTCCCTGGAGATGTCAATCAAGGAGGTTTTTCAGGTATGTTTTCTAGGGATGAAACGGATATCCGGTAACTATCCGGTATCCGGCCTATCCGGCTGAGTTTTAAATATCCGATGGGGTACCGGATATCAGCAGTCCGGATACGGATATCCGGTAATTTCAAGCCGGATATCCGACGGATATCCGGAGGAGAAAATTCAAGCTTAAATTCCCCTCAGATGAAAATTTTGCGGCATTTTTTTTTTTTTTTTTTTTTTTTTTTAGATCAGTTGTAGCTTGGTAAAGGTTAAAAAAAAAAAATGCAAAAGTCGAATTTAGCCACTTTAGCAAACAAATTTAGCAAAAAGTAGCTTGAGGTTTAAGAGATATAGAAAGCCTATTTTAATTTTGTGCAGAGATAGCTAGGATTTTCCAGAGTGATCTATAACATTCCCCCTAATCTTCCCCATAACAATAAAAAGAGCTGTTCATTGTTGTTCCTGAACAAATAATATTCAATCCTCTGCAGTGCATATAACTCTGTTTTCATAACTTTTGTTTAATAAGTTGAGAATGTTTAGTAACATTGTTAGTCTTGAAAGTAAAAGTTGTTAGATTGTTTCAAGAATTAGTCAAATAATGTGCATTTATTGACTAGAACCTGCCTGTTTATTTGCAATTTTGTGACCATATATTTATACTAGCAGACCCTCTGGCATCATTGTCTGTGCCATTACCTGTTCAATTAAATGTGTCATCTACCTATTTGATTTGGATTAAAAAACAAAAAAAAAAAAAAAAAAAAAAAAAAAAAAACAATTTATATAAATTTGCGCTTTTAATGGGATATCTTGCTAAAACACCTGAATTTAGAATTTCCCATTGCGCTGCATAGATATAGTCCCAAAAATTAAAATTACTTCAAATAGAAGTAATATTTAAATTTCCAGGAAGTCTGTATTTTCATTTTCAGATTGTTAAAGAATAATAAAAAAAATTATCTATATATAAAAAAAAAGCTCAATTATTTAAAGTTTATGATTTTGTACATTAGAAAAACTGAACTTACTTTTAATTACAGAATTTTAATAAATAATCTTTTTTTTTTTTTTTTTCTTATCTGTACAGAATATAAAATAAGTAAAAAGCATTTAAAGAAACAAAAATATAAATTTGTTTTGAATCATTACTTTCTTCTATATTCAATAGAAGAAAGCATTTTATTCGTAAAGATTTTTAACTTCCCATTTTTGGTGGATTTACGCATTTTCAGTAAACCAGAATTTTGAATTTGACCGTTTTTAGAAAATGTCTGTCGGACAAAAGTTTTGTGTAGCAGCTCTAGTTCAAGAGTTAATGCACAGAATTTCATATAAATTTATACATAGCTGCACATTAACAACAAAAAAAAAAGGACCATCGACTTTTGGTGCAAATTACTCAATAGGTGGCGCTGCTATACTGTGATTTCTCCTATTTAAAGGATGACTATATCTCTTCTACTGTGTATAATCAAAAAAAGGCTAAGTATGTCACAGGGCTATTAAAAAATATGTTTTAGTTTAATTTCTGTACATATCGGCCAATAGACGATGCTGTTATGCTGCAATTTTCCCGTGAATGGAGAAATTATCTTGGATTTATTTGTGTATAATTACACAAAATTTGGTATGTGAGAGGGCCATTTTTATGAAACATCATGTTGATTTAATTTTGGTGCATATTGGTCGATAAGTGGCTATACTATGCTGCAATTTATCCTGTGAATAGGAAGGCTAAATCTCAACATCTATAACATTTAACTGTGCAAGATAAATAATAAGAGAACGAAAGCTGGCTTAATTTGGGTGTATATTGACCAACAGATGTCGCAGTTGTTCCTCACCTTCTATGATTCTCCACTTGGTTACATCTCACAATCTTTTGATTAAAACTGCACTAAACTCCATATCTAAAATCTTTATTGTGCGAAGCTATTATTAAGTTTCTTCTGTGCATGTTAAATAGTGTGTAGCTTTGCTATGTAAAGTGATATAAAAGAAAGTTTCGTAATGGCCATAACATACTAAGCTATTGAAGCTTTTTTTTTTTTTTTTTGCTTTGTTCTTTTTTCTTCTTTCTTTTATGTTTTCTTATAAATGTCTCAAATGAAGGTATTGGATTCATAAAAATTTTCTACATTTGGTTTTCGCTGGATTTACACATTTTAAGAAGTCCAGAACCTGGTTTCATCAATTTTTAAAAATTTGTGTTTGTGTGTGTGACAAGAATGTCGGCCTTATTTAGGTGTATATCAGCCGACAAGTGGATCTGCTATTATGGTTTTGCACAAGCCTATATCTCAGCATCTATTGATTAAAATTGCACCAAACTCCATATGTAAAATATTTATTGCGTGAAGCTATGGTTAAACTTTTGATAATTTAAACAGTAAGGGTGTGTGATGGCCACAACATATACGTTTTCTTATGAAAATAACCAACCCTTCAACTATGATTATATTAGTAAAATATTTTGTTTCACTTTTTTTTTAATACATATCAAGCACGCATTTTTTAGTACTGTAAAAAATGTGTAAATGATAAGTTTTTGTTTTATTATTTTGAACAAAACCCATATTTTTTCGACAAATTGCAAGTGTAGGAATGAGAACGATAAGACTTAAGTTTTATTCTTCATTGCAATATTGCTTAAATAAATATGCTTGAGTAAATTATATTTAAAATGTGTTTAAAAGAATAGATATGAAATATGTTTATATTTTAATGTTTTAAAATAAAGAAAAAGAAAAGAAATATACAACACAACAAAAAACAAAACTAATGCCGGATATCTGACGGATATCCGGTCCGGATATCCGTATCCGGCAGGCAAAGGAGCTCCGGATATCCGATATCCGGTATCCGGCAAAATCACTATCCGTTTCATCCCTAATGTTTTCTTCCATGGTCAGATATGCAAAGTGTCAGAGATTGAGTTATGTGGGATGATAGTTTTTGTTTATTTATTTATTTATTTATTTATTTATTTATTTTGTAACAATGCATGTAGTTACGAAGCTTTAAGAGTAAGAATTTAGTTTTTATGTGTAAAATTTTAAGCACGGATATCTCGGATTCAAGTTAATAGTTAAGGCGGTTGAAAAGAGTAATTTCATGACTTAACGGGGCGTTTACTTGAGAGATAAATTTATCGTTAAAGTTCTGTTTATTGTAACGGGGAGCTTGGTAACTTTAAATTGTTGTTTAAAAGTTTCGATAAGATTATAATTCTAAATTCTTTTTAAAAGTAACGTAAGGATTGTGGATACTGTAACTGTTTATATAGGAGTATACTGGAAATTAGTTGATTTGCCTACTGGTAAAAATTCTAGGATTTTTTTTTTTCTCTAGTTGTTTATTTTAACTAAATATAGGCACTGTTTATTGTATCTGGGTAAATATTGTAGTTAATGTTTAGAGAAAAGGTGTTTAAAGAATTTCGTAGGTGATAATCAAAGTGTTACTTTTGTCTATATTTTCATGGTATTTGATTTGTTTATTGTTTTTATTACATGTGCATTTTTTTTCAGTAATTAGTGAAATTGTATTTTGTAATTATGGCATTTCTCATTAAGTATACTAAAAATGTATTGTTAGAGTTAGCGGATGAATTTGGTGTTTCGGGGCTAACAGATAAAAGCAAAAAACTAGAAATCAGGGAAGCCATTGAAAAGGCGGCTAATTATGATGAAGGGGTTGCGAAGGCGCTAATAGAAGGGATTTTGGAAAAGAAAGAAAGGGAAGCGAAATTGCAAAAAGAAAAAGAAATAGAAGAGCGCGAATTGAAATTACAAAAAGAAAAAGAAGAGCGCGAATGGGAATTACGAAAAGAAAAAGAAGAGCGTGAATGGGCGTTGCAAAAAGAAGAGGCCGAACGAAATTTTGAACTTGAGAAACTCAGAATCCAGAGCGCTGCAGAAACTAGTAGCGTAGAGTCCGGGAGTTTAGTTCAAGAGACGGTTTTGAAGAAAATTAATTTAAAGGACATAGCTCCGAAATTTGACACAAAACAAATGGATATTTCTCTTTTTTTCACGATATTTGAAAGATTAGCACGTAAAGAAAATGTTAGCGAACAGGACTGGATGTCGCAACTTATCCCTTTATTGCCGTGCGACGTCGTACAAATAATTATGAAATTAGACGAGTCAGAGGCTGATAACTTTCAACATGTAAAAAAGGTGTTGATGAATAGGTTCAGATTGAGTGCGCGTGCGCTAAGAACGAAATTTGAATCGCACAACAAAAAAAGTGAAGAATTATGGGTTGATTTAGTTCACGATTTGAGAGGGTACCTAGATAACTGGCTTGAGACTTTAGAAATTAAAGATTTAGAGTCATTAAAGGAATTGATGCTCACGGAGCAGTTAAAGAAAAGGGTACCATGCGAAATCAAACAACATTTTGTAGATGTGTGGGAAGAAATCAACAAAGCTTCGGATTTGGCGGAGAAGTGCGACAAGTATGACGCGGTTAGAAAGGAGAATGGGAAAAGAGAATATAAGCCTTTTCAGCGTTTTACGAAGGGTAGAAATTCATTTGGGAAAGACGGTCAGAAATTCGGGTCAGGTAAGCATGATGGTGGGAGTAATCCGAAAGCTGAGTCAGCTAAGGGCGACAAAAAAGACTCAGGAAAATTAAAAGGGGATGAAACCGAATCTAAAGATCGTGATTTTGATAGAAATAGTAAAATTGTGTGCTATCTGTGCTCGGAAAGGGGCCATATTCGACCTAACTGCCTACAAAACCCTAATCGCAGAACAAATCCGATCAATAACTTAAGTGCGGGCGAAATTTTAGGTGTTGGTTTTGAGCCTTATATAGGTAAATTAGAAATAAATGGACAAGAGCGCGAATTCTTGAGAGATAGTGGCTCAAACATTGACGTGTGCGAAAGGAATATGATTTCTGTTGAGGATTTACTGCCGGAACAGGTATGGATTAAGCAACCGTTTGACGAAACGTGTAGGTGTTTACCTTTGGCGAAAATCGTTTTAAAAGGGGAATTCGGAGAGGTCATTACAAAAGCGGCTGTAAAACCGGCTAATTTGAGTCAGGGAATATATCTTCTAGGCAATAAAACCGCAGAGTTAATTGAGTCCAATAAAAAAATTGTTTATCCAATTAATGCGATAACGCGAAGTCAGAAACGTGAGCAAGAAAGGATTAAGAGTGCGCAGTCCGAAATAAATAATGAAAAGCCAACTCAGAAAAAAATTCAGAATTTTGAGGAGGAACCGGGTTTGATAAGCGAGTCGTTAGAGGAGACTAGTGCAGAAAATAAAGTTGTTCTTCCTGTGTTAAAAGAAACAGACAGGTGTCCATTAATCGGGGTTTCAGCTGAAGAGTTTCAAAAAAAGCAAACTGCGTGTGACACGTTGAAAAATTGTTGGGAAAAAGCTAGGAATGAAGCGGGAAAGGAATTTAAGATAAAAAATGAGCGGTTAATTCGAATATCGGATTCTAAGCGTAACCAAAACAGGATGCAGTTGTGCGTGCCAAAGAAATTTAGGGCAGCGATTCTAAACCTGTGTCATGATTCTGTGTCAGGGCATTTAGGCTCGTGTAAAACTAAGCAGAGGGTGTTGACTAATTTCTTTTGGCCAAATTGCTATTAGGAAATCGAAGAGTATGTCAAAACTTGTGAAATTTGTCAAAAAGTAGGACAAAAAGGGGATAAGAAGAAAGCTCCGTTGAGATTAGTACCGATTATTTCTGAACCGTTCAGACGTCTGTCGATTGACGCTATAGGTCCGCTTGTAACGAGCAACAAAAATAATCGTTTTGCGATAACGGCTGTTTGCGTCGCTTCAAAATTCCCGGATGCTATTCCTGTGGAAAACCTAACTTCGAGGTCAGTGATCAATGCATTGATGCAAATTTTCGCGAAGACCGGATTTCCTAGAGAGTTAGTCTGCGATCAAGGTGCTTATTTCACGAGTGACTTATCGACAGCGTTTTTTGAGAAGTATGATATCAAAATCAATCATTCTTCTGTCTGTCATCCGCAATCTAATCAGGTGGAAAGAATGCATTCCACTCTTAAGAGGATTCTCAAAGCATTATGTCTCGAAACGAAAAGCGATTGGGAAGAAAATCTGCCTATGGCTCTTTTCGCGTTGAGGACGGTGCCGCATGAGAGCACGGGATTTTCTCCTTCACAGCTTATTTTTGGGAAGAATTTGAGGATGCCTCATACCATTGTTTACGAAAATTGGATGCAGGAAGAGGAAATGAATCAAAATGTAGTAGAGTATATTTTGGATTTAAATGAGCGCTTAAAAAGATGTCAAGATTTGGCAGGGGAGCGCATGACAGAATGTCAACAAAAAAGAAAATTGTGGTACGACCAAAATGCAGTGTCCCGAAAATTTAAGGTGGGAGACTCGGTGTTGGTTTTGGCTACTGCAAAACCACATAAAATGGCAGTACAGTGGCTAGGTCCAGGTGTAGTTACGGGGGTAATATCCGATACGAACTATACGGTAGATCTTCCGGGAAGGAGATGTAAGGACACGATTTTCCACGTGAATTTAATGAAACCTTATCATAAACGCCCAGAGCATGTCAACTTAATTTTGGAAGAGGGTGGCGAGGAAATTGAGGAGGATGCATCTATCCCGTATCCGATTTCGGACCCTAATCATTTCGACTTGACAGACTTAATTAAGGGGAGTAATTTGGGTAATAAGGTTTCGGAAGGGAATTTGGCAACTTTACAAAATGTCCTAGTAAAGCATAAAACGGTGTTTTCTAACGACCCTGGTACGACCCATAAGGTAGAGATGGATATCATTTTGACAGTTGATAAGCCGATTCGTGCAAAACCCTATCGCATGTCTCCGCGGCAGTTAGAAATTATGCGGAAGGAGATTTCCAGGCTGTTAGAGTTAGGGGTGATTGAGGTGGGTCAGTCAGATTACGCATCGCCTATGATTCTTGTAGAGAGTCCGGGGAAAGACCCTAGGCCGTGTGTCGATTATAGGGCCCTCAATGCCAAAACCCAAGTGCAATTTTTCCCGTTACCGAATATTGAGGAGGTAGTTGAGGAAGTGAGCACTGCAAAATACATCTCAGTAATGGATCTGACGAAGGGGTATTTCCAAATCCTGTTAACGAAACGTGCGCAAAGGTATGCGGCGTTTGTAACCCCTTTCGGTGAGTTTATTCCAAAAAAAATTATGTTTGGCTTAGTGAATGCTCCATTTTATTTTTGTAAATTAATTAGTGAGGTGCTAGGGGATTTAGTGAGTTTTGTGAGACCATATGTGGATGATCTGGCTGTGTTTTCATCCAGTTGGGAGCTCCATATCCGGCATCTGGACATTGTGTTACAACGTTTGGAGGAGGCAAATCTAAAAGTGAAACCGGCAAAGTGTTTATTTGCCCAGGACCATGTAAAATTTTTAGGGCACGAAGTGGGGTCAGGGAAGAGGTCGCCGAGTGACGCGAAAATCCAAACTATCCAAGAATTTCCCATTCCAAAGACAAAGACGCATGTAAGGTCATTTTTAGGTCTGACCGGATTTTACCATAAATATATAAAGGATTATGCGACAAAAGCTGCGCCTTTGACGGATTTGTTAAAAGGGAAAAATAAGAGGGAAAAAATTGAGTGGAGTCAGGAATGTGATCAGGCATTTAAGGTACTAAAATTAGATCTAACTAAGGGACCGGTACTCTATGCTGCGGATTTTTCAAAAGACTTCATTGTTCAGACTGATGCAAGTCTTGTAGGGGCGGGTGTGGTCCTAGCTCAAAATTTCGGGAATAACGAGGAACACCCAATTGTTTATTTGAGCAAAAAATTCTCCAAGGCGGAGCGTAATTATAGTACCATTGAACGCGAATTAGCGGCAGTCATTTTTGGGGTGAAAAAACTAAATCATTATTTAGATGGACAAAAATTCGTTCTTCAAACCGATCATAACCCTTTAGTTTATCTTAAAAAAATTATGGGCACAAATTCACGTTTGACGAGATGGACCTTATGTTTACAACAATACAACTTCACAGTCGAGCATAAGAGCGGAAAAAAGCATTTGAATGCAGATGCGTTAAGTCGCATGCACGAAGAATAAAAAAAAAAAAAATGCCTTGGTTTTAGGTAGTGTTTTTGGACTGTTTGTAAATATTTATTTATTTTTTTTTTCTTTCATTTGTATTCCAAAAAAAAAAAAAAAGTTTGAATGTATTGATTATGAATTATTTTTCTTTCTTTTTCATGAAATTTTATTGTGTAATTGTGAAATTTCAGTGTTTGACTTCTAAAATTTTGTTAGGTGTAGAACCTTTGATTGTCATCACGAAATTGCATGTGAATGTTTAATTTTTTTTTTTTTATATAATGTGAAATGAGACCTTGGGATCTAGTAATTATGCAAGGTGTAAGACTAGAAAATTTATTTTTAAGATTATTTTTAGTTCTATAAAAGTTCAGGGGGTTGTTTCGAAAAATTTTTTTGGGGGGGCTAGCTCAACTCTCTGATGTTGCATGTTTGATAGTGGGAGGAGGCACCTGTGTCTTCTGGAGCCCATTTTACATCCTGAAGGCCGTAAAATGGTCTTTTAAGAGGGAGGAAGCTGTGCTGGAGTGAAGGTTACAAACATTCCAAGAGGTCAGGGGTCGTGTGACCAGACAGAACGGAGCCATGGGAAGCCGTCTGAGCGACAGATGCTTTGTGTAAAAAATTTTTATATTTCTATGGAAGCGGTGACATCAATAGTTTCCGATTTCACGCATGGCCTTTTGTTGCTACCGACATTTCTCCGAGTTTCGGGTAGACCAAGATTGGACGAAAATGATGTCACGGGTAGAGTGATATCACGATAAACGAATCAGTGCTTCGTGTGGGGTATTCCCCTCCCCCTCCGAAGGTGTGCTCGGAAGGAAGAGACTCAAAAAAGACAGAGAGACTTGGTGCTAAAAAAGGTGTAGCATGTTTTTGAAGGATGCTCGGAGGCGAGCATTTTGTAATAATTTTTAATTTATTTGAATTTCAACTTTTTTGTTAAGTTTTGAATAAAAATAGCAAAAATCATCACTGGACTCATGCTTGCGTATTCCGTTCTTCGAGGTGTACTCCCAAAAATCACCACATGATTATGTTTATAAAACATATATATATATATATATATATATATATATTATGATTTAAGTAGAAATAATTACAAGATTAAAAAAAAAAAAACTTTTTACATACCATGTTTTTAAATTTTCTGTTGAATCATATAAACGCTACCGAAGGCAGCGGGAACCCGGAGCAATTGGATAAAAGTATTAAAAAAATTCACCGCTATCGTGTTTTGAGCTTATAAAAGTTTCAAATGGCTATCTAGCAGGGAAGTTAGTTAAAAAAATTGATTGCAGGATTTGTACTGGTAACGCTGCCGAAGGCAACAGGGTCCCGAAGCAATTGCTAAAAATATTTTTAAAATGAATTTTCACCGTATTCTGAACTATTCTGAAAGTTTCAAATGTCTAGCTAGGCGGGAAGTTAGTTAAATAAATTTTCTGTTGAATCATATAAACGCTGCCGAGTGCCGAATACAGTAGGGACCTGAAACAGTTGACTAAAAGTATTAAAAACATGTATTGTCACCGTGTTCTGTGCTATCCTGAAAGTTTCAAATGTCTAGCTTGTCGGAAAGTTAGTGAAAAATCGACTATAAGCTTTGTACTGGTAACGCTACCGAAGGCAGCCAGGTTCCAAAGCGGTTAGTTAAAAATATTTTAAAAATGCATTTTCACAGTGTTCTGAACTATTCTGAAAGTTTCAAATGTCTAACTAGTCGGGAAGTTAGTTAAATAACTTCTCTGTCGAATCATATAAACGCTGCCGAAGGAAGTAAGGACATGAAACAGTTGACTAAAAGTATTAAAAAAAATGTGTTGTCACCGTGTTCTGAGCTGTCCTGATAGTTTCAAATATCTAGCTAGTCGGTAAGTTAGTTAAAAATCGATTTCAAGATTTGTACTGGACAAACAAACAAGAATCGAAGTTAATAAAAACATGGTAATAAAATAGTTTTACATAGTTCGAAAAATTCTTATAAGTAATTTTAAATCCAAACCTTTTGAGATCACAATATCTGAAATTTTGTATAAATAAGAACTTCTAAATCTGATATAGCCACCCTTCTCCCAAGTATTGTTCAATTTCATGAGCCTGTCTTTGTTAAAATCACTAACGATTTTAATAAAAAATATTTACATTAGTTAAGATTAAATTTAACTTTTATACTTTCTTAGGAAAAAAAAAAAATTTAATTTAAATAGAAAAGTTTTTTTTTTTTTTCTTTTGGATGAGTTAAGGCCAATTGTCTACATTTGGGACCTGGACCTAAGGGGGGAGGGGGGTAAGTGATCCTAGCCCTTATTCGCGCGAGTTTAGGAGAAGGCCACGAAAAACTCCGAACAGGAGGGGATTTAGATCTTCAAAGGGAGGACTTAAAATTGAATGTGTCCTGGGCACAAATATTTATTAGTCGGTCCTTGTCAACGTGAAAAACCATAAAATAACACAATAACATCTAATACTTAACAAGCGAAAAACAGGTTCATGGTAAAAATTAGACACTTAATAAATAGACAAATTGATTTTATTTTTAAAACAATCATCAAAATAATTGCGGAGGGTTATTAAATTGGCATTCTAATTTTTAACCTACTTGATAAAGAAATATATCAAAGCACAAAATTCGAATATGGAGAAAATGTTCTGAGAAATAAACTTTCCTCTTCAAATTTTACCCTACTTAATGACTTCCATTTCTATCCTTTTCCAATAAAGCAAAAGAGATAATATCCTATTTATTCTAGTTCCAGAATTAGGTAAATTTAACTGGAATACAGGTGGTACAGTTCATTGTCTCCTCCCGCATACCCCGTGATTTGTTACTAAGAATGAGTTTCCTCCACGGCTTTACCTCTCTCTACATCTGTAGCTACATTTGAAGTATATTTATTTTTTAGCCACTTGTATATTAGTTCCCATTTAGGTCAAGAAACATCTGTGAATTACGGCGTGCCATAGTATGCCATTTTAATGACAGATTTTCAATGCTCGTCCGTTTTCTGTTCGATTCCTGAAAACCAGCATTGTTTTCAAAGTATTACATTTACAAATAATTTGATATAATAAAAAAAAAGTATATTTATTCGTTTAAAAGACTAACGGACTTCATAAAATTCCTCCCTCCCCCTTTTTCTTTTCTTTCCTTTCTTTTCCTCTTTTTTTTTTTTTTTTCTTTTCCTAGAATTATAAACTATTTTTAAATTTAAATTAATAAAAATCAAAAGTTAAACCATTTTGAATTTTCAAAATAGTTCTTGGTAATTAATTTTAAAATTTTCTCTCTATTTTGCACTATTGTAGTTTAACAATATATTCTAAGTATTTTTGGGAATTGTTCAGTATATATTGTTAAAATATATTTAAAACATTTTTTGAAATTAATATAACTTAGTGCATCTATTGATAAGTTCATTTAATTATATACAGTAGCCGCCGCTTTATAAAATCACGTTTGTTTTCATCAAAATGATTCTATTAAGCGGTTGATTTTTACATCCGGCGAACATGCCCGAACTCAATAAAAGAGCATTCATTACCTAAATATGGAAAGAAATTCTTCTTCGCCCTTCCATCTATCAACTAGCCATCCGTAGGAATGAAGTTTTTGTTACTTATCATTCATGTAAAATTTTCAGTTTTTAGGGACAAAATTACGTTAAAGATGGAAAATTTCTTTGACCTTACATTCTCGTACCTCTCTAGAAGTGCTACGTTGATGACTTCTGCTCTCCTTATTCTTTTTCGCTTGCTATTCACTCTTCCTTTTGGTATAATTTAGGCACTGATATCATTTTTATTATTGTGTTTACATGAATCAAACTGAGAAATTTCAAGCTTCGGTGTGCCCTTCGTTTGACTACATTTGAAGAAAACCATCATACTTAACCAAAATTTTACGCTTTACCTTCAAAATAAAAACTACCCGCTTGCATATCTTCCAGCTAAGTTGCTTCAAAATAAGAACTAAAAACACTATTTGAATATTTTAAGACAGAACAAAATACTCATTTACCAATTCCTTGAATTCATAACTACAACACGTGGCAGGGCGTGTTTTTTTTTTTTTTTTTTTTTTTTTTTTTTTTGAGGCATATAGTTTTCAGCAAAGATTAATAATGTGATGGCTTGCTATGTTTTGTTTCTTTTTTTCTTTTCAAAAATCCAGCGAGACATTATAATTTGTTGTTTAGCTTACATACATGATCATTTTTACTGTTAAAGAGATTTTCTTTTCAGTTTATTAACCGGCGATGCTGATTTTATTAAGCAACGGTTTGTACTGATTTGATTCCAGACCCAGTAATTTGATCAGACTAAGCAGCTGATTTTATTAACCAGTGATTTTATAAAGCGGTGGCTACTGTATATGCATATATATATATATATATATATATATGTGTGTGTGTGTGTGTGTGTGTGTGTGTGTGTGTGTGTAATTTAGATTGTTTTCTAGAAATTTTTATATATGTAATATATTTCAATGCATATGTAATCAAATTTTCATAACTGTAAGTCAGCAATTTACAAAAAGTCTATTATAACGTCCGCCATCCCCTTAACCCTCTATTTACTGACGGTACTTTAAAATACCGTTAGTTTAAAAAGCTTATAAAACCGAATTTATGGAAGTAATGTCAAATAATAGAACCTATATACTTCACTTTAATCTCGCTATAAGCTACTAGACGCTATATATAACCTTTTTTTTTTTGTTCCAAAAAGAATTTTATGGAGTGATCTCGCTGTTTTTGCTTGGCATTTTTCACAATCTTTAAGTATGCTAGAATTAATCCCTATATTACCTTAAGAATCTACCCTCAGTCTTAGAAAAAAATATAAGGAACATAAAAAATAAATACTTTTTTATGATTTTTTAAGGTCCTAATATCTTTTTCGACCTCTATGTACCAATGGTACAATAAAGTACCATTTCACTAAATCCTCATTAATTACTAGGATGAGGTGATATGCGTAATTTTTATTGCATATATCTTTAAAAAGTACTCTTAAAAAACTTATATATATATGTTTCAAATGCATTTTTTGTCTGCTTCATAATGCGGTAGATAAAGGGTTAAGAGAATAAGATATTCAAACTGAAAGAATTTATTAAAATGTATCAAGAGTCTTTTTGCCAGTAAAACACTTTCAGAAACTAAATCTTGAATTCTTTTAAAAATATATGAATCAGTATTTTAATATGTATTCTCCATTTTCGTCTTAAGTGCATTATCAATATATAAAATATAATTATTTTACTCATCTAAAATAATTATGTTTTAATAAATAAACTATTTGCACAAAAGATAAAAAAATAATTATATTTCCTTAAAAAATCGAACAAAATCCTTTCTTTAAATTTGTTTGTTGTGTTATTATTTACTTATTTGAAAAAATGAAACCAAACGTTTGAAATAAAAGAAAAGTTTTTCAAAATGATTTGGAAAACTGCAAGTGTTGAATGAAAATACAATTTAGAACTTAAAGCAAAATATTAAGTATTTTTTTAATATTCTTTAAAAAACACTCAAAGTACATTTTCAATTATTTAACCCCGTACACAAAAGAAACCAAAAAGCATAATCAAAGTTCATCTTGAAATCCAAATTTGCGATATTACTTATCAAATCAGCTAGTTTCGCATGAAATAGAATTAAAAACAGAAATTAAACTAGTATGTTGTGGCCATAACAAAATTTTCTTCTACGTTTTCCTATACAAATTCATGCAGAACATATTTATTTATTAAAATTTCGTCACTAAAACTATAACACTAAATGTCTAAAGAAAATCAAATTTATGCTATGCAGAAGATAGCCTAAGAAATCCTTTATTTATTTATTATTAAAAACAGGAAAAATCGATCACTTTGTGTCAAATTATCACAAATTCACACTGAAAAGTTAAAAATAGTATATACGAAACTTTGTCCTATACTGCCATATTAAAAATTATGAAAAAATAGAATGAAAGCGTCACCTATTCAGCGATTGACTCCGAAATGTAATCAGCACCAGTTTAGGCCGAAGTCCAACTAAATACCAAGTTTGGTTAAATTTTGTTCATTGGTTCGCAAGTTACAGCATCCACAAATTTTTTATACACAGACAGGCGGATATTTTCTAAAAAGGGTTCAAATCGTCTTTAGGATATCTTAAAACGCGTAAATCCATCGAAAAGCGGAGGTCGAAAATTTTCACAAATTCAATACTTCCTTCTTATGTATTATAAGAAAGTAAAAAAAGGATAAATAATACTGGATTTATTCATTCCTATGATTTATTATTATTATTCTTTATTTATATTTTCATTTTACCTATCTTTTACTCGAAATATAGCTATAAAATGCAGGCAAAACATTTAAAAAATATATACACATGCAGAATATGCATTGTAACTTCTCAATGACAATATATGTAGTTTGAATTATTAAAAATGCTGTTTTTACAGGCATAGTTTGCCAAATATTCATGTACAGTGCCAAGCTTGAATGCTGTCATGTTTTCTTGGCATAAAAGATACATAGATCATGGCATCTTTCCATCTAACTGCTTTACATGTGCGCAAAGTTTTTGTACCATTATTCTTAATCCGTTTTCTGAGGGGCTAAAGTCAGAATATCAGCTAGAATAACGTTTTATGATTTTAGCCATAAAAAAGCCAAGATCTGATAACATTCTAATTGTGAATATAACAGAACTATCTTATTTTAAATCTAGTCTTTTAATCATTGTAGTTTATTAAAGAAACTTTCTAGTCTTAAAAGTTTGCATTCATTTTCATGTATATCTGTTAAAAAACAAATTCGCTTACTTGGAATATTCATTTTGCAACATTGTTATCCTTATGGTTCTTCAAACTATGCAACTTTATTTTTTAATAATATTTTAAATTGAATCTTTAAATTCATAATATTCATTGAAATTACTTCTTAATATTCTTGCGTATAATTCATCAATTGAATTAATGTTTGGCAAAGTAAAGTTCATGGCGAACATTTTATTTACAAAGGACGCAGTTGTAACGAAGTTTCAGACGTGTATCAAAAATTTTTCAAAGAAACTGGGGTAAAAAAAAATAATAATTAAAAAAATATATATATATATTTCAGGAACTGAAGTAAAATTTTGAATTTTTAGACATAAGCATATTAATTATATTGCGATATGTTAACTGTGCTACTTTAAAGATTTTTGACGCTAGATATGAAAATCGATAAAATCGTTTTTAACGAAAATTTTTTTAATTAAATCTGTTAATTCAAACAGGCTGGAGTGTATATTTATCTCAATGTATGTAACAAGAAATAATTCACTAAAATTTAAATTTGATTTATATGATGATCTCAGATTTTTATTATTATTATTATTAATCTTTTTGCTAATTGTAGGGCTATTTTGCATAAATCTTTTTTCACTAATATTTAGCTTATTTATTTTATTTTTATTTTATTTTTATCGAGAAATATCTGTTTTCTTAGAAATTAAAAGAATATATATATTCTCTTGTCAAGTATTTAGCCTTATCTAATAGCTATTCAAATAAATTAAATTCATTCTTTGGAAATAAGCTAAATTTATGAATGTTTCTTAATTAACACGCCGAATTGTCAATAAATTTAAGTTTGAGATAATTTTATAAAGTTTATTAATGTCTTTAGCAGTGATTTCAAATTTCTCTCTTAAACAGTAATACATATTTTATTTCTAACTTTAGCATACTTATCTGGTTTCATTCTTATCTGTTTTCATGTCACAGAACAGTTATAGGATAACAAAAGATTAACGCGTAAATAAAATCAGTAATACACTTATGCACTACTGCGCTAAAAGTCTTAATATTATTTGATAAATGGTTTTTTAATGCGTTATGCCTTTCTAAAATATTTTTTATGTACTTTCGATAAAATTAGCAAACATCCGAAATTCATGCAGTTTAATCTAATTAAAAGTATATTGTAAACACCAAAAGATTATAAAATAATGCATTGTACAATTCCATTTTTACAGGGACCTTTAAGAAAAAGTATGAAATGGGTGGGGGAGAAATTAAAAAAAAAAAAAAAAAAATTGTTGACCTCTGATTACTCTCTTTAATGTTTTCTTTCATTAAGTATTACATCTATTAATCATGTGTTCATTAGAATTGTATGGGAATGAATGATGCAGAACCATCCAAGTTATGAAAAATATTATAAACTTTGTATAACTTTATGGTATTACTTCATTATAATTGATTTTAAGACATTATACACAATTTTTAGAAAGTAAAACGGAAGGTGAAATTTAAATCAAATTTTTTTTTAGTTTTAAAATTACAAATTCCACTCCTTAAACGTTATGCATTTCTAAAACGAAATTTTGTGTTCGTTGAGCGCACACGACGAACACAAAATTTCACTGACTCTTGTATATAGCGTGACACAATTCAGAAAAGATTTGCATTACTTTTTTTTTTTTTTGCATTTTTAGGATCTAAAATTAATTAAAACTTATATAACTAAGTTAAAAGAACTTTATTGTTTATAACTATGTTAAAAGAACTTTATTGATTATAACCGTGTTAAAAGAACTTTATCAATTATAACTATGTTAAAAGAACTTTATTGATTCCGGTGTTCGTGTGGGTCCTCAATTCGTTGCATAATTTGTAGGCAGTAGAATTAAATAATATGTAATGTGACATATTAAAACCTAATGACTGAATGATTTTTAAAGACATTTTACACATTAGTATTTCAAAATCGCATTTCTTTTTGGTTATTTTCAGAGTTAAGCCTATCACTAGGACCCTAGGCAATTTTAACTTGTTGAAAAAATAAATAAATAAATAATAAAATGCATTACATATCATATTCTGAGAGGTTACAACTAGTGACAAGTCATCTCAAAATATATGTTCCTCAGGCTAAAACTGTAATTACTGAAATATCAGGAGTTTTTTGGTGGATGTTTTTCATTTGAAATATAGATATATTGCTGTGACATATTCATAGCTGTCAACCTTTCTACTTTTAAAATTAGATTTATCACCAGTATTTTTAAAAAGTAATCTGTCGCATATGCTTTTGTCTATTTAAATAATCTGAAAACAAACATAAAAAAATTTCCGGTATTTAGTCTCCCTTGAAAAATGAGAGATTTGGCACCTATACGTATTGATAAGGTTAAATAACAGTCAGCGTATAAATTCGGTAATATAAACATGTTTATCTGAAAATCGCCAGCTTATACAGTATAAAGAATTTAAAAAAAAAAAAAAAAAAAAAAAAAAATAGCAACATAAATATGAAAAACACGCAACAGTTGTTTCGAGATGAAATAAATAAGCACGACCTTTCATTAGGCGAAAAAATGTAGGCACGAAAGTATAAAAAGCAACCAAACGTTGCTGTACTTATGCGCAATCGTGCAGTTGCAACTATACTTATGTGCAACTCGAAAGAAGCACGCTACTTTCATGCTGTGTGTTCGTGTTTTTTTTTTTTTTTTCCCTTGATGAAGGGCTGTGCTTAATTATTTCTGCCCGATACAATTATAGTGTTGATTTTACAATTTATAGATTTTGTACATAAAGTTTCAATTTTTTATCATTTCATGCCGATGTTTTGATACGTTTTACTCACTGTAATGCGAAGAATATATAGCAAACAAACAAACAAAAAACGTGCATTTATTTATATCAGTTTATTTTGTTTGCATTTTACAAGGGATAACTGAAATATGCTGGTTATTTCGCGTGCGCAAATTATATAAAATGATATTTACAAGAAATACTTGCCCATAAAATTTCTTTTGCATGCCGCATCTAAATTGAAATATCTAAACGAATTTTAAATTATCAAAATTATCAGTAGTGATATTCAAATATCTGCATTTCGAAATTAGAATAAAGGCTGATTTCGGATATTATAAATTACTTGTGGAGGACATATAACGGAGTATTTCCTCATTAAGACCATGTTTTAAACTGCGCCTAAATTTAAGATTTTAAATATATTTCAACAAAAATTGTTTCGTTAAAATGTAACTTTCTCTGAAACATTTAACTTTGTAAAATATTAAAAACAAGCATTTAAAGTAACTGCATATTATTTAAAATTATTAGAAATGTTAAAATTTTGCATTATTAATATTGAATTCACTTTTTTAATATGTAGAAAAATGTTACAGTTTTGAATATCCATTCGGGAGGGAAGAAAAAAAAAAGACGTTTATACGTCTTTCAAGGGACTGACGTAAGAGGACGTATAAATGAAAAGATGTATAATTGAAATTTTAAAAATAACACTTTGTATACTGCAAGTTTAATGACACTTAAGCAAAATTTATGGGAAAATACTAATTGATAAAGTTTCTTAAGTTATTAAATGTATATTATAATTTATAGGGTTTTTTTTTTTTTTAAATAAAGATAATAATTAAATAAAAAAAAAGAAAGAAAGAAAGAAAAAGATTTATTAAAAAGTGAGAAAAATCATAACATTAATGCATGACTGGGTACTTAATTATATATATATCATATATTGAGTATTGTATTGCATTTCTTAATAATTATATGAACACATCTTAAGTATTAATTATATATATTGCGTATCTTTAATAATAAGCATTATGTGATTTATGTCTATACAGGTAGTTATTTAATTACATTAAATCTGTACTGATAAGTATAAAGGATTTAAGTCCAAAAATGTCGATTTTGAGTTAAGTACATAGTCAGACTCAGAAAAAAATTCTCTATCGATTGGTATAAAGGATTTAATTCTATGTCATTTAGTCTTTGAGAAAATCCATTGGTAAAAAAAGGACCAATTTAGAAATTTACGATTCATGTATGGTATAAAATATTTAATTCAATTTTTCCCGTTATTAAATGAAGGTTGACAACCACTGAATGGTATAAAGGGTAAAAATCAACAAAATACCTTTTCCCTAATCCATTCTTCTGATTTGTTTTTAGCTAGTTAAACTTTATTTTTCGTCTCCTGAAAAAATCAAGAATATGGACTTAAATCCTTTATACTTATCACTACAGAAATAATCTTTAATATTCTTCTGATTGTCTGTGAGTATTAAAAATTTCACTGTGAATTCAATTGATTCTTTGATCAGTATTCTTCGTTTTTTCCCGCGCTCTTCGATTTGAGATGCTTCCTAGGAAAAATTCCTCTTATTTAGAATTGAAATTAATGACAGGTGGAGAAATTTTGCGAATTTTAGAAAATTGGAAAAGCCGTACAACCGATATTAGTGGCGTATAAACGAAATATTTTTGCATTAAAATGAATATCAATGAATCGGGACTTCATTAAAAGAACGTATAAATGTAAAAGACATATAAACGAGAGACGTATAAACGATGTTTTACAGTATATATATTCACTTTCCTGTTTTATCGCTGTTCCTGTTTTCGGTTTTAATCCCTGCTGCTATACTTAATTTTTCAAGGGGATAGCCTATATATATATTTCAGATTCTTAATTTGAATGTTTTGTTTCATTTAATGTAAAAATTATAAGTATAAAGCAAATTATAATTGAGTTATCCTGCGCGCAATGAGAAAACACCCTTGAAAATAATCTGCAATAAAATATTTAAAAAATTTTCTATTTTGAAGTAAACCAAAATAATATTTTTAATAGTCGATAGAGTAATGTCGTACTAGTAAACACACACAAACGCAGAAAAAAAAAAAAAAAAAAAGTTTGTACATGCATTTAATCCTTTTTTAGAAATTCTGAAAGATGATCAAAAATTTCGTCATTTTCCTATTTTTAAAAGTAGGCTGTCCCCTTAACAACATTTATTGCCAAATTTTCGAAGAACATCTGTAAATTGTTATTGGGATTTAAAAAATAAATAAAGTAAGTCACCCTAATGGTAAAGCACTTGTTTTTAAAATGTTTTCCTTGTATTTGTTATATTAGTATTAAAAAATATATGTACAATTTTTCATACTGGTAATCTATTTAAATTATTTTATAAAGTATTTTATGTGACATTTTATTTTTAAAATGAGTTTTACTTTATAGTCCACATTTATCAACTAAAAGTTACTTTTTAAATTGCTGAAAAACATTTTTAAAAAAGGAAAAAAGACATGAGAAATACCTATATTAAGGTGATGCTAAAATTATCGTCTCCGTCAACTAAACGTCATGTTATTCCACGGAGAAATTTGCTATGGGAATTATTCATCACACACATACATATAACATTTTTCTTCTTCTTTTTTTCAAATTGTTCTTGTTCACCATGTGATATTATTTCTTTTGTGCAATATGTTTGAAAATGCATTCATAATATGTATATGTAAACTTCATTTCCTCATTTGGACAATTCACATCTGTTAATTTGTTCTTCTTTTTCAGTTTTTTTTTTTTTTTTTTCCTTTTGAAGCTATAAAATGCGAAAAATCAACTGAGTCCTTCTTTGATTTTTCATGCTTTATAGCTTGAAGATGAAATATTATAAATTAAAATGAAAAACAAGAACAAATTTAACAGTTTTGAATTTTCTTAATGTGAAAACGAAATTTGAAAAGCACATTAAATAATGAGTAATTCTAATAAAAAATATAATGAAAAAAAAAAGTTTTTTTTTTTTTTTTTTTTTGTCTAAATTGCTATTATTTACTGTTGGAAATTTCTCTTAAATCTCATTTTTGTAATCGAAGATCTTGCATTCTTTATTATGTAAAATCCTCTGTATTTATTTTTCATTTATCTAAGCAATTCTATTTTCTATTTGAAATCAATAATTTATGTATAATTAATTTTCATTACAATATGTAAAGATATTAAAGTACTTAAAAAAAAATAATAATTTAATTAGATAATTATTTACAAAAATCATACAGAAAATTCAAAGCTTTCCTGTGAAAATAATTGCGACATGGTTAGCTTATTTCCACTTATTGAGAATTAAATAATGTTATCCCCCTCTCTCTCTTTCTTTTTTTTCCTTTTAATAATATCATTAGTTTGATGTAGATATTTTTATACCAGAGTTAAAATAAGACCAAGAATTTTCTTTTGAATGGTATTAAAATGCTAATTTAAACTCTTACATATTTTGAAATACATTTAAATTATAATAAATGTTCACGCTACTCTACAGACAAGAGAAATTGCAGCAGACTTTGCTTAGTCGCAACCTAGCCAAGGAAATTATTCAAATGGTGTAATATTACATCGAGTAAAATTTGAGTCCAGTGATTTAAATGGCTCATTGAGACATCAACATTCTAGATAATTATTTTGCTGATGTCCGAGACTTGTAAATAGACATTTTCAATATTTTCAATTATTCATGCAATTCAGAAGAATTGTATAAAAGATACTTAGAAAAAAAAAAAAAAGGGGGGGAAAAATAACTTTGTGGATGTGCGCATGTTTTTTATTTATTCTCCAAGGGTAAAACTACTTTTGCTAATTATCCTAAATCGATCTCTTCTACATAGTTCGTAAAACATTTTATTGTTAATATTTGTAACTGCCTAGATTTATGCAGAAAAATATGTTTTGTTGAAACAGTAAAAAATTTCTCCCCAGAACCTAATCTATTTTGCTGTTTTAACCAAGCAGTTTTGTTGATTCGACCAATTTTGTTGATTTAAACAAACAACTTCGTTAATTCAGCACATCGCTGGCTCATTCATTCTCTGTTTAGAGAGATATATCGGTAACCCGGAAATAAAGGACACAATGTCACAAAAGTGTAATTTTTTAGGAATAATGTTATAATGAAATACATTTGTTATAAATAAAGAAAATGGACATGGGTTTATTTTCCACTGTCCTTTCTCTTTTGTAGTAACTGGACATAGTGCTGTCCTGTATATAAAGTAAAATATGCGCATCAGGAATATGGTGCTAAAATATGGTGTATTTTAAACAAAATATTTGTTCAGTGTAACATAGCGACTTTCGCAGTTCAGTTGTTCGACATATAAGAATTATATTTGCAATAAACATATAACGATGACATTTTTAATTACAGTTTTAGACAAATACAATTCATATTTGCCGTTAGCCGAAATTAAAAATATCCTCCATGTTAGTTGCTGTGTATATTTGGTTTGTTTTTTAGTGGTCTGTTGCTTGTCATTTTAACTTTTCTTTTATATATCATAAAGTTTGTTCTTTCCCTTCCCTTATACATAGCAAAGTCGCGATTATCGTTCGTTAATAAAAAAGAAACCTATTAACGGTTGGCAATCACACGCTACACGGAAGCCTTCTGATTACCAAGCTTCCTCCATCCACAACATAAATGTCAATATTAATTTTAAAACTTACTTTGTGAGATTCTAGAACGTACAAACAAATATAATTCAATAATTTTTTGCTCATGCAATAATTTTTACCCCCCCCCCCCTCTGTTTCTTAAAATCTCCAACTAAAGGTTAGCGATTACATGCTCTGCGGAAGCCATTTGTTTCCCAGTCTTTCTCCATCCACAAAATAAATGTCAATATTCATTTTAAACGTGCTTTATTAGATTTAAAAACCTATAGAGAGGTATAACTATTTCACACTCATGTAATTATCCCCCCCCCTTCCACAGCTGTAGCAATCAACCATCAAACGTCTTCCGATATTCAAGCATTCTCAATCTACAACAAAAAGGTCAATGTTCAGAATAACATTATTTTTTTAGATTCTAGAATCACCAATAAAGCGATAGAAATGCTCAATATTTCTCACTTATGTACTTGCGTTTAGGCTTACTATTTATTTTTCCTCAATAAGTTTAAAATACATACTATATCACCAAACACAGGTCTTATACAAGATACATAGTATCAGTAGCTGAAAATATAAGATAGGAAATGTACAATGTGGATTTTCAGTACATTACTGTGATTTCTCTCTCTCTCTCTCTCTCATTATGTTACAAACTTACCTAGGAAATTTTTAAGGACTTTGTTATTTTATTAAAGTTTAAACTTGCTATAATACATTAGATATTTTCTATTAAATATCAAATTGTTTAAATATGTAGTAGTATTTAAATTTTCCTGTTATGTTGAAGAAATATTCCAATATTCCTATTTTTAAATCTGCAAAGTTGGCAGCTATGCCTTATATTTTTCATAAACATCATTAGATTTCACAGTATTTTTTATCTATAAAATATGAATGAATATATATATATATATATATAATATAACCCATACTTACATTTATACCGCCTTTTTTGTAAAGTATATGAATAGTTCAAATGAATATAACTGGCAATAAAATACTAACATATCTTTTTTTTTTTTTTTTTTTTAAGAAAAAAGTACTTTTTTCATTTATTTTTTAAACGCGAAAATAATTTTTTATTCAATTTTTATTCGTTACTTTCATATATTTATTATAATTAATTTTGACGGTTTACTTTTAATCTTTCCGAGCACATTATCTCTTAATACATTTTTTTTTTTTTTTTAGAAAGGAAACCCTTCAATTCCCATCTCCTTGAAAAGAAAATAAGTGCTTTTAATATTCATTGAATAACTTCACCAGTGGATTAATAAAGTGTACTAGATTCACAGATTGTCAGTGTGATAAAGAAAGATTATAGGACACTTTTCGCGGATGATATTAAATTAATGCCTGGTTAAAAACACACATTTTTCTTTTTCTTTTTTCTGTTTATTTTAGTTTAGAGCGCTGTTATTTGATGCCATTGGAAAGAAATGATTTTTATTTGCTATTCTGAAAATCCTTTAAACATCAATAACTTTAGAGCAATTACATTAGTATGTTGGTAAACGTACTTTAATTTTCATATCTTTTTATAGATTTGAAATTTTTAAATTGCCTTTTCTCATTCATTTTTTCATGAATTCGTGATCTTTAAAATGCTAAAACTGTTATAGATATTTAATAAAAAACTGAAGAAAAATTTTCTTTTTTTTTTTTTTTTTTAATGTTTAATAAAACTTAAAAGAATTATGGATGGATTTTGCAATATCATTTAAAAAAAAAAAAAAAAAAAAAAAAGAGAGAGAGAGAGAGAGAGAGAGAGAGAATTTTTGTTATAGTTTTATTTATTTAATTTAATTTTTTTTTCTCAAAACTTAATAAATTTAAAAATTATTTGATGATTATTTTTTACTAATTTGTTTTTATTTTTATCTCGTATTATTTATTATTTTTATTATCTTTTATTATTTTTATTTATTTATTATTATTTTTATCTTTGATATATATTTTTTTTCTGAAAATGAAAATGTAGAGAGTTTTATTTTAAATTATCCCTATATTATCATTAAATAACAAATTAGCCAGTAGTGTTGCAGAGGACATTCATAAGTAAGCTGTAGAAAAACGTTCTGAATGGCTCTAAATTTACTCTTTCATTCAATATGTTTATCTTCACATGATCTTAAAATGAGCGCAGTATTCTAACCGTTTTTGTTAAAATTCAACCTCTTTAAATGAGATTTCGTTTTAGGGTATTAAAAAAAAAAAATATGCATTTTTAAAAATTATGCACCTTTTGTTACTAATTGTTTTTAAATGTATTAACTTATGGTATAAAGATAAAACTTAATGCTTTCTAAAAGGCAATAATAGAAAAAAGATAAGCTTTTTCACAAAAAAAAGGACTTATAAGTTGAAAATTTTTGTAATACAAATCCTATTCAGATTTGTTCTTCAGAACTTTACGGAATTATACATATAAATAGAAAAAAGAAAAAAAAGAAAGAAAAATTTAAAGTAATGAAACGCTTGTTACAATTAGGAATTATTATTAATTTTTAGATTATTTTCATTGAAGGATAAAAGTCTAAACGCAGATCAGTATCCATTGAACTGGAAGTTTTCCCGATTTTTTTCTAGCTGAGAGCAAACGGGATGAAAATAGATGTTTAAGCTATCTATATTGAAATTTCGTCATCTGCTTAAAGTTTATGGTATCAACGAGAAAAAAGATATCTTAAGCCATTAATTAAAAATTTAGAAAAAATGGAAATAGATATCTAAACATGTTATTCGAGACATTGAACGGCTATACAAATACTTTTCTTCAGTATAATCAGGGGTTGATCCAGGTTTTCATTTTTGGGGCCCATTTTTGTGAAAATCAAAATATTTTTGTGAAAAAAAGAATTGTCGCTGGAAACCTTTAATTTTAGCAGTTACTCTCTCTAATGTTTAATAGCATTTTATAAAACAAGTATAGACACTCATTAAAAATAATACTGTAAACATGAAAAATTTTTACAAAAGTATTATTTTTATAAAACAAAATTTTGTGAAAGGGCTGTTTTTAGAAATCTGAATTTTGTGAAGGGAGCCATTTTCTGAATTTGAATTTTGTGAAGGGACTCTTTTTAAGGATATGAATTTTGTTAAGGGGCTCATTTTAGAGATTTGATTTTGTGACGTGGCAGCAAAAGGGTCCCAATTTTTGCCTGGATCGACCCCTTATAATTGTTTAATATTTTGAAAATTTATTATTATCTGCTTAACAAGAGATATGTGCTGTTTTTAAGACGAATGAATACCTGTATTTGATGTTTATGTTATATTGTAATACAAGTGGAAAGTAATTTGTTTTTATTTAATGAAAAGGAATTTCGATGTAGAAACAAGGTGACTCTTTTCAGAAAAAAAAGAGATTAAATTAACCGGTAAGCAAGTTTTCATTGCAAGTGTTTTAATATGATTCAAATAAGTTGGATTTACAACAACCGAAAAATTTAAGTGATCTCATAAAAATACAATATTTGTAATTACGTACTGCATTTGAAATATTTTAAGTACCAAATTTTCTAATGACTGAAACTTATTTTGAAAACATAAGTATGTAACTATGATGAGAAAAAAATACATAAGATTTGAGTCAAATTTTATCATTAAGTGCCGCAATTTAAAGTCTTGATTACTTAGAAATTTTGTTGCTATTTCTATAGCGACCTGTTGCTTTAAAATTAGCTAAATAAACTGGATTATAAAAATAATCTGATGATAATTTACGTCTTTTATAATAATGTTCAGATAATATTGTACATCGAACAAGTATATAATTATTTGTATTGTAAACACTAGTGGATCTGCAGATCAGGAGCCTCAACGTCCTATTTGCATCAGACATTATTCAATAGGTCATTTTTATTTATTCCTTATTTATTATAGTATATATTGACTCGATCGACTAATTACCATAATCAGATACATTCCTGAGGGGGGCTGCCGCCCCCCTCAACCCCCTGCTGTATCTCTCTTTCTATACCTATTTGTATATCATATAAAGTGTTACGGAATTGTAAATAATTGCATCTATTTTTGTATAAATTCTTTCAAAGAGGCTTAGAAAGTCGATAAAATGCTAATTTTGTGCATTTCTAGTCGTTTTAGCGTTAAAATAGCCTAATTTTCCTTTAAAAACGCATTAGAAAGCTCCAATAAGGGAAGAAATGGATTTGGCGACTGTTTCCTTCCTTGGCGATTTTTTTGGTGACCTTGGCGAGAAAATTCTTATTAGGGATATACCAAATATAGAAGCTCTAATCTCATTGGCTGATGAGATATGAGAATTTTCCAGAACGGTCTGTGTTCTATAGAATAGTATAAAAGGAGCATTTTTTTAGCCAAGGCGGCCAATCTCAGATCTGTGTCAGTTTCGTCAAATGCTTAATTTGCTTTGAGCCTCTTTGAATGAGGCTTGCTTTATGTGTTATTGATAAACAGTTTTTAATGTTGTTTTGCTGTTAACGGCTGTTGTTAAAGCTAGGTTTACTGGTTGAATTGAAGCTGATACTTAGTTTATAGACGTGTATTTTTCTGGAACTTTCTGTGAATAAATCACTGAATTTTTGCCAGTTTCACCTTTCATTCTCTGACAACTTACGAACCCCCAAGTACGAAACAATATGTATACTTAATAAACGACGGTCTTGTATTATTTCCCTGAAATTCATAAATACCAAATTTCATAACTATCAAATTTCATACAAAAAAAAAAAAAAAAAAATTACATAGCATATCGGAAATATTTTGCATAGCCTTTAAACTAATTATCAATTCTATGTCCACAATTTTCAACAGGAAAACATGCTTTTAAAATTCTAATGAAATTTCATTATATTTGATGGGGATTTAACCATGTTAAAATACACTTTTAAGAAATACCGACTATAGACCGTAATAGTACGAAATTCCTTTATGTATTCCGGAAAAGTAGCCACAGTCATTATAAACGCCAATAATAAGAATAAACCTAATTAATTATAACACATTAATTTTTTTAACTAATTTGACATCATTTGGATGATTATAGTACATACTCGGAATTATTTTGTGTGGTCCCATAAATTATTTAGTCTATACATAACCTTTTTCTAAGAGTAAACATGATATTAAGCACCTTTATAATGTATGTTAACTCTTTAAGTTCAATTCAGCATAAACGCATTAAAGTGCGCGCTTAAATTAAAAATTTGTCCATAGGCTCTAATGTTACGAAATTCTTTCGTGTGTCTTTGTAAACGAACCATAAACATTGTATACACCAGTAAAAACTATTCAGCTTATTTTGCGTTTAAAAGTAATAATTGTTCGAAATGTAACATCGTTTGGATGACTATGTGACATTGTCAGAACACTTTTGTAAGATCCTGTACATTAATTAGAAAGCTTAAGAGCACATATTTTCTTCAAACAACATAAGTTTAAGCATCTTACTCACGTACGCTAGTTTCATTTTCTTCATTGCAAAGTAATGATATTAAAATGCGTTTAAACGAAATTAACCCCATACGCCGTAATGTTAAGAATTTTGGCGTGTCCCTATACAAAATTTATAAAAAATATAGCAGTAAAAATTATACAGCTGCTTATATGCAAAGCTGGAACGTGTGCGCTAATTTGCAAGTAAATCGAAGGATTTTTGCGGCCGCTATTGCGGTACATACAATATCTTCTCGTAGGCCGTAATGATAAAAAAAACTTTGGCGTGTCCCTGTACACGAACTACAAATGGAATGCACACCCAAAACTATACAGCTAATTTCGTGGAGATCATGAACATGTGTACAAAATTTCAAGTCAATAGCGTGATTTTTGCGGCCGCTATCGCACGACAGACAGACAGACGGACAGACGGAACCCAAAATCCTTTTGAGTCTCAATAGAGGGCCGCCATTCACGTTTCGGCAAAAAATGGAAGTCAATAGCTTGATTTTTGCGGTGGCTATCGCGGTACATACAGATTCTTCCCATAGGCCGTAATGATAGAAAATCTTTGGCGTGTCCCTGTACACGAACTACAAATGGAATACACACCTAAAACTATACAGCTGATTCCATTGGGCTCATGAACATGTGTACCAAATTGCAAGTCAATAGCGTGATTTTTGTGGCCGCTATCGCGATACATACAAATTCCTCCCATAGGCCGTAATGATAAGAAAAACTTTGGCGTGTCCCTGTACACGAAGTGCGAATGGAATACACACCAAAAACTATACAGCTGATTTCGTGGGGCGCATGAACATATGTTCCAAATTGCAAGTCAATAGCGTGATTTTTGTGGCCGCTATCGCAATACATACAAATTTCTCCCATTGGCCGTAATGATAAAAAAAACTTTGGCGTGTTCCTGTATACGAACTACAAATGGAATACATACCAAAAACTATACAACTGATTTCGTGAGGCTCATGAACATGTGTACCAAATTTCAAGTCAATAGCGCTAATTTTGCGGCCGCTATCGCGTGACAGACAGACAGACAGAAAGACACACGGACACAGCCCAAAACCGTTTTGAGTCTCAACAGAGGGCCTCCACTGACGTTTCGGCAATTAAATATTTTGGAAAAAGTCATTTATTAAGGTAAAGACACCAGTGCTCGTCACCCCTAAAATCTGCACCAGTAGTCGTCACCCTCTTAAAAGAAGTGTTAAAATAACCGTTTTATAACCTGTATGAATTTGAATCTACCCGCATAAGATTCTCCAAAGCTTTCTGCTTCTTATGACATAAAAAGTTCGATTTCAACTGTTGGGGAAGAGTAGGGAGAAACAAAATAAGGGAAGTATACGTTAAATTACAATTGAATTGAGTCAACGTAAAGCAAATGATTAAGGGAATAGATATGCATTTCTTGATATATTTTGTTGTTCGCTGCTTTTGACATTGCTCATAAAGCATTGTATGTAATGCTTATGAAATGCAGAATACGATTTATGTGCAACTTTTTCAAATTTGACATAATATAAAGGTTTTTAAGGTATGACGACTACTGGTGCATAGTTTGCACGTTTTACCAGTGCTCGTCACCCCTGACGAACACTGGTGTTTTAACATTTTTAATAACTGGGTAACATTTTTGATGAAAAATACTATATCTTCGTTTAGAATTATGATGGTATAATTTTTACTTTAATTTGACTATCGGCACCAGTAGTCGTCAGGGGTATTCGTAAATGTAAACAAATGTATTTTAACCTCAAGAACGTGAACTTTATTGCACTTGTAACTTTTGTATAGCTTGTTTAAATAAAGTCAGTCATGGTACCTTCAATTCATTATGACTGACTTTAAACCACCTAAAATTTTCCATATTATTTTGCTGGGAAAATTAAACAATGGCACATAAACATATTTAGTTATAAAGCGCTTTATCTAGTTTTCTGTTATATATTTTAGAAAAACAGACATGATTACTCCATACATCTGTCTAATCTATTTTTAATTTTTATGATGTCATGGTTTTGCGAAGATGTATTTAAGTGATGTTTAAGTTTTTTATTGACCGTGATAATTTAATTTTAATTCATATATATATTTCGAAAATGATAAAATACAAAGGCTTAATTTCATAGTTAGCATGACTGTGAGTCGGTTCAAAATTATGTTAAGGCTTTTTTGTTATGTTAGATGCAGGTGAATAACAACGTATATAGAAAATATTAAACATTAAAAACATTTCTTAAGCAAGTTTTCTGTTTATACATTATATTAATTATGTAAGGTAAACAAACAGTTGAAATGTTGATAAAAATTACCCTGTTGACTGTTGTTCTTAAATAATTAAAATTGTAAGATAATATTTGATAACATTAATTAACATTAACATTTGATAACATTAATATCCATAATATTTGATAACATTAGCTTGATGTGTAGAATAATACTAGCAAGCTTTGCCACCTTTGCTGGTCCCTATATTTAAATAAAATAGGAAAAATCCCTATCATTATCAAAAATTAAAAAAAAAAAAAAAAAAAAAAAAAAAAAAAAAAAAAAATTGAAATCAGTCGAAACCGCAGTTAATGTTCTCGCTGGCTTCTGTAATAGCTTTCCGTCCCGCAATATGATGATTGGCTTCTGCTGCCTTCGGCATAGAGTTAACCGCTTTTATCCCCCCCATCCCCTCTCCCACGGGAAAATTTAGAATTTTAACGAAATATTATCAAATTCTATATTCCGTACTTTTAACCAATACCCAGACATCAAAACTCGCCTTTCTGAGTTAATTTGGAGTAGAGCTAAGGTTAAAATCGTGTTTTTTGTCCGCCCGGCCGAGGGAAGAGGGGAAGGGTAATTTTGCAAAATCGCCTTATAATGCGTCTAAGGTACACACACACAACCAACCAACGCATAAAAAAAATCCCCTCCCGAAAATAATTTGCAACAGAGTTGAGCTTGAAAACACATATATATATATATATATATATATATATATATATATATATATATTTCCCCACCCTCACATAGACGAAAGATCTTCGCAAAATCGCTTTATATTAGGTGTTGGATGCATATGACCAACTCACACATCAGAAATCGCCTTTGTAAGATTATTTAGAGCAGAGTTATGCGTAGAAATAAGTTTTTGCTACCCTTTCTCAAAATTTGGTCGGACCTTTCGCAAAATACCTTTACAGTATTTTTGGGTACGCATAACCAATCAACGCATCAAAAAATTGCTTTCCTGATATAATTTGTCCTGATATAATTTGGAGAATAATTACTCTTGAAAACGTGTTTTTGAATCCACCCCACACTTAATGAGAAAGAAGAGGCGAAGGATTTCTCAAAATTCCTTTATAGTATGTGTTAGGTACGCATAATCAACCCATACGTTTTAAAAAAAATAATTGCAATACAAAGATTATTTTTTATATACCGTGTTTTAAATTTTTCTGTCGAATCATATAAATGCTATTGAAGGCAGCGAGAACCTGAAACAATTGGCTAAAAGTAAATAAAAAATGCATCGTCACTGTGTTCTGAGCTATTCTGAAAATTTCAAAAGTCTAGGTAGTCGGGTAGATTGATGATCGGGACGAGTATATGATTGATGAATCTTATAAACGCTACTGAAGGCAGCGAGGACCCGAAACAATTGGCTAAAAGTATTAAAAAATGCATTGTTATCGTGTTTTGAGCTATTCTAAAAGTTTCAAATGTCTAGCTAGTCGAGAAGTTAGTTAAATAAATTTTCTGTTGAATTATGTGAACGCTACCAAAGGCAGAGGGGACCCGAAACAGTTTGCTAAAATTATTTTAAAAATGCATTGTCACCGTGTTTTGAGCTATTCTGAAAGTTTCAAATGTCTAGCTAGTCGGGAAAAAAGTTAAATAAATTTTCTGTTGAACCATATAAACGCTGCCAAAGGCAGCAGTGACTCGAAACTATTGGCTAAAAATATTTTAAAAATCCATTGTTACCGTCTTCTGAGCTTTTCTGAAAGTTTCAAGTGTCAAGCTAGTCGAGAAATCAGTTAAAAATCGATTGCAAGATTTGTACTGATAACGCTGCCGAAGGCTGCAGGGACCCGGAGCAGTTGGCTAAAAGTATTTAAAAAATGCATTTTCATCGTGTTCTGAATTATTCTGAAAGTTTCAAATGTCTAGGTAGTCGGGAAGTTAGTTAAAAATCAATTGTAAGAATTGTACTGGACAAACAAAGAAGAATACGTGTTAATAAAAAGCATGGTAAAATCAATCTTACTGCGATAATTTGGAACAAAGTCACTCTTAAAAACGAGATTATTATCCCCTCCCTTGCTACTTACCCTCTGCTTTAAGTAAAGATATATTTGAGAACGAATAAAATTTTGAAAACTTTTCTTAAAAGCAAAGAATTTTCAAATTATTTCGCATATGAATTGGTTTTATTCGCAATTTTTGAATTTTACCATTTAATGTTTTGTGTTTTAAACCCTAAGAATGGATTTGGGTTCTAAATATGTTCCAAAGATATTTTGTTTCAATAATATTCTGTTAATTTTGCAAAAACACAATTAAAATCAAACTATTGAGCAAATTGTTGCGCTTTATTTACATGACGACCACTGGTGCAATCACCTGACGACTACTGGTAAAACGCAGTTTTCAAGTGACGAGCACTGGTGCATTTTTATAGGTTTAATTATTATTCTTTTTAAAAAATTGGCTTAACGTATTGAAAAAATGAAAGTGTCTAACAACAACTAGAAGAATCAGTGTATAAAATAGACCAAAGTATAATATTGATACATAAATTCCACATGAATGCCACGCGAAAAAAACAAACATTTTAAAAATAAGGCCTTAAGAGTGACGAGCACTGGTGTCGTTACCTTACCATGTTTTTATTAACTTCGATTCTTGTGTGTTTGTTTGTGTGTTTGTTTGTCAGGGACAAATCTTGCAATCGATTTTTAACTAACTTCCCGACTAGCTAGATATTTGAAATTTTCAAGACAGCTCACAACACGGTGACAATACATTTTTCTAATAATTTTAGTCAACTGCTTCAGGTTCCGCTGCCTTCGGCAGCGTTTATATGATTCGGCAGAAAATTTATTTAACTAACTTCCCGACTAGCTAGACATTTGAAACTTTCAGAATAGTTCGGAATAAGGTTAAAATGCATATTTTTAATACCTTTAGCCAACTGTTTTGGGTTATTATAATTATAAGGGAATTATGACATTTATCACGAAATTTGAAAAAAAAAAAAGTTCCTAGATGACTCCAGTGATGGGGACTAGATGGCATAGTAATGTACTTTTAATTGAAATAAGTGATGCATTGAAAAAAAATTGTTTTATTTTGATAATAAAAATTTAAGATAAAACGTTTTTTCAAAACTAATTAAAAAATTCATTTGAAGTATGTAATACAAGATTTCTTAGAAGTATTTACCAATATGCAGAATAAAAATTTTTAGTTTTTTATTTACAAAAAAAATAAATAAATAAATGAAATAAAATAAAACGTAACTTTTTTTTTTCACACTTGGAACGTAATTCCGTTTTTTGTAGTCTCGAACGATACAATTTCAAAGAACACGGAACCATAGTACTAATTTCTGTAACATGTCATATTACTGTTCAAATGTGGACAGTAGACACAGAACAATCTGCACCAATTTCTACGAAATATGCTTGAAATTTCCATTTTCTAGAGAGAAACCTACAATTAAAACTATGATTATTAAATATTCTTATTTAGATTTTCAAACAAAATAATAATAATGATAATAACAATCCCTTATAAACTTTTATTAATAAAAAATCCTATCATGTTAGAGCATGCCAAACATCCAAGTTAAATTCCTGGTCTGACATTTTTACTTATTTCTTATGTGTGATAAGCTAGCTAACACGCCTAACAGAATTATGTATAAATGACATATCTGATATAACAAAACAGAACTGAATTATTTATTAAATAAAGAAAATGAATTTTACATAAAATGTTAAAGACTAGAATAATGATATCGTATATTTAAATTATTGCAATAAAATTTCAAGGATTTTTTTTTTTTTTTTTTTTTTTACTTGACGATTTTGTTATGGCACTCCGGCCAAAACAAAATTAACAAAACGAAACAAGTGAAACTTTACTAAGCATAACTGAACAAAATAAATGGTCCCTCATTAATTTATTATTAATTCAAAAATTTGGTTTATTTATATATTTATTTTTTATCGAATTTAAGCAAAAAGTGTTTAAAGACTGGAATAACATATTCGTATATTTAAATTATTACTAAATTAAAACTGTAACAAAACAAAGAAAAAAAGAGCTCTTGCATGTTTTACAATTTTATTATGTCACGTACTATTGTTTTTATGATTTAGCAAAAGTTTTTTTTTCCCCTTTTAAAAAACTTTTTATACTTTAATCATAATATTGAAATATTTATTTTTGTAAAAAAAATTATAAAGTGTATGATGTACATTTCTAAATTTAAATTTTGCTGTCATACTCTAAAGTGAAATCAGAGTGTGCTAAGAACATCTTTTTAATATTCTTTAATCTATGCTAATTAAGAAATGAAAAACTTAAAAGTTTTCGTTCAAGACTTAGAATCGATATAGGATTCTGGATTCCTGCCGAGTAAAGTAGAGAGGATCTTGATCAGCAACTGTTTGGCAAAACTCCAGGATGGACGTCCTTTGTTTCTTTGTTCACAAAGGATAGATCTTCAAATATAAGGGCTGGAATATTTTGGCTGTAAAAAAGATATTTTAAAGTTTTGTTTTTTCCATGATAATTTTTCTACTGAAAGTTTAATTTGTGATCTAATATGTCTTTTTTATAATTCATTTTATTGGGAATTTCAGCGTGGTGTTAAAATTCGTGCGATGGAATAAAAACACGGTACGCTTCCTCCGCTATATAACGTTATTTTATGTACAAATCTCATTTTTGTATTATTTTTATTCCAAAATACTAAATATTATAGGATCACGTTGATTATTATCGAAACATATTGTGGGACATGCTATTAAAAAAAATTATGAAAAATTAAACACTATTTATAAAATGCTTTTCAAATGTTTTTCTTTAACTAATTTAATGTTGTAGAACTTAATCTGTTTTATTTAAAACGCACGCGCGTGTTCAAACAATTATTCTGATCAAAAACGAAGACCACCCAAATCAAACCAAAAAATCTGGAGTGACTCCACTCGACTTTCCGAACATTGAGTAATTAACAGTTTTGTAGATAAAGTAAAGAAAGAGGAGTTGTTAAACAAACAAAAGAGAGAAAACCATAATAGAGTGTTTGAGTATTTTTCTCCATCTATTACACGATGTTTTATTTAACGCTACTGAACTTTGAGCCCATAGATCATAATGATAAAGAATTTTTCGTTGTGTCCCTGTAAAAACCTATAAATGCTAAATTCACCAAAATGCTTATAGTTAGTGCAACAGTGATTTATAATACTCATATAAATTTTCAGCTCAATTCAATAAGGCGTTTAGATGCTATCGTACTTTTAAAAATTTAGTCCCATAGGCCATAATGATATAGAATTTTTCTTTGTGTCCCTGTAAAAAAACTGTAAGTGCTAGATTCACCAAAGTCCATACAGTTAGTTCAACTGTGATCTATAACATGTGTACAAATTTTTTGCTCAGATTAATAAGGCGTTTAGGCGCTATCACACTTTTAAAAATTTGGCCCCATAGGCATAATGATAAAGAATTTTTCTTTGTGTCCCTGTAAAAAACTATAAGTGCTAGATTCTCCAAAATCTATACAGATTGAGTATTTGTGACCTATAATATGTGTATAAATTTTTTGCTCAATTGAATAAGGCGTTTAGATGCTATCGCACTTTTAAGATTTTGCTCCCATAGGCCATAATGATAAAGAATTTTTCTTTGTGTCCCTGTAAAAAAACTATAAGTGCTAGATTCACCAAAATCTATAGGGTTCGTACTATGGTGACTTACAATATGCGTACCAACTTTCAGGTTAATTGAACAAAGCGTTTAGACGCTAGCGTGTTCACCCACAGACATACACACATACATACATACATCATCGTAAAAATAGTGAAAACGGACTCAGGGGACCTCAAAACGTATAGAAACATCAAAATCTCGAATTCGGATTTTTGACATGATTACAATACTTTCCTCACTATAGTGTTCGGAAAGTAAAAAGAAAGATATGTTTATTTTATCATTGATATATTAGATGTTGATTTTGCTTTAGTAACTTATTTTTCTGTCCGAAACTTCTATTTTCAAAAGATTTCATCTAGTCACTCGTGTAGACATGGTATTAACCCACAATATCCAACACATAAGATTTTTTCATAAAACTTTCAGTATAATAGATTTAAAGTAAGTAGACATATCTAGGAAGATATGTAGACGTACTATTTTTTTATGTTAAGTTTAAAGAAAAATCACTAACTCAGTTTTTTTTTTTTTTTTTTTTTTTTGAGGAAACAAGTTTGAATGTTTGCTCCTCTTTTTTTTTTTTTTTTTTTTTTTTAAACAAATTTACATTTTTAAAGAAGCAACATTAAATCAAATTACTAATTATAACTTAATGTTATTTCTTGCTTTTCATTTCTGAATACACAAATAAGACAAAACATTTTAGATGGTAATATTTATTATGAAGATGAAAGTAAATTAACAAATATATGTACATATATATATATATATATATATATATATATATATGAACTAACATTACATTATTGTACATTTCTATTATTCTTTACTTACTTACTTTTCTTTAAAATAAATTACAAGAAACGCCTAAACTGCACAATATCATTGAAATATTCTTTAAAAAATATCTCTCAGGCGACAATTATTCGCATTCATTCATAACATGTAACTATGGAAAAATAAATATTAATTATACAGTACATTCTGTATAAAATCGCATTATTTTAGCTGAATAAAATTTTAATTACACGTTTGTCACTATCGCCATTTATTTGTCCTCCTCATAAACGGACAAACAAGCTGAATACACTTAATATACAAATATTTTTCAAGGGAAATATACTTAAATATTCGTTGACATGTTTTTTCTTTTAAACTTATTTCGACTTTGTGAAATATAGAAGTAATTTTCAATATAGTGCGTGGTGCTTACCTTAATTTACGCCTGCCAACTCTCCCTTATTTCAAAGGGAGACCCCCCTTATTTTGGAATTGTCTTTCACTCTCCCTTATCCTCGTACATTTCTCCCTTCAAATCTTTAATTTTGTAAGCAATATTCTGGCTTTTACTGAAACACAATTTCTTGCATTTAATAAGATAATTTTATAATTAAGATATTTTTATAATTTCAATTAAGATAAGACTATTTTTAATTTATAATTACTATATATTTTTTTCTTATTAATTAACTTTAATGTATGCATATAAATTTTTGACAATTTAAGCCATGAATTAAATTAATAAAAACTCACATACGTCAAAAACCTTTCAGTGTTGTCCAGGCCTAAAAATTACGATTATAGAATCTTTCTTATTTTGATTGTTCAATATTGGCAAATATGCGTATCTGTCAAACTGAGTGAATTATACTTAATTGAAAATTGAACGCTGAACATAGGGACTATATTCTAAAATAGAAATGTAAATTTATATATAAAAACATGATATGTATACTACTTACATTTAATGTATTTTTGCATATTTAGGGCACATTTGCAACTTAGTCCCATAGTCTAAATCGTTTTTAACACTTTCCAACAAGGTTGAAAAGTGTTTATGACTTCGGTTTGTCTGTCTGTCTGTCCGTCCGCGCTCTAACTCCCATAAATATTTATGGAATTTCTTGAAACTGATATATGTTATTCAAGTTCACTATCGGACGTTCCCTATTGAAAATGGAGTTTGTACCTCTACTGGTTTGTGCACAGGGACACCCGAAAGCATTTCAAAGCATTGTGTTCTATGAGAGGTATTTCTATAAACCATACTTTCATACCTTTACTGTAGAAATATCTGAATGAAATTGAAATATGTTATTCAAGTTCACTATCGGATGTTCCCTATTGAAAATGGAGTTTATACCTCTACTGGTTTGTGTACAGGGACACCCGGAAGTATTTCAAAGCATTGTGTTTTATAAGAGGTATTTCTATTGGTTTTACTGTAGACATATCTCAATTAAATTGAAATATGTTATTGAAGTTCACTATTGGATGTTTCCTGTATAAAATGGAGGAAATACTACCACCGATTTATGTACTGGGACACTTAAAAGTATTCCAAAGCATTGCGTTCTATGAGAGATATTTCTATAAATCAAATTTTAATAACTTTACATTCCTCGAAGTTTTTGGAAATTAAAATATATCATTTATATGCACAAAAGAATGCTTTTCACAGAATATAGCATGATTAGCATTAGCTTTACAGGGTGACACAAAAATATCCATTTATATTAAGAGCTATTTATAAAAAAATGCTAGAATTGTACTTTCGTTTACATTAAGCGTTTTTAACACTTTCTAACATTTTTAAGTGTGAATATGATTTCAGTTTGTGTATCTGTCCGTCTGTCTGCCCGCGCTCTAACTCCTGTAAATATTTATGGAATTTCTCGAAACTCATATATTTTATTGAAGTTCACTATCGGATGTTCCATATTGAAAATGGAGTGAATATCTCATCTGCTTTGTGTACAGGGGCACCCAAAAGCATTCGAAAGCATTGTGTTCTATGAGTGTTATTTTTATAAACATTTTCCCTATAGAACGTTCCCCATTTAAAATGACATTAATAGGTCCTGTATAACTAGTTTGTTTACAGGAACAAAAAAAAAAAAAAAAAAAAAAAAGGCCACTGCTTTACGTTTTAGGACAGAATTTTTTGAAAGTTATATTTAAAAATCTTTCTACTGTAAAAATCGTAAAAATATTGAAATGTATTGTTAATATTCTAAAATAATGTTTTGTGTAGAATATGATGTGATTAACTCTCTGATTTAAAGGGCTACACTAAAATATTCAGAGAGATCAAAAGCTGCAATTATAATCTAATGGCTGCATTTTCTTTTGCGTTAAACCTTTTTAACTCTTTCCAAAATGCCTAAGAGTGATTTTAAAATCAATTAGTCTATCTGTATATTTTTCAGTCCTTCTGCGTGTTGTGTGATAACGTAGGCAAAGAATATTAAAAGTTATTCGATACAACAATTACGTACAGTTGGAAAGTTTTACTAATCAATGCGTACTGCATGATTTTTCTTTCTTGCTTATATGAAAACTGTTATTTTTTATTTAAATTTTTTTTTTTAAATAATAAATAAATAAATAAATAAATAAATATGATGTAAGTAATTTATGTTCAAATTTATATATATATATATATTAACAACGCTCTATAATTTAACGCATAGACAATTTTCGTTTTCTTTCCTTTAACTGTAATTTAGACGTTTCGAAAATTTGTGTTAAAATAATTTATAAAAACTGACTATTAATTAAAACTGCATGAAATTGAGGAATTGACAGGTTGGATTTTTTCCCCCCCTCTTACATTAGATGTTAAATTCGAAACACATTCTGAGTCCTAATGTTTATTCTGTGTAACTGCCTGTTAAGATTTTTGCTGTATTTATCGTTTTATGCATTTTTTTTTTTTTTTTTAACTGTGTGCTCCAGTTGGGCAATTGCTGAAAAGGAAATTGAAAATTGCATGCATCTCGCGGCAGACCGCTGTAGCATTTGGGATTTTTAGACATATGTTTTCATATTTTTGATCTAAAAATTTCTATTATCAATTTATTTATGGTTTCTACTTTCACTGAAGAAACAGCCTTTTAAAAAGGCATACGCCGTTTTTAACACTTTCCAACAAGGTTGAAAAGTGTTTGACTGTCTGTCTGTCCGTTTGTCCGCGCTCTAACTCACGTAAATATTTATGGATTTTCTTGAAACTGATATATGTTATTTAAGTTCACTATCGGATGTTCCCTATTGAAAATGGAGTAATTACCTTTACTGGCTTGGTTACAGAGACACCCAAAAGTATTCCAAAGCATTGTGTTCTACGAGAGGTATTTTTATGAATTATATTTTAATTCCTTTATATTACAGAAATTTCAATGAAATTGAAATATGTTATTCAAGTTCACTATGGGATATTTTCTATACAAAATGAAGTAAATACTACCACTGGTTTGTGTACAGGAACACCCAAAATTATTCCAAAGCACTACGTTCTATGAGAGCTATTTCTATAAATCATATGTTAATAACTTTACTTCGAACAAATCTTAATAAAATTGAAATATGTTATTCATATGCACAAAAGAATACTTTCTACGGAATGTAGTATGATTAGCATTAGATTTACAGGGCCACACAAAAATATTCATTTACACTATTGTAAATTTGCTGAAATTGTATTTTCGTTTACAATAAGCGATAAACATTTTTTCAAGTGGGAATATGATTTCAATTTAAGTATCTATCTGTTCGTCTGTCTGTCTGTCTTTCTGTATATCTGCCCGCCCCATCGTCCGTAAATATTTTCAGAATTGTTACAAAATTATATATGTTATTCAAATTCACTATGGAATGTTCCCTATTTTAAATGACATTAATAGGTCCTGTGCAGCTGGTTTGTGTACAGAGACACCGGAAAAAAATGTCAATGCATTGCATTTTAGGACAGACTTTTTATAAATTACATTTCAAGAAATTGACATTGATTTTTATTATGCTAAAATAATATTTTGTATAGAATATGATTTTATTATCCTTCAGATTTACAGGGCTACACTAAAATATTCAGATACGTTATGGACTGCAATCAGAATATAAGGGCTACGTTTTATTTAGTGTTAAGCATTTTTAACATTTTCTAACAATGTTTAAGAATGATTAGGAATTCAATTAGTCTATCTGTATGCCTTTCAGAACTGCTGTCTGTCCGTTGTGTGATTACGTAGGCAAAGAGTATTGGAAGTTATACAATACAACAATTACGTACACTTGGAAAGTGTTAATAACCAATGCGTACCGCATGATTTTGCGTTATTGTTTTACTTATTTTAGATATAGATCCGTGTAATATGGACCCCCTAAGCAAGAATGCTCATAAAACTAAAATTATTAAAATAAAAAGGTTTAATTTGTTGGTTGCTCATTACAATTGTATAGTTGCATGGTTCAAGCTTAGTAAAGCACTCTGGGAAATATTAATAATTGCAGGAAATAATTATTTTATTTACGTGTCGGTGGTCCATATTACACTTACGTTCGTATAATATGGTCCAAGTGGTCCATAGTGGTCCTTCCCGAACAAATGACACACTTGGAATTGTGAAACGAACGAAAAAAAATAATAGTTAATGGACAAAAAAAAAGGGAAGTCCAAAGGTTATATTCAATGGGTAGTATGCGAAGGAAGTGATAGCTTGATTATCCCTGCTGCTCTGGCCTAGTCTACAGCCTCAAGATTTTGAGTGTGCGACATATGTACGCCGAGCATTAACAAAATCTCTCTGTTTTTATCATGGACCATTGGTCCATATTACACAACAGAGCATGGTTCATATTGCACGCATAAGAATTTGTTAATTTATTTTGATAGATATGTTTTGACATTTTAAAGATTTGAAAACAATTGATATGATTATATTATAGGTATGAAATGGACGATCTGTTTTCACTTCGCATTCACATTTTTTACAAAGTAAAACAAGGAGTCGAGTTATTCACCAATATATCAAAAAGTATTCATTTTTGGCTTGAATATTCAGAGTGGACATATACATCGTATCGACTTATCAGAAAATGCGATGTATTCATAGTAATTGCCGCACAATCATGAATGGATTGTTCTATATTGCGTTGTATTACTGTATAGTTTTAAGGTATCTGGATTACTGTTAAGGTAAATATAACAACGAAGATATATTTAATTTCAGATTACAATAAAATCCTCTGTTCTTAAACCTTCAGTTATTTATTTAGTAAAAAATTCTAAGTTTTATTCGAAAAAAAAAAAAAAAAAAAAAAAAAAAAAAAATGCTTAATCGTAGCCTCTGTTATGCCTTTGCCTAATTAAATTATTGACTTATTATGTGGAAGATTGGAGGGTTTTCTTTCATTTATTTTTTTTTTCTTCTTCTCTCAGTATCAAAACGTGATAGTGGCGTCGTTTAAAAATGTACCTAGAATAATCGCATCTCGTATCAGATGAAACACATTCGCTTTTCTTCTCCTCTGCAAAATAAATCGAAATATCTTGGCTATTAAATTTCAAATGTAAATTGCATTTTCCCCCCCTGTGTTCTGTTAAAGACAGTCTGTTTCTTTTCATTGAGAAACTGTCTCAACGTTATTTTAGATTTAATTTCTGTTTTGTGGAGATTTCTTGGGTTGAGATCTAGATGATACATTGGAAATGTGTTTATACAGTTATAACTTGTTAGATCTGGAAGTCAATTTGTCACACTTAAGTTGAACATGATTAATATTTGCAGTCAGGAATATAATCTTAATCTATTCAATTTGTTTAAAGCCCTTTTATATGATTTTTTTTTTTTTTCCCCTGAGAACACCATTATTGATATTTTAAATTACTCTATACCCAATGGTTTTCTATAATTAGTTTATGATACGGCTTGGCATTCCTAATATTGTTTTTTTTTTTTTTTTCCCCTAAAGATTTAAGTATTTTTAAAATGACAGTACTAATACAAATACCAAGTTATTGTTTTTTTAATGTGAATGGAATTTAAGGGAACTGTCTCTAAAAGGTCAATTTCTCGTTGAAAAATATGAAATTTAATATATATATATATATATATATATATATATTATGTAAGAGAGAGAGAATGGGGAACATGTGTTGAAATTTACCTGTAGGTTAACTTAGAACTTCACTGTCTGTCAGGTAAAAACTGAGTTCCACAGGAGTATCCTCTTAAATTTCTCAAATAGCACCGCGGAAAGACTTTGGAATGTGAAATATTTCTTCCGGATTTCACTTCAAATGCATGTGTCTTACATTCCAGAATTTCAAAGCTGTTTTCTTCATTAGTAAGTGAATAAAGATTTAGATTTTCCAGAAAAACAATCTCAAGACAAGGTACATATTACATTTGAGGTCAAAATGTAAACCAATAAACTCTTAATTCTAAAATTGCAACAAGCTCATAACTATATCGTTTTAACTTTTTTTTAATTAGGTGTTATTTTAAATTATATTTTCGGTTTTTATTTGTTAAAATAATAATGCATCTCCAAATACATTTTCTTTTAATTTATAAATATTAAAAAATAAAAACCTTAATAACTCTACCTCTCGTTGTCGGCAGCCAAAGCCAGTGTTATTCTAATGGGAAAATTTGCAAACTTAAGTACTCATTCTTTAATGCGTATCTTTAAATTAAGTTTTCACATTCAGGAAATACGCAACCGTTAGATTTGTTTTCATTTTCAAATAAATAAATAAATACATAAGACATTATTATTATTATTATCATACATTTCATTTTGAAACTAATAAATGCGAAAATGAACTAAATGCATTTTCACACTTTATAGCATCAATATAAAATACTTAAAAAGGGAAAATACGAACATATTTAACGGTTGTAAATTTTCTGAATGCGAAAACGGAATTAAATATATATATATATATGTATGTGTGTTAGGTAATGAGTAGTTCTGTTAACTATTTTCCCTATTGAATAGCATGGGATTTCGTTACCGGAGACTGGGAAATTTTAAGAAGTAGAGAGGTGTCTAATCAATACTTGTATAAACTTTTATTAATTTGAAAATACAATTCAAGAAATTACTGATAGATGGTGCCACCGGCAAAAATTTTAGAGGGGAAACAATTTTCCTGCGTTTAAATTTAAATTAAAATGGGACGTATTACTACTTCTTTTAAGCGTTTTTCTGGTTCACTATTTGTTTTTTAATATTTATTTTCTTTCCTACACTTTTTGATTACAGCTAGATCCTCACATTATTAAACAGATTTGCGTTAATTTTTAGTTGTTTTAAAGATTTGTTTAGTATTAAAAAAATAAAATTCGAATTTTATTAATTTGTAGTTCTTTTTACTTGAAGGTGAATTAAAAAATATATTTTGCCTAATATTGCTCACGTTCGTTGTTCGTAATAGTAATACATTTGAATAATTTCTGCTCCATTAAATACTGGTCATTTTATGAGGGAGGCGGTAAAAATGGCACCTGCAATTTGCGAAATTTATGCTAGAAAGGGAAAAATATCATATTGAAAAAAAGAGAAGGTGCTTTGATTTTTTTTTTCATCGACACGATGTATTTGTCCTCCACATACGATTATCTAGGCAATGAAATACTAAGTTAAATTTTTGCCTAAAAAGGTCGTGGAAGGGGGGGGGGGGATGAAAAAGAAAAGAAAAACAAAAACAAAGGAACCGGATAAAATTGTAAAAAAGTTTAAATTTCTTACTATTTACTTATTAAGAAAAAATACAGTGTGTGTGTGGGGGGGGGGGGGGGGGGGTCGGATATACTTGCGAGGAGGAAGAGGAAATGAAGTGGAAGTGGTTTACATTACTTTTTTACAAATTTGAAGAAAACTTTTAAGTATTTATCGTTTACTAAGTTTAAAAAACACTGTTGAATTTAATATAAATGACCCCAAAAAACCCTAAAAAAAAAAAAAAAAAAAAAAAAAGCTCCCTTGGAAAAAAAGTTCTTAGATATTTTATTATTGACACATATTCTATAGTTCAAGTAAATCATGTGTTAGCCATGTGCATTCATTTCACGTGCTAACCACGTGTATCCATCACATTGAAAACATTTGTTGCATTTTCCATCTACGTAATAATACGCAAGCATGAGATTTTTCATACGTTTTTAACATATTTGCAGTGAGAGAATTGGTTTCAAAGTGGTATCGTTCGAAAAGAATGGTTATTGTGGATTGAAGGAAAAAAAAAAAATCTCTTAGGATGTCAAGAAGGCATACAAAAATGCCTTTATTTTTATACAATATTTCATTTAATACACGTAATCATCTATAATAAAAAATTTACAACCATGAATATAGTAATTTGTATAAATGTAGCACTCCTATATTCTCGACTAGATTACAGATTTTTTACTCTAACAGGCAGCCATTAGAGTTAAATTAATGTTTATTGAATCAATAAGGGCGAAATTTTATAATATTAACCATATACGCAAATTAAAAAAGGATTTTATTTATTAAAGTTCTATTTTATTTATCTATTTATTTATTTCGTAATTTATGTATGATCTAATTTCTTCCTTTTTTTTTTTTTTTTTTTTTTTGTCAATTATACCTCTATGGGTCACGGAAGCAGGGAGCCATCCCTCCGTGGAGGATCAAAATTGTGATGGCATGTCTCCGGACCATCCTTAGGGTTGTGTCCCAGATTGCCACCAATTACCCATTGCCCAGTACTAGTGCGACGTTAAACCCAACTAACGAACCAACATTTTTTTTTTTTTTTTTTTTTGTCTTTTTGGTAAAACATATTTCATTTCAATTAACTGAAATTAACTACTGACTTTTGAGAAAGTGGATTCAATACTATCTTCTGCAAACATCAGGAGTGAAATTTTTCAGGGGCTACAACTGTATTTGCGGTTTTTGAAAATTTTGTTGTGTCTGAATTTATTGTTAAATTATTTATAAAAAAAATTTCTTATTTTTAAATTTTAATTGACTGTATATTGTATATTTGACATATACTATCTCATTAATAAGGTTTCTTGGCCATTCATTCTGAATGTAAGTAGCAATTTTCAGGGGTTTTTCCCATGTTGGGTTGTTTCACCCCTAATATATTAAAAGAAAGTATTGGATTCGTGAAAATTTTCGATTTTTGATGAATTTACAGGTTTTGAGATGTCCTGAACGCGATTCGACCACTTTTTGGAAAATATCTGCCTGTACGTGTTAGCAAATCTGTGCGGACGATGTGCCTTATGAACCAAGTGGACTGAATTTAACCAAACTTGATATTTGAACTTTCACTTGAATTGGTGATGATTAGCTTTTGTTATCTATCACCCAACAGTTGGCACTGCCATGCTGCGATTTCCTATCATTTTAAGTAAGGCTCAAAATCTACTGTGTACCAAAGTTACCGTAAGACATATATATAATGTAAATACGATTTGACCGATAGGTGGCGCTGCTATATTGCAATTCAATCCCATTTTGGGGGAAACTATATCTAAGCTTCTATAATGAGCAGGTTAAATAGTATATTTAAAAAAAAAATCGCATTTATAAATGGACAGTAGTTAAAAATAAGCTGATTCATTTTGGAGGCATATCGGTCGGCAGGTGGGGCTGCTATGCTACAAATCAATTCCGTTTAAGAGAAGGCAGTATAAGATATAAAGGCACCAAGTATGTGAAATAAATAATATGTAAAACCATAACCATGCTGATTCAGTTTGTGTGCATATTTGGCGAAAGGTGGCTGTACTTACTATACTTTTTCATACTTACTGTACTTTTTCATGAACAGTAAGAGATTTTTTGTAATGATTCGTACTTGAGAGATAAGAAGTAACAAGGGAATGGCATTAGAATAATCGACTTCTTTCCTTATACCTTCCTAACTAGCGTCTCGCCGCAGCGCCGGCTCCCTACAAAAATGCTAACTGAGCATGCGTACAGACTTAAATTTTTGCAACTTATTGGATTCGAGCAAGTTAAACAGACTTTGGCGAGACATCACCCTTTTGGCACATTTTCCTAATATATGTATATTCCTTTAACACAAAGATGTTTCAAATGATAAAAACATCCCCACCCCTATTTTTTTTTTTTTTACAGCATTTTTAGGAAAATTAATAGATAATTAAAAAAAAAAAAAAAAAAAAATGAAAGAAAGAAACTGCCATTTTCTTTCAAATAACTTTAAAACAGATTTAAATTTATTGCTTTTTTTTTTTTTTTTTTTTAAATCTCTTATACAGTTTAATTTTAATTTTTTACTTTGCTTAGAAAAAAAAAAGAAAAAAAACTTGGATTACAATACAAATTTAAAATATGTAAAATATTTATTTTTATGCTTAAATAGTAAACGAAAATTATTTTATTTAAATTTTAATTATTATTTAAACTTATTAAATATGTTATTTAAATTGCTTCTTTTTAGAATTCCTTTAATGCAAAGATCCCCCCCCCCCTCTAAATATTTCTCTCCATATTTTATTACAATAACTGCAATTTATGAATTAATGGACTACAAAGATAATTTAAAAAATAGACTAGGTAAAATGTTTTATTAAAAAGTAACTTTTTTTAGGAAAATTAATAGATAATTAAAAAAAAAAAAAAAAAAAAAAATCTTTAAAAACGAAACTGCCATTTTCTTAAAATATCTTCAATGCAAATTTAAATTTATTGCATTTCTTTTTTTAATCTATTAAACAGTTTATTTTATTTTACTTAGCTTAAAAAAAAAAAAAAAAAAAAAAAAAAGGATTACAATAAAGAATTATAATAGAATTTTTAAAACTGCAAAACATTTACTTTTATGTTTAAATAGTAAACAAAAATTATTTCATTTAAATTTTAATTATTATTTCAACTTGTTTAAATTTGTTAAATATATTTCTTTTTAAAATTCTTTTAACGCATAGATGTTTCAAATGACCCCCCCCCCTAAATATTTGGTTCCATATTTTATTAAAATAACTGCAATTTATGAATTAATACACTACATAGAGAATTTAAGAAATAGACCAGGTAAAAAAGTTTTATTAAAAAACAGCAACTTTTTTTTTGTTAGGAAAATTAATAGATAATTAAAAAAAAAAGGGGGGGGGCTTAAAAATTCCTTAGAAACGAAACTGCATTTTCCTTGAAATATCTTCAATACAGATTTAAAGTTATTGCCTTTTTTTTTTATGTATTATACAGTTTGTTTTATTTTACTTACTTAAAAAAAAACTTGTATTACAATAAAAATTTAAAATAGAATTTTTAAGCGTGTAAAATATTTATTTTTATGTTTGAATAGTAAGCAAAAATTATTTTATTTAAATTTTAATTACTATTTAAACTTGTTTAAATTTATTAAATATTTTATTTAAATTACCTTTCTTTTAATTTAAAAAATTAGTCTCAACAAATATTTATGAATGCATTTTTAAGGAAGTTTAGTACTTTATTTTGGTGCTCAGAGCAGGGACCCCAGGTTCCCGTGCTATAGTCAGACTTTGACTACAGACGAAAATTTGTTGCTAAAATCTTTTTTAAATTTTTATTTATATGGGAAAAAAAAATAAATAAAAATACTACCAAAATATCAATTAAAAAAAGTCCTTTTAGAATTTGAAATCTGTATTTCAAACAAGTTTCTCATTCTAAATTTATTGCACTGGCAAAGAGATTTTGTCGTCCAAGCTGATAGATGGTAGGCGCTAGGTTTGAATCAGGTACACACTTGTTAACCTAGCTGTGCGACTTTTCCATGGTCTTCTCAGAAACTCGCATTAGAATGTGCTAGGGCACCTTAAAAAGACTGCTCAGAGAACATCTCACTCAGGCATAATCCCACATTCAGAAACAGAATTTTAAAGAGTCTGCAGAAAAGTTGCTGCAATGTGCTGATGCATTCATGCTGCACACATGCCTGTTTTTTTTTTTTTTTTTTCCTTTTTTTTTTTTTTTTTTTTTTTTGTCTGATGGTGAGTCATGCTTTATTAAAGTTGAAATTATTGTTAAATGCTTTTACAATTTGAGGGGTTTTCTTATTTTCTTCATATTAATAAATTAACTTAAATAACTCGCATATTTTTTTTTTTAATCTTCACAGGAATTAGTATTAAATAAAAAAGAAATGTATAGATAGTTAGATAATTTGCATTTATGTAAACTCAAAGTGTTTACGCTGTTTTTCATTAAGAGAATTGATATATGCAGTAAAAATAAGTATAAAAAGTGCTCTCTTGTGTGTCAATGGCGGCTCGTGAACCGAATATAGGTGAAGAGCTCAAAAATAATATTTAAGTATTTTTAATCATAATTTTTACTAAGCATGGTCTTAACTAAAAATACTTATTTAAATGTGAATTTATATTCTATAAATGAATACAGTGTAAAATACAGTGTGCCTCTTCACCAATTTTCGGTGCACGAGCCGCCACTGTTGTGTGTATATATATATTAATCTTTATCTACCATTTTACATTATTGGACCACAAAATTTCTATTTCTGGCATGCACTTTGATATAGCAGATTTTATTTTGTAGCTTTATTATACATATAATTTAGAACATATAAATGTAGTCAATTAAATTTAAAAGCAGTTTTCAATTTATTTGAGATAAGTTAAAGATATAAAAAATACTGTAGTATTTTATTTATTATTCCATTCCCCTCCCCTATAAACATTATTGTAGGAAAATAAGGGCTAGAGGTATTAAAAGTTTCACAAATAAAAAAAGAAGGTGGATCAAACAAGTCACATAGGTTTAAAAAAAAAAAAAAAAAAAAAAAAAAACTGAACAGAAATGTGAAAAAAGACATTGTATTAAGATTATAATAAATTATTTCAAAACTTTTACAATCTGATATTGGTTTTATTTCTAACAAATATATATATATGTAAATGTTTTCACAGTTATGTTGTATTACATTAATCAAGATTTTAAATCATATATTCTTATTATGATAAAGGGTCTGACTAAGGCAGGGCCGTAAGGGGCAACTGCTTTAGGCTCCTGTGACGTAGTCCATTTCTGGTTAAATCTTTAAGAGAAGAAATATGAGTAATCTGATCACAAGATGAATAAGAAATTAGATTATTCATTATCAATAATTGTTAAACAGCTTCCGAAAATAATTCAGTTCAATATGAACTACCATACACATCTCATCCCTTCAGAATTACATCGCCAAATTACAACATGCCAAACCTGCAAAAACAATTTATTCAACTTTTCCGTAGGGAGCCGGCGCTGCGGCGAGACGCTAGTTACCTTCCTACGCGTCTCCCCACCCACCCACCCCCACACACACACACACACACATACACATGTGCAACACTTAATGCATTTTTTCATAAACAGAAAGTTACATGTATACAAAGTTTTAATAAAATCGGCAACAACGTGACATAAATCTGATCGTTTTCTTTTATTTGTTAAATTTAAATTCACTTTTTTGAAATTTTTACATTCTTAAATTTTAAACAATATAGTTATTTATTCAGTGCACTTTTTCTTTCTGTTCTGCTATTCATCTTTCAGGTGTAAAATATTTTTTTTAAATAATTCAGTAAATGAAAATTGAAATCAAAACATCTGAATGAAATTTGTGTGCATATTTACAATGTTTATGCTTTATTAAATTTTAAAGAACTTTTCGAAATTCTTAATTCTTTTAATTTTTAACCTATTTCATTAGCTATGTAATGTATTATTTCTTTCGATTCTACAATGAATCTTTTATGTAGAAAAATTGAAAATCTAAACCAAAATCACAAAATTTAAAACGCCTGAACGAGAGTTTTATGCATATTTGCATTTATTAAATTCACTTAAAAAAATAATTTCTTGCCTTTTACTTCAATTTGTTCACTATGCAATGCCTTTTCTTTTTTGGTTGTATCACAGATATAATTTATTTATTTTATTATTTTATGATTATTATTTATTTTTTTTATTTTTATTTTTTTAGGTAGAAAATTTCAAAAAATTAATTTAACAATTTAAAAATTTTGTTTCTCCGTAATGCATTTTTTTTTTTTTTTTTTAAGCAATTTTCTTATCTTTTTAAATTAATTTTGTTCAAAAAAGTTTTTCGCCGATAGTTAGCCTGAATAGTTTGCCACCATGATCCTTCTAGGCAAAACTTTAACTTAGTATTTTATTACTTAAAAGATAATTGTATCTGGAGGCCAAATATATCATGCCAACTAAGGTCAGTACCTCCTAGTTTTTCTCAATAATACGATCTTTTTCCATTCTAGCTTATATTTTGCAAATCGCAGGTGCCATTTTTACTGGCATTCTTTTATGAAATTCGGAATTCTGTATTCATGCGATGGGAAAGTACTTCGCAACATTAAGAAAATTCTTATAATTCTTGAAAAAAAGAATGGGATAGGGAATTAATAATTTAACTTTCATAATAAAGAAATTTAACTAGTTTGAGGAAAAAAAATTTCTTTGTTAAAAATTGTTCTTTTCAAAAACGATTTTTTAACTACTCACAGAAAGTTGAAATGAAAGCACTGTGTTTGATAGATGATATTATATAGGGGAGAGTGGGGATGAATGGGACATTTTTAATGTTGTTATTAATAACGTTCACCATATGTAATTCAGAATTTCTTCGTAACATTGCTCATAAGCACACTTCAGTAATCAGTTACAAATAAACATACTAACTTTAATAAAAAGTTATAATTTTTAATTAATAATATATATTTTTTTAACATGCATGCGCATTGTCCCATTCATCCCCACATGTGGGGATGAATGGGACAGGACTGAAGTTAACAAAGAAAAAAAAAATGGAAAGTAAATAAATTTTTAAAGTTAAATTGGTTAATGTGATTTTATTACACACTATGGATTTACATAAATTAACAAAATCTGATGTATTGACTCAAATTAACATCGAAAGGCAAAAGTCCTTTGGTTCGCACAGTTCCTAGTGCTCTAGGCTTTGGTAATTTAATCTAATAAGACTTAATCTAAAAATAAATAAGACACTAGAAAGATATAAATCATTATAATAGAGTACAAATTATCCAGATAAATTTTTGTTTTCGACTGATCGGGAAAAATAAGCATTCTATTCTGTATTACATTAATAATCACCAGGATTTATTTAATTAGCTTGATTGAAATTGTGATTTTAATCAAATTATTATTAGTTTATTTATTTATTTATTTTTAATTATTGATATTATTGATTTAAGTTGCATTGAATATTCTAACTTATAATTTTTTTATCATAATTATTATAAACAAAAATCGGAACAATTAATTTCAATCTATTTTTCTCTAAATCCATGTTATTTTTATAATTCCATGTTATAACTACTGAACTACAGGTTATAAAAATATTGAAAATCTATTTACGATTTGTTTTAATATAATTCTTGTGTACAATTTTAAATTAGCACATAGTGGGGAATGTCCCATTCATCCCCACCACCACATGATCATATAAAACAGGAAATATGTTTAATGAACAATTGTCAATATTCTTCTTGAATATCGTAAACACAGTAGATTATTATGCCTTTTCATCATATAAGACTTATATTAACTTTAAGCAAATAGTTAATTTCTTAACTACTACCTAACTGAATCAGTAAAAGTTACTTTGGCAGCAGAAAAAGACACTTTAATTTTTTTTCTGCCCTTCTATAGATAGCACAATTCTGAAACTAAACTTGATGAATGTTCTCAGTACTGCCATATATCAGAAAAATTGTCAAGTTTCTGGTGCATGCAAAACATAAAAATTTTGCTACTGTCCCATTCATCCCCACTCTCCCCTACATACATTTCCTTGAAGATTTAATTTTTTTCCCCCTTTCTCTCGATCAACCCTCTACCCTACCCCCAAACAAAACAAAAAAAAACAAAAAAAAAAAAAAAAAAAAAAGGGGGGGGGGAAGAAATGCTATTACTCTTTCAAACTTGTCAAAAAATCCCTCCTGAAGAAAAATGTAAGAATTCAACTATGATAAATGTAAAAATAACTACCTGCTTAGTACTGCTCAAAAAACTTCTTTTCAGAATAGATCATATTACGTTTAAAATAAAGTTTGACACTAAATTATTGGAATGTCATTAATATCATTTAAAAGTGGTAAAAGTAGCACGTTAAGTTTTTGGATTCATAGGCAAACAAAAAGTATTATTATTATACCGTTAATTGAAAATATTACTTACAATATTTTAGTTTATTAAAAAAACATAAAAATTATGCATTTATTTATTTTAATATAAACAGTGGTTGTTTGTTGTAATATTTAATATCATTATATTTCTAATATTTGTCATTTAATTTTATTATTTATTTAATGCTCTAACAGTAAGATAATAAATAAATAATTTGAAAAGTTAATGGCGAGTGTTGTTTGCGCATAGCGAATCCTTTTGTTTATGTCATTGATCTTACATGAGTATTTCTCCTCTGAATCTGAACAGGACTGAGAGGTATGTGCTACATATTTCACCATCGAAAAGAAAGGGAAAACGAAAGGGAAAAGCAAATGACAAAGCAACAAAAGTCTCGATTTCAGTGTCGAGAAAAGAAGCTGACATCACCACAAAAGCCTCACTTTTCCTCTTAACTGAATAAATGCCCCTCCTAAAACAGCCTGGGTATCTATTCTTGTATTACCTCTCCCTGTGCAAGGGACTCTTAAAATTTTTTCCTGCCTTCCCCCCTGCCCTCCCTCTTTACCTAGAGAAAAGAAGTGTTTATTATCATATAGAAAGGGAGGCATATATTTTAGACTTAGCTATATGTAAAAATATGATAAATTAATTAGATATGTAATTAAATTATTTAAAATTATCTCCTTTTTTTTTTTTTCTTAGTATATGATTATGACATCAGTGATGGATTTGTGCTGGACAAGATAAAAACTGGCTTCGACGATTTTTCTCTGATTAATGATCTGAAAATATCATTTCTACATAAAACATCAAAATTGAAGTTTTCCATGGTTTTCTCCGAAACTCGCTTAAATACGAGCTAGGACCCCTTAAAAAGATCTTCACGGAGGGCACACCACATTCGTCTAGGACCCTCGTGTAGTCAATCGGCCTTAACCCTAACACCAACACCAAAATAAAAAACATATTTTTCCACTTTCAACCTTATGCTCAATCAAATTCCAGATACTTTTACTTAAAGTAGTTTTCAATATTCCAAAATGAAAACAATTTGCCTATAAATTAAATTCTTCTAAGCTAACTCCAAATCATTTTGGAATCGGAACTTCTTTCAGAAATAATCATTGAATTTTTCCTCGTAAACTGTTTTTACTTTAAAACGCTTGAATAATATGAATAAATCTTAGCTATTCTACTTCTGGATTTATAATGATTTATTATCTGTCGTCATTAAGTATAGCTGTACAGAGTGGATAATATTTTAAAATTTAATATAAATGTTTGATTTAATTTGAATTATAAATATCAATAATTATTTTAAATCATAAATATATATGATTGATTTAGTTCATATAAAGTTTATTGATAAATATCATTAATTATAATTTTTTTCCCACCTAATAATAATAATCTTAGCTTTTTCTTTCTTATGATATGGTCTTGGAGGGTTTGGGGGAAAGTTGGGCGCCCGTAAAACTTGTTTAACCAGCTTCACCTGTCTTAAACCGTGGTTGTCTCTGCTCCTTCTTATTGTTATTTCAGTTTCATTTGTTTGAATATTGCCCCTGTTTCACATAGTTTTCAGTTCTTATATTATAATAAATATGTTTTCATTTCACGCACACATACATATAGACAGATAGAAATTATTTTATTTATTATTTTTATTTATTTATTTATGTATTTGGGAGGGGAGGGGGAAAGTAACAAAATATAAGAAACAAATCTTGTAAACCTTTTATTTCTTTTAAAAGCTTTATATTAATCCTCATTTCAATATCATGCTGTTAAGACATTTTTCATTCATTACTAGTGATTTATTTTTATTTCCTATAAGTATTGTTTCATTTCAAAAATAATAAATAAAAATTTAAGAAATGAATAATTTCCCCTCCCTATTTTTCTTCTTTTCCTTTTTTTTTTTTTTTGGTATGTGTGTGCGCGCATTAGACTTTGTTTAAGAGAGAGCATTGCAAAACTTGGCACGGCTTTCTTTTTTCCTACCAATATTTTCAACTCTATCCCTCACATAAAGGCAAAGGAGGAGGGCACTTGCACCCTCCAGGAAGAGTCTAATCGATAAAATATAATCATTTTAAAATTATATATAAAGCTTTAAAACTATGTCGCTAGAGTTTCTATGATTATGTAAATTGCCAAATAAAATATGTATCAATAATAAATTACTGGTAATAAAACTGGTGTACAGTTTATAATTACACACCATAAAATTAATGCAAGCACTGCTTTTGCTTCCAAGATAGTAGCACGTGTTTTTTGCACCTGAAGAAGAAAAACTATGTTCTTTTGAAGCAGGTAGCGCTTGCATTAATTTTATGGTGTGTAAAGAATTTTTTAATTTTACTTAAAATATTTATTACAGGGCCAATTAAGAGACTAACCGTCCAGACTCGAGGATCAGATTGGCTCTAACCTTTTCCTAGAGATCGGGTTGATTTGGAACAAGCTATATACTTTTCGTAAACAAAATGTCTTATTTTAAATTACGTGCAAAAGGAAAAAAAATATTGATGCTTATATACACATTTGCTTAATCATCTCAATCAATCAATCAACCATTTAGAACTAAATTTTTAAAAGATACAGAAACGTCTACAGTTTTCAGTTTGCCCCTTCCAGAAAAAATTTCTAGCAACGCCACTGACTGTATCCAGAAACTTCTGATGATCAAAGTACTTTAAATATTTTTTTTTTTTTTTTCAAATATTTTTTTTCCCTCATACCGCGAAAATTGCCTTTATGAAAGTAAATGTTAACCTACTAGATGTTCAGAACTTGAACGGTCTCCCCGTATAGAGAAATGAATTAAATATTTGTATGAGATAAAAAAGATCGATTCGGACTTTGGTCCGCTTCTGGTAGAGGCACGTGAAATCCTGCGGGATCCCGTATCAATTGGCTGATGCCCAGAGTATGGCTCCAGGCATTAAAAAAAAAAAAAAAAAAAAAATTAAACCTAGCAGTGAAAGATGACATTCTCTGTGTTTACTGTAGCGTAATTAATAAAAAATTACTCATTAATGCATTGACTTATAAACGTTGCCTTGAAATCAGATTTTCACTTAAAACAGTAATTTTGTAAAACTTTACTTCTAATTTTTGTTGATTTGATTTCCTTATGAGTGTTTCCTCTCTCAACAAATGCTAAATTAAAATATGCATGGTTTTTCTTTCTTTCTTATATATATATATATATATATATAAAATAAAAAGCGAATTGTATGGGAATTATACTGTTCTTAGATAAAATTAATATTAATTTCCTGACACATACATAAATAGCTATTTTTTTTCCGAAATATAAAATAACTTGTTACATTAAACTACAATATCCATAGAACTAATACAATATTCATACAGAGATTTAATCAAGTAGGGTGAAGTGAGTAAGTGTAACCACAGAGTTAGTGTAATTTCGGCTTAGAATTCAACTGAATTTCGACCTAATTATAATCGTATCTCTTTGTTTGAACCTTTCTTTGTTATATTTAGCCTTAGAAAATTAAATTAAATTTGAAACAGTGATAGATTTAGAAGTTTAAAAAATTGTTTACACCCTTCTTCAACAGCCCCTCTCAAAATTCAAAGTTTTGCCATTGCTTTACTTCTAAAGGAAACGCCACAGTTTTTGGTTAAGAAACTTAGCATTGTATGTAAATTTTGAATATAACTTCAAATTAGTTCTATTTCTTAATCTTTTAGTTTGTCACCCGTGGTTATACTTACCGCAGGAATTTTATATGTTGAGCAAGTGTAACCAGGGTGATGTATACTTGTCCGGCACTTCAACTGCTTTACTTATCTGTTCTTACTTTGCTTTTTCGCTTCTGGCTCTTAATTTTCAATGAAATTTATTATCCTGTTTTTTTTAGGTTTTGTCGGAGTATTAAAAATCTTAATATGTGAAGTGCTAGTTTGGGGGGGGGGGGGGGAATGCAGAAAAATTTGCAGCACTATAACGTATTTAGATATTTTAAAAACTCGAAAAGTTCCACATTTATGAAGGTTTTCCCTATCTGAAAACTCGACTTAATGTACTGTGTATGGTTATAGTAGGTCGAGGTGGCACTTAAGTAACACATTATTAAACTGAAAAAGCTCATATTTTTTTAAAAGCCAATTAGTCGTATTTTATGACTAAAAATCTTTCAGAAGTATAATAATAGTAACTGAGCAAAATGAGGTCTAGGAACTAAGGCAAAACGTTTTTACATTTTCCCTACTGCAACCTAATTATTTATTTTCCGAAATTTTTTTTGCAATATTGGTTGTTAGCTGGTTTTTATTTTACAGAATTTATTAAAAGAGGAAGTTGCTTTAAAATGATGGTTTTGGTTGTGTTTTCGAAACTCAATAATTTTTAACGATAAAACTTCCTTCTATATCATTCTGTATAACAGCGCCTCCTAGTAGTTAACTTGAACAACAATGTAATCCTAGCTTCTCACAATAAAAGCCTTCACTTATGCTGTTTGGTGCAGTTTTAACCAAAAAATGCTGTGATGTAACCATATAGAAAATCACAAATGGTGAATAATATCAACGCCACCTGTCGATCGATATACACACAAATTAAGGGGATACTTCAACAAACTTGGCCGGCAGTCTAACCCCATGTTAGTCTATGGAGAAATTCGTTTTATAAGTTACTCATTACCTAATATATATTTTTTAAATTCAGTTTTCACATTTAAAAAGTTCACAACCGCTTAAATGTTTCTCGTTTTTCAAAAATTATTATTTTTTTTTAATTTTTAATATTTCGTTTTAAAGCTGTAAAGTGCTAAAAATTAACTTAGAGTATTTTTTACACTTTATAGCTTCAAAATGAAATATTAAAAATTTAAAAAATCAATTTTTGGAAAACGGTAAACATTTAAATTTTTGTGAATCTTCTAAATGTGAAAACAGAATTTTAAAAATACATTAGATAATGAGTAATTTATAAAACAAATTTCTCTGTAACGCATCAAATTTTGTGCTTTTATAAACTAAATAAAATGAGATATAGCTTTCCCGTACACGAAGAAAACTGCAGCTTAGCAGCGCTACCTGTCGGCCAATATAGACCCAAATTAAATCGCAGTTACAATAGAGGCTGAGATGTAGCCATGTAGAAAATCCCAGAAGTTTGGTGATAGCAGCGCTACTTGTAAGTTGATCTACCGCGAAATTGAGTCGACATTCGTTTTTCTAATGGTTGTCTCATACATAAAGTTTTGTGTAATTATACACAGTAGAAGTTGAGATGTAGCCTTCCCTTGTACAGGAAAATTGCAGCTTAGCAGCGCTACCTGTCGGCCGATATATACCCAAATTGAATCTGTATAATGTTTCATGATGACACTCTCATATATGAAGTTTCATGTACATAACAGAAGCTCAGATATAGCCTTTCCGTAATTGCTGATTTTTACTAAATATTGATAAGCTCTCTCCAGTTTATGTCAAGCTGCAATTAAGTGTAATATTTTTGTGGAAATTTGTGCGTCATTTCTTGAACCAGAGTTGCCAGAAAATGTTTTATACCCACACACGGGCAGAGGGACATTTTTTAAAGCTGTTCAAATTGCGATCAGGGCATCTAAAAGCGAGTCAATCCATCAAAAATTTTTAGTATTTTTATAAAGCCCAATACAAACTGTGAAATCAATCTATCCATATTAGGATTAATAGAAATAAAGTAATTGTCGAGTTTACTTCGCTGCATTTAGCATATGAGAGAAATAAAAAATAAGCTGAAGGAATAAACATATATTGAAGTTTTTGTTGCATTTTCCACCTACCCAAAATTTCACTCGCGATTTCACTGGCGATTAGATTGGTGTAAGTTTGCCACCTCTGCCCAGTACTTTTAAACTCAAACGAGAAGTCATAAAAGTTTGTGAAAAAGAAATTTCTGCAACATATAAACCGAAAGGATAAACAGCGAAGACTCTTTAAGGAAGTGTGAAATAGACGAGTTGCAACCATGTGGCTGTTGCAGGAAATAGCAAATACTGATAGATAAATAATCTTGCTTCCGTCTTCTGTGCCTAGAGACATTGTTGTGGATAATTCGTAATAAGTAGAAGAATTAAAATTCTCTATTAAATCAGTTTTTAACGTACTGCTAAGCGAATATAAAATCAGATACCTGTGCTCACGAATAAGCACAATTCAAAACTTTCTTTGTCTGCCAAAATAGATATATTTCGACAAAGGCATCACCTGAAATCTGAAACTATTCTTATAATTCTTCACATCTGTAGTTAATCGTTATAACAAAACAAATCATGCGAAAAAAATAAGATAATTAAAAAGAGAGAAACGTTAATGAGAAATGGATTTTCTTGTATACAGAGCCCATTCTACATATAGACATAGCTGCCAAGTTTTTTTATTTATTCCGGAATGTTTTTAGTCCCGCCCCTTTTTCACACCGTAATCATTTTAGAGAAATTTTCTTCATATTTAATCGTAATTATATATTGAAGAAAATGTTCTACAAAGACTACGGTGTGAAAAAAGGACGGGACTAACAGCATTCCGGAATAAATTAAAAAACTTGGCAGCCATGTGTAGTACTCAAATTTTCTAGTGAATATTCATTTCTATTTGTTATCTGTCAAAATAAGCTATTTTTGTCTTAGTGTTCTGAAAAAATAATTTAAATGCACGAAATTTGATAAGTTATAGCTAAATGCAACAGCTTCCTTACTGTAACAACTTGTTTAATTTATAATATCTCCCTTCGGATGTCTGCAAATTCTGTGCGCGAAAATATATATATATATATATATATATAATAGGAAAAAAACAGAACATAAATAGTTTACATTTAAGAACAGTCTTGAATTATGCACAATCTTGAACGTATTTGAACTATGATGATGCAAATACAAATAACAATATAAAAAGGAATAAATAAACACTCATGTAAATAAGTAAATAAAATAAACGCGAATCTACTAACATGATGAAATGCATCTTTTCTGGTTAGTGCATGCAAATAAATCTTTGTTTCACAAACAGCTTGTAATTCTTTAACCTGTTATCTTTAAAGCCCCAACAACGGCCGAGCGGTTAAGCTCTAAAAGCTGGTGGATGGGAAATGCCGGGTTCGATCCGTTTGGAGTTTTTAGTGGTTTTCTCCGAAACTTGCGTAAATACGCGCTAGGACCCCTTAGAAAGACCCCCCACAGAGGGCATCCCACCCATAATCCTAGGACCCTAAAGCAGTCAATCGGCCTTATAGCCACACAACCAACCAACCAACCAACAGTTATCTTTAAAGCTCTGTTTGGATTGTCTTAATTCTTAATATATCTGATGAATAAAACCGCATAAACATATATACATCATTAATAGTTTTTAACAGTTTAAACATTTATCCCAAGAGTAGACGATAGATTCAGGATTCGATCCCAAGTTGCGCTCATCGGTTTTCCGTGATTTTTTTCAAAACTCGCATAAATGAGGATTCCTTAGAAAGACCTCCCCCCCCCCCCCCCCACCTTTCCACGGGAGGCATTTCACCTGGACCTAGGTCCCAATTGGCTTTAGCCCTTTATGGCAATATCATTGAAAAATTATTTCAATATTTTCAGTACTTTGAAGTACTGAAAATAATATAAATCTTATTTTTGTCTATTCAATAATGAATTTAAAAGAGAGTGGTTCGGAAAATAAAGTTAAAAAAAAAAAAAGAAAAAAGAAAGAAAAAAAAAACCTCCCTTTTCTCCAAATACTGATGAATATTTTTTTTTTTTTTTTTTTTCAATTAATAATCTCAGAAGGAATTTACAGCATTAAATCTGTTCTCATTAGTAGAGAACTTCTCCGATTCAAGAAATTACTGTGATATGTAGTATCGCCATCTATTGACGCAAAGCAGAAGTTTTTTTGTGAATTAAAAATTTACTTAGAAAGAATGTTTAAAATAATTTTTCCCCACTTTAAATATTTTTTAGCTTTAGATCAAATTACATTAAAAGCATACTTAGTTCTAGTTTTATTACTATTCTTTTGTTTGATGGATTGTTTGGGGAAAAAATTAATCTGGTGTGTCACTCACACGACTTTCTCTTACCCTGTAATTTAATACTATAAATACAGGTTGCAGATTAATAGGTAAGATAACGAGTACTGTTATGTAAACCTATGTTAAAGAATTCATATTAGGCTTCTGAAGAGTTTTATATGATAATTAGTTCTGTGTGAGGGGGCTACCGCCCCCCTCAACCCCCCGTTTCATTAATGCACCTACATTTATATAGAATTTTATTTGGTTATTAAAAAATAATTTATTAAAATTATTATTTAAAAAAATTGTCTTTTATGATAAGGCGGACGATTTCCATATTAGAGAAGTAGTATAACACCAAATATCCAAAAAAGTACATTTTATTCTCAATAAAAAAAAAAAAAAAAAAAAGTACGATTTTTTTTCTAATTTTTTTTTTTCGTTAGAAGTAAAAAAAATCGATAACTTTGTTTTAAATTATCGCAGATCGATGGTTCAACCATTCGTTTTAAAGGTATTGGCGAGCTCTTTTGAAAGATACCCATCATGAAAATTTACTCCACTCGAGGGGGGACTTCCCCCCCTGGGGGGAGGGGGAGGCGAGGCTCCTACATACACAAAAAAAAAATTTCCCAGTTAACTGTCTCTATTACAAAATATATATATTTGTGTCATTTGGTTTAGTGCAGTCTATAGACGTTAAACTCTATTTTCCTGCAATTTCCCCCATAGACGTATTGTATTAGAATTCTCTTGATTGTCCCTGTACACGAACCATTTGCTTGATCTTAACGAAAAGCTTACTGTAGCATCCCTATATGATGCACATTTAGAATATCAAGTTTGAACTTTCTGCCATAATTTGTTTTTGAGATATGCTGATAACAGACAGACACACAGACCATTTGCTAAAAACATGATTTTCGTATTCAGGGGACCTCTAAACGTGTAAATATAACAAAATCTCGCGTTCGAAAATTTGACCCAAAAACAATACTTTCTCTACCTTATGGGTAAGAGAAAGTAATAATAATAACAAAATAAAATAATCATATTTTTATTAAGCTTATTAACTATGTAACTTATTAAATATTTATTAAAATACAATTAAAATACAATATTTATTAAAATACAATTTATTAAATATTTATTACACGAGGATAAATAAAATTTCAGCAAATATATTCTTTTTATTATTATTTTCATTTTGCTTTTCCAAACCGCAATATCAAACTTGTGATTTAACTGATAATACCAGATTATACTATATACAAATAAACAAAGCGAACCTATTTAAAAAAAAAAAAAATGCGATTTTTTTTTTTCTTTTTTCCCCGGAGCCTGACAGCAGACAGCTTTTAGTGATCTGCAAAATTGGGAAAAAAAAAAAAAAAAATTGTGTGTGTATATATATATATATATAAATATAAATTATAATTACTTATAGGGAAAGGAAATTAAAAGGAAACCAAATTGTTTATCATAAGATATGGTGGTGGTGCGGGAGTTATAGGAATGTTTCACCTAAAGTGTCCAGCAACCTAATCCAGTGTTATTTTTCGGAGAAATTTGTCATACAAATTACTTATTACCTAATGTGCAAGATGGCCAGGCGATAATTAAACTGGCAGTGCTCAGAGTGTTCTGAAGCGCGATCTAATTGCAAGAATGGCGCCAAATTTTGCAGGAAGATTAGACAAGATGGGATGGGAGGTGAGGGATTCCGTAAAAAAAAAAAAAAAGTTCTAAAAGTCACCGCTACGAAATATGAGGCGCTGTTTTTCTAAGTAAAGCTTTGGTCACAATTTATAATTTAAAATTGATTGTGTTTTTTTTTTTTTTTTTTTTTTTTTGTTTCTTATTGTGAAACTTGACACACTGCGCTAATTTGTCACCATGTTTTACTTCTTTAAAACTCTTTTATCCTACGCAGCGCCACATATTCCTCTAGTGTTGACATTCTTAATTTTTTTCTTCTTTTTTTCGCGTAATTCTTTATCTCTCGTCTTGTTTTAACTTTTTATAAAATTTAGTTCCATTCTCGCAATTAGATCGCGGTACAGAACATTGTGAACACTGTCAGTCTAATTATGGCCACCTTGTATTTTATTAAAATATTTTTTCATATTTAGAATATTCACAACCCTTAAACTGATTCTTATTTACCAAACCATAAAGTTCAAAAAATGCACATCGTTCATTTTTCGCGCTTTAGAGCTTTAAAACGAAATATTAAAAATTATAATAATAATAATAATATTTTTTAGAAAATGTGAATCAATTTAACGGTTGTGAAATTTCTAAATGTGAAAACAGAATATAAATACATTAGGTCATGCGTTATTTCCATTAAAAAAAATTCCAATGGAATAGCACGGAGTTTTGCTCCGGGCAACGAACGATAGGTGAAACGTCTTCCAACTTATACAGGAGGGTACTAGGCTTGGTTAAAATGCCCTCTCAGGGGTCATAGGCCAACGAGAGCTACCTGGGTTCGAACCTGATACTTTCCATCTACCAGCTTCCGCAGCTGAACATATCGGCCACTAACTTGGGTTGTATTATAAGAAATTCCAAAGTAAGCCTTTGTCTTGAAATGCGCAGTGAAGTTAATGCGCCAGTCTTGAAACCTTCGTACAAAGGCAAAACCGCAGTTATTTAACACTTTCGCCGCGACGGACGAGTTATCTCGTTTTCCAAGATTATTCGCAGTATATAAGAGGGACGAGGTAACACGGCTTCTATACAATGTTTATCTAAATGGTTTCTGAGTGTATATTGACTCATTTACTAAATGAACTCATTTTAATTAATTATTTATTATCTTAATTAATTAACTTACTTGTTGACTAGAATGAACGCGTGTCATTGCCGAGATGAATGTATTAAAGGTCGACTAGATGCAAAAAATATTTATGTGACCTCAATTACTTTCGATAATTAAGGTGCGGGAGAGATTATCAGTTTTATAAGGCATCGTCTAATGTTAAATTGTTATTGGATTATAATTGATGGCTATCCAGCATCAAATTTCAACTGATTCGGATCTTAAGTTTCAGAATGAAAATTTTGGCTTTTTTTTTTTTTTTTATGAATTATGTGTTTAAATTATCCTATTATGCCGAGGTTTTAGAATTTTGTAAAAACTCCGCCGTAAATATACGTCAAGGTATTGATAATGAAATCAACTTTTAAGATAAAGATTCCTATATTTACAAAAATAAATAAATAAAAATAAATAAAAATAAAAACATGTTACGAGCGTAAGATTCTATTTTCACAGCTGGTAGACTGGTGGTATCAGATTCGAGCCAGGTCAAGCTCGTCAGCTTAGCCATTCGGTTGTGGTTGTGAGCTTTAAAGCCGATTTACTAAGCTAGGGCCCTAAGCCTCGGTGGAATGTCCTCAGAGAGGGCTTTTCTACCCCGTATTTACGCAAATTTTGGAGAATACCACCAAAATCTCCGAACGGCCAAGTCGACGATCGCGATCTAGGATCGAATTTGGCACTTCCCCTCTTTGAACTTCAAGAGCAGAACCTCTTGCTCACTGGTGAAAGCCGTTAAAAAATTTCCGTGGTGTTTTGCGAAACGGTTAAATACGGACTAATATCCCTTTAAAAAAAAAACCTACAATGAGCAGTCCACGTCAGTCTAAGCCCCTAAGGCCCCCAAGATCGTTAATCAGTTCTTGTTTTCCAAAAAATAATTTTTCTATTTTTTCAAATTTATTTTGAAGTTGTAAAATTTCCCTTAATCAAATTTCACATTAGAAAACAAACTATTTAAATATATACAGGGTGCTCCATAAGTCTGCATACATTTTAAAAAATCATAGCTATTGAATGAATTGATAGAATTAAACGCGGTTTGCGAAAAAAATCATTCTCGTGAAGGTTTTTTTTTTTTTTTTTTTTTTTTTAGTAAAGAGAAAAAAATAAAGTAAAATTTTTTGTCGATAATAGTTAGACAAATAGTTCATTTTTTCGCACGGATGTGAAAGAAAAATTTGCAAATGAAAGTCCTATAAAATGCACAATTTTGCGATTAGAATAGTTTATTTCTTATTTTGCCTCCTACTTGGACATACATGAAGTTTTAATTGCGATGCTGACTTGTTGGATAAAGCGTTATTGGTTGGTGAAAATGTTTTCCCTCAGGTAAGAACTGCCGACTGAAGCTGCAATTAGCAGTGTTATAACTCGTTTGCAAACTGTAATTTGTAGTGGCGACGGAGACATAGAATTGGATTTATATGCCTGTAAACATTTGCATGCGAATAAAATAGTTTTTCATGAGAATGTGTGATCTGGTGAAGCAGCGCGCTCTATCGACAAATGGCTTAATTATTATTTTTTCTCCCCCCCCCCAAAAAAAAAAAAAATAAATAAATAAATAAAAATAAAAATCCCCCTTCACGAGAATGATTTTTTCGCAAACTGTGTTCAATTCTATCAATTCATTCAATAGTTATGAATTTTTAAAATGTCTACAGACTTATGGGACACCCTGTATATATCTGTATATATATATATATATATATATATATATATATATAATAGATAGATAGATAGATAATCTAATTCGCCATATGTGAATATTGTATGATGATGACTGATGACATAATGCGAATTCCATACAATAAATATTAATTCTCTATAGGTTAATATAGAATAGGGTTTGACTTATCTGGACAATCTCTCATTAACAACCAAAACCTACGTTCAGATACAAAATTTCTACCGAATATTTTTTGAGTTTCTTAAATAGTCATCTTGTTACTGACTTAGAAAATGAATTTAAAATTAATTTGTCGGCCGTCTATTTATTTGTTTAAATGACTTATTTGATTTGTTACATTTTAAAATATAACTAGCGATTTTCCTTGAGCTGCGAAAATTTCATTGCAGTTTCTTTTTTTTTTTTTTTTTTTTTTTTTTAGTCCCAAAATCTGTTAATTATAAAGTAATTATTCTTAAAATAACTAACTAATACCTTGAATTAATCATAGAAAAAATGTATTAAGTTAGTAAGCAAAGTTTTTATATCTTGTCAAATTCCGGTGCTACTAAAAATTTTATAATGTGTGTCTATTTTAATATGTGAAGCAACTTATTAATTTTCTAATTTTTAAAAAGTTATTTTATTCTGAAAATCACAAACTTTTCATTAATTATCAAATTTACATTAAGTTAATAAAGTTTTAAGTAGTAACTAATAGTTTTACAGCTAAATAAATAAATAAAATAAAATAAAAAATAAAGGTAATTATAACAACAAAACTATTACTACGCTAGAAATAATGTGAATTTCTCAATAAATAAGTAAAGTGTAAACTAGAATAAATAAAGCGCGAAAAATAAATTAGAGATATTGCATAATCAGCTTTGCCTCTCTTCTCTCACCCCACTTTCTTTCAAACTCTGTACTCAACTCTAGTAACTCTAAAAGACTTTCTCCATCAAACGGATCTTCATGGACTCGACCTGGATTTGCTCGGAATCAGATTTTATTTTACTTTATAACTTTATTTTATTTTAATCTTTTATAGGGCCGAACGCGACTAGATTTCGTTAAGTTAACTCGAGCCGGGTCTGGACTTAAAATTTTCCATCAGTTAAAAGCCTGCTTGACAAATTAAAAAAAAAAAAAAAAAAAAAAAAAAAATTCTATCGTATATTTCTATAATAGAATTAATAAGTTGTATATGATTGTATTAAAATTTATTTTGCTTTAACCTTTTATATTTACCACATTATGAAATAAAGAAAAAAAAATATTTGAAATTTATATACAGAGGGTGTCCCAGAAAAACTGAAATGGGGTTTAACTCTTTACCTATTATAGTCCATTTCCCCAGCACAGTCACTTCAAGGCCACGGAATGCGGAGCGCGAGATCACGTGCTCAATTCCATCCAGTGAGATGTCGTTGTTTCTTCAGTGACTAGCAACGGACGGGGGAAGTGACATCACAGTTCATCTGAGCGTGGCCTTGAGGCGACTGCCTAAAGGAAATTGTTTTTTTTTTATATATATATATAGAGAGAGAGAGATAGGTGGACAATATAAATTGCAAAAGTGTTCAAAATAAAATACAAAATAAGACCTTGTTAATAGATTTTTTTTCTTTATTTTTATAAAAAGTTACCCTTTTTACATTTTTATTTGACCCCTCTTGATAAATTTGATCAATTAGAAAATTTATGATGTCTATGCAGCAACATCATTGCGAAAAAACGCATTTTTGAAATTGATGGAGTTGCACTTGGGGAGAAGATGTAAAAATGTTTTTTTTTTTTTTTTTTTTTTTTTTTTCCCCCCATCATCTGTATAATTCTTCTAAGACTGATGGTAGATTCATAAGAATATATGAATTATAAAATATGTGAAGGTCTTGAAAAATGATGATCAAAAACAGCGACAGCCACTCTATAAAATCCTTTCTTGAACAAAAATGGCTTGATGTAGTCGTAGTGTCTAATGACATGCAGTGAGATTGAAGTATATGCATTCTATTCTTATAAATACATTTAGCACTCCTTTCAGACCGCACTAGTGGCTGAAAGGTTTTGCTCTCTAAGCTGGTAGGCAGGAGGTGCCTAGTCCAATTCCAGATCTCAATCGTCGGTCTACCTTCGGAATTTTTCATGTTTTTCTCCAAAACTTGCGGGAATGCGAAAAAATATGGACCCGTTCGAAAGACCACCACGGAAAGCGCACCACGCAGGTCTAATGAATTAACCAGAACATCAACACCAATACTCCTTTAAAGTATCGTTGGTAGGGAAAGAGTTAAAAGATAGCAGAGAAATAGTTATAGTGCTAGACAAAATGCTATACTGCAATGCTTTAAATTTTACATTAGTTCAATTCTATTATTGAACTACATTATATTCCCTTCCAGAGAAAGGATTTGATTAAAACTACAAAATATGTTTTATTGGAGATATTTTATTGTTGTAACCAAATATTCATTAGAAATAAAAAATCACTTATAATTTTACAATACAAGATATATTGTTAACGAAATAATTTTTTTTTAACTTTACATGAATCTAGTGACTATACTTATATCTAAAATTCTGTTTTCTGGCATTCTCCCATATTTGTCACATTATATATATATACACTGGTGGACAAAATTAAAGCAACAACCTGTTTTCTCGTTCTCTTCTTTTGCACATAATTTTTAAACAAATAAACATAACATTTGGAGGGCCTGTTCGTTATCACATTATTAACCGAATTTTACGTAACTTTAGCATAAGAATAATATTTAAGCTAATAAATAATCATTTTTCTCTCAAAAGTAAGCTTTGGAAAAAATAAAAAATTTCAGTAATTTTAAGAAAGAACACTTAATGAAAAGTGGTGTTAAGGGCCCTCTTCACTCACCGCCGCCGGAAGCAGAAACTAATGTTATTCTATGGGAAAATTTTCTTTACAAATAACTTATTAACTAATACATATTTTTAAATTCTGTTTTCACATTCTGAAAATTCCCAGCTGCTAAATTGACGGACCTTTTTTAAAAATTATTTTTTTTTACTTTTTTATATTTTATTTTGAAGCTGCAAAATACGAATTTATTAATATGTGAAATTTTTTCATTTTGCAATTTCAAAATAATATATTAAAAATTAAAAAAATACATTTTTAAGAAAGGTGCGTCAATTTAACAGTTGGGAACTTTCTGAATGTGAAAACAGAATTTAAAAATATGTATTAGTTAATAAGTTATTTGTAAAGAAAATTTCCCCATAGAACAACATTGGCTCGAGCTTCCGGCGATGGTAAGTGAAGAGGGCCGTTAAGGTTGCATTTGAGATAGGTAAAGACGCACATGCCTTGAAATGTTAAACTAAATCTCGATTTTTCTTTCTGTATTAACTTTTCTTTTAATTTTATAATGAACTTTTAAAAAATATATGATTAATAATTTGTAAACTATGAGCATCGCCAGAATAATAAAAATGTCGATAAATAGTTTTATAATGAACATCTTATTCAATTTTCATGTTTGTATGTATATTTTTTAAAAAGCTATTCACATGCGAAAAAAAAAAAAAGAAATAAGACACAGAAAAGTGAATACAGGTAGAAACATTTGGTTGCAATCTAACATATGGATGCGTGTGCATCTTCACCTATCTGTAAGGCATCCTTATGACCATTTTTCATTAAGTGTTCTTTCAGAAATTGTTGAAATTTTTCATTTTTTCCAAAGCTTACTTTTGAGAGAAATGTGAATGTTTATTAGCTTAAAAATTATTCTTATGCTAAAGTTACATAAAATTCGGTTAATAATAATATAACGAACAGGTCATCCAGATTTTATGTTTATTTGTTTAAAAATTATGTGCAAAAGGCGAAAACGAGAAAACAGGTTGTTGTTTTAATTTTGTCCGCCAGTGTGTGTGTGTGTGTGTGTGTGTGTGTGTGTGTGTGTGTGTGTGTGTGTGTGTGTGTGTGTGTGTGTGTGTGAGAAACCTTTTCAAACATTTCACAGGAAGAAAAAAGAAAGCACATGAAGAAATAAAAGATTAATTAAAATAGATTTTTTAAAATCCAAGAATAAAAGTATGCATTAAAACAGTATTTCATCAGGGGCGGTGACTGAATAAATTAGGTGAATTTCTGTATCTGCAAGCCTAAAACCGAATAAAATTACAGATAAACCCGATTCACCTGTTCCAGTCGTAACCTAAGAAACACGAAAGCAAGATAAATTCAATGCAAGAGATTAAATGAAAGATAAAGAGCAACTAGACAAAAAAAAAAAAAACTATCTCAAATGAAAAATAATATAAATAAATATAATTATTTAAATATTGAATAATTTGTAATGATGAGCATTAAACATGTGAAGGTTAACAAACCAGTAATTGGAATATAGTACTTGAGATATTTTTACAATTCATAAAAAAGCTATTTAATTAATAAAGACATATAAAGTTAATTATTTAAATTTTTTAAATTAATCATTTTAATAATAAATCCATATTAAAAATAAAGATATTAACAACTGATTTATATTTAAACTTAATTAATAATAATATTAAATTATATTACGAAAATGAATTCCATATAATGTTAAGTGAAATGTTGACAGAGAATCATAGAGTAGCGCCATCTATGTGTTAAATAAAAAGAATACCTCCCATTTGATATATATATATACATATATAATTTTTTTTTTTTTAGGGAAACATAATAGCATTCAAAGGAAGGACCCCATTTTTAAAATAAATTGTTAATTATTGATACAGAAGGATATTAATAAATGGTATTTATTTTATTCAAAAATTAATGAAATTAAGATATTAGAACAAAATTTTAAATTATTTTATGAGAAAAAAAATTTCATGATATTTAGTTTATTGAAAATTTTTTAGTTCAAATTTAAGTTATTTTTTAGTAAATCAAAAATTTAAATTATTAAAATAAATTTTAAGAATTAATAAACTGAAGTAAAATTATAAGCGTCATCTAAATCCATTAAATATCAAACAATATGTATTACATTAAAAATTAAGAAATCTTACTTAAAGGCCTTATAACTTAGTTACTTTCGCCTGGGCCTCGGCATCCTTAGAGAACAGCCTTCACGGTCAGTGCTTGAAGATAAGTGATTTATTTCGGCGTTTAAAAGTAACTAAGGAATAAGGCCTTCAAGTAAGGTTTCTAATTTTTTTAATGTAGTTTATAGGCTTTATTGAAAGATGTTTAATTTATATATATATATATAATGATTTATTAAGCGTAGTAAAAGCCAAGCAACAGATACAAGATCACTGAAACCACAAAGACCAATAAGAATGGAATATGTATATATATATATATATATATATATATATATATGATGGAGAAGCTCAGAAAGGTGAAAAAAAATTATCAGGGGATGAAATACACATATTTAAAGAAACCAAATTTATTAATTAACAGCCTGCAAAACAAACGAAATAATAAACTAACTCAAGAAAAACCTAACAGAAAAACTTAAACATAAACGAAATTTATGAAAAAATAATTTAAGAAACTTAATAAAGGAAGGAAAGAGGCAGGCGGCAAGACTTGCGACTTGCCTGTGTGGTTAAACTAGTTTCACGCCGGCAATACTCCCCCAGCCTGCCAAGACCAGAATAAGAGTCATATGGATTTAAAAAAGCAAAATTTCATAGCAGTTAATGAATAATGAAACTATGAAGCAACAATGAAAATTATTGATTACTTTGTGTTATCAAAGTATGATTAGAATTTTAAGAATAATCGACAACTCAACAATGAAGAAACTGGAAATTTAATTAAAATAGAAAGATTGCATATTAATACAAAGTAAATGCAACAAGCCTTCTGCTTTTATTATTATTATTATTATTATTATTTAATTTCACAATCCCACCCAAACATCCAGCCAAACAACACCGCCCATCCTCCGTAATCAAACATCTGCCCACCCAACCGCCACCTTTTTTATTGTCTTTTATTATTTTATAATTTTTTTGTTAAGACACACTAAAGTGTACACTTTTTTTATGTACTGACAGAGACATGGTTATAGATATAAAATAGAAAATACAAAGTTTTTAGGAAAACCCATTTTAGCAGTGGCTGTGATCAGTTTATTAATAATCTTCTTTTTATACTTCGGAGAGCATAAATTATTAATTCGAAATAAATGGTTAATGATGATGTTCCTAAATACCGAAAGATGCAGACAGGAATTAAAATGTGTAAATAAGTTTACTTTAAAACCAAAATCTTGCCGTTTGTCATAGATATCTGAGTAAATTTTATTACCATCAAATATTATTTTTAGATCTAAAAAGTTAATTGATTGATTAGTTAGAGTATTTTGAGTTAGCTTTAAGTTAGATGGATAATTTAAGGAAAAGGCATTTTGTGATTTCTTGTTAAGATAAAATACAATAATATCATCTATGTAACGATAAAGTCGGACATCATCATAACAAAATTGCTTTTCATAATAATAAAGATAGAGATCTGCCAAAATACTGGAGCTACATACACTAAGCGACAAAAAAAAAAAAAAAAAAAAAAAAAAAAAAACCGCACTGCAGAAAGATTGACTTATACCTTTTTTATTTGTAATAACTTCAAAACTAATGGTTGAAACAAATAAAACTGTCATGTTTGCATAATATCAAAGAGATGAAATGATACCTATGTACATTTTTGATTTAATAATTCACTTTATTACACTCTACGAAGTAATTATTAAAAATCTACATAAAACATCTGCATTGAGTTAATCCACCTTTATATGAAATTACTGTTTCAATGCGCAATGGCATAGTATTATGCAGTGTTTTAATATAAATATCAGAAATTTCTCTGTGCCAAATACCATAAATAATTTTTTCTTGTCCTTGCTGAGTTGTATGCTGCAATTTTTTAATCTTCGCCCCTTTCCCGCGCTTTTTTATAGACTAAACATATTCGAGCGGATTGAGATTAGGACTTTTTCCAAGTCTGATAAAAAAGAAAATCTACGATATTTTTTGTGGGATTTAACTTAAAGTTAAAAAAGATATGATTGCTTACAGAATTATAGGTGCTCATGGGATAGGATAGGTAGTTTTAACAATTTAAATAGAATAAACGCATCACAGATGCTCTTTAGTATGGTGCAATATCATCTTGAAATTCTGTTTGCGGGAAAGTCTGAGATACCTTCAGAATAGACGGTCATGCGCCTTTTTTAAAATGGCCGCGTTTTATTTCGAGTTAATTGATCCCTTGAGCATAAATTTGCCCGACTCATTGAAAATTTATGCACCTCCGTACCCATAATGTACGAAGAATGTGTCACTGTTTTATGAATGCAATTATCAATAATTTGGTCACATTTTTATCTTCTTTTCCTTAGTAATTTTTTTTTTTTTTTTTTTTTTTTTTTTTTTGCAGATCTTCTGGTTTTTAACATACTTTGTTTAATTGTTCCCTCACTGTTTTTGAAGAAATTATTTTACTATGCACTTTTTAAAAACCTTTTCTAAGTTATGAGAATGTACAAATCGATTTTTTTTAACTTTTGTTTCTTAACTTGCCATCATCTCGCTTGGATGGGCAACATGGCCTCCTAAAGACACATTTTCCGTTTAAACAACCAAAAAATTTTATATCTTCCTAAACATTATCTCAGGAATATTTCGTTAACAATTAATTAATTTGACATTTCGCGTATTAAAATATTTTTTAACTTTCATTCTAAAATTAATGCTTTTTGTGGCATCGTTAAATGCCTTATATTTGCCATTTTTGAAATACTTTCTAAAATTATAATTTTCCTGACAGTTGCATTTTTAACACTGGGCTAAATCTTAAAGTGTGCATGGAAGGTGACGTAATAAAATGTGTTCGAAAATTTGCTTTTTAAATGTTAAAATTGGCGGTTGCAAAAAGGGAAAAGGAAAATATCCAAGTGCGGCTTTTTTTTTTTGTCGCTTAGTGTGTGTGTGTGTATATATATATATATATATATATATATATATATATATATATATATATATATATATATATATATAGAACGGCTAGAAAACTTAGAAACGCGGCTGAGATCGAACTCGGCACTTCTCGTCTACCAGCTTTGAGCTCGGCCACTATACCATATATGTAGATATATAAAATGTGATAAATAAGGCAGTATACAACAAAAGAGTACTTCGAATGTTTTAAATGTGACAAAGATCCACAATACACACTTGATAGAAATTATATATCTCCACATGAGATTATTTAAGATATAAGAATGAATAATAATACCATTATTGAAATAATTAAAGGCGCCCAAAAAAACTAAAAAATCTCTTCAGAGACGAACATTTTTCAGAAGAGCAAAAAAACTAGATTCCGATCCATGAAAGCAATATAAACTAAAAACCCGTTGTATGCGCCGTATCTTGTGCAGAAAAGGAAAATGAAGTAGAAAAAATGATAAACGAATAAATAAATAAATAATAGGAAAGGACTATAAAAATATAATCACATAATACACGGAACACCATAAGAAAATATTTCATGAAAGTTAAGTTATTCAGTAATTAACAGAGTTGCGTTGATAATTGAAGCATGAAAAGAAATTTTTTTAATACAAAAGTAGGTGGTGGTGGTAGGATTAAGGCCAATTGACTGCACTAGGGTTTTGGCCTGGGGGGAGCACCCTCCGTGGGAGACCTTTCTAAGGGGTCCTAGCCCGCATTTACGCAAGTTTCCGAGGGAACCACGGAAAACTCTTAGCGGCAAGGCCGACGAGCGCGACCTGCGACCGAACCCGGCATTTCATGTCTACCAACATTGAGAACAGAACCTATCATCCACTAGTAGGGTCATTACAAAAATAGAAAAAACTATCAGTTCATAAAAGAATGTAAATATATTGTCTAATAATAGTTCATTAAATCACTAAAGAAATATATTGTTTAAATTATAGTTTGTAATTTTAAAAGAGAAAAGTATTTGAAATGAAATCAAACATATAATTTTATTTAAAATAAATTATATTTACATATACTAAATTATAATGAACTATTATTTATTTGAAATATATATATATATATATATATATATATATATATATATATATATATATGTATATGTGTGTGTGTGTATATATATATATATATATCAATAAAAGTTGAGAAATGGAATCAATATATCAGAGTGTCTTATATATAAGTTAGATTTATCTATATTTGAAGCAAAAAATTGTAAATGAGATTTTTCAAAAATTTTTATCAACTGTAGAGAAACTAATAATTATGAATAATTTTACTTTATTTGTTAACAATATAAACGTAGTTTTAAATAAGGCATGTTAAAGTTTGTTATAAATTAGAATTTTGTTATTTTTTTAATAAATCACAATAATAATAATAGTAATATAAATGGAATTTTTATCATCCTAAAGATATTTACAATAGGGCAAGCTAAGTATGCATAACTTAAACTTTTTTGTGCGTGTGTGACATACTAGGTTACTGATAAATCAATAATATAAAATTTTTAGGGAAAACCATTTTGATTGTAGCAGGAAATAAGTTATTTATTTTTTTGTTTTTATGCCGTGATGGGCATAAATTTTTTATTCTTAATATGTGATTGATAATGATATTTCTATATAAAGAAATATGGAGGCATGAGTTAAAATAAGCAAATACATTAACATTAAAACAAAAGTCTTGTTCTTTGTCATAAATTAGTAAATTTATGTGTACCAGAGTAAACTTTGTTAGTCTTAAATTGAATTTTTTATGTCTAAAAAGTTAATGGATCGATTATTAAGAGGTGTGGGAATTAAGGGGACATGGTGCCTTTGACAGCACCTCTAAAGTATGTTTCACATAAAAGCTTCTATTTCCATTTAATATTTATAAATTGAATTATATTAGGTTTGTTCGATAAAATATATATTCAGGCAATATTTCTTATGGTTTTTGATATATTTTTTAGAGATTTGAAATATTTAAATATCATTTTCTCAGTTTGTATTTTTTCGTGAATTCATGATCTTCAAAATGCAGACAGATATTTAAAAATAGACTTATATATATAAGTGAAGAATTTTAGAACGTCGTAAATTTACTAATTAATGGATACATGATTAATACCAACAACATTCAAATAAATTTTTAAAACGTAGTAAAAGCCGAGCAACAGATTTAAGACCTGAAACCACATAGACCAATAAGAATAAAAATTTTCAATGCTAAACGTTTTAATGATCAAGATCCAGTGACATAAAACACTATCGCTAAACATCACTACGCTACAAAAATACATATATATATATACTTTTTTTTTTTTTTTTTTTTTAATGTTCAATAGGACCTACCTAAAAGAATTGGGGATAGATTTTGCAATATTTTTAAATGAAAAAATATTAAAAATAAAAATCTAACAAAAATCATGTTCCTTCCCCCCCCCCCCTAATTTTTACATAGGTATGCACTTTTTATTTTTTTTCAAAAACTAATCAATAAATTTCAAAACACATCCCTAATTCTTTTAAATAGGTTCTATTAAACATCCATCCATATATATATATATATATATATATATATATATATATATATATATATATATATAGTTGCTTTGAGTCTTTTAGTAATTATCTGTAGAAGTTTGATCGTTTTGAAGATCAGGAATTCAGGGAAAAATGCAAACTGAGAAAACACAATTTAAAGATTTCAAATATATCAAAAATCAGAAGAACTGTTGCTTGAATGTATATTTTGTTGAAGAAAACTAATATAGTTCAATTTATAAATATCAAATTAAAATATAAGTTTTTATGTCAAATTTAATTCAATGGTGCCAAGTCCCCTTAAAGTTAAATTAAAAGGATAATCTAATTTAAATGAATTAGGAAATCTGTTATTAGTATAAAGATTAATCATGTCACCAATATAACTGTATAATCGTATATTATCATGATTAAAATGACGCTTATAATAATAAAGTTATAAATTAGCAAGAAGACTAGAGTTGCAAGCCCTTTGTGTGATCCCGACTTTCTGAATATAGATTTGTTATGTGAATTTTGTTTTGAATAATAAAATTAATAAGAGTTGTAATATAATCAACGTTAAATAAAATTATTAAAAAGAATTTGAGTTTTAAGTTTATTAAAAAGACTGTAAATGATTTGATGGATGTGTAAAAGCATCTCTCATGCAAAAACTAATGTCTGATTGAATCTCACCCATATTTTTCCCACATAGTTTCTTGAATATGCGGTTTTGGTTTTTGAAATTAAATAATTGTGTAATAGAGCATTTGATAAAGTGAAAATATTAAAAAAATAAAAAATAAATTTTATTCTTTTGCGCAATTTATAAATTAGAATTCTGACCTAATAATTTTAAACAATATAGTTTTTATTTTTTTTTATCTTTCGATATTTATTTTATTTATTTATATATTATTATATTGCTTTGTTTCTTCACGTTAGATAACAATTTATTATTTTCCTCTGTACCGACTGACATCATATATTCTGTCACTACAATGTCACAATAATTACTTTTCCAAAGATTTTACATTTATAAAAATTATAAAAATTTCATTTTATTATAGTTAATTAAAAAAATTAAAAAAGGTAAATTACACGTTAAAAAAATAACCATTAAAATTTTGTTTCAAACTTATTTTAATTTCAGATTAAAGAAAAAGAAAAAAAATGCACATAGCTTTTTTTTTTTTTTTTTTATGAATTATAAATTGTTTAACTTGATGCCAAAAGAAAAATAGAAAAAACATTCTCATTTGGTCTATTTTGTCTGGGGGAGGGGAAATGAAGTCACCGTCCTTATATACATAATTAAAAATTACACAGAATCATATTAAATTTCATATATAAATTATAAATTTCTGATTTTGCATAATCCTTCACCAGAGATTGAGAGGAAAGAATAAAATTTATCTTTTAGAACACTATTTATCTTTAATTCCACTAATTGTCTTTTCCCCTGTGTAAACGTTAAAAAAAGAAAAAAAAAAAAGTCTATGCTCATTATTCACATTCGAGCACTGAAAATTCAAAAGGCAATTGATGTTATATTCAGTTTCTTGTTATTAAGTACGGACATTTTTAATAAACTTTAAAGAGTACGATTACATAGCTGCCAATATTTTAATTTATTCTGGAGTAATTTTAGCCCCGCCTCTAATTCGTACCACTTATTTTTTAAAAGCAATTTTTTCTTATATTATCGAAGTTATGTATTGAAGAAATTTTTTCTATAAATAAAGTGGTGCGAATTAAAGGTGGAGCTAAAAGTACGCCGGAATAAATTAAAATATTGGCAGCTATGCGATTAGAGCAAAACAAAATAAATAAATAAAATAAAAACTATTATTACATTATTAAATGCATAGGTGTGTATTTAATTTACTGTCTGGTCGTTTTTTTTTTTTTACTAATGTCTGTATAAAAAACATAAAGATGAAAATGTTACTTTTCCATTTGAGGATCGCCATACTATGTGGTCCATTTTGAAGATCCATGCACACACCGAGACTCAAGAATAGTGCTCTGAAGACTAAGTCATTTAGAAATTTCTTCTATTGCGCTATTCATAAATTAAAATTCTGTCCTAAACAAAATTTAATTTTGAACGAGATGCTATTTTATTTTCTTTCATTCATTCTGTCTTTCTTTCTTTCTTTTATTTTATTTTTTTTTCTTAATTTTCTTTTTAAAGCAATTTCTTTTTCCGTTTCCACCCAAAATTTAAAATACGAGAAAAACAATAACAAAATCCAAATAAAACTCAGAAGCCATTTCTCTTTCGTCGAAATGAAGTAACAATATGAGTTTAGATTACGATAATAAATGCTGGGCAACATTATTTACTATAGATATTGTAACGTTTCTGTTAAATGGTAGATGAATACAAAACTTCTTGTGTTAACTGTTAAATACAATTTTATTTTTTCTACTGACTGAAGTATCGATACATGAATTTAATCACATCGCGAGGAACAATTTTGTTGGATTTCTTCGTAAACGCTGTGCAGTAAATTCTGAAATTAATTCGTTTTAATTCACTTTTTTTCTTTCCACACTCAGCTTGATGACCAACCCCAGTTATAAATTGTTTATTTTAACTTCATGCCAAAGGCAATTAAAAAAAAAAAAAAAAAAAAAAAAAAACGAGAGAAAGAGAAGAAGAAAAGAAAAACCGTTTTTACTTTGTCAATTTCACACAAAATAGACCAAGTAAGCCTCCGTTATAAAAAAATAAATAATAAATAAACAAATAAATAAATTTAAGAGGTAGGAGAAATATTTCAAATGTAGCATCAAATTAAATGTTAAGTTTAATTCAGGAGTTTTTAATGAAAGTATCGGGACTATTTTCAATTAAATACAATGACATTTTAGTCTGATTTCTTCTATTGCCTCGTAAAAAACCGTGAATTTCTTCAGGGCTGTCACTTCCCACACGTAAGATTCTGATTATTGCCCAGAAACGATGGGATTCTTCCATAGCTGGGACTCTACGCCTCCTTGTGGTTACCATAGAAACGAGTCACGGGATTTAGATGAAAAAGAACTGGCAGATTAGCAGCAAGACCGAAGTTTTTCAACCCAATGTTCAAATTTTAGCCCCCTCCTGCGTTACTATGGAAACACAACGGGACAACATTTTTTTCCCCCATTTTATTTGAATCATTTTTTTTTTTTTTTCCTTGTTTAATTTATTTTCTGAAACGCGCATTTATATATTTATAGTTCCATTTTAAAAGTAAAACTTCAGATTGTAATCAAAATATCTGCAAATATTGAATTTTTCCTATTAATTTTTTACATCGTCTTGACGTTGTCTGTCTGGCTGTAATTTTGCATTTGTCCCTACTTTTCAAAATTTCATTATTGTAACCATACAGGAAGGTTAGAAACTAGGAAAACCTAAACATCAAGAAAAGATCATGGAATTTTGACTAAATCTTAGGGGAAAGGAGTTAAAGTATATATTTTATATTTATTAATTATCATCTGTCAACAAATCTCTAATTCATTCTCATTTAATCCCCCCCCCCTCTTTTTTTTTTTTTTTTTTTTTTTTTTACTTTCTCTTAACCAGATATATGGTAGAGAAAGTGTTATATTTAGGTCAAATTTTCGAAATTGAGTTTTTGTTATATTTACACGTTTTGAAGTCCCCTGAATCCAAAAATCATGTTTTTAGCGGTTGGTCTGTGTTCGTATGTCTGTCTGTCTGTTATCAGTATATCTCAACTCAAGAACAAATAATAGCAGAAAGTTCAAACTTGGTGTTTAAACAGAAAGCTTAAACTAAATGCGTATCATTAGGTATGCTACACTAAACTTTTCGCAGAGATCAAGCAAATGGTTCGTGTACAAGGACATCCAAAAGAATTCAAATAGATTATGTCTATGGGAAATTTCTGGTAAATGCAATGTGTAACATCTATAGGCTGACTCAAACAAAATGGAAAGAACAAAATTAATTATATGCATAAAAGAATGTTTTGTGTAGACTGTTGTATGGCATTCATTCATCATCCATTTATAGGGCCAAAGCATTTGGATACATTGCGGCTATACTTGGAAATTGCTGGAATTGTAATTCCTTTTGTGTTAGATGTTTTTCAAGTCAGACTAAATTTAAGTACACAGTATTGTTTACAGTGCATATCGATTATAAACAATATACAAGGCTACCCAAAATTAAGCTAAACGTTTTTTTTCTATTGAATGTAGTTAATGGAAGCTCTTTGCTACATTTTTCTATGTCGACGAACACTGCTTAAGAAGCAAAATTAATTTTTCATACGCATAACTGTAAACAAAGTAATTTTTTTAATTTTCAATCCTGTTTTTTTTTTTTTTTTTTTTTTTTGTATAATATCACGGTAAGACGTGCACTAATTATGAAAGTTCTATTTTTAGCGATCCATCTGTATGTGTATCTGTAGAGCTTAAAAACACATAACTACAGGATATTCAAATTTGGTATTTTGAAATCCGTAATAGGTTGCCACTTAAAAATTTAATCCATATTGGCAAGTTTAAAGGCAAATTAATAACAACTTTGATTTTTCTTTTTTTTTAGTAATTGTTTGCATTATAATTGAACGGGGGGTTCAGGGGGGCGGTAGCCTCCCTTACACAGAATTACATGTCAAATAAAACTGTTCCTAAACCTATTTTATATTATTTTAAAAGTACATTGAACTTTATTACCTTACACTATTGATCTTAAGACTTAATATGCAATCTACTTTTATAGTATTGAAATGCAGGGTAAGAGAAAGTCGTGTGATTGATATATACCAGATTATTTTTCTTTTTATTCCACTTCATATTTGTAAACAAAATAGTTAGATAAAACTAGACAATATCTGCTCTCATTACTCTTTTATATAATAATTTTTTTAAATAATAATCTGGTGTGACACTCGCACGACTTTCTCTTACCCAGAAATTTAATACTATAAATACAGATTGGAGATTAAGGGGTAAGGTAACGAGTACTGTTACACAAACCTACATTAAAAACAATTCAAATTAGACTTCGAAACAGTTTTATTTGACAAATAATTCTGTGCAACTGGTGCTATCGCCACACTCAACCCCCCATTCGATTATAGCATCTACATTTGTATAGAATGTTATTAAATTTTAAAGTTCATTTAAAATTATTCAGATAACTTTCACACGCACCATTCCTTGAAACTTATAAATCTTAATCAAACTTTTCAGGTAACAAGCTTATATTAACTTCAAAATACAATATTTGAATTGCCTGAAATTATTTGTTTTTAAGTTACTGTGACTAGAGACGGAGACAAAGATCAAACGTTAAAACTTGATTTCGGTATTCAGAAAGTCTCAAAACCTATAAATATACAGAAAACAAGTGATGAATATTTAGTTTAAAAAATACTTTATTTACCGTATGTGTATGAGGAATTAATTTCAATTCCTGAGCAGTTTTCCTGGACATGGTAAAATATTATAGTAAAGCACATTGACTAATTACATTCAATAAAGAAATGTTTTCGCTTAATTATTGGCAGCCATGTATATCGTCTAAAAATTATGTACATATCATATGGTGCACATAAATATAATCCTATATTAATAACACATTGATGAAGTACACTTCCAACAATTTTCAAACATTGTCCCATTATATTCTAGTTCTTTTGTGTAGCCCTGTAAACGAACGGTGAGTAATTTTCATACCTTATTCTACATAAAACCTGATTTTATGAATATAAAAACACATATTCATTTCATTTTATTTAGTGCAGCCTATAGATGTTAAACTCAACTTACCTGCAATTTCCCCCATCGACATAATGTATTTGAATTCTCTTTTGTGTCCCTGTACACGAACTATTTGCTTGATCTCAACGAAAAGTTTAGTGTAGCATCCTTATATGATACAGATTTAGGATTCAGAGTTTGAACTTCCTAATGATATTTGTTCTTCAGATAAGCTGATAACAGACACTCAGAGACACACAGAGATCAACCGCTGACACATGTTTTTCGGATTCAGGTGACCTGAAAACGTGTAAATATAACAAAAACTAAATTTCGAAAGTTTGACCTCAAAACATTACTTTGTCTACCATATATATATATGAGCAAGAGAAAATAATCTGGTGTGTCATTTACACGACTTTCTTTTACCCTGCATTTTAATACTATAAAGACAGATTGCGCAGATTAAAACCTAAGATCAATAAGGTAAGAAAGTTAAATCTTCTTTCAAAATAATATAAATATACTTACGAACAGTTTTATATGGCATATAATTCTGTGTGAGTGGGCGTACCCCCCCCCCCCCCTATCCTCAACGATCCATTTAATTATAGTGCCCACAATTATGTATTAAAAAAATATAAATTCAAGGCTGGTATTAATTTGCTTTGAAACTTGACAATTTCGATCAAACTTCTCAAGTGAGAACTTCGCACCAACGTCAAAATACCAAATTTGAATTTCCCGCAGTTATTTGTGTTTAAATTATGCTGATAACAGATAGACATACAAATCAACCGCTAAAAATTAGGCTTTCTGATTTAGGGCACCTCAAAACGTGATATTATACGAAAAAGAGAGTGGAAAATCGAACTGCAAAAAATACTCTGTTTACAGTAAGGGAATGAGAAATTAATTTTCTTTCTATCGTCAGCATATAAAATGTAGTAAAGTACTTTCATCAATTACATTCAATAAAAAAGAACGTTTAACTTAATTTTGGGTAGCCCTGTATACAAACTATGTGCACATCCCATTGGGTACTTAAATTTAGTCCTGTATGAAAAACACGTAACACAAAATGAAATGCACTTCCAGCTATTTCCAAATATAGCCCCAATCTATCCAAATACTTTGGGTAACCGTGTAAACGAATGAAAAATAATTTCCATGCCACAATCTACACAAAACATGCTTTGATGAATAAGGGAAAAAAAAAGAAGAAAAAATGTTCATTCCATTTTGTTTAGGGCAAGGGCAGCCTATAGATGTCCGACTTTACTTACAAGAAATTTCGCCCGTAGAAGTAATGTATTTGAATTCCCGTGGATCGCCTTGTACGCAACAGTTTGCTTGATATCAGCGAAAGTTTATGTAGTATCACTATATAATAAAGATTTAGAATACCGAGTTTAGGCTTCCTGCTTCTATTTATTTGCTCTTGAGATATGCTGATAAGATAACAGACACACAGACCGACCGCTAAAATCTTGATTTTAGAGCTCAGGGGAATCTCAAAACGTGTAAATATAACAAAAAAAAGTCAACTTCGAAGATTTGACTCAAACCACAATACTTTCTCTAACATATATATGGGTAAGAGAAAATAGAAACATCCTTTAAATTTCCTTTTCATTTGCGATGGAGACATAACCAGGCAGGGGTCTTTATAAATTCTGAATTATTTTAAATTTATTTTCTTCATTTTTTGAACTTGTATTTATTTATTTATAATTCAGTTTTACCCCTCAAAAGTGTTTGTTTTTAAAATCAAGCGTACTAAAGTTATTGAAATTATGGTTGGAGTATTTTTCTATGTAGCGATTTAGATTAATTACTGGGACAGTCGTCCACTTCTTGCTTTACCGATAAGTGAAATACTTTTTAAAATACTCTTATTACCTCGTTTGTCTCACGTCAATATTTGCCATAATTTTTATCCCTCTATAAACTTTAGTTTTTTTTTTCCTCCCTACAATTGAAACATAAAAATTCATTAAACATTTACTTATGTTAATCATTCATTAAGGTCTCATCAAATACCTAATTCGTGATTTTTCCATGTTTTTTTTTTTTTTTTTTTTTTTTTCCTACGTGTGTTTTGTTTGTGTAGATAAAATAATTTTAAATGAGAATTATCTTCCTTTTGCTTCAAATTTTTATCACATTGGGAACTGTTTTTAAAGGGTGCCATTTAATTTATCAAATAAAGTACCTTCGTTGCTAGGGCATAATTTAATTTCATAATTTTTCCCAATTATAGTGTTTTCTAAGGAACTTTTTTCCGCCCGTTTGCATAAAGTTCTAATGGGGAAAAATATGTGCATTCATATTCATCAAAAAATATTACGATAAAATAACATTTGATTTCTCTCCTATGTTACTATACTGATGTACATGCTGCTTTTGTCTATATTACCTATCGTTAAAAACTGCCATAGATCATGTTAACCTATGGAGATATTCTTAATGGAATTACTCATTTTCTAATATATTTTGGTCCCACTAGTGGTTGAAAGGTTCTGCTCTCAAAGCTGGAAGACGGCAGGTGCCGGGTTTGATCCCAGGTCACGCTCGTCGGTCCAGCCATTCAGAATTTTCCAGGTTTTTCTCCGAAAATCACGTAAATACTGGCTAGGGTCCCTTAGTAAGACCCACACGAAGGGGAAAATTTAACTAATGCATTTTTTTCGCACTGTATAGTTTAAAAATAGATTATTATTTTTTTTTTTTTTTTATTTAAACGAAAACAAATTTAAATGTTGTGAGTTTTTTGAAAGGGAAAACGGAATTAAAAAAAAATACATATGATAATAAGTAATTCTGGGAAAAAAAAAAAAAAAAACTCATTGGATAACATAGGATTTGTCTGCCGGAGGCTTGGAAATTGTAAGAGATAGTAAGGAGCCTTCATTTCTAATAGATGGTGGTGTGTTATGTTAAGGGCCGGTTGACTGCGCTTGGGTCTTAGGCTTTGGATGGGATGCCCTCTTTGTGTGCATGTGGGAGTGGGAGGGGGGGGGTCTTTTAAAGAGGTCTTAGCTTATATTTACGAGATTCAATGATTTCTTATAGAAAATATTAACATTCCCGCTAAAACCTCCGATTTCTAACACCTTTTGAATATTCAGAAATTGATCTACACGAATGTCAATTTTATGTATTGTCCGTATCCCCCGAATGATTTACGAACGTATAAATGTTTAGACAATGTCTTGTGCAATCTGGGTCTGAATGAGCAAAGATCGCTTTTGAACGAATAAAGATTATAAATACAGTACGCATAGGAGATTATTTCATACAACCAGATCAACGTTCTATGCTCTACAATTGTTGAAAAATGAAACAGTTATATATATATATATATATATATATATATATATATATATATACATATATATATATATATATATATATACAGGGTGGCCACAATTAAACTGATGATACTTACAGTGTTCTGTAATGCGATCTCATTGCAAGAATGACACCAAAATTATAGGTAGATTAAACAAGGCGGGGAACGAATTCCGAAAAATAAATAAATAAATAAAATAATTAATTAAATAAATTGAAGTTCCAAAACTTACCGCTAGGGGACTAAGTGGCATTGTTTTTTCTAAATAAAGCTTTTTTCGCAATTTATAATTTAAAATTGATGATTTCGCACTTTCTTAAAGCACTGCTTTTGTCTTATTTATTATTTTGAAATTAGAAACACCGCGCTAATTTGTCTGAGAGAAAAGCTTTACTTAGAAAAACAGCGCCACATATTCCCCTATTGGTAAATTTTAAATTTTATTTTTATTATTATTATTTATTTATTTATTCGGAATCCTTCAACCCCCGTCTTGTTTAATATTCCTACACAGTTTCGGGCTATTCTTGCAATTACATCGCGCTGCAGAACACTGTAAACACCATTAGTTTAATTGTGGCCACCCTGTATATAGAAATAGTTTATTTTAAATTATTAATTAGGGTTCATTCATGAAAATTAATCTTATGTGGGAGAATTTGTTATCGATTTTAGCTTAAACGTAAGTATATTTTTATACTTTGATGATTTTGTATAAAACCATTAATATATATTATGGATATTCATTAAATTATCTTATTATTATTATATAATTAATTTTAAAATTACTTAACTTTTTTTTTTTTTTTTAATTACAAAAAGTTTGTTTTTAGTATAACATAACACAACACAAAATTACTTACATTTAATTTATTTGTTATAGTCTACACGGTAAAAATTTCGGTAAATTTAATGTAAATATTTATCCAGAGTCTCTGTAAATTTACAGTAATTCTTAGTTAAAAGTGAATAATCGAGATTCTTAATCTTTATTCTGTATTTTTACGAAATTTTATTATTTAATTATTTAATTAAATTTAAAAATGACTGTTTCTACTTTAGAAAAAGCATTCCAAGTCCAAAATATGTTCTCACGAATAATTAATTAAATTAATATTAGTTAATATCAATATTAAAAATACCTTAAAAAACATCCTTAAAAAGGAACAGCAAATTAATTTCGGTTACAATCGTAACCATCTTCAGTGCTGATCACAAACTAGACGTCGTTCTTTTAATATTGATATTAAATATAGTCCTTATATTAAAATTTTATAAATTAATATTAGTTATTAAAATGAATGTATAAAATAAGTTTTTTAACATCTCAGTTTATTTTTCTCTGTAATTTTACGTAAGACTTAAGATAATAGATTACACAGAGTTTTCTGTTGAAATTTTTAACAGTGTAAAATAGATAAATATCATATTTGCTAACTTTCAAGATTTTTTAGTACCACTGTAACTGAGGAGAAATTTTTATTTTATTTACCCAATGAAAAATGATAAAAGAATTTTTAAAAAATCCGTTAAAACTTTCTTGTAGCCAAAAAGCATGAAAGTTGGCAGTTATGTAATATTATTTCTTAAGTTGTTTTATATATTATTTTAAGAAAATCTTACATGCAGTGATTTTTTTTATTCGTTTAATAGGAATATTAGTAATCTCATAATTGCTTTTCATTTTTTACAGACTAGCGGTGGAGAGAGGGGAGAAAGCATGGTTTATAAAAAGGTTGCTGTTGTGGAAAATTTCTACGATATTATATATGGCGTCCACGTTGAAATGGACGGACGTGGTGGAAAACATGCTGGCCAAAAAAGGACATATAAAGCGGTAAGATTTAATTTTTGGTCTTAATATATTTTTCAGGGATGAAAATTTTCGGATGAATTCTCTCAGCTTTTATGTAGATATATTATTAGAAGTATCGCCCAATTGTCTAAACTTCACCAATTTTTTAAGTAATCATTTAAATAATATGCATATAAATTCAAAATTTCCATGTAAATAATGTTCTTAGATTCTGTCCTAAAAATAAATATATAAAATGCATAGCGAATTTTTTGTGTGTATATATATATATATATATATATATATATATATATATATATATATATATATATATATATATATCATAGAAGCTGAGATATAAATTATAAAAAAGCGTCAGAGAACTGGCGTTTAAAAGTAATAAGTACAAAACTTTGACTAAACATCATAAAATGCAAGAACTTGCAACAATGGTTTCGGGTCGAAAGAAAACACGACCCTACGTCAGGCGAGCAAATTAGGCATGAGTGGTGCGAACAAAGAGGCAACGCACAAAACCGATATCAGTGAAGGGCAAAAACAAATAAAACTGAATGTAAATATAAATACTGATGTGACCAGAATTAAAAAATGATAGATGGAAAAAAAAAATGTTATGTGAGTAATTTTCAAGCATCAGACAAGAACAGAGTGGAAGAAATGTCATTTAACAAGGTTTTTCGAATTTTTAAATAGGTAAAAAGCTACATGGATATCCAAATGGGAAAAGGGGATAGGAGGAGAAGTTATATTAGTTTTAGAAGAATCAAAACAATGACCATGAGCTCAGAAGTGGGAAGCAATAGAAGATTTGGAAATCTCTTCATTGCGAACATTCCGACGGTGCTCATTTATCCTATATTTCAAATGCCTCATATTTTGACCAATATAACCTAAATAACACGAAGGACTAGGGTTTAAATAAACGCCTTTTTTTTTTTTTTTTTTTTTTTTTGAAATGATAAAGATGGTGATATGTTTAAAAAAAAAAAAAAAAAAAACTTCTGTATAAATTAGTAGCGACATTAAATAATAAATACTTTTACAAAATTATTAAGGGATAATTCCACTGATAATTAACTAACATTCATAAAGCAAAACAAGTATTTTGTTAAGTACTATGCAAAAAATACAGCTTTCAAAATAACTTTTTTCTCAGTTGTCTTTTACTGCTGAATTCAATGATGTAATTGTATTTAAAAAAAACTTTTAAATAATGTTATAAACTGAATAAAAGATGGAACTTTCTTTTGAAAATGAATATACATTAATATAAATATACATTAATATACCAAAATGAAAGCAGCATACTTTTATATAGTATCCATATCATTTACTAAGTTTGGTGCGTTTACACACTACACAAGTTGAGGTATAGTCTTCACTTATATAAGGTGAATTTACAATATAACAGCGCCACCTATTGTGTGATATATTCCAAAAGCTAATCAGCACCAGTTTAAATCAAGGCCTAACCAAGGGTTGGGAACAAAATCTCGCAGGACAAAATCTCGCATGGACAAAATCTCGCCTACATAAATGAATGGAATGCAAAAATGGCTTGGTTATTATTAATAATTTTGTATAAAATTTCATAACAACACATACCACACTCAGAGCACTCACATACAGACAAATGTCCCTCAATTTTTTTTTTTTTTTTTTTTTTTTTTTTTTTTTTTTTTTTATAAATTTTGCTTAAAAGAGTTTAAAGACTATGTTAATTAACTTTTATCAAGATTAGTCATAAAGAATTCAATCGTACTTATCTATTATAAAATGTTTAATTAACGTTTCTGAACAATGTTCAGCTTTGATGTCAGCAGTGATGTACAATATTTTTAAAATGTATTTTGAATGGTGAAAAGCAAATGATAAATTAACTTAATGTTAAATATATATAAAATAATAAACTTCTATTCTATAATGTATTTATTTTAATTAATTAATTTAGATTTCTAAGGCCCTGTGGCCTTCACCAGAGATCCCACGTGACACAAATACAAATTTTCAAATAGATCATACTATTTCTTTGATGTGATATTTTGCCGCGATATTATATCCGGATCCCCCTAACCAACTATCAATCATGCTTAAATTCCGTCCATTCGTTCATGAGATACAATATTTTCTAACTCATCATACACACTCAGAGACAAATAGTCATTTTCTAAAAATGGGCGAATCAGGTTTAGGACGCCTAAAAACGAGTAAATTCATCGGAAACTATTGATTTATGAGTACAGTATTCGCAAAGTTTTGCTAACTCAAAAAGATAGACATTTTCTAAAAATGGTCGAATCTTGCTCAGAAAATCTCAAAACGTGTAAGTTCATTGAAATCCGGAAATCGAATTTTTTTTTTTTTTAATCTTATACTTTCTTATTAAGGTATAGTTGTAAATCCACTTTTTAAAAAATAATTAGTCAATTTCAGTTAATTAAACTGCATTTTTTTTTTTTAAATAATTTTAAGACATTGCCAAATTTAACGACTTTCTTTTTTAGGAATTTTTAGTACAAAAGAATACGTATATAAAACGAAAAAGTGCATAAAAAATAAAGCCATTTTTAAATACCTTCTTGACATAAGAAAATAATTTTTTGTTTCTCAAAATCTCATTAATCATACGTTTCGAACAATATCACTTTCAGTCTTCTACTCGCATAATTAATATATTAAACGTGTACGACAAATTTCACATTTGCTTATTAATATATATATATATATATATATATATTTTTTTTTTTTTTCCTCGAGTAATGCGCAATAGACAAAATTTGTGATTTGTAAAACGAAGTTTGTATTTTCTGATATGTATTTTTGTTACAGCATCTATTCAAATAAGGTTTACCTGTCCATGTTAGTGGGAGGAGGGGGGGGGGGGGATAGGCCAAAGATAAAATAATTAAATTATTTATTTTTGTAATGTAAAGGTTTTGCTATCTGAATTCTAGTATTTTTTTTTTTTTTTTTTTTTCTACATTTCTCATAAAGTTTCTGGCGAACTCATCCTTGATTTTTAAAGTAAAACAGCTAATATATAACTTTAATACTACATTAATATCCATATATTTTTTAAATTTGAGCCATTTCTCTTAATATTTTATATTGTACAGATTTTTGAATTATTACATATTCATTTTTTTTTTTTTTTTAACTCATAAATTTAGATCTTAATTTATTTAAATCCAAAAAAGAAAACAGAAAAGAATCCAGTACCTTATCGGGTTTCAGTTTATCAGTGTTTCGGTTGAAACAGTCAGAAAAAATATCGTGTTTAGGTGACTTTATTTTACAATAATAAAATAATCAGTCATAAATGCAAAAATTTGTTTCCCTCAACAAAATAAATAACTAATGAAGAAAATAAAAGAAAAACGGAACAGTGTTATAGATTATCGTATTTTAGTTTTCCTGCCAAGAGGTAGATTCTTGGAATAAAAACACTCTTTTACGGTAAAAAGTTAAAACACTTAAAGTGAATATGATGTAATTGATTTTATTTTATTTTATATAATTTTGAATTAACAGAATAAAGGATTTAAGCATAAAAATATCTAATCATAACAAAAATTAGATAAATTAACTGTAATCTCATTAGTAATGGGTAAGAAAGAAAGGAATGAATAATAAAAATTTAAAAAAAATAAAACTTGTGTTCAAAGTTAAAGAAAATAGAAAATGATAAACTTTTTTTTTTTCAATCACAGTGTAATATATTAGCTAATAAAAGAGGAAATTATAGTAACATAAAAGACAAAGGTGTTTTTCCCCATCCCCATTTTCATTAGTTAATTTTTTGCCCTGATTATATACAGTACATTTTAAAGTGCTTTTTTTTTTTTTTTTTCGACTTATAACTATTATTAGGACATGATTATTGCACGGGCTTTCAGCGAAAGTTTTAGCGATAGTTCAAAATACCTGATTTAAATCTCTCAGTTTTTCTCTCTAACTCAGCTTTGTTTCACTTATATGAGAGGTCTGGAACAATTCTATTTATCTTTTGGCTAAATACATTTTTCAGGCGTCTTTTTTGCCTATTAAAAATTGTATCAGATTAGAAACTAACTAAATAAAAAATCTTTAGGTTTTTTTTTTTTTTTTTTTTTCCTTCCCAACAGATCGACTAAAGTTTTTTTTTTCTCCCCCCCCCCCCCCCCAACATTTGAGTGAGTGGGTGGATGGGTGAGGTAATTTGCCTTCTTACTAGAGGTGGGCGTTATTTCACGTAACATGATAAAGTAATATTATTATTGCATTGTAAATAATAATAATTGCATTTTAAATAATTAGCAGGGTAATATATTACTAAAAATATCCTATTAAAAAAACAATATTTTCAACTTTATCTCTGCGCGCGAAATAGACGAGGAATTTCTGGCGACAAAACTGATATGATACACCATCATGCAAGTAAAAAGCTTGAATTATTTCTTTTATATAATGAATTTACAAAATAAAAAAAACAATATTATGAACGCCGGTTACTACCAAAATCCAAATCATACGAAAACTAATTGTCCAAATCGCGTTATACGAGTAACAAAAATGTACCGAGTAACGAATAAAACACCCATCTTTTCGCATCTAACAATCCCCGCACCCTGCATGTTAGATCATACCACGGATTAGAATCTCCTAATCCGTGGATCATACACATATGGGTAACGAAGAAGTAACAATCCCGCACAAGTTCTAACTTTGCTCTACGACATGTGGACGATAAGACCCATGCGACGCAGGATACAGTAATGGAATACGCAAGTAACGATAACGAGAAACGAGACAAATTCCAAATTACCGATTCGTTACTTCAAGTCTGAAAGAATATACTTGTATCTCAGTAACGAATACATACGGTTTGATATACAGCTCTGCTACTCAGTGATATTCTCAGTCAGTAATCTCTTTCCATGTTCGGTTCAATACGTTAAAAAATAATACAGCTGAGCTCTCGAACATTTTCTAGAATGTATTACGGAATATTCCTTGTGGAAATATATTAATCAAAGTAATTTTAATAAGCAAGATAAGTTTAACGTCTAGGACAAATAACATCGTGCTGATATTAAACACCCTTGATATTAACTTAGAAATGATTGTTTGGTGTTGATTATTTTTCATGGGATAATAAAATCGTTTGGGTAAAGAGTTAGTTATAGGGATTCTCTTGTTTGACAGAAATGCTTGCGAGAGGGGAAGGATGTGAGTGTGGTGTTTCTGTTTATGTTTACGGTTGGGGCGTTTCTTAATTAGGCAGCTGGGATTCAAATTACATAATAGCGTGTGACGCACACAAATGTGTTTGGGAAGATTTTACTTTTTCATATGTTTTTATGTGGCGATAAATTCGATAAGAGGATGCGTATTTGTATTTCGCTTTTCATTTTCTTATTTATTTTAATCAGTTAATTTCTTTATCTAATTTTTTTACTGAGACTTTTTTTATGTGATGAGTAAAATGATTAATTATTTATGGTCGTATATAACTGTTCAAGATTCGATTGGAAAAATCGCATTATGCGATTTTGCGAACAAAATTTAAATTTTATAACGACTGTTCCGAATGTAAAAAAACATCTTAAAAGACGTTATCCCACTGTGATTAAGAAGAATAATTCGGTTGTCAATTTGGAAGGTTTTTTTTTTTTTTTTTTTCTCTACCTAAAAACAGTACATCAATATCATGTGAGGGATTCTTTTTTTAAAGCCGGAACTTTAATTTCAAAGCACCTTTTACGCCTTAAAAACTAAAAATATTAAAAAATTGTTATTTTTGAATAGCAGTTGCTTTTTAATCAAATAAAATAATTTTATTTTTCACATATAAAAATTGCTAAATAGTTAAGTCTTCTTTTTCTAAACAATGCACTTAATATAATAAGATAAATTAATCTTATCTTTCATTGAATTATATTTCTAAAAGTTAATTATGTCATAATTGTTATGAAATAATTATTGCAGCATAGTTCTAATGTTATTATTATTTATTTTATTTTCATTTAATATATTATTTGGCAGTTTAGGATTTGGAATGTTGTAATTTTTTTTAATAAAACATTTTTTTAAACAACTGAATAACATTTTTTGAATAATATAGCTTATGCTTATACTATATTGGTATTCTTTGTTACACGAAACGGATGTATATTATTCAATATTATTTGCAATATTCTATTTTCGCATGTGCATACTCCTTCAGGGTGAACGTTTCATGGACTATATATTTTACTATTATTATTTCTTTATAGCAATTTTATTTTTAAAAGAAAAGAAAATACGGTTACATTAGGTGAAAATTACTATTGGAAAGTGTTGTTATTCAAAAACATAAATTGTATGCACTGTGTACGACACATCTATATAATGTATGTCTTGAAGTCCCCATTTCAATTAAGTAGTAATAGGTTACAAAAATAATAGGATATTGAATATATTACCACACTGTAAAAAAATAACTATTACCAGCTGCAAGAAACTCTCTGTGATTGGAGAAAATAATTATTTTCTCCAATCTGCACTGTAAAAAAATAACTATTACCAATATTTTTTTACAGTGCATACACTGTAAAAAAATAATAATCATTCCTCTTGATTAAATACAAAAACCAAAGCAAAGCGTGGATGACCAAATTCTTGTTCGACGAATTTTCACCCTCAATAAAACTATTAGTACAGAGTAAGTGTATTTTTTTTTCCTTTTTGTAGTTTATGTTAACTATTAAAACAGGAATAAACTACTACGTCAGAAACGCCAAAGAAAAATTATTGAGGTGCATACAGCTGTTTCGGTAGCCTAAAGCGTACCGTCTTCAGTGCAAAAAGAATTCTGAATCTGGAGAAGTACTCGTATATATAGGAGAGGGACCGGATTTAGTTCAACCAATAGGATTACGGAAGAGGTGGGGGAGTGTAGCCAATAGGAATTAAGGAATGTGCAGCTGTGTAAACAGTAGAAAAATTAAGGAAATGTGGACTGAATGTAAAATTTCCAACAATTAGACAAATAGGGAACAGCGAAATCACAATTTACAAGGTTTTTAAAATTTTTATAAATATGAAAAGCTTCAAAGAAATCGAGTTCATGAATGGATTTAGGTCTGCAAATTATTTTAGCTGAATTAAATTTAAAATTATGATTTTCCTCCCAGCAATGTTTAGAAATAGCCGATTTATTGGTTTCTTGTTTGCGGATGTAATTCATATGTTCTTTTAGACGAAATTTAAGACTGCGTTTAGTTTGGCCAATATATGATAAACCACACTGACAGGAAGTACTATAAATGCCCCAAGAATTATGCATATCAATAGGATCTTTTAACTGAGAAAAGGTGAGTTTATCGGAAGGCGAAAATATTATTTTAAAATCATATTGTTTGAGAATTTTAGCTACGGTTTGACTGGTTTTAAAAAAATAGGGTAAAACAATACTGATATTAGATGTGACAGATTTAGTAGACGAAATACGAGGGAGTTGTAATTTTTGGATAGCTTTGTCTATAATGGAAGGGTCATAACCTCTGTCAATTGCGATGGCTTTCAGGTATTTAATTTCAGATTTCAATAAAATAGGATTTGAACAAATATTAAGGGCACGGTTTACAAAAGTATAGAAAGCAGCCATTTTTTGGTTAGGTGTGTGACATGAACGCGCATGGGTAGGAAGGGAGACTGCAAAATTTTTACGATAGACAGTGGTTGAAAATCCATTTACAGTGCGAGAGACGAGGGTATCAAGAAATGGAAGGGAGCCATTATTTTCTATTTCATATGTAAACTGGATATTACTGTCAATTGAATTTAAGGTTTCTAAGACATGGTCAATATTGCGATGAGATATGTCGATAAGCGTGAAGGTGTCGTCAACGTAACGGGTCCAAAAAGGAAAAGATATTTTCTTAAAAAGCTTGCTTTCGAAATAGTGCATGTAAATGTCGGCGAGAATTGGGGAGAGAGGGGAACCCATGGCTAAACCTTCAGACTGACGATAGAATTTATTTTGGAAAGAAAAAGTGGTTTGTGATAAACAAATGCGGGTAAGAGAAATTAATTCTTGTATTTCAAAAGAGGTGAAATGAAACTCTTTTAATCTATTTTCGAGACAGCAGAGGGCGCCACTTATTGGAACATTAGTGAAAAGAGATTTTACATCAAAAGAAACCATAGTGAGATTAGTGTGAGGGCAGTTTTGAATATTTTTTGAATTATTTTATTTTAATTATTTGTTAAGAATTCCATAAATTTTGCAAAAAATATTCAAAACTGCCCTCACACTAATCTCAAGACAAACAAGAAACCAATAAATCGGCTATTTCTAAACATTGCTGGGAGGAAAATCATAATTTTAAATTTAATTCAGCTAAAATAATTTGCAGACCTAAATCCATTCATGAACTCGATTTCTTTGAAGCTTTTCATATTTATAAAAATTTTAAAAACCTTGTAAATTGTGATTTCGCTGTTCCCTATTTGTCTAATTGTTGGAAATTTTACATTCAGTCCACATTTCCTTAATTTTTCTACTGTTTACACAGCTACACATTCCTTAATTCCTATTGGCTACACTCCCCACCTCTTCCGTAATCCTATTGGTTGAACTAAATCCGGTCCCTCTCCTATATATACGAGTACTTCGCCAGATTCAGAATTCTTTTTGCACTGAAGACGGTACGCTTTAGGCTACCGAAACAGCTGTATGCACCTCAATAATTTTTCTTTGGCGTTTCTGACGTAGTAGTTTATTCCTGTTTTAATATTCCAACGCCAAGTCTCCTGCTATTAGTTATGTTAACTATTCAGCTGCATGCATGTACTAATGCATAGTTGCCAAGTGTTCTTGATTTCCAAGAAGACTTCCCGATTTTTGTGTTTTCTTCTTGCTTCCTGCCAGGAAATAAAATCTTCTTGATTTTCAGATTTTCCTTGTATTTAATCTTTTTTGCTTTCAAAAAAGAAAAAAACATATATAAGTATATTTATAAATTATACATAAAAATCTTATTTACTTATGCATAAATTTTCATCGATGAAATTTGTTCCAAAATATTAATCATATCTTGCAATAATGGCCTGTACAGTGCTGATAAAACTGGGAGTGTACAAATCTGCAAATAGGACAATTCCCCCGTGTTTGAGTATGAGAACTTTTTTTTTTTTTTTTTTTTGGGGGGGGGGGGGGAGATTGTATACTTGCTATCTTGAATAAAATATTAGTATATTTTTATTTAACGTGAAGAATATTCCTTTAAAAAATTAGTGCTGTTAAGAAGCAATATATGCATATACAATAGAATTTACTTTTCTAAAGAAGTCAAACATAAATTCACATAATGTTTACTGTATTATTTGTTCCCCGGGTTTTAAATGTTCAAAACTAAGCTTATTGGCTTAATTTAGAATTGATGCTTATGATTTTCCGCAAGAAAATAATTATTTCTGCTATGTCTACTATACAGAGAAAGTCTTCGTGATTTTAATTAAACCTTCCTGTTTTTTGAGCTCAATCTTCTTGATTCTTACCACAAGAAGTTGGCAGGTATGCTAATGTAGTGTGTAATGCAGTATCACACACACGCGTGCGTACACACACACACACACACACACTATATATATATGAATTACTTTTAACATGAACTGTTTCCACAATCCCCTTCAAAATTAAGATTAATTTAGTTATATGAAGATTAGTTACTGATAGCATGAACTACTGATAACATGAACAAAATTTTCTATCCCCCTTGAGATTCAAGTTAACGAGGTTCGACTGTATATATATATATATATATATATATATATATATATATATATATATATATATATATATAATGCCTGCCGACAAGCCGGTTTAACCCGCTCCACCCGATGTGGTGGCATATGCTTCTTTTTATTGTTATTTCTGTTTTGTTTGTTCGATTTTTTTTTTCTTTTTTGTCCTTGTTTCCCATCGTTTACATTTCTGATATCAATTACATTATATATAACAAACCACAGCTTCTGTCGTTTAAATGTGTTATTATTAGTGATTTCCAGTAATTCGGCAGTTCTCTAGCCTGATATCTACCGGCTTACCAAGAGATTACTGTGTATCAGCAATATAAAAGAAAGTTTTGTTGTGGCCACAGCATATTGGTTTTTCTATATTTTCTTACCTATAGTTTCATTCATGCAAAATATTTAGTCATTATCACCTAATATAAAACATTCTCCCCTCCCATTTAAAAAGTAACAAATTTAACCATAGTAGTAAAATCTATATTTACTCTATAACAAAAAAAGCGATGCACCAAGAAGGAGTAATGCAAACTGGACAAAAATTGACATACATACAGGTTTCGATGGAAAATGCAAAATTTTAAAATTTGGCTGCCATCGAATGAGCATGCGACGCTGCAGCGCATCTCAACTGCGCAACTGGCAGAATATTAAAAATGAGAAATTTTGATTCTAGGTCATAAATTATTCGAGAATTTTATTCCATCTTCTTAGAAAGACTGTAACTATGCCTCGCATACAGGTGCGCAAACAACATATGCAGATGTCAGCATTTGAGTGTGGTGTGTAGTTGGGCTCAAAGAAGCCCGTTGATCTAATCTGCGATTTTTTTTTACAATTGGATAGGAGTGGTACCACTATTAGATAATATTGACAGGAATGGCTGAATTATGGTTGAACACAGCGTCAGGGAGGTAACGGTCAGCCTAAAGAGAGGACAGAAAGTAAGAACCAGTCAATCGTCAAAGCGGTACTCAAAGCTCCAATTCATCATTATCATCGATCCTACGTGCAACTGGTACTTCAGTGACTTCAAAGACCCTTAACCCCTTCCACTCCAGGGACGTACGTGCGTACGTCCTAGTGTTAATGGCCATTAATACCATGGACGTACGTGCATACGTCCAAAGAAAGTATACGATACAATAAGCCCAACGTTGTAGTGGTATCAGAGAGAGTTATTTTATTTGTCATATGGTATTTTGAAATTGTATTTTCATTACTGACAACTAGATAGCGTTAGTAGTCTCGGTGACCTATTAGTTTTGGCTACATCAGTGTTCTCGCGGCTGCGGTTATGTATAATTTTCGCTCCTCGATTTTGTGTGTTTTGCCGATGTTTGAAACTGTGAATGTCTGATTCTAGTGATTCGGATAGTGATTATATCCCCGATTATGACGAACTTGAAGATTCCAATGATGACTTTACAACAGGTGAAGACGGCGAAAGCGATTATAGTTTTGATGATCCATTTACAGCAGTCATTGCTATAAATAATTGAAATACTTTGATATGTATTCATATTTACTACCTTCATTAATTAAATATATTTACTTCAGAACAAAATGCACATTGTTACTTCGTTATGTATTGCAATATTTCAAAATTATAATCTGGTATTTCACATATTTACACTACAGCTAGCCTGGAGCGGAAGGGGTTAATAGTTGGCTCAGTGAAATGGGGTTGAGCTCAATCCCCGGATCTCTATTCCACTGAGGGCGTTTGGAGCATCATAAAAAAGGTCCTACAACCAGCTCGTTATTTTACCAATCTAACGCACCAATTGGACAGAATTTGCCATGATACTTCACAGGAGCACAACTGCCAACTCTATCAGTTAATACGAAGCTGAATAACTGCGTACCTAAGGGCCAGAGGTGGACCAACGCGTTATTGACTTGTGTACTTTGTGAGGCCCTTTCTCTTGATTAAATAATTCAAATTTTCCGAAACTGTAATCAATTGTTTTTCTCCACATATACATCACATCTACCAATTTCTCTCCCATTCCGATAACTCCTCCTTGGTGCGTCGCTTTTTTTGTTATAGAGTGTATATAAAATCGTTCTTCCTGAGTGAGTGAGTGGGTGATTCATCGTCGCCCAGACCAAACTCCTAGACCTAGAAGCATTAAATTTTGTGACAATGTTCCTTTTATGACGTAAGCATCTACTAAGAACCGATTTTATAAAATTCGCCCCCCAAGGAGGGGGGGGGGAGGGGGCAAAACGTGATTTCACAAAATCCTTCATATCTCAAACAAAACAGATATCCGTAAATTTTTTGCTTTAAAATATAGCTAACACAAATATCTAAAAACTAATTTCTGGAATTTTAGAAATTCAGCCCCCCAGGTGGGGCGGTAAAGAGAGGGGGGTATGGGACAAAAACAAATAGAAATATAGTAAGGCAATTCAAAATTGGTACAAATAGGTTTTAAAGGCCTGCAAGTCGAATGGGGATATTTTCGAAAGTGTAAAGTTATTAGGAGGGGCGGGAAGGGGGGTGAGGGGCAAAAAAATAAAAATATAGTTAGATCGTTCAAAATTGGTACATAGAGGTTTTCGATACATACAAATCGATTGCGGATATTTTCGAATTTGTAAAATTAGTGGGAGGGGCGGGAAGGGGGGGGGCGGAGGGGCAAAAAAAATAAAAATAGAGTTAGATCGTTCAAAACTGGTGCATTGAGGTTTTTAATACCTACAAATCGATTGCGGATATTTTCGAATTTGTAAAATTATTGGGATAGACGGGAGGGGGTGAAGGGGGAATATAATAGAAATAAGAGTTAGAGCATTTTGGGAATTTTTTACGGAGAAGACCGGAAAAAATAATTTTCATCAATGATTTTTTATTAATTAGATTTAATTCTGAGAGTTCCTTTTAATATAGTGACTAGCGAAATGGGCAAAGCCTGCTAAGAAACGTGATTTCACAAGACCCTTCATTAAGGCCCGATAAATCGATTGAGAATATTTTCGAAAGTATAGAATTGTTAAGAGCCATTTTTTTTTAAAGCTGGGCAAAGTCTATGGAGGTGTGATAGTTGACATTTTAAAATTTCCCGAAACTTTCAGAATATGTTAGTAGTACTGTGATAAGAAAAAGTGAAATTTAATTTTTTCTGAATTTCATATGTTTGAACTAAGGAGGGGGTCGAAGTTTGAGGCCGTAAATAAATGGTGTCACTTTAATATCATTTTACTCCTAAAGCCATGAGTGACCCATGTCAATTTTTTAAATACGGATACTACTTGATACTAAGTACATTTTAGCATAAACAGTTTGGTGGGTCACTCATGGCTTTAAAGGCCAAGGTCATTCGAAAATGCAGTTTTCGTTGATTTTTTCCATGTTTTCAGTCTGAATATTTGCTAAGGCCGTGAGTGCCCCATAGAAATCTTTATGGGGTTAATTACACACCTTAGTATAGAACTAAAAAATATTTAAAATAGTGTTGCGTACTTGGGGGTTCGTGAGTTGTCTGAGAATGAAAGGCCAAACGTACAAAAATTCAGTAATTTATTCACAGAAAGTTCCAGAAAAATACAGGTCTATAAACCAAGTATCAGCTTCAATTCAAACAGTAAACACAGCTTAAACAACAGCTGTCAATAGCAAATCCACAGTACAAACTGTATACCAATAACACTTGAAGCAAGTCTCTCTCAAAGAGGCTTAAGAGCAATGCAAGCACTAGCGAAGCTAGCGGAGATCTGAACTGAACTGAACTGCCCTTGGCGAGGAAGCGCTCCTTATATGCTGTTCCATGGAGCCCAGATTTTTCGAGAAAACTCTAGAAAGTGGTCAACCAATCAACTTACAGCTTCCATATTTGGTATATCCCATATAAGGATTTTCTCGCCATGGTCGCCAAAAAAATCGCCAAGGTGGGAAAAAGTCGCCAAATTTGGCGCCAAATCCATTACGTGCATTACTGGGGCTTTCTAATGCGTTTTTAACGGAAAATAAGGCTATTTCAACGCTAAAACGACTAGAAATGCACAAAATTAGCACTTTATGAACTTACTAAGCCTCTTTGAAAGAATTTATACAAAAATAAACACAATTATTTACAATTTCGTAACACTGCCCCCCTCCCAAGGACTGCACGTCCCGGGCAGTGCAACCCTTGGTCAAGAGGCGAAACTAAACAAATTTACACAATCTAAAACACAAAAACTAAGTTGCACATAAAGATAACATAGAAATATAAATTAAGTGGGAAATATTTACAAAATTCACAAATATGTACAAATATTTATATACAAATATTTACAGTGCGCATGCGCAAATTTTACAAGTATTTACATTTTAAATTTTAATTTTACCGTTACTTGTGGTACTTGGCTAGCCTATTATAGTGCACCACCTTCGGTTTTGATGAAGGTGTTTTAGTGATCCGCACCACTACATCATTCAGCCTTTTTAAGACTGTGTATGGTCCGTCCCAGCTGCACTGTAACTTGGGAGAGAGTCCTTTGCGTCGAACAGGATTCCACAACCAGACCTTCTCTCCTTCCTGAAACTCATGTTGCGTAGCCTTTAGATCGTACCTTGTCTTCATTTTCTCCGTTGCCATGTTAATCCGCTCCCTAGCAAAGTTGTGTACGTCCTCAAATCGTGCCTGGAGATCTTGGATGTACTCCTCGGGCGATGAAGGCGCATCGGGTGGACAACCAAACAGGAGATCACAAGGGAGACGAAGTTCACGTCCGAACAGCATCTGGGCTGGAGTATAGCCGGTGGTTTCATGGACAGCACTTCGATAAGCCAGCAGGAACAATGGCAACTTCAAGTCCCAATCTTGCTGGTTCCTTGATACTAGAAGGGAGAGGTTATTCAGGATGGTACGATTGAACCTCTCGACCATGCCGTCCGACTGGGGATGTAAGGGTGTTGTCCGGGTTTTGTCTATGCCGAGTAGTTGACACAGTCCTTTGAAAACATCAGAGGTAAAGTTCCTACCTTGGTCGGTATGAAGTTGTAGGGGCGTGCCGTACCTTGACACCCATTGCTGCACTACGACCTCTGCGACTGTGCATGCCTCTTGATTGGGAATGGGATATGCCTCAGGTCACTTGGTGAAATAGTCCATCACGACGAGGATGTATTTATTTCCACTGGAGGTCCGTGGCAAAGGACCCAAGATGTCGATTGCAATTCGTTCAAATGGTGCTCCCACGTTATACCGTTGCAGTCTCCCTCGACTTCGTTTCTGCGGGCCTTTACGTGCCGCACAAGCATCACAGGATTTACACCATTTCTCCACATCCTCCTTTGCCTTGCACCAGTAGAAGCGCTCCCGAACTTTCTGCAGAGTCTTCATTACCCCAAAATGGCCTCCGGTAGAGCTACTATGCAGTTGTTCTAAAACAGCTGGAATTTTTGATCTTGGTAATAAAATCTGCCATCTGAAGCTTTTCCCATCATCAGATTCCCACTTTCTGCATAATACGCCGTTTCTGATATGAAGAGAGTCCCAAAGTGCCCAATAACTTTTCGTAATGGGACTAAATCTGGAAATGCCCTGCCAGGTAGGTCTGTTGCTGGTCGTCTCCTTCAGCTGTAATATTGGCTTTATGTCAGGATCTTCCAACTGGGATTTTCTAAGTTCTTCGTCACTCCATGGATCGGGATCTTGATCTGATGGTGTTGAGACAGTAACTTGGCAGGCAACCGGATTTATCGGCAGGTATTTCTGTTCGGCTCTAGAGCAATACTTGCAGCTTTCCGAGCAGGGCTTCCGTGACAAGGCATCTGCATTACCATGTAGAGTCCCTTTACGATGACGTATCTCGAAGTCATATTCCTGGAGGCGTTGTATCCACCTGGCAATCTGTCCTTCCGGGTTCTTGAACTGGAGCAACCACGTTAAAGATGCATGGTCAGTCCGGAGCAGGAATCTTCTGCCATAGAGGTAATGATGGAAATGTTCTATGGCTTTTACGATGGCGAGTAGCTCTTTCCTGGTGGTACAGTAATTTCGCTCCGGTTTAGACAGGCATTTACTCCAATAGGCAATGACATGTTCTTGACCATCAATTTCCTGCGACAGAACAGCACCGACACTCTCATGGCTGGCATCTGTATCAAGTATGAACTGTCTGTCGGGCTGTGGATATGTCAAGATAGGCGATGATGTTAAGGCCTCTTTAAGTCGCTTGAACGCTTTTTCACATTCATCTGTCCACAGGAACTTCTGTTTGGCTTCCGTCAGCTTGTGCAGTGGTCTGGCAATATTTGAGAAACCCTTGACAAACTTCCTGTAGTAAGTGCATAACCCCAGGAAACTTCGTAGTTGGTGTACATTTTCAGGGCGACTCCAGTTCTCGACTGCAGAGATCTTCTCAGGATCAGTTCTCACACCTTCGGCAGAGATGATATGGCCGAGGTAGCTCACTTCACGACGGAACAAGTTACACTTGCCTGGATTCAATTTGAGGTTAGCCATTCTGAGTTTCTCCAGCACCTTTCGGATGTTTCGTAGATGGTCTTCAAAGGTGCGCCCCACAATGATAATATCATCCAAATACACCAGACAGGCTTCATAGGAAAGTCCTTTTAGCACTGTCTCCATCAGGCGTTCGAAGGTGGCAGGTGCATTACATAATCCGAATGGCATAACTTTAAATTGCCACAGTCCTTGTCCCGTGGTGAATGCAGTCTTCTCACGATCATCAGGATGTAATTCTACTTGCCAGTAACCGCTCTTCAGATCCAACGTCGAGAACCATTTATTGCCAGCAAGTGTGTCTAATGTGTCGTCAATTCTGGGAAGAGGGTAACTGTCTTTCTTCGTGATGTCATTCAAACGACGATAATCCACACAAAATCTTGTTGAACCATCCTTTTTTCGCACCAGTACTATGGGAGAGGCCCAAGGACTCGTTGATGGCTCGATGACGTCATTGTGCTGCATTTCATTTAGAAGTTCAGTGACCTCTTCCTGTTTAGCAAAAGGAAGTCTTCTTGGATGTTGTTTGATTGGAGGATGATTTCCTGTATCAATTCCGTGCTGGGTGATGTTCGTTCGCCCGACGTCTTCAGGTGTTCGAGAAAAAAGGTCTTTAAATTCTTGGAGTAGCTTCTCCGCAGCGCATCTCTGTTCCTTTCCTAACTCTGCATTCTTGAGTAGTTCCGTTGTTAATTGCTCAGAAGACTTGGATTCGGTTGATTGCATGGGGCGGTTTATGCATGTTACAGGAGTGCAGGCTGCTAACACTTCATCCTTCTTCACTGTTCGGACCTTATCGCTGATGTTTGCGACTCTCACAGGTATAGTACTCTTTGAGAGATCAACTAGAGATGAAGCTACCAGAACTCCTCTTGGGCTATTGTCAGTATTCGGGTATTCAATCAGTCCATAGCGGAAGTATTGCTTTGTAGGTGGTGTTCCTGAAACTATTGTCTCTGTGTGTGGGGGGATGGAGATTTCAGACTTGGCTGTTATCTGGCAGATTGTCTGAATGTCTTGATTTTCGGTGTTGAACACAGCGATGTCTTCCGAACTCGAATGCAGTTCATTATTCTTGAAGTCCAACTGAAAATTAAATTTTCTCAGGAAATCAATTCCAATGATTAAAGGATCTCTTATATCAGCCACATATGCCATATGATGGTAACTGGCATTCCCAAAAGTGATGGTCAAGTTCATTTTTCCATATATTTTTATTTCGTCTCCGGTCACAGTCTGGAGTTTAACACAGGGCGGCGTCCAGATGATCTTCTCTTTTAGTTCTTGAGCCAAATCCGCTCTAATGATGGTCACGTTGGCTCCCGTGTCCAGAATCATCCGGCAGGTGGCGTTGTTGACTTGGCCATAGACGTGAAGTCCATTATCGCCGCCACTCATCGATGAAACATGAAATACTGTAAATTGGGGCTCTTTAATTTTAGGCAACCTCCGCCCCGCGAGATGGCCTCCTCTTAGTTTCCCTGTAGTGATGGTGAAGACGGGTGATTTCCTATAGTTGGTCGTACAGGGCAGTTCCTCTTCACGTGACCATCCCCTCCACAGCCCCAGCACTTTATCTTCCGGTCCCTTATTTCCTTGTTATTCTCTAGGCTGCGCAATCTCTTTAAGATCTCTTCGATACTTCTCTTCATTTCATTTTCACCAGCAGGCGTATCGTTTAAGGAGACTGCTCTTATGGTATGGCGGTCTTTCCGGGAGGCTTGTTGGGCTGCCTCTATCCTAAGTGCATAGCCTAAAGCTGATTCTACGTCTCTGATGTTGGAGAGTCTCAGCGCTTTTTGAATTTCTGGATCACGAACAGCATCGATAAAGTACTGAAGAGCTAAGTCGTTTCGAGTGTCAGCATGACAGTCTGAGAATGCTAGGTGTGACAGTCTCTGGATGTCTGCTGCCAGCTCTTGCAAACTTTCGCCCGTTTTCTGGTAACGGGACTTTAGCTGGAGGCGACTATAGTCCTTAGAACACTTCTCTCCGAACCGTAGCTCCAGTGCTCTAGTCAAGGCCTCGAAGTCGTTCCTTTCTTCTTTAGAAACATTTCTCAGGATTTCGGCTGCATCTCCCCGTAATGCTGCTGCTAAGTGGACTGCCTTGGCGGTAGAGTCCCAGCCGTTAGCTTCAGCTACGATGGAAAACTGCGTCTTATATACATGCCAGGAGGAACTGCCGTCGTAGGTAGATAGCTTAATAAATTCGTGATTCTGGTTTCTTCTCTCTTTCCTTTCAGTTTCCTGGGGCTTGGATTCTAACTTTTCTTCGAGATTCCGAATCTTGCTCTGCAAATCATTCCCTATTACCTCTCCGCTCCACTCTTCTCTCATTTTCCTCTCAAGATCTTCCTCCATTCTCTTAAACTTGCTTTCTATCTCTGAAACCTTTCCTTTCAGCTCCTGATCAAAGTTTTCTTTAAATTTCTCCTCAAAATTCTCTTCTATCTTCATAAATCTCTCTTCAAAATTCTTTTCCACTTTCAAAACTTTCTCTTCAAAATTTTCTTCTATCTTTATAACTTTCTCTTCAAAACTTTCTTCTATCTTTATAACTTTATCTTCTATTCCATCCATTCTATTTTCCATCACCGTTAATTTACTCTCTATTGATTCTTTCGCCGTTGAAAGCTCTCTCTTCATCTCATCTTGATTAGCTTTAATTTCTTCGGTCAAACTGGCTTCCATCTTTTCCTGAACTGCTTTCATTTTCTCTTGTGCTACCTTCATTTCTTTCATCTCTTGACTCAGGCTATCTTTCATCTCTCTCTGCGATGCTTCCATACTTTCTTTCATCTCTCTTTGCGATGCTTCCATCTTTTCCTGTCCTGTTTCCATTTTCTCTATCAATCCGGTTTCCATCTTTTCCTGTCCGGCTTTCATTTCATTTATCTGGGTAGCTAAGGCTTCTAGAAGTTTTTTCATCTCTTGCTCCATAGCCCTCGTTATCACCATTCACAGACAATCCCACTTCTGACACCAGAAATGTTGCGTACTTGGGGGTTCGTGAGTTGTCTGAGAATGAAAGGCCAAACGTACAAAAATTCAGTAATTTATTCACAGAAAGTTCCAGAAAAATACAGGTCTATAAACCAAGTATCAGCTTCAATTCAAACAGTAAACACAGCTTAAACAACAGCTGTCAATAGCAAATCCACAGTACAAACTGTATACCAATAACACTTGAAGCAAGTCTCTCTCAAAGAGGCTTAAGAGCAATGCAAGCACTAGCGAAGCTAGCGGAGATCTGAACTGAACTGAACTGCCCTTGGCGAGGAAGCGCTCCTTATATGCTGTTCCATGGAGCCCAGATTTTTCGAGAAAACTCTAGAAAGTGGTCAACCAATCAACTTACAGCTTCCATATTTGGTATATCCCATATAAGGATTTTCTCGCCAAGGTCGCCAAAAAAATCGCCAAGGTGGGAAAAAGTCGCCAAATTTGGCGCCAAATCCATTACGTGCATTACTGGGGCTTTCTAATGCGTTTTTAACGGAAAATAAGGCTATTTCAACGCTAAAACGACTAGAAATGCACAAAATTAGCACTTTATGAACTTACTAAGCCTCTTTGAAAGAATTTATACAAAAATAAACACAATTATTTACAATTTCGTAACAATAGCATGGGTTACTCTTGGCTTTAGTAGTTAAACGGTCTCAATTTGAAAATTAAAAAAAAAAAAGGTCAAATTTGATGGTAAATTATTCTATAAGCCATGAGTGAATAACTACGAGACACAGTTTTAATTATACCCTAGATGGTCTAGTTTTAGACCCAGGCTACAAACCTATGGGGCTTGCAAGATTTATTTAGATACAGTCTATTTTATATCGCCAATGTGTACCTGTTCTATGTAGTACAAAACGCTTGAGACCCAATTTTGTAATACATTAATGATTGTTTAAAACTCCCCATTTTACATTACAGAGGCCAGCATCAAAATAAATATAAAATAAATATAAAAGTAAAAAATCTGGAGTGACTCCACTCGACTTTCCGAACATTGAGTAATTAATAGTTTTGTAGATAAAACCTATAAATGCTAGATTCACCAAAATGCTTATAGTTAGTGCAACAGTGATTTATAATATTCATATAAATTTTCAGCTCAATTGAATAAGGCGTTTAGATGCTATCGCACTTTTAATAATTTGGTCCCATAGGCCTTATAATGATAAAGAATTTTTTTTTTTTTTTTTTTTTTTTTTTTGTGTGTCCCTGTAAAAAAAAACTGTAAGTGCTAAAATCACCAAAATCTATACATTTGGTGCAAATGTGACCTATAACATGTGTACAAATTTTTTGCTCAGATTAAAAAGGCGTTTAGACGCTATCACACTTTTAAAAATTTGGCCCCATAGGCCATAATGATAAAGAATTTTTCTTTGTGTCCCTGTAAAAAAACTATAGGAGCTAGATTCTCCAAAATCTATGCAGATTGAGTATCTGTGATCTATAATATGTGTATAATTTTTTTTTACTCAATTGAAGAAGGCGTTTACATGCTATCGCACTTTTAAGATTTTGGTCCCATAGACCATAATGATAAAGAATTTTTCTTTGTCTCCCTGTAAAAACAGGGTAACTGTAAGTAGCAGAATTATATGTTTCTTTCTGTATATCTATTTTTTGCTGCATTATGTACATGTGTTCTTATACATGCTTACTTTGGGTCAGAACTTCATTTTCATTTGACTAATTTGGGGTCCGGTTAAACGGCAAATTTTTTTCAATAGTTCTTTTACACATTTTTACACATTTCACACATCACAGCATGTTTTAATTGGCCTCGCAGCCCAATTATTCAGCCATGTTCTCTTCTGAGTTTACACAGTTTTCTCTCACTTAATTATTTAGCATGTCATTTGTTCACATGTCAGGTGATCAGCAATATTTTATCTGACTTTTGCTATTTTTACTTTCCGAACACTATAGTGAGAAAAGTATTGTAATCATGTCAAAAATCCGAATTTGATATTTTGATGTTTCTATACGTTTCGAGGTCCGACGAGTCCGTTTTCACTATATTTGCGGTGATATATGTGTGTGTGTGTGTGTATGTATGTGTGTGAGTGAACACGCTAGCGTCTGAACGCTTTGCTCGAATGAGCTGTAAGTTGGTACGCATGTTGCAAGTCACCGTAGCACGAACCCTATTGATTTTGATGAATCTCGCTCTTATAGTTTTTTTACAGGGACACAAAGAAAAATTCTTTATCATTATGGCCTATGGGACCAAAATCTTAAAAGTGCGATAGCATCTAAACGCCTCATTCAATTGAGCAAAACAATTATGCACATATTATAGGTCACAGATACTCAATCTTTATAGATTTTAGAGAATCTAGCACTTATAGGTTTTTTACAGGGACACAAAGAAAAATTCTTTATCATTATGGCCTATGGGGCCAAATTTTTAAAAGTGTGATAGCGTCCTAACGCCTTATTAATCTGAGCAAAAAATTTGTACACATGTTATAGGTCACAGTTGCAGCAACTGTATAGATTTTGGTGAATTTAGCACTTACAGTTTTTTTACAGGGACACAAAGAAAAATTCTTTATCATTATGGCCTATGGGACCAAATTATTAAAAGTGCGATAGCATCTAAACGCCTTATTCAATTGAGCTGAAAATTTATGTGAATATTATAAATCACTGTTGCACTAACTATAAGCATTTTGGTGAATCTAGCATTTATAGGTTTTATCTACAAAACTGTTAATTACTCAATGTTCGGAAAGTCGAGTGGAGTCACTCCAGATTTTTTTAATTTTATATTTATTTTATATTTATTTTGTTGTTGGCCTCTGTAACGTAAAATGGGAAGTTTTTAAACAAGCATTAATGTATTACAAAATTGGGTCTCAAGCTTTTTGTACTACATAGAACAGGTACACATTGGCGATATAAAATAGACTGTATCTAAATAAATCTTGCAAACCCCGTAGGTTTGTAACCTGGGTCTAAAACTAGACCATCTAGGGTATAATTAAAACTGTGTCTCGTAGTTATTCACTCATGGCTTTTAGAGTAATTTACCATCAAATTTGACCTTTTTTTTTTGAAATTTTTCAACTTTGAGACCGTTTAACTACTAAAGCCAAGAGTAACCCATGCTATTTTAAATATTAAGTTCTATACTAAGGTGTGTAATTAACCCCATAATTATTTCTATGGGACACTCATGGCCTTAGCAGATATTCAGACTGAAAACATGGAAAAAATCAACGAAAACTGCATTTTCGAATGACCTTGGCCTTTAAAGCCATGATTGACCCACCAAACTCTTTATGCTAAAATGTACTTAGTATCAAGTAGTATCCGTATTTAAAAAAATTGACATGGGTCACTCATGGCTTTAGGAGTAAAATGATATTAAAATGGCACCATTTATTACTCTAGGTCAAACAAATGAAATTCAGAAAAAAATAAATTTCACTTTTTCTTATCACAGTCTACTAACATATCCTGAAAGTTTCGGAAAAATTGAAGATGTAAACTCTCAAAAGTGTCCAACTTTTAAAAAAAATGACTCTTAAGAGGGTGGAATGGTGGGCGTAGGAACAATCGCGCCGTGCGCGCAGGTATACGCTGCCGCAGGCAGTGGGGGTCCAGTTCGATTATCCCACCGATGAGAGAAGAATTTTTTTGTATTTTATATTTTTTACCTTTCGACAATATAGTGATTCATTAAGATTGTCGAACATAAATGCGCGATTGCAGCGCACAATGGCCTGCGCTGCCGAAGACAGTGGGAACCCGGTGCGACATTTTTCCTGATCAGATTTCGTATCTCTCTTTTTTTTCACATGATAAAATTAATGCAATTTTGAGAATTCAGTAATTATGGTGATTCATTTAAAAATAGGGACCAGCGAAGCGGGCGTAGCCTGCTAGTAATAAATAAATTGAGATTAACTTGAATTAAAAACCATTGTTCCTTACACAAATGCAAATCCATGTAATATCGGTTACTCTTCTCATTATGCTATAAAAAGATATAACAAAACATTTTTTCTCCTCTGACAGCTAAAAGAAAAGAGATGTCCGATGAAAGCTGGTATTGGTTTCAGTAAACAAGATAGATGAGTTATAGGAACATGATGAGATAAGTTACGTAATCTTACATTATCGTTCACTGAAGCGAGATAAACAAAATAAAATAGAATATTTATATATATTCAGCATATGGATAAAGCAACCATATGAGAAATTCTTTTGAGAAAATAATCTTTTGACATATCTGAATTTATAATTTCCAAAATCAATATTTCTAATTTCTGGAATAATTGAATTGATAACTACAAGTATATTTAGTTGTTAGTGTACAGTTTTACTAGATTAAAACGTAAATCCTGTGCTAGAAACCTAGCCTTTGCAGTGGAAATGGGGTGGAGGGGGTTTTAAATAAACATGTCCCGTATTCACGCGAGTTTAGGAGAAATCCACTGAAAACTTAGATTAGCTAGGTCGATGATCACGATCTAAATTCGAACCCGGCACCTTCCGTATACCAGCTTGAACATAACTTCTCGGACACAGGTAAGACCATCAATCCGTAAGATTTCTTTCTTTAGATCAACATGAACAAGTGTATAATTCCGTATTTTTCGAAATTAGAGGAGTTAGAGCAAATCATGAATTATGAATGAAAAACGTAATATGCTTAATTTTATACTCATTAAAAATTTCTGATTGAAACTCATGGTGAGCGGGAGGAGGGGTGAGATTTCGAGAATGCTATAATTTCCAAATGTATCGCATTAATGCTCTACATTGACTCTACATTGACTCTACATTTGCTCTACATCAGACTTAAATGCTCTACATTGAGATAGCCTCAAATGTAGAAGCATTTAAGTCTGTGGCGAGTGATGTTAGCACGAGAAAGCGTTCTAAAAGAAAAACAAAACTTGACCACTCAAATTAATCTTCTACGGGAATAGCCTTAAACTACAGTTACTTTTTATTTGTTATTCCTTTTTATTAATTGCTCGTCTTATTTACGATACGCTGTATAAAAAAAACAACAAATAATTACTAGGTAATGAAAAACAATTACACTCTTGTTAGATGTGAAGACTTTTGCAGGAAAAGCCCATAGTTAATAACTTTATTTATAATATATTAATGTAATATACCATCAAAATATATACCATTCTTATTATTGAAACAAGTATATCAACATATACCAAGATTTATTGTTCTTTTCCTTTTTTCAATAATCTTTATGTAGTTCTTATTGTCAAAATTATATTTACAATGCTTCTTTTTTGTTAAATTATTAAATATATATATATATTCTTACTCATAGCATATAATAACTTTAAAATTTATTATTTCTTTCTTAATTAAATCATTTTAAATATGAGAAAATCGCTTTTCTTTTCCACAACTCCCCTTTCTTGTTCACTTTACTCTTTCGATTGCCTCTAAAACATAAATAAATAAATAAAATCTACCCAGTTACTTTATCGGTGTTAAGCCCTTTACTATTAAAGATTATAACAATTTATTTATTCCATTTTTCGCAGACTATTCTTTTTTTTTTTTTTCTTCTTCTTCTTTTAAGTATTAAGTACTCGTGAAATACTTGAATCAGTAAAATATTTTCTCAGCGCACAAATCTCTGTGCATTTCTTTAATCTTTTCAGTTCTTTTGCATTACAGTTCCATTCTTTTATTTTATTTATTTTTCCCCTTCACTTTTTGAATACTAAAATCTACAAAATTACTTTCTCTTCAACAAAAAATTTTTTTACTCTCTCTTATCCTTTTTTATTTTCTTTACAATCATTTTGTGTTTCTGTCTAGCATTTTTCGGCCCTTTAAAAGTCTTTAAAACTACTTTTCCAGCAACAAGTCTTCCATTGCCGAGAAAGATTCTTTCTCCTTTATAATCTTCACGCGTTTCTCTCAAGTGTTTTTTCGCCCATTTCTCCAAAGCATTAAAATCTATAAACGTACATTCTAAGAACAAAACATTCTCTTTTTGGTAAACGTGGGGATAAAAAAACGACTATTCGATTTAATAAAGTATTTTTTTTTTTTTTTTTTTTTTTTTTTTGCATTATCATTTTCCGGCAATTAATAAAATGTAATGGTTTTGAACGTAATTTGAAAATAGTCATGTTAAATTTTTATTTAGCATTTTCAACGTATTTTTGTAGACATCTACGTATTTATGCGCTATTTTTAAAGAAAATCATGTAATTCTGTTTTAATTTAGGCTTTATGGAATTTACTCATTAATGTATTTGGAATAACAATACCATAGGCATTTATGCATTTGGAAAAAATCTGTTTGTTAATTATTCAACTACAGAGTTAAAATGTAATTTAATATTTATTAAATTGAAAATTATATTTAATTAGCCCTGGGAATTGGTATTTATTTAAAATAATATTATTAATGGTTATATACAAATAAATCACCCAATCATTTAAGCATTTTTGAATAAAATCTTAGAGCGCCTAATAAGATTTTTGAATAATTAAACATTTAAGAAGGCAAGAATTGAAATATTTTTGTTAGAATGAAACGTCGAATATATATATATGAGCAGCATATGGCAGGATTTAATAATTTTAGTTTGTACTTATTTCATATGATTATTTATTCTTAAGTTTATCTAAGTTCTAAATTTCTTTGTTTAAAAAATGACTTGTATTGTTTCCCCCAAGAATAAAAGAAATATAAAATTATTGAAATGAAAAATATGAAAATGTCCTTTTTTAACATTTTATTTAATTTTGATACGTTTTTATGATTTGCATTGTTATTATTATTATTATTATTATTTTAATAATTATTTAGTTTATGAAAAAATAACAAATTTAACATAAATATGGAATTTTTATAATCGGATAAAAATCAAAGAAGGGTTAAAGGAACAGTTAAAATCGTCTCTGCAAGACATTTCTTAACACTTAATATCTCTTATATGTTATGTAAATGAATATGAGGATATTTTGAAGATAATTTGAAATATCAACGTTAGTATTATTTATTTATTTATTTTATAATACGAAGTATCTTTCAGTTTATTTCTATTTCAATTACTGGGAATTTTTATTTTCGAAATGCCAAGTAGCTTGCGCTCAACTGCGGTACTGGTACATGATACTTCCATCATACTTTTAGAGTTCAACAGGTTTCGTGCTGTATACTCGTAACACGAAGTAAATTTTATATTTCAATAGTTGTCTACTGGACTGGAAAATTTATATGTTGTATAATTCACTTTTTTTTTTTTTTTTTAATCACTTAGTAACTTTTATGTACACAATAGTAATATATTTCTTATTATAGAACTATTTTAATAAAATACGTTTAAAATGTGTCCAGTTTTCCTGATATGCTGTGTAGAGTATTTCATCCATTATTTGTATTTATTGTTTATATATTCATTTTGCATTCTAAATTGTAATATTTTCTTTTGCTATTTTTGTCTTATTTATATTTTATTTGATTATCTAACCGGTATTTGACTTATATCTTGATGGGGACTAGCGAATGCAAGCCTAAATACGAAAACCCTACCATTAAAAAATGATGCAGATTTATAAAAAAATAAATAATAATAATAATAAATATATTAAATAAATAAATACTTATAGCACAATAAGTTTAATTTCTTAAATGCTTTGGTTTCTGATACATTATATCATTTGTATTCATTAAATTTAGTGCCTGTCCTAGGCTACCACTGTCCCATTCATTAAAATGATTCTAGGTAAATTAAAAACTGTTTTATTTAAATTTTTTAGTCTTTCTTAATTTTTTTTCTTTCTTTCAAGATTGCTGAGATGTACTCCTTTCTTCCTCGAGAGGCAGTGACCCACTTCCTGATGTCATGCACGGACTGCCAGAAGCGGATGCATCTGGGGGCGGAGCAGCGGGCCGCATCCTCCGGTTGTCATGACAACGGTCCTGATGAGAGCCTGAGCTCGCTGGATACAGCGCCCGGCGACGATTCTTCTATGCACATTGACTATAGCCTCCCCATCACAACTACCTACCTGAAGCACATGCGAAGCTTAGGTTACTCCGAAGAGGATGCTCTCAACCCAGATCGAGAGGTGAGAATGGTTCCAGTTTCTAATTAATAAATTCTTCTACAAAAGAAATGAAACGTGGAACCTAGAATATTTTCGCAAAACCTGCGCCGATGCACTTGCTATTATGCGCAAGAAGCAGATAGCAAACAATGCGTGTAGGGGAGAAGGAGAGCTCCTCAAATATAACGGGGCTAGATGTTTTCAATCAAATTCTTTTAAATGTATCGTGTAGAAAGTGCACTAAACTTGTTAATGATTTGTTATTTGTTTTTATGTCTACAACGAATAAAGTTGTCCGATGGAAGCTGGTCAACAGAAGGTAAGTTTGCTTTTAAGAGATATATTTTTTAAGTTCTGCCCTTTGGTTCTTCTGTTTCAAAGGTAAATATTAAGCAACAATAGCTGCAGGGGGGGGGGGGGTTGGGGGAGAAGAGAAAAAGGATTTTAATTTTAAGAGGTTTTTCCCTCGTTTTACTGCATGAAATAAATGTACTGCTGCAGTTATTTTTATTTTTCCTTCCTTTCTTTTGTATTTTGAGTTCTAAGTTGCTTAAAATTTATATAAAATTCAGTATATGTACAATTCAAAGCTTTGAATAAATAAATAACTAAAGATGATAAAACCTCATAAACAATATCAACAGGTTATACTTAACTGCCGGTTGTTTATTTTCCCTTAACCTATTTTCCTCCTGTCATCGTAATTCTTATGCCTTTTATATTCTTTTGCCGTAATACGTTCTATCAGTAAATTGAGTTATTAGTATTTTTATCGATAATTAAATGCGAAGAAACATTACAGTATTTAAGATACTTTACTGTGTCAGAATTTAAATTTATAATAAATGTTTGCGTGAACAATAAAAGTAAACTATCAATCTATGAATTTAAATTTCTAATAAATTTACAGATATCTATAAAGTAAAATTTACTTTTTGTGCTTATATTTTAGGATGCTTCAAATATCCTTGGAAAAAGTTTGTTCTTTTATTACATTAGTACATTGATATGGTTTTTGTCATAGCATTATTTCTTCTAATACTTATTATTTATCTACAGAGATCTTTGTAATAAAAAAGACCATTGCATATTAATAACTTTTAGTGTAGAAAACAAATATTTAGGATAAACGGATGATTATAAATTTTTGATATTGTAACCCCAAAGGCCAAGTTTTAGAAAAACAGATGCAATTATTCTATTGATTTCACAAATCTACTTTTCAAAAAACATTTCCCTCTTTGTTACACTTCCGTATCGCCAACCGGTGCCCGTGAGATTCTGCTGGCTAAGCTGATGAGATGCTCGGTTCGAACCCAGATCACGCTTGCCAGCCTAATTGTTAGTTTTCCGTGGTTTTTTCTGAAAATAGTGTGAAACGAGCTGAGAAAAAATGATCGCCGGGCGCTGTAATCGCCCCTGAACCCTAAATTCCAAAATGAACCTAAGATCCACCAGTAGCCGAAACGTTCTACTCTCAGAGTTGGTAGACGGGAGGTGCCAGGTTCGATCCCAGGTTGCGCTCGTCAGCCTAGCCGTTTAGAATTTTTCCTGTTTTTATTTTTCAAAACTCGCTTAAATCCGGGCTAGGGCCCTTTAGAAAGACTCCCACGGAGGGCACTACACCCAGGCCTAGGACTCTCATGCAGTCGTTGCACCACACTACATTAAAATGAACCTCTATTCATCACATGCACAGTTTAATGCGTGTAATGAACTATACGCAATTAAAATACAACTACACATTATTTATAATTTGCAATTTGTAAAAATATTTTTCTATTTGTCTTTTTATATGGTTATTCTTTTGAAGTGGCTGATTATATTACTTCTCAGTGATTTTCTTTGTTTATTCTTTAAGAGAAAAAAGACATTAAATATTTTAAATCATAAAAAGTCAATTGGTCAACAGTGAAAATCCTCAAAACCTAAATGTAATTTATCACTTTTGTGGTGAGTATTATTTTACTTTATTTAATTTGATTTTATTACTTTTTAAAATTTGCTTTATTAACGTTTTGTGTTTTATTAATTTTATTATTAGTTTCTTTTTCGTTTTTGTTATTTTAGATATTCCATATGCTTTTTCTCTTTAAATTCCAATTGTTCGTCTTCACAAGAACTTTCACCTATTTTCGCAAGATTTACGATTTTTTTTTTTTTTTTTCTGATTTTTGTTAGATTTACACATTTCGGTATGTCTTGAGCACTTCTTTATTTAAAACTTTCTATTAATCTGTGTCAAACAAATTTGTAAACACATAAATTAAGAACTGATAACACGAATTCCATAAAACTGAATGGCAAAGACCAACTAAATATTGATATTGATAAATTTTGTCTTAGTGAAAACGTAAGCTATAGACAAGGTGTTATATTATGTGACAGCTATGTCTGAATTTCCATGCCATAAAATTTTACCAAATTTTATTAAAAATATACCCGGAGTCTATATATTTTTAAATTTTAATCTTAGACAAATATAAGAATTATAAGGAGGGGGGGGGGTGCATAAATTTATAAAATCGATCAAAATTTTCAGCAGATTCAGTTTTTACAATTACAAAATTTAAATTTTTTTTATCTCTTCCCCCCCCCCCTCCAAGAAAAAGAAAATCAGCATTGCATTATAAAAAGTTATTGAGGTTTATTTTAAATAAAGTTGTAAAGAGATTAATCACTAATCTAAATATAAATGTCTTTATTAATTTACGTTATAACAATTTTTTTTTACTCATGATTTGTGTATGACCTCTGAAACTTCATCTGCCGATTTTTCTCCCTTCAGAGAGTATATGTGGAGGCTATGGAAAGAGGTTTAAATCAGCATTTTTGATTTGTTATATCTCTGCTGTACCTCTAGTTTTTTTTTTTTTTTTTTTTTTTTTTTTTTAATATAATATTGAAATTGTATACATCACCATATTAGGGTATGGGACACTTTTATTCATTAGAAATATTTAGGTACAGGGGTCGTATGAGAATTAAAATGTTGTGATTATTGAAATCGAATTGCTTTAAAAGCAGAGAATCCTTTAAAATATAGGTGTAAATAATAACTTGTAATCCTCTATAAGTTTGCAATCTATTATATATGTGTAAAATCAATGTTTCGAGAGTTAAAGTCGAGGTCATTGTTTAACAAACACTCTGTATATATGATATTTATACTGGTTCAGTTTTGTGGCATACGCTGAAAGCTGTTCTGTGCCATATTCTCCTGGTGTGTTTGATTACTATTATATCTCAACTTCTATGGAATGTGAATGCTCTAAACTTAATTGAGAAAAAACTTATGCGATTTTATACTGATTTTATTTTCATTTAAATTATTAAATATGTGGTGCTGCGCTTTGAATGAACAAACTTCGCATTGAACATCAGAGCTTTTTAACTCCAACCCAGAAGTGTCATGAGTTTTGAAGTCTTTGTCTGTCTGTGCTACCGTTCCAAACGAATAAATCAATTTTAATACTTTTCTTTTTCTTTTTAATGAACATTATTTTAATTGGCATGTTTTTAGCTATGTTTGATAAAAACCAATTTGATAGTTATATATATATATATATACTAGCAGACCCGGCCACGCGTTGCTGTGGCTATGTTATACGTTGAATTATAATGTAGTAAAATATTCAATATATTAAAATTATTATTTACGAATAAAGACCATCCTTGATAACATCCTTGATCTTAGCAGACTTAGCCCGCTTCGCTGGTCCCTATTTTTAAATGATTCACTATAATTAAAGAATTCTCAAAATTGCATTAATTTTTAACATGTGAAAAAAAAAGAGAAAAAAAAAATCTGATCGGGAAAAATGTTCGACACTCATAATGAATCCATATATTATCGAAAGGAAAATGATATAAAATACAAAAAAATCTTCTCTCATTGGTGGAATAATCTGTTCGGACCCCCACTGCCTGCGGCAGTGTATACCTGCGCAAACCATGCGCACCGTTTCTTCATCCACCGTTCCCGCCCTTCTTAATAACTCTATACTTTCGAAAATATCCGCAATCGATTTATCGGGCCTTAAAACTTAATAATATTAATTTTCAAAGTTCTAACTCTTATTTCTATTATTTTGCCCCTTTGCCCTCCCCCCTCCCACTATTCTAAATAATTTTACAAATTCGAAAATATCTACAGTTTATTTGTAGGTGTCAAAAACCTGTATGCACCAATTTGAACGATCTAACTATATTTTTATTTTTTGCCCCTCTGCCCCCCTTCCCGCCCCTCCTAATAAATTTACAAATTCGAAAATATCCGCAACCGATTTGTTGGTATCAAAAATTCTATGCACCAATTTTGAATGATCTAACTCCATTTTTATATTTTGCTCCTCTGCCCCCCCCCCCTTTCCCGCTCCTCTTAATAATTTTACAAATTCGAAAATATCTGCAATCGATTTGTACGTATCAAAAACTTCTATGTACCAATTTTTAGCGATGTAACTCTATTTTTATTTTTTTGCCCCTCCGCCCCCTTACCCGCCCCTCCTAATAACTTTACACTTTCGAAAATATCCTCATTCGATTTGCAGGCCTCTAAAACCTCTCTATACCAATTTTGAACAGTCTATCTGCATTTCTATTTTTTTTTTTTTTTTTTTTGGTTGTTGTTGTTTGTTTGTTTGTTTGTGAAATCACGTTTTGGCCCCTCCCCCCCCCCCTTTTGCGAGGCGAATTTTGCAATAAAAACTATCCTATCTCTCAAGTTGGACCAAATTGCACACAGTGTCCAAATTTCATTAAAATCGGCTCATTAGTTTAGGAGTTCATCGCGGACAAACATAATAAATTTTATATATAAAGATATATATATATATATATATATTAAATTATAAAGTTTTGATCAATGAAGCACAAATAAGTAAAAAACAGGATTAATTTCACTGTATTATCTTCATTATAATATGAATTCAATTTACACTTCAGTCTAAGTAACACGTGGCCGGCTATGCTAACACCAAAAATTTAAAAAGTGGAAATAATTGAATTATACGAAATTTATTAATAGGTTAAAAAGTTGAAGATTCTTTGTGTAGATGGCAGCACCAAATATATTTCAGCTTTCATTTCAACCCAGTCGAAAGGTATCGACATCTGTTAGAATCATTTGGAGTTAACAGATAATTGTGACTGTCAAATAATAACAGACAAATAATTAGCAATAAATTAAAATTGCGACTATAATTTGAGATTTAAACTATCCTATCTCTCAAGTTGGATCGAACTGCACATGGTGTGCGAATTTTATTATAATCGGTTAAGTGGTTTAGGAGTCCATTGAGGACAAACATTGTGACACGAGATTTATATATATTAAGATATATAATTATTAATATTTCTTTTATTGATTAATTTTTTTTTCCAGGTCACTTTGCACTGATATTTTGAAATTTGCAAACTGGCAATCTACTATATATATATATATATATATATATATATATATATATATATATATATATATATATATATAAATTATTATAACTATTCAAAAAAAAAAAAATCTTTAAACCTATTCAAGTTAACTAGTTACCTTATTGGCCTTTGTGGGTTTTTGTGATGAATTATTCAACAGTTTGGTTTTCGTTCTCATTCTTTTCATTATTCTCGTGAAAAATTATATATGTATATATATATACAGGAATAAATTAACAAATGAATGAAATAAAATAAAACCCCAAAAAACACAGTGGTCTTCATCCGGAAGGCCCCTCTGTGTAGGGGGTGAAAGAGAAGTTTCTGAAAGGATAGTAGCAATTAGCTAATAACTATCCTTAGCTCCCCAACTTCTCACCAAACAGAAAACCACCATTAACTGAATAGATATCTGACATATATAATGTAAAAAATTCTAAAAAAGGCATAAAAATACATCAAACTAATTTATATAAAAAATACAATAATATAAAGAATTACAGAATGTATACAAGAAAGCAAATAAAATATATGAAATAAACCCCCTACCTGATAAACAAACCCTCTTCGGCCGACGGAGCTACTCGTCGGTACTTAAATATCGCCCTTGAATGCAGAAATAGAACAAACCAAAAGAGGAAAACACTGGAAACACTCAGTTAAAAGTTGGGACAGGTAACACATACTTGCCAACTTTTCCGGTTTTCCCGGAAGACTTCCGGTTTTTTAACGTATCTTCCGGTCTTCCGGACAGATGATGAAATCTTCCGTTTTTAAAAAAGTCGCAGATATCGTTCGTTTTAAAAATAAACCCAAATGTTCTACGAAAACTCCTGATTCCCAATCTTTTTCCATCCATAACATAAATGTCAATATTAATTTCAAGCTTGCTTTATGAGATTCTAGAACATGTAAAGAAATAGAATTATTAAATATTTTTTGCTGATGTAATTATTTTTTGACCCCCCTCCCCATTTATTTATCTGCAACTAGTGATCAGCAATCAAATGTTCTGCAGAAGTCTTTTGTTTAATAATCTTTATCCATCTGCAACATTAATGATAATATTAATTTTAAAGTTCTTACATTAGATTCTGGAAGTAGAGTTGAAAGAGTTTAAATATTTCTTACTCTGTAATTATTTTTGTATTCCCCCCCCCCCCATCCTTTTCCCGGATTGTGATCAATTCTAGAAACAATAAAGCAATTGAAGTGCTCACTGCTCAATATTTCTCTCACATATGTAATTATTTTTAGATCTTTATTGCGGAATTTAATGAATCTGTTTATTTTTCCTCAATTAAATTAAATATTTGTATGTCATATTTATACCAAATATGTAAACATGGGGAAAAAATGAAGAATAATTTTTTCAGGTAGGAAAATTTTTCCCAAATCAATTTAAGAAAATTGATACTCAGTTGGTTTTGTGCCCGTTTGAAACTGATAATTAGCTACTGCTACTTTTTATTATTATTATTATTATTATTATGTATGATTAATGTACATACACAAAAATCATATTCTATATTTATTTAAAAAATTAGTTATACTTTAACATAACTAAGTTTTTTTGTCTGTTGTTAAATAAATTTCTTACAGATTCTGTTTTATAGATATTTATATGTTGAAGAGGAATAACTTCATTTAAAACTTTTATATATTTAGTAGAATCAATCTATAGTAAAACGTTTTTATAGATTGCTTCTAAATATTAAAATTGTAAAACTGTATTGTTTAATACGTCAAATAAAAAAAAAAAAAAATCTTCCCTTTTTTTTTTTTTATGAAACCTTCTGGCTTATCAACAAAAATCTTCCCTTTTTTTATTAAAATTGGTTGGCAAGTATGGAACAGTTAATTTGCAAGGTTTTTCTTAGAACTTCAAGAGCTATTTTTAAATCATTATCATTATTGCATGTAGTGCGAATTCTTTTAAACTGTGCGAACATAATATTCTTCAAAACTTTTCTGCTTATATTTGAAAACCAATTAGTGAGACTGTTTACTTTAAAATTAAAATCTTTCCTTTTATCATATAATCTAATAAGCCATTTTTCATTATTTCTCTTTATATTTAGATCTAGGAAGGAAATTTTATCTGTACGGTTTAATCGAAGTTATTGCAGTTAAAAACAATCAAATCATCAATATACCTGAAAAAAAGTAATATTTATAAAAAAAAAAAAAAAAAAAAATCGAAAAAGTATAAAAATAAATTTGCGAAAGAACTCTAAACACTTGTTCCCATTGGAATCCCCTTTGTCTGTAAAAAGTAATCATTCCCGTTAAACAAAACATTTTCAAAAATACAGAACTCAATAACAGTAATCAAGTAATGCTTTCTGAGTACACCGTGAAGTATAACTTTCAGGTTATTGTTTATAATGTTACTATTACTATTAGAATTTATCGCTTTTAAGACTGAATTTAAATATTTAAACAAGATTTTACTTGCTTTATCATTATAACTATTAGTACCCCAGGTAACAAAGCAAAATTTAACTGGATTTTTATGAAATTTAACAGTAACGAAAAGATATGGAAAATTAAAACAATTTCTGCTTAGATTTAGTATTTTATCAAAGGCCAATATGCGTTTTTTGATTATGGAGGGGTTGTCCGTTAACTTTTTAAAAGAACTGTTACTTGAATATTACTTTAAAAGCAGATTTTTATAAAATACTTTATAAATAATTGCAAAATTATTATTTGCTTTATCTACTGTAGCAGTAATAAATTTATCTTTTTAAGTTCTCAATACGTTTTTTAAGCTCTGTACTATATTTAAACTCATCTAGATTAAACTTACTATAATAATTTCTAAAGAACAGTAATTGTTTCTCCAAAGCAAACAAACAAACAAACAAACAAAATTATTATTATATATATACATACAGGGTGTTCCAAAAGTCCCCCCCCCCACCTAACTCAAAAATGAGTCGGAATTGTGAAAAATGGCAAAACACGTGTTTAATGAATTTGAAAGAAACCTCTTTTGGTGAAAAAAGTTTGGGGCTAGGGGGGCTGCTAGGGAGGGTAACTTTAAAATTTCAAATGGGAAGGTATATCTTGTGATACATCCCTGGAAACGTCTTTTCAAAACAGTGAATTTTATATAAATAGTTTCGCCCTACGATGATTATTAAAGGAGATATCAATTTTTAGACTTTTGAAATGCGGGTTTTTTACTTATGTATCCCCTTTAGTAATCATTGCAGGACAAAACTATTATATCAAATTCATTGTCTTGAAAAGACATTTCCAGGGATGTATCACAAGACAAGACATACTTTCCTGTTTGAAATTTTAAAGTAGCCCCCTTAGAGGCACTCTTACCACACCTTTGCCGGGCCCAAACTTTTTTGGGCAAAATATATCGACAACGAAATAGCACATCGACCTTAGAGGATCGAATCCACGACCGTCGCGTTTTCAGCATGACGCTCTAACCAAAAGTCAAAGAACAGTCAAGAAAAACTATTTAAAAATTTTCATCTCTTACAAAATTGAAATATCTATATCTTTCGTTAAAATTTTCTTATTCTTGAAACTTTTATTATTTATTTATTTATTTATTTTTTATAGCATGTCTTGGCAAGAATAAAATTTTATTGTATGCTTTTTAGTTCTCCAGAATAAAAAACTTCCAGCATTTTTTTTTTTTTTTTTTTTTTTTTCCTTTTTACTTAATTTTTTATTTTTTTATTTTTTTAGCAACTAAAAGAAGCTTCTTAAAAAAAAATTTAATCAAAAATTTTTAGGAGAGTGTGTAGACAACGAAGGATCTTTATTTTATCATTTGACATCTTTCCTATTAATTATATGCAATAAAGTAACACATCGGTCTTCGATCTTACAACCATCGCGTTATCAACATGACTCTCTATCCAATTGAGTTAACAAGTAACGAAAAAAAGATGCTAACATTTACGTTATACTGAAGGCGTTTTGTTTTTCAGGTGACACGACAGTGTTTAATAAAAATCCAATTTCATATTATATATATATAAAGCTTCTAAAAATATTTACTTATGTATTTTTACTTTTTTTTTTTTTGTGCTTTTTTAATATCTAAAATGTTTTGTGTTTTCTAATATCTAAAAAAAAAAAAAAAAAAAAAACCTTCAAAAATTCTTAGGATACTGTGTAGTCAACGAAAAGGTTTCTTTTATCAACTGACACCTTTTCTATTAATTATCTGCAAAAATTAACACGCTGGACCTTCGGGGATCGAACTCTCGACCACCGCGTTATCAACCTGACGCCCTAACCAATTAAGTCATGGAGCGACAAACTGAACAGCTTATATTTACTTTAATATGGAGGCGCCTTGTTTATTAGCGTGACACGAAGACACAGTGACAAAGTCGATTTCATATAAAAAGCTTCTAAATTGATATATTGGAACAAATTTTGTTGGCCGTAGCGTTCTAATTTTATATATATAAGGTAGAGGTCTGTACAGGCCGGGCTTTCGGCCCTAGCCCGGGCCGAGTTCGGGCCGAATTTTTCGATTTGCTCTCAGGCCGGGCCGGGCTCGGGCTTAAAAATTTTTTGTAGGCTCGGGCCGGGCCTTGCTCGGGCTCAATATATTTTGTGTGTACTCGGGCCGGGCCTGGAGGAAATTTTAAGCCCGAGCCCGGCCCGAATCTTTTTCTAAATTCCTCGTTAATCAACGAAAAAGGAAAATGATAAAATACTTTTTCAGCCATTTATTTTACATAATTTTACAGTCTGGTATGTCACATAAAATTTTATTTTGTTAAAAGGTGTCTGTAACTACAATTTAATTGTCTATCAGCTTGACTGTTCGCGATCTGATTTTCCGCAAATATTTTAAACATGTCTCGAAATTAATATATTTTATTTAAAGTAATATTAGATGGTTTCTAATTCAAAATAATATGCATGTTACTACCAGTTTGCGTACATGTAACAAACAAAAGAAATTAGATACGTTACTGTATATAAGGTTTTCTATGGTCTGTAGTGTTTAGGTGGTATGAAAGCTATAAAAATCCTTCCGCTGTAACTTTCCCTCTAAGGCTTCTTTTTCTTTTCTCCGGGGTACTGGATGAAAGTAGTATCAATTTTAGCATGTGCAAAAGCATCTTTTCTATTGAATATGGTTGGATTAGCATTAAAGTTTTGTTTACCGGATTGCATGAAAGATTTGGATACATTACGGTATATAACAGGAAGTGGTTGAAAGTGTATTTTTAGTACTATTAACCATTTTAAATGTCTTCCTATATTGTTTGAGGAATGCTAACATTTTCGATTTGACTTTCTGTCTGTCTTTGTGCCTTCTGTAAGTCTGTAATAATGAAATACCGTTTATATATAAATATCTTGTAAACATTCAGCAGTTTTGTTAAAGAACATTCTATTGCTTAGCAATATAAAACCTCTGCAAAACACATACTAAAAATCTTTTTCGTAGAAAGGCATTTTTTTTTTTTCTTTTTTGTAATTTTACATATTTTTGAATCGGGCCGGGCCTTACACTAGTGAAAAAGAAATGGGCCGGGCCTGAAAATTTCGGCCCGTGCAGACCTATAATATACAGAGGCTGTTCGCACATTTTTTAGACTATTTTTTAGACATTTTTTAGACGCAGTAAGAAAAACTCGTTTGCATGGAGAATTTTATTTTCACAACAGTTATATTTTTGGAAGTTTTATTTATCTTCTGATATTTAGAATTTTTGTTTAGATGCAAAAATGCGCTTTTAAAATGGCAGTGGATGGAAGGATAGGTTTCCGCTCTTTCCAAAGATAGTTTTTAGTGAAATCTTTATGAAAAGCATTTATCAGAAGAAAAATGGAAAAATGTTGCAACAACAGATGAATCTTGGGTCTATTTAAGTGGTTGCAATAAAAAAAGGTCAATTTATTATCACAAAAGTGGAGAAAAAAATTTTTGCCTAAAGGATTTATGATTGACACTGGTTTTTCATACAAGCGCAAGATAAAAGCAAAAAAATGTGACAAAAATGTCAAAATCAACTCTAAATACTCTCAAGAACATATTTTAATTCCAATTTTTAAAAATTAAAATCCAGATCTTTATCCACAATGCTATCAATCCGTTGAACTGTATCAAGACAAAACAAGCAGCCACACATCACAATCCGCAATTGCTTTTCTAGAAAAAAAATGGAACAAAAAACGGGAATTAAAACCATACCCTTCACTGACATTTCTACTAAATCTTCTGATGTATCGCTGTTAGATTTTTGTGTTTTTCGTCTCTTAAAATCAACATTATCCAAACACCGACCTACAACGCTTTGTGGACTCTGGAAAGCCGTTCAAGAGGAGTAGAAAAATATACCTCTTCCGATAGTATAGAAAGCATTATTATCATAGAAATTATGATGTAGAATGTTAGTTAAGAACAAGGGCTATCAAACTGAACAAATAAAACTCGAAATATGAGTGAAATTGCTTCAGTACACTCCATCAAAATCGTCTAAAAAATGTGCGAAATGCCTCTGTAAGGAATGAATCTGAAAAACTGATCGAATATTACTATTTTAATACAATTTAGTTCGGAAAACTACAAATTATATAAATTAGGAACCTATTAATTTTTTTCTAATTTTTACCTTTTTGGAAATTGCCTGTACATCTATATTATTTAGCATTTGACAGAAAATGTGTATACTGTAGCCATTACAATCACTTTGTAGAGTTCTAACATTTAAGAGCGGACAATATCTAAACTCGCCAAAGCCCATGTTATTCTATGGGGAAGTTTTGTTTCTTCTTACTCATTACCTAATTTTTTGTTAAATTCCGTTTCCACATTCAGAAAATCCACAATCGTTAAATTAGTACTCGTTTTCGAAAAAAAAAAAAAAAAAATTCGAAAATAGTTCGCAGCATTTTACATTTTTTAGCTAGGAAGTAAAATATTAAAAAATGTTCCCATTTTTTATATCTTATTTTCTAGCTTAAAAAATGTAAAAATATACTTAGTTATTTTTTTATTTAACTCAAAAAATAATATATATATATATATATATATATAAAAGGAGTACTAATTTAAACATTGTTAATTTTCTGAATTTTAAAACGGAAATTTAAAAAATACATTTAGGTAATGAGTATTTGTGGAAACAAATTTTTCCGAGAATAACATTAACCTTGACTGTCGGCGAGATTAGGTATTGTACCACAGTGGCACGAACTCTCAAATGTTGATCTTAAATGTGTTGGTGTTCTAGCATAATTCTAAGTTAATAAAAAAAAAATTTACTAAAATTCAATTAACCCTCTTGATGTGTGTTGAATATTGTATGCTTTCATTTATTTTATTTATTTATTTATTTATTTCGATTTTGTTTTTCTTTTCTTTCTTAATTAAATCTTATACTTTTTCCTGTGATACATTTTCATTTCTATTTCATATCTGTGCCTTTTCATTTCTATCATACAAAAACTGAGATATAACTGTAGTACCAACATAAACTAGTATGTAGTGTCCAGGTTGTTTTCCTATACAAAGTCACGTAGTATAAATTTATTAAAATTATTTTCCTTGATGAATGTATGCCATTTTCAACGAAGAGAAGTATACCATTAATTGTTGAAAGAAAGTCAATTTTGCGTTTTTTTCTTATGTGTATATGTTAAAAATGAAACGAAAACCAAATAGCATTGCTTCAAATTATTGCAGATCTATGGTTCAACGTTCAACTGTTTGTTATAAAGGTACTGATAAATACCATAATTCTCATTGTGAACATTTATACGAAATTATGCCATATGTTGTCATATTAAAAATTATAAATCATAAACAGTAACTTATGTGAAGGCTCATCTACATATAAATTTACATAAAATTCTGCACATTAGTTCTTGAGTTAGATCTATTACAAAATTTCATCTCACACATACACATAGACCGACATTTTCTTAACCCTTTCACGCCCAAGGGAAATATTTTTCCCTTCTACAAAAATCGTTATCGATTGTTCAATTATTATTGAATCGATATTTTTTTTTACTGAATGTCAAAATAAAACGTATGTCCAAGGCAGCAAATGTATTTCTGAACGAATAAAAAAAAAAAAAAAAAAAAAAAACGTATAGAAAATAGGACACATAATAAATGTGTTATGTGCAATGTCCACTTGTGCTTCACAAGTAAACGAAATTGTTTCGTAGAATACCATAACTAGCTATTTATTTTACTTTACTGATAATTTTTATATTACAAAGCAATAAATTTGTATTACAAAGCAATAAATAAAATACCGATATAATAAACCTAACTCTTCGTTTATTTACTTTTATGGTCCATAGGGAAAATATTTCCCATGAAATTATAGGAAACCTATACACCCTGCTATGTTTTTCTGGTGATATTCTCTTACTTTACAGCCACAATAGCTAAAATATTGTGTTGTATTGGCATATTTAGTCTTGGAAATCTTATGGTCCTGAAAGGGTTAAAATACTCAAGTCGTGTTTTGGATCTCTCAAAACGTCTAATCGATCGAAAAGCGGAAAATGAAACTTTTTACGAATCCAATACTTTTTTCTATTGAATATAAAAGAAAGTAAAAATAAAGAATATCAACACTACTTATAAAGTAATAAAAACAAAATTAAATTGGCGTAGATTTTAATTAAAAAAAAAAAAAAAAAAAAAAAAAACTTTCTGTAATTTCTTTCTATGTCAATCACTTTCATCCTACAGACGTCGAGGTACGGTTGTCTTAAAAAAAAAAAAAAGTACAGCAGCACTCTATTTTAGGCAATATGCAGCAAAAATGGATAAATATTTTCTTAACACAGCTGCCAACTTTTACTTTTTTTTTAATATAAAAGTTTCTGGTAGTTAAAAACCGTAAAACTCAGCAGCTATGCCTTCATTGTGCATATTGAGTTTTGTGGATTTCCGTAGCATAAATACCGATGTAGGGGAGACCGGGGTACAAAGGACCAATTTTGGAAATTTTAAGTGTTTACTCACAAAGTAACGATTTCTCGCTATTGAAAATATGTGTGCATATTACCTATATATTGGGTTTTATGTTGTACTCAATCAAAATCAATAATTATGTTTACTTTTTTATATATAATTTTTTTAATAGCAACTGGACACGGGGTACTATGGACCACACGTCAAATTTAAAAAGTATACTAATGTACTGCTTAATATATTATATTTTTTTATTTATGTCTTCGATTCATACAAATAATGTAAATTAATGAACATTAAAATTAGAAAAGGATACACCAAACGAAGAATACAAAAGTAACTGAATGGTTATTAAAAATAAATAAGAAGAAACCTCAAAGTAAATTGCTTTCTTATTCATCTTTGAAAACATAATATATCTAATTAAGGTTAACTATGAAATTTTTAAGTATAATTTATAGCTAACACTTCAAAAATGTAGATTTCGTAAATAAGTTTATTATGACAGAGAACTGGGGTAGATAGACCATGGTCCATTGTACCCCGTGTGGACCTCTGACAACAGATGTTTAAAAAAAAAAAAAAAAAAAAAAAAAAAGACATCCCTTTAAAAAATATTTTAATGAGATAAAATATAATTGCCGAAACGTCAGTGGAGGCCTTCTGTTGAGACTCAAAACGGTTTTGGGCTGTGTCTGTGTGTCTCTCTGTTTGTCTGTCTGTCGCGCGATAGCGGCCGCAAAAATAGCGCTATTGACTTGAAATTTGGTACACATGTTCATGAGCCCAACGAAATCAGCTGTATAGTTTTTGGTATGTATTCCATTTGTAATTCGTGTACATGGACACGCCAAAGTTTTTCTTATCATTACGGCCTATGGGAAGAATCTGTATGTACCGCGATAGCCACCGCAAAAATCAAGCTATTGACTTCCAATTTTTGCCGAAACGTCAGTGGAGGCCCTCTATTGAGAATCAAAACGGTTTTGGGCTGTGTCTGTGTGTCTTTCTGTCTGTCTGTCGTGCGATAGCGGTCGCAAAAATCACGCTATTGATTTGAAATTTCGTACACATGTTTATGATCCCCACGAAATTATCTGTATAGTTTTGGGTGTGCATGCCGTTTGTAGTTCGTGTACAGGGATACGCCAAAGTTTTTTTTTTTTTGTCATTACGGCCTATGGGAAGATATTGTATGTACCGCGATAGGGTCTCCCAAAATAACGCTATTGACTTGCAATTTGGTACACATATTCATAAGCCCAACGGAATTAGCTGTATAGTGTTAGGTGTGTATTCCATTTATCGTTCGTTTACAGGGACACGCCAAAGTTTTTCTTATCTTTACGGCCTATGGGAAGAATTTCTATGTACCGCCATAGCGGCCGCAAAAATCCTTCGATTGACTTGCAAATTGGCGCACACGTTCCAGCTTTGCATATAAGTAGCTGTATAATTTTTATTGCTATATTTTTTATAAACTGTACAGGGACACGCCCAAATTCTTAACATTACGGAGTATGGGAGGAATTTCGTTTAAACGCATTTTAATATCACAACTTTTCAATGAAGAAAATGACACTAGCGTATGTGAGTAAGATGCTTAAACTTATGTTGTTTGAAGAAAATATATGCTCTTAAGCTTTCTAATTAATGTACAGGATCTTACAAACATTTTCTGACAATGTCACGTAGTCATCCAAACGATGTTACATTTGGAACAATTATTAATTTTAAACGCAAAATAAGCTGAATAGTTCTTACTGGTGTATACGATGTTTATGGTTCGTTTACAAAGACACACGAAAGAATTTCGTAACATTAGAGCCTAGGGACAAATTTTTAATTTAAGCGCGCACTTTAATGCGTTTATGCTGATTTGAACTTAATAAAGTTAACATGTATTATAAAGATACTTAAAATCATGTTTACTCTTACAAGAGTTTATGTATAGACTAAATAATTTATGGAACCACACAAAATAATTCCGAGTATGTACTGTAATCATCCAAATGATGTCAAATTAGTTTGAAAAATTAATGAGTTATAATTAATTAGGTTTATTCTTATTATTGGCGTTTATAATGACTGTGGCTACTTTTCCGGGATATAAAAAGGAATTCCGTACTATTACGGTCTATAGTCGGTATTTCTTAAAAGTGTATTTTAACATGGTTACATCCCCATCAAATATAATGAAATTTTATTAGAATTTTAAAAGCATGTTTTCCTGTTGAAAATTGTGGGCAGAGAATTGGTAATTAGTTTAAAGGTTACGCAAAATATTTCTGATATGCTACGTATTTTTTTTTTTTTTTTGTATGGAATTTGATAGTTATGAAATTTGGTATTTATGAATTTCAGGGAAATAATACAAGACCGTCGTTTATTAAGAATACATATTGTTTCGTACTTGGGGGTTCGTAAGTTGTCCGAGAATGAAAGGCGAAACTTGCAAAAATTCAGTGATTTATTCACAGAAACAGAGCCTGATTAAGGGAGAAGCACACATTATCTCCGCTCTCACCGGAATATTTTTACAATTATTTTTTACTTCATGTCATAGAAATTCCACGCTTTGACGAGGAAATATTTTTTATAAAAAATGAACGGTGTAAAACAATCCAATTTACTCACCGTTATTAGACACCAGAATTCTTTTAAAATAATTTTTAATGAAAATTTTGTGTTTATTATAGGAGGAAAGTATTTGTTAAAAAATAACGGTGCAGGTATAAATAATGTGTGCTTCCCCCTTAATCAGGCTCTGCACAGAAATTTCCAGTAAAATACAGGTCTATAAACCAAGTATCAGCTTCAATTCAACCAGTAAACATAGCTTAAACAACAGCCGTTAACTGCAAAACAACATTATAAACTGTTTATTAATAACACATAAAGCAAGTCTCATTCAAAGAGGCTCAAAGCAAAGCAAGCATTTGACGAAACTGACACAGATCTAAGATTGGCTCCTTTTATACTATTCTATCGAACACAGGCTGTTCTGGAAAATTCTCGTATCTCATCAGCCAATGAGATTAGAGATTCCATATTTGGTATATCCCTAATAAGGATTTTCTCGACGAGGTCGCCAAAAAAATCGCCAAGGAGGGAAACATTAGTCAAATTTGGCGCCAAATCCATTTCTTCCCTTATTGGAGCTTTTTAATGCGTTTTTAAAGGAAAATTAGGCTATTTTAACGCTAAAACGACTAGAAATGCTCAAAATTAGCATTTTATCGACTTTCTAAGTCTCTTTGAAAGAATTTATACATAAATAAATGCAATTATTTAAAATTCCGTAACACTTTATATGATATACAAATAGGTATAGAAAGAGAGATATAGCAGGGGTTTGAGGGGGGCTGCAGCGCCTCTCAGGAATGTATCTGATTTTGGTAACAAATCGATCGAATCAATATATACTATTATATAATAAGGAATAAATAAAGATGATCTATTGAATAATGTCTGATGCAAATAGGACGTTGAGGCTCCTGATCTGCAGATCCACTAGTAATAGATTACCTTAGCTCTTTATTGTGCTAAATAGCCTCTTCCAGATCATAATTCTTGAATGATGAAGAGAGAAAATGTTTAACTCAAAATATTTACTTTTGGCTACCGTAAACTAAATTTCACGAATAAAATGGTTAAATTGTCAGTTAGGCAGGAAGTTGCTGGCTAAGTTTCCTCACTACTGTGCTGCGATCTATGTACCAAAATAGGAACCATAAAAATAAATTTTAAAAAATGCAATTATAGGAAGTGATCCATTGTACACCAGTCTCCCCTATACCAAAAAGTGTATCACAATATTGCTGTCAGTAAATGGATGTAAATCAAAATTTAATTATCGTCATTTCATACCAAAATCCAGTTAAATATAAATTTTCGAATGTCAGTTCATGAGTTACAGCTTTAATAAATTTGTTAACATTACTTAAAGCTTTCGGTTAAAAGAAATGTATATGGAAGATTTTAAAATGTACTTACGGAAACAAATCAAGATAAAGAATTTTTCGCCCGCTAAAATAAATCTAGTACATATGAATTTAGTACATATCCTCCCTTGAATCTATATATTAATTTGAAACATGTTTTTGTCTGTCTCCACTATATTGAGAGAACTACTTTGTGTAAAAATTTGGTTGAGGTGTCTAAAAAAAGGTCTTCGTCTGTAGATGTGCTATGAGAAGAGAAAAATAAAAAAAAGTCGAACGGTTCCCCCCCGGGGGGGAAACGGGTGGGAAACCGTTTCCCACCCTTTTGGGAAACGGGTTAAAAACACGTTTACGAGCTTAACTAAGCTTCAAATTACTTCACGGTGAAGAAATTGTACATATGGGGACTAGAGTCGAATACTAAAAAATCACTTTCTGTTGCATACAATATAGTGCGGCCCCTGGTGGTGAAAAATGAAACTAGGTGATTTTGCTGCAGACCCTATCATGTTATATCTTATTTTAAAGGTCTTGGTATTTCCTGGCCGTTGGTGATGTTCGTACAGAACACACTGCGCCCCCTGGCGGTGGAAAGTGCAACTAAAGGATTATGCAGCTGACACCACCATGTGACACTTTATTTAAAAGGTCTTGGAAATTCAAGGAGGTTGTTGATAAAGGTCTTGAAATTTCATGTTGAATAGGGATGTTTGTATATAATATAGGGCGCCCCTGGTGGTGAAAAGTGGAACTAAGTGATTTTGTAGTGGGCCCTATCATGTTACATCTTATTTTAAAGGTCTTGGTATTTCCTGACCGTTGGTGATGTTCGTACAGAACACACTGTGCCCCCTGGCGGTGGAAAATGCAACTAAAGGATTTTGCAGCTAAAACCACCATGTGACACCTTATTTAAAAGGTCTTGGAAATACAAGGCGATTGGTGATGTTCGTATACAACATACTGCGTTCCTTGGTGGAGGAAAGTAGATTTTGCAGCGCCTGCGTAGCATACCTGCTATACGGTGCCGCAGCCACAGGCAGCGGTAACACGAGTCAGAGGTTCGTTCGGTTCAAGGTTAATTTTTGAGAATTTTTTCATGGTATTAGCGGCTTGCATATACGTGCCGCAGGCACTGGGTCACGAACCCGAGTTCCGTTCTGTTTAAGGTATTTTTTTTTTTTTTTACAAATGATTATTTTTACTTTCTTCTATATGTAATATAGAGAAAATATTGGATTCGCGAAAATTTTCGAAGTCCACTTTTTGATGGATTTACATGTTTTGGGATGTGGAGAACACGAATCAATAGTTTTTAGAAAATGTCTGTCTGTCTGTATCATTTTTTTGTGGACGCTGTATCTCACGAACCAATGAATGAAATTTAACCAAACTTGGTATTTAGTTGCACCCTGACATAAACTGGTGCTGATTAGATTTTGGGATCACTCGCTCAATAGGTGGCGTTGTGATCGCATTTTATGCAAATTTTTAACATGGCAGCATAGGACAAAATTCCGTATAAATGGGCATAAAGAGAGTTATTTTACACTTGTGATTGTAAAATTAATAGGATTTATTGATAATAGTAGTAGTTAGCTAGGAAAAAAAATTTGTGCATGGGGGGGCATCGGTTCCCCCCTGGGGGGGAAAATCCCCCCCCGGGGAAGTAAATTTTCAAGATGGGTATCTTTCGAAAGGTCTCGTTGATAATAGTAATAGTTAACTTGGAAAAAATTTTTGTGCATGTGGGGGCATCGGTTGCCCCCCCACCGGGGGGGGAAGTTCCCACCCGGGGGGGCAAAATTTCAAGATGGGTATCTTTCGAAAGATCTCGTCAATACCTTTAAAACGAATGGTTGATCGATAAATCTGTGATAATTTAAACCAAAGTTATCGATTTTTTTTAGTTTTAACAAAACTAAACTTAGAAAAAAAATCGCAATTTTTTTTTTTTTTTTTTTAACGAAATTTAACCAAACTTGGTATTTAGTTGGTCCCCGACATAAACTGGTGCTGATTATGTTTGGGGATCAATAGCTCAACAGGTGGCGCTGTGATAGCATTTTATCTAAATTTTTAACATGGCAGCATAGGACAAAAATTCGTATAAATGTGCATAATTAGAGTTGTTTTAAACTTGTGATTGTAAAATTAATATGAATTATTGATAATAGTAGTATGTAACTAGGAAAAAAATTTTCTGCATGGGGGGGCATCGCTTCCCCCCCCTAGGGGAAAAATACCCCCCCAGGGGCGGTAAATTTTCACATTGGGTATCTTTCGAAAGATCAGGTTGATAATAGTAGTAGTTAACTAGGAAAAAATTTTTGTGCATGTGGGGGCATCGGTTGCCCCCCCACCGGGGGGGAAGTTCCCACCCGGGGGGGGCAAAATTTCAAGATGGGTATCTTTCGAAAGATCTCGTCAATACCTTTAAAACGAATGGTTGAACGATAAATCTGTGATAATTTAAACCAAAGTTATCGATTTTTTTTAGTTTTAACAAAACTAAACTTAGAAAAAAAATCGCAATTTTTTTTTTTTTTTTTTTTTTTTTTTTTTTAACGAAATTTAACCAAACTTGGTATTTAGTTGGTCCCCGACATAAACTGGAGCTGATTATGTTTGGGGATCAATAGCTCAACAGGTGGCGCTGTGATAGCATTTTATCTAAATTTTTAACATGGCAGCATAGGACAAAAATTCGTATAAATGTGCATAATTAGAGTTGTTTTAAACTTGTGATTGTAAAATTAATATGAATTATTGATAATAGTAGTATGTAACTAGGAAAAAAATTTTCTGCATGGGGGGGCATCGCTTCCCCCCCCTAGGGGAAAAATACCCCCCCAGGGGCGGTAAATTTTCACATTGGGTATCTTTCGAAAGATCAGGTTGATAATAGTAGTAGTTAACTAGGAAAAAATTTTTGTGCATGTGGGGGCATCGGTTGCCCCCCCACCGGGGGGGAAGTTCCCACCCGGGGGGGGCAAAATTTCAAGATGGGTATCTTTCGAAAGATCTCGTCAATACCTTTAAAACGAATGGTTGAACGATAAATCTGTGATAATTTAAACCAAAGTTATCGATTTTTTTTAGTTTTAACAAAACTAAACTTAGAAAAAAAATCGCAATTTTTTTTTTTTTTTTTTTTTTTTTTTTTTAACGAAATTTAACCAAACTTGGTATTTAGTTGGTCCCCGACATAAACTGGAGCTGATTATGTTTGGGGATCAATAGCTCAACAGGTGGCGCTGTGATAGCATTTTATCTAAATTTTTAACATGGCAGCATAGGACAAAAATTCGTATAAATGTGCATAATTAGAGTTGTTTTAAACTTGTGATTGTAAAATTAATATGAATTATTGATAATAGTAGTATGTAACTAGGAAAAAAATTTTCTGCATGGGGGGGCATCGCTTCCCCCCCTGGGGGGGAAGTACCCCCCCGGGGGGGATAAATTTTCAAGATGGGTATCTTTCGAAAGGTCTCGTCAATACCTTTAAAACGAATGGTTGAACTATAAATCTGTGATAATTTAAAACAAAGTTATCGATTTTTTTCACTTTTAACAAAAAAAAAAAAAAAAAAAAAAAATCGTACTTTTTTTTTTTTTTTTTTTTTTTTTTTAATATTGTTAGTGATTGAATATGTATAGGTAAATATAGAAGAAAGTCTTGTGGTGGCCACAACATACTAGTTTTCGTGATGTTTTCATTTTAAAACAGAAATTCAAACAAAATCCGAGTTAAAGGTATAAAATAATACAAATTTAAGGTTCATTTAAGGTATCATGGGCCCGGGCAACGCCGGACGGGTCAGCTAACATATAGTCTTAGTATTAAACGAAATAGAAAATAAAAGATAGCATCTGTTTATTTGAAGTCTGACGTCACATTGACAGTACTTTGTAGAAAGTGATGTCATATACAGTATTTCTATTTATAAGCATTTTTCCTACTTTCTTTTTTTAAGTGAAATGTCGTAAATTATATTAGATGTTTTATCATGAAACACATTTAAATAATGATGCGACGGTTTTTGAAAGATTACGGTCAATAAAGTGATCGTCGAATTCGACGGGTTCCAGCTAGTATATTTTATTCTCGGAAACGTACTGTATGCATAAAACATCTGAGTTAACGAAAACACGTGATTTAATAAGTTGTAAAGTAACAAAATAGAATAATACGCTGTCTCTTACAAACCTAAAGAAAGAGTTGAAAGCTCTTCAAAAGTCACTTATCGCCTGGTCTATGGAAAAAAATAAGATAAGCTCAAGAAATAAACCTCTAATACCTTCTCATTTAGAACGAAATAAACAGAGGATTAGGATGGGATTAATTTCATGACATGCGCATCGAGTATTTTGCAATTCTTTATTTAGCTTGTATAATGTCTGGCTTTTTTTTTTTTTTTCTCCCTTGGCTATTTGTGTTTAAAGAAAATACTGGGATTAATAAATAAATGAGCTCTAATATGGTGATTCAGAGTTTCTCCCAAAAAATTTTAAGAGGTCATATTTGATTAGATTTCCTAAGACTAAGCAGAGAAAGGTTTAAACAAACAAATATAATAACTATTAGGTCAAAATTCAGAAGTTATAAGGCGAGGTTGCACTTTACTCGTGGTTAAACTTTCTCTACTTCAGACTTCACCCTATACGTTAGACATCTGATCATTTTTTTTATTTTTACTTTCTCTTACCCATAAGGTAGAGAAAGTATTGTTTTGGGGTCAAATTTTCGAACGCGAGATTTTGTTATATTTACACGTTTTGAGGTCCCCTGAAAACGAAAATGATGTTTTTAGCAAATGGTCTGTGTGTATATATGTGTGTGTGTCTGTCTGTTATCAGCATATCTCAAAACAAATTATGGCAGAAAGATCAAACTTGGTATTCTAAATATGTATCATATAGGGCTGCTACAGTAAGTTTTTCGTTAAGATCAAGCAAATGGTTCGTGTACAGGGACAATCAAGAGAATTCTAATACATTACGTCTACGGGGGAAATTGCAGGTAAGTAGAGTTTAACGTCTATAGACTGCACTAAACCAAATGAAACGAATATATATTTTTTGTAATAGAGACAGTTAACTGGGAAAAAAAATTTGTGTATGTAAGAGCCTCGCCTCCCCCCCTGGGGGGATGTCCCCCCTCGAGGGGAGTAAATTTTCATGATGGGTATATTTCAAAAGAGCTCGCCAATACCTTTAAAACGAATGGTTGAACCATCGATCTGCGATAATTTAAAACAAAATTATCGATTTTTATTTTACTTTTAACGAAAAAAAACTTGGAATTTTTTTTTTTTTTTTTTTTTTTTTAAATATTGAGAATAAAATGGACTTCTTTTGGATATTTGGTGTTATACTACTTTTCTAATATGGAAATCGTCTGCATTATCATAAAAGATATATTTTTTTAAATAATAATTTTAATAAATTATTACTTTCTTCTATCTTCAATAGAAGAAAGTATTGGATTCGTAAAAATTTTCGATTTCGGGTTTTTGATGGATTTACACGTTTTGAGAGCTGTAGAATACGATTTGACCATTTTTAGAAAATGTCTGTCTGTCTGTGTGTGTGTGTGTGACAAAATTTTGTGGCAACTGTACCTCAGGAACTACTGGACAGAATTTCATACAAATTGGTATGTAGTTGCACCTTGATATAAATTAGTGCCTATCAACTTTTGGTAAAAATCGTCTTACAGGTTGCGTTGCCATCCCGCTTTTTCTAAATTTTTAACATGGTGATATAGAGCAAAAATTTTCAAGATGGGTATCTTTCGAAAGGTCTCGTCAGTACCTTTAAAACGAATGGTTGAACTATAAATATGTGGTAATTTAAAACAAAGTTATCGATTTTTTTTACTTTTAACGAAAAAAAAAGAAAAACTTGGATTTTTTTTTTTTTTTTTTTTTTTATTGTTACTGAGTGAATTTGTATAGGAAAATATAGAAGAAAGTCTCGTGGTGGCCACAACATACTAGTTTTTTAAAAACAGAATTATTTTTTAATAACCGAATTAAATTCTATATAAATGTAGGTGTATTAATGAAACGGGGTCACACAGAACTAATTATCATATAAAACTCTTCAGAAGCCTAATATGAATTGTTTAACACAGGTTTACATAACAGTACTCGTTGTCTTACCTTTTAATCTGCAACCTGTATTTATAGTATTAAATTTCAGGGTTAGAGAAAGTCGTGTGAGTGACACACCAGATTATTTTAAAGGTTATCGGTGTGTCAATCGTTACGTGTTTCGAGCAGCATAATTTCTTAGTAAAGAAAAGTACATTTATTGAAAGGAAATTTTGCCCAAACACCGTATAAATTCTTAGAAATGTTTAAAAAAAGATTTTGGATGTAGATAAAGGTATTTAAAATACTTACTTGGTGTGTTTTGCCTTTAAATAATAATTTTTTTTTTTCTTTCTTTTTTTTAATCGTTACTATTGGACATAAACAAAATACAAAACTTTTTTTTTTTTTTTTTTTTTTTTAGAAATATTTTTATTTTGTACTTTATTTATACAAAACACCTTGATATTTAAAAAAAAAAAAAAAAAAAAAAAAAAAAAAAAATGTATTTTTCGAAAAAATTAACGGCTTTTCGAACTTTACATGATCCGGTCGGACATTGCACTTTGAAAAATATATAAAACACATATAAATATGAAATACTAAATAATAAAAAAATAAAATAAAAATCGGTAAAAGGGTTTAAATTACTTAATATATTTTGTGTGTTCCATTAAAAACTTTGTTTCGATCGTTATTTTTGGGTCTAATAGAATTAATAATAATAATTTCTTTCTAGAAAAGCCCTATCTTTAAAATCCAATACTACTTTCATCAACCAGTACTACTTTCTACTGAGAATATTTAATAGTCATCCCTTTCCTATATTTATTCGTTATTTTCCGTTAAAACTACCTGAAACAAGTTATAAATTTATTTATTTTGTGGTACATTGAATCAATTTAAACGTTTTTGAATGTCTGAAATATCGCCCTTTTAGCCCATAATATATGTGTGTGTGTATATATATATATATATATTTATACAAAAGTTTAGCAGTAAATTATATCAATTCTTGTCTTTGAACAAGATTTGAAATTAAAGCCAATTTAGAAAACTGATACCAGTAATTTAAATGTATCTAAGCAAGGGAACGGTAATCAGAGGGTAGGGCATTTTATTCGTTGTATAAGCCTACCCGTCAAGCATTTATGACTCATCGTTGCATAAAAAAAAAAGATTTAAGTGCAATGACAAGTGTGGAAACAATAAAAGAAATTGTCAGCAATAAAACTAGAAAGCAAATTAGAGTAAGTTAAATTTATTTAAGAGCGGGAGTCGGAGGGTGGATCATTTTCATCATCATTTAAGTCTAGCTAACGGCAGAGTAATACTTTGCAACTCTTTTCAATATATATATATATATTTAAATAAAGGATTGACAATTACTTTTATTTTTACTAGAAAATTGAGTTTTTAATTCTAATCAGAATATCTGCGCGCATTCAACAAGTTACAAAATTTGCAATATACTCGAAATTTCTCATTTCACATTTGATTCTGCTTCCAAAATGCTAATTTTAGTATTGTTAGCTATTTTAAGTACATCTTGCCAGAAAAGTATAAGACATTTCAATACTTAAAAGAAAACTAAGACGATCGGTTACTAGCTGCCTGACTGGATGGGGAAAAAAAAAAAAGATTCGAGGGAGATTTCTACTATTACATTCCCGGGTGAAGCAAATTTTGCCCGATTAAGGATGATGAAGTAAAGGCCAAATATAATATAACCAGTGGAGGAAGGGCTTAAAAACATAGTTCAAGAAGCTTTTTATTTCATCAATATTTGGTTTTGAAAACTCCTCTCTACCTCTTACAATTTCCCAATCCCCCAAACATTTCCAAGTCTTATGTTATTTTATAGATTTATTATTATTATTATTATTATTCATAACTTGATGTGTGTATATATATATGTGTGTGTGTGTGTTCATTTGTACATTATTTTATGAATTCTTTCAATTACGAAAAATTTCTCGCTTGATTTATAGAATTGATTCAGAAAGTAGAATTATAATTATTAAAACTCACCTCTTATGTTCACATTTATTTGCAGAGATTTTTAAATAAGTCTGACCACGATAATATAAGAAAACGCCCCTGAATTTTAATAGGGGATTCTAAAACTCTCTACCAAAAGAACTGGAATTTATAAAAATAGCGTGGAACTAATATTTTTTAGAGCTGCAATTTATTTTCTAGATATCAGAGACAGATTTTTTTTTTTTTTTTTTTTTTTTTTTTTTAGTATAGACTTTCAGTAATGCGAACTTTTAATTATAAATATATGTTAAATTACTAAATTTAAATTTAAAAATATTGCTTGGTTTCCTTTGGCTCGTTACACCATTATACTATTATAAATTCTGATTCATAATGGACTTCCTTCCTATCGCCACCGACAGCCAAAGCCCATGTTATAATTTGGGGAAATATGATTATAGAATTACTCCTTAACCAATATGTTTTTTAGAATTCCGTTTTCACGTTCAGAAAATTCACAACTGATAAGTTTGTTCTTGTTTTCCAATAATTGATTTTTTAAATGTTAACATTTTAATTTGTTAAAAAGAGTTAAAAAAGGAGAAAAGGTATTTTTATTTTATTTATCTATTTATTTTTGTGTGTGCGTGTATTTTATAGGGGGGTGGGGGGGGTGAAAAAAAACAAGGGCAAACCTTACGGTTCTGAATTTTCTAAACATTGAAAACGGAATAAAAAATACATCAGTTAAGGAGTAATTCTTAAAAAAAAAAAAAAAAAAAAGGATTGGCTGCCGGAGACAAGGAAATTGTAACAGGTTGAGAAGATCTTTAACAGAAACAGAAACAATTACATAGCATATTTTACTGAGAAAATATGCTGATTTTCATGTACGAATTGGAACGTGCTTCTGATATTTATCAGAAAAGAACTAAGCGAAAGTATTGATATTTCACCCTTCGTTGGGGAAAAAAAAAAAAAAAACATTCCTAGCAGTTAAAATATTAAATATATATTTTAATATAAAATATTGGAGAAAGCAATTTCGTTTATTTTCAAGAAATTTTTGGTTTGAAAATCGATGTTAACTTGATTAAATGTAAATAATAATTAAATTAATAAATAACTTTGTGAGTAAACACTAAATCTTACAACATTTGTTTCGGATCAAAATAGTAGAATAGTCCTTCATCAGATGAAAAAAATAGGCACGAGTGTATCATTAAAGCTGCAAACTCACGTCTACTAAGAAATTTAACGTGATTTCTGCTTATGGCTTCTTCTGAAACATCATTTATTAAACTAGTGGATCTGTAGATCGGGAGCCTCAACGTTCTATTTGTATCATTTATTACTCAGCAAATAATTTTTACTTATTATATAATATTTAAACTAATTATATATATGATTACTCACTACATAAATAGATACGTTTATGAGGCGGACTATACCGCCGCCGCCCCCCCCCCCCCCCCCCGTTATATCCGTCTGTGTTTATAACTATCTGCATATATGTGTATATATATATATATTTCCTTGTAACTCATAAATACTTGAGCAAATTTCATACAAAATGGTTACTTAAATTATCGGAATTATGTTGTGTAGCCCTGTAAACTAATTACCTATTCTTTGCCTACCATTTTTCAAAGACACCTTGCTTTTTAATATTCTATTAATATTTGTTTATTTAATTAAGTTTAATGGAATGTAATCATATTAAAATGCACTTAAAAGAAATACCGTCTATAGACCGTAATAGTAGAAAATTCTTTTACTTGTCCTTGTACACGAGTCACACTAGTTACACAAACTAATAAAAAGTACAAACTAATTCATTTTGAAAATCCTTTAACATTTAACCAAATTTGACATCACCGGATGAATTATTTAGTCTATATGTACATACCTTTTTCCTAAAGAAAACATGCTTTCAAGCATCTTAATAATGTACGTTAATTCTATTATGTTGAACGCAATATAAATGCGCTATAAAACGCTCGATGAAAATCTGACCATAGACTCTAATGTCACGAAATTCTTTTCTGTGTCCTTGTCAATGAACTATAAATATTATATAAACCAATAAAAAATATGCAACTTGTATGTAGCTCAGGAATGATTATCTGAAATTTGGCATAATTTGGATGATTACGTGATATTGTCGAAACACTTTTGTGGTATCATGTACATTAATTATTAAGTCTAAGCATACATTTTCTACAGGAAACATGCTTTTAAATATCTCAATAATGCATGTTAATATCATTTTGTTGATTGCAGTGTAACTATGTTAAAATGCGTTTAAATGAAATCCTTCCCATAGGCTGTAATAAGAAAACCTTTGGTGTGTCCCTGTACACGATCTATAAACAATATAGGCGCCAAAAACCATACAGCTATTTCTGTATAGCGCCTGAACATGTGTGCCAATTTTCAAATCAATCCAGGGATTTTTGCACTTGCTATTGCGGCGCATACAAATTCTGTCCGTAGGCCGTAATGATAAGAAAAAATTTGGTGTATCTCTGTACACGAACTACAAAGAGAATACACACCCAAAACTATACAGCTATTTCTGTGTGGTTAATGAACATGTGTACCAAATTGCAAGTCAAAAGAGTAATTTTTGCGGCCGCTATTGCAAGACATACAGACAGAAAAACAAACACACAGATAGAACCTAAAAACTTTAGTCTCCACATGGAAGCCTGCACTGACGTTTCGGCAATTAGAGTTGTGACTTTCCTAAATTCCTATTGGCCACTCTCCCCACCTTTCCCGTAATCCTATTGGTTGAACTAAATCCGGCCCCTCTCTTATATATACGAGCACTTCTCCTGATTCAGAATCCTTTTTGCACTGAAGACGGTACGCTTTAGGCTACCGAAACAGCTGTATGCATTTCCAATATTTTTCTTTGGCGTTTCTGACGTAGTAGTTTATTCGGGTTTTAATATTCCAACGCCAAGTCTCCTGTTATTATTAAGAGTTGTGCTACTCTTTAACGAACAGAAATTTGACAAAAGTTTAAAAAGCGATTAAAACAAGAATAATTTGCTGAAAAATTGTTACATAAAAAAATATTAAATGTTTGGTTTCAAAGCGAAACCAAAGAGCATTAAAGGTTTAAAACTTTATTATTAATTTTGCATTGTTACAAACCGAATTAATTGAGTGTATCTCAATTTTAAAGACCACACTTTTTTTTTACTTTCATATTGATTCAAACTTTACTCAAAAATACTGAAGCTTAGTCTGTTTTTCGCGATGAAATGTTATTTACGTTTTAACCTTCATTCTAAAAGAGCCTTTTAGTCATAAATATCTCACTTGAATCATTCGTAGTGCAAATATAATTTTAGAAACTGAAAAGTAAAAAACGAAAGTTGTACTTATGCTATTAATACTAGTACTTCAGTTTCAACTTTCATTCAGGAAAACACGTATCTTATTATGTGATATTTCGTAATAAATAAATAAATAAATAATGGCCGTTTTAGCCTCACTATACAAGAAAAGGCATTCACACCAATTTCGAAAAACAAATTCCTTTCTTCTTAAGTGTCATTTCTGGTACTAGATCTTCTATCTCATTTCGAAACGTAAAAATATCATGAATCAAAATAACATAAGTTTTGCTTGTAAATCATTGTTTTACTTTATTACTTTCTCTTAGATATTTACCTATTAACTATAAAAGTATTTAATATAAAATAAGCTGACCAGAATTTAGCAAGCGAAAATGAGGACAAATGACGCAATGTACTCAGTTTTGGTTAGAAAATGAGGACATGTTTAGGATAAAAATGAAGACATTTCTGAGGACAAAAATTCAAGCACATTTAGGCTATTATATTAAAACAAATATACATTTGTAGTATATCGTTACGAATATTGCTTATTTTAAATTACCTCTTTTAAAATCATAAATTAAAAAAAAAAAAGTTAATAATTTTCAGTATTAATATTATGATAATTATTGTTAAAACTCATTTTACTTCAAGATTTAAGCTAATATATGACTTCCATTAATGATAGTGTGCGAAGAATAACAAAAAATAAGGTGTTTTCACCAGAGTGATAATATTTTACACATACAGAAAAACAGAAAGGAAGTTCAAATCTAAAATTGAAAAATAATAAAATCAAAAGAAATTTATAAGAAGTTTTACTTCTGATAAAAAAAAAAAAAAAAAAAAAAAGAAGAAGAAAAAGAAAAAGAAATTCCAAATGCAATTGAAATTTAGGGAATAAAAAGGCTTTATAAAAAAATTATTTAAAAAATTCTAAATCATGAGCATATAAGATAAATAATAAATATATCAGTAAATTTGCTGATCATAAGCTGGATTTACAAGAAACATTCTTATTTGGATCTCATTTAATACCTTAAATACTACCACACAGACATGCCAACATTTTAATTTATTCCGCAGCATTGATTACACCCGTCTTTTTTTCACACTACTTTTCTTGAAGGGTATTTTTCTTCTAGTTTTATCGTAATAACATCTTGCAGAAAATTTCACTGCAAATAAAATGGTATAAAAAACCAACGGGTTCTATCAGTACTCCGAAATAAATTAAAATGCTGGAATGTCTACACCTATCACTCGCAAAATCAATTTCTTTCATGATGATTTTACTGAGTGTTGCCAGATTGCGCGACTTTTTTATTCAACAGCCACCAAAAATTGTTAGAAATGATAATTGATATACGTAAAAGGCAAATCGGATCGAGGAATCGTCGATTATGTGTTTGAAATATTACTTTTCAAAATTATTGGTAACTATTGAATAAAAAAATCGCGAAGTCTGGCAACACTGATTTTACTAGGGATAAACCAGATATCAGGTTAAATAACTTTTTTTTTTTTTTTTTTAATATTACAAATTCATGATCGAATATCCGAAATGCCGAATCAGGTAAAATTCATATCGGGCTCATCGCTAGATTTTACTGCATACATTTCCGGCAGATTCAAAATACCGAATTTTGAATTCAGATTATATATTTTCGGACGCATTTAAAAGAAAATTCTTTTCATATAAAGCAAAGCTCAACTGAGGAATTTTTTATTACCTTGTAATTTTTATAATTTTAATTTGAAGAATGTATACTATTTCAGCAATGCATGTTTATATATACAAATGAAATTAGATAAAGCTTTTATCTGCATAATAATATTTCATTCACAAAATTTCATTCTATTCTCAGGTCTAACGAACATTTCAACTATCTAGATACAACACTAAAAGATAAAAAGCATTAATGTTTTAGAATTGGTGAAAGGAAAATCTAATTTATGAAAATATGGAAATTGTTAGCAATTCTCAGAAAATGAGGACAGAAAAGTTTAAAATGGGGACAAATGTGATCCTCATTAGAAGGATGTCTAAAAATGAGGACAGTCCTCAGAAAATGAGAACGTCTGGTCACCTTACTATAAAAGCATGCTTTTAAAATGTTTCCTTAAAGGAGGGGGAATACTAACTGAAAATTATATTTTGGATGTACTTAAAATTTTTTAATACCATGAAATTAGGTTTTGAAAAAGTTTTATATATGTATTATGAGAACCTTTTCAAACATTGCATAGGATGAAATTATATATCACATGAAGAATTGGAAAGAAAAAAAATTTTTTTTTAGTAATAATAATAATGAGAATCCAAATTATGAAAGCATACAACATCAATACTTCATCAGAAGCGTTGATTGAATATTGTATGGAAAAAGGTGTAATTTCTGTTACCCTGTAAATTTATTACCAAAAATTTACAGAGTACAAAGTCTAACACCTAATGGAACATTACAAATGAAATCGGAATATATGTGTTAAGACGTCTGTCTCCCTCTTACACTTTCCCTGTTTCCTTCAACGAAATCCCATGCTATTTTACAGGGAAATTCGTTTATAGAATTACTCATTAACTAATGTACTTTTTAAAGCTCCGTTTTTATATTTAGAAAAATTAAATTCGTTGTCATTTTCCGATTTTTTTTTTAAATAATATTTTATTTTGAAGCTATAAAGTGAAAAAAAAAAAAAAAAAAAACTCATTTAATTCATTATTTCGTATTTTTCAGCTCAAAAATAAAATAAAAATCTTTTTGTTTGTTTATTTATTTATTTATTTATTTATTTTATTTTTTTTTTATTATAACAATAACAAATTTAACGGCTGGGAATTTTCTGAAAGTGAAAACTAACTGTAAAAAAATACTTTACGTAATGAATAATCATTATAATTTTACAAACAAATTTCCCCATTGTGTAACATTGGCTTCACTGCCAGGAATGATAGGCAGAGTCCTTTTAATCACCAGAATTTAGAATCTTGCAATAGAATAAAAAGAGCTAATATATAATTTTTTAATTTAAATTTATGGATTTAACACATCTCTCTAATTTAATACATTGCATTTAATTTGCTACAAGTTATTCAATAAATTCAAAATAATTATACAGAGAGAGAGAGAGAGAGATATGTACACACACATACATATATATGATTAATTCGCTGTATAACCAGATATGTTTGTGAGGTTGGGGAGGGGGGGGGGGGTTACTGTCCACTCAACCTCCGTTGTATCTGTCTGTCTATATCTTTGTATATATATATTTTTTTTTTTTTTTCCTTGTAACTCATATATTTGTACCAAATTTCAGGCTAAATTATTGCATACCATATCGGAATTATTTTGTGTAGCCCTGTAAATTAATTTCCAATTCTATGCCTACCACTTTTCAAAGAAAACATTCCAATAGCATACGTTTATTTCATTATATTGAATGGAATGTAACCATTTTAAAATATACTTATAATAAATACCGTCCACAGACCTCAATGGCACGAAATTTTTTTGCACATTAATTATATTCACCAATAAAATTATACAACTAATTCATTGTAACCCATTAATATTTGAACCAAATTTGACATCATTCGGATGATTACAAAATGTCATTGGAATTCTTTTGTGGTCCTGTAAATGAATTATTTAGTCTATAAATATCTTTTTCCTAAAGAAAACCTCTTCTAAATAATGTAGCATCTAAATAATGTAGGTTAATTCCATTATGTGGAAGGCTGCATAAATGCGGTAAAATGCGTTTTAAAAAATCTGTCCATGCGCTCTAATGTCACAAAACTCTTTTCTGTGTCCCTGTAAACAAGCCATAAACATTATTGTACTCCAGTAAAAACTAAACAACTTATTCTGTGTAGCTTATAGGTCCTGTAAATTAATTATTAAGTCTAAGCACACATTTTCTACAGAAAACATGCTTTTAAGCATCTCAATAAAGTATGTTAATGTCATTTTGTTGAAAGCAGTTTATCCATGTTAAAGTGCGCTTAAACGAAATCCTGCCCATAGGCCGTAATGATAAGAAAAACTTCGGTGTGTCTCTGTACACGATCTATTTACAATATAAGCACCAAAAATTATACAGCTATTTCTGTATAGCACCTGAACATGTGTACGAATTTTCAAGTAAATCGGTGGAATTTTTCGGTCTTTATTGCGGTACATACAAATAGATCGTAATAATAAGAAAAACTTTGGTGTATCCCTGTACACGAACTACAAATAAAATACACACCCAAATCTGTACAGCTAATAATTCTGTGTAGCTCATGAACATGCGTACCAATTTACAAGTCAATAGGGTGCTTTTTGCAGCCGCTGTTCCGAAACATACATATATACAGACAGGCAAACAGACAAAAACTTTTTGAGTCTCCACAGGGAGGCCTCCACAAACGGCAGTCAGAGATACGAGTCTTCCTGTAAACGGATAAAATTTTACCATCCGCTTCTAAAGCCACCTCTCGGCCAATATTCACCTAAAAATTAGCGTAGTTTTTAATAATGTTCATCTGTGTGTTTTTAATAATGTTCATCACATGTCAAGATTCGTACTCTTATATGCGATAGAAAATTAAGTATAATCCTCCTGTAAACAGGGAAAATGGCAGCATCAACCCGCCATTTTTCGGCCGATATGCACCCAAATTGAATTAGCTTAGTCTCTCTCTATATATATAAAATGGCTTTGCCACTTATCAAATTTTGCACACTTATAGATTTATACTTAATACTTATACCTATAGACTTATACTTAATAGCCCTTATAGACATACCTTGTAGCACTTATTAGTCTTACCATAGATGGGAAGAATTGCAGCATTGTACTGCCACCTATTGGGCGATTTATACCAAAAATCTAATCAGCACTGATTTAAGGACCCACTTCACACACCGGCGCCGAAAGCCGAAACTAATGTTATTCTATAATTGTTAAACTGATGGACTTTTTTTTAAAAATTATTTGTTTAATTCTTTATATTTTATTTTGAAGCTGCAAAATACGAATTTGCAATATGTAATTTTTTTTTTTTCATTTTGCAATTTCAAAATAAAATATTAAAAATAAAAAAAAATACATTTTTAAAAAAGGTTCGTCAATTTAACAGTTGGGAATTTTCGGAATGTGAAAACAGAATTTAAAAATATGTATTAGTTAAGTTATTTGTAAAGAAAATTTCGCCATAGAATAACATTGGCTCGGGCTTCCGGCGACGGTAAATGAAGAAGGCCGTTAAGGCAAGATATCACCCAGAAAAAATATTTGATTAAAACTACAAAATGTGTTTTGTAGACGTTATTTTGTTGTTTTAAACTAAATTGTTTTTAAAAATGAAAATAGTTTGTTTTGACAGCACAAAAGATATTGTTAACAAAGATACAAAATTTCAAAAAAATCTCTTTGTGTATGCTTACATTAACAAAACTATTTTTTTTAACTTATAACTTTTGTATATTTGTAGATATTAAAAAAACAGATCATTAAAATTATTTATTAATCTAAACAATATTTTTATCGGAATATACATTTAAACCAAAGTTTTTATCTTGCCAACCAAATATAAGAAGAAAATAATAAATGCAAGCTTTTATTTTTTATGATTTGAAATGTGCAGGTCACGTAGTATCTGTATTTAGAGTATAAAAATGCATATATTTTATGTTATCCGATTAGAAATTACAATAGTTGATATGTAAATTAATCAGAGGGAAGCACTTTGGTCCAAAGTTAACAGAGGGTTTTTTTTTTTTTTTTTTTTTTTTTTTTTTTTTTATTCGGCTTTGGATAATTTTGACTGCACATCTATCCCTTACTTTTGCTGCGATCAAAATAGCTATTTTCTGCTTAATAATAAGTAGATTTTAAATTATATAAATTTGTCTATGTGCATATTGGTTGTATTTTCCGTGTAAATGCATCTGTAATAATAAAAGATATTCGTGTGGGTGATTGTACAGGTATGAATTCAGCGAATATGTGTAGCAGAATAACAGAAATTGGCATATGGTTTGAATAAAGTGCGCAGCAGTTTGTAGTAAAATAATAATAATAATAATTAATTGCGGAGATATTAATTAAAATCTCAACCGATGAAATTAAAGTCAGGTTCAATTGGACTTTTCCCCCTCAATACACGGGGCCGCAGTAGCCCGGTCAGTAGAGTGCCGAGCTCGTAATTGGAAGATAGCCGGTTCGATAGTCGAGCCTGCCGAAATACCCTCGTACACTAATGATTGCTGGTGCACGTAAAATCCTTCGTGGTCGCAATATTCTCGATGTTCCCCTCCAAATTATACCTCTGGGGAAGCAGAGGAATCACCCTTTCCGTGGAGGATCAAAATTGTGATGGCATGTCTCCGGACCATCCTTAGGGGTGAGTCCCAGGCCGTTGCAAATTGCCCATAGCGCAGCTCTAGTACGACGGTAAACCCAAACCAATCAATCCCTCAAAGCATGTCCGAAAAATATTTTCGCAACATTGATTTTGACACTAAACTCGGAAAGTTTTCAAGATGTACTTTGTGCAGCGAACGCATAACCGCCTATTTTCATACTCACTTCATATCACACATCTTGGCGACTAATCTTGAAAGCAGATACTGTTTTCAACTTCCTCTCAGATTTTTTTTTTTTTTTAACATAAAAAACAACTTGGAATTTGGTGCTAGGCAAAATTAACCTACTTTTTGATTTCCTACAATTTTCACAGAAATCGGTCTGTCTCTGACCCCACCACTGGCCGAGCGGTTCTGCGCTCAAAGCTGGTAGACAGGAAGTGCAGGGATCGATCCCAGGTCGCGTTTGTCGACCTAGTCGTTCGGAATTTTCCGTGGTTTTCTCCGAAATTCGCTTAAATACGGGCTAGGACTCCTTAGAAACAACCCCCCCTCCATGGAGGGCGCTCCACCTTTAGGCCTAGGACCCTCATGAAGTCAATCAGCCTTAATCCCATATACCAACGCCTTGTCTGGCCCTGAAAATAGCTTAAAAGCATACAGTTTTAATTTGATGCGATTCAGTTAAAAATTAAACATTTAAACATAACTGAAAAGTGTCTTACAAAATAGTGAGTGGATGCTGACATATAGCCATCTACAATATCGTAGTTATTGATTAAAAACAGCGCCAACCTTCGACCGATATGTAACTGAAAAAAGAAAAATGCAGCACAATAATGTCACCAGTCGGACAATATAAATTTTTAAATAGACGAGTCATGTATCTAGTTTAAATGAATGAGAAATCAATTGCGTCTACAATCGAAGGTGTAAAAATAAGTAGAGCTACGACCTTGAAAATTCGTGTTTATGGAGGACGGGGGGCATCGAGTGTGCATACTTTCGAAAGTGTAAAATGACTGATAGGACAGATTGAGGGAAATAGGGGGGGGGGGCAAAAAATTTAAAAATTATTAAATAGTGCTACGGTCTTGAAAATTCGTATATCTAAATTTTTGAGGGTAAAAAATCTATTGCGCATACTTTCGACATTGTAAAATATTGGGGGGCAGGGGGGGGGGGGTGGAGTAAATTAAATATTCATAAAATAGAGCTGTGTCCTTGAAAATTCGTGATATAGAATACTGGGGAGTGATGTATCGATTGTGCATACTTTAGAAAGCGTAAACTTATTATGGAGGCACTAATCGGCCAAAAACACCCAAAAGAGAAATTGCAGCACAGTAGGCACCAATCGGGCGAAATACATTTAGAATAAACCTAGAGCCTAATAGGAGTTAGAGATTAATAGAGTTAATAGGAGTGGAGATAACAAAATATTAAAAATAATAATAATGTAGAGCTAATATTTTCAAAATTCAGGTTTCAAGGTTCTTTGGCTTGAGGAATCGAATTCACACACTTTCAAAAGTGTAAATTTTTAAAAAGGTGATGGGGGAGGGCAAAATATTAAAAAATAAAATAAAGTAGATGTACGCCTTAAAAATTCGTGTTTCAAGATTTTTAGAGGTGGCGAGTCGGTTACGCATACTTTAAAAAATGTAAAATTATTAAGGAAAGGGGCAGATGAGGTCACCGTAGGCGCCACCGAGCGGAAGTTTGCAACGATCACAATCTTCAAAAGTCCTTTGCACGGTGAGCAATTAAGCAGTTTTAGATCATGAAACGGGTAAAGGACACCGTAGGTCCAACCTAGCGGGAATTTCTTACAGTCAGAGTTTTCAAAGGTATTTGTACGGTGAGCAAACTGGTTGTTGTAGGTTCTAAAACGGAGTGTCATCGAGCAAGAGTTTAAATACTGTCAGATTTTTCAAGAATCGCGAACCTGCTGGTCGCCGGAGGCGGCTAGTATGTATATGCATACACACACACGCGCGCATAATGCTACCGGCCGATATGAAACATATTTCCGAAGTAGCCCACGATGTCTTTTTGATTGGACAAGCATCCATGTTTTAGTGAATATAATTTATCCCAACATTATTCCTTGCAAACTTTTAATGGCTATTCCCAGGTAACTGATGCTTTTTAGAGGTCCATTTCCCCTGCTCTGCAGAGCTCGCCAAAATAGGCTCATTCTGAAAAAGAAGGGAAAAAATCTAAGTTTTTTTTCATACATTTTAAGCAATTTAGTGCTTTTTTTTTTTTTTTTTTTTTGCAATGTCTCCTTCGATTATATATTTTTTAATCAACCTATAACAAAATTAATTTTATGCTCAAGACAACCAAAAAAAAATACAATTGACAACCAAAATACATTGATCTCTGAGACTAAAATAACTTGTTATTTTAGTTTCAGAAATTCGTGACAAAATTTAACAATTGTTTAAGTCCTACTTTACATGTGATAAAAAGAATATGTGTGTGTGTGTTCGTCACTTCATAGGTAAACGACTGATCCCAGTTTATTGAAATTTAATTTTTCCGACTGAGTGAAAATAATGCCTGGACCGGGAATCGAACCCCGGATCTTTGACTTACAAGGTCAATGCTCTACCACTGAGCTATCCAGGCCGACATCCCGGTCTGCATTACTCACTCAGACAACCTAATAGGCAGAAACATTTGTGATCCCAGACCTACACAAATTTAGATGGAGATCGTATTGATCTGTCCTGATGCACCTACAAGCCCAATTTCCGAAATTTTGATTTTTTTTTTTTTTTTTTTTTTTTCTGAGTTAAGATGCATAAATTTCTGAAATGATCGGCTCTAGAAGTAGAAGCGTAAAAGTGAAAAGAATTTCTGAAGCACATTAGCTCAGTTGGTTAGAGTGTCATTCTGATAACGCGAAAGTCGAGGGTTCGATAGTCCAAAGGTTCTTGGAAGTACGGTTGTGCTGGTCGAGCACCGTATCTAACGTAAAAAAAAAAAAAAAAAAAAAAAACCTCTGAAAAGCGAAATCGCAATGTCAAAGTCCTATCTATATGATAGAAGTCTACAGTTAGAAGTCTTATCCTAGTTCCTCCGGACACAGTTCATTTCTATGAGATGCTGAAGTAGCTCATAAAGTAGTTGGTCATCATGCGAGGACCTGGCGTTTTTCGCGCTTTTGGACGGTATCAAACCCGTTAAACTTGGCCTAGTCTAGGTACGTAGGGGCCCGTCCAGAGATTTCCGAGATCCTCCAAGGGCCAATGCGTTCCGTTACTTTTTGCAAATGATTAATAGAAACGATGTGATTGTTAAAAGAAAATTTTTCAGTAGCTTCACAGTATCCTAAATAAACCATAAGAAAGGTGAGTAAGTGAGAAAAAACAAAGTTAAACTTAGAGGTGTGTTAGTCGCTTTTTAGGCAAACGGCTAATCGCAGAGCTACAAAATTTTGTATGGAGGCCCGTTTTGACCTCTCCATATGCACCTCAAAGTCCGATTTTCGAATTTTTTGTTTTTTAACTTAATTTTTCTTCAGCTGGAAAGACTGTCTGGTGCTGCCACCTGTTATTGTCATAGAGGGAAAATGATAGTCTGTCTGATAAATATTTGTCCGAAAAACGTAGCTCTTGAATAATAACAGCGCCCAGGGCCCGACTAACAAAATTTTGTGCCCAGGGCACTTTCAATTTTTAGTGCCCCCCCCCCCCCCCCCCAAAAAAAAAAAAAAAATATCTATATCTATATATATAGCCCCTATTATTATACTACGATTTATAGCAGGCGAGGCAGACTGACTGGAAAAAGTATTTGAACAAAAAAATTATCTGTTTCTGTTTTTGGCTTTAATAAAATTACTTCACTCAGCCAAATAAAGGTACTGCCGGATTATAAGTTTCCGGATTATCGATGCTTCACCGTACGTTAATTGTACAATTTCATGTATTTCAAATGATCTGATGTACAGTATCAATCAAGATTTTATTTTAAAATTTTATTCATAAAAAATAAAACATAGTTGAATTAGAAAACCACGAAAAAAAAACAAAAAAACTATGGGATTTAGATCAGATATTTTTAACCATTAGTAAAATTTTGTGCCCCTCAGAAATTTCGCGCCCAGGGCATGAGCCCCGGGTCCCCGTGCGATAGTCAGGCCCTGACAGCGCCACTTATAGTCCAGTTAGCACCTAAATTAAAATGTCCAGTTAAGGTGCAAATGCAAGCAGTGCGGATCCGGGACCGATATAGCGTAGGCGAGTAAGACGCCGCCGAAGACAATGGGGTCGCGAAACGAAGTTTTAAATGATTTCAATGGATATATTTATTTATTTATAAAGTGATTTTAAAATATAGTGTTGGTGTTGCGGAATAAGGCCGATTGACTACACTTGGATCCTAGGCCAGAAGGGGAGTTCCTTCCGTGAAGGTCTTTCTAAGGGGTCCTAGCTCGTATTTACGCAAGTTTCGGAGAAAACCACGGAAAGCTTCTAACGGCTAGGCCGACGAGCGCGACCTGGGATCGAACCCCGGCACCTCACGTCTACCAGCTTTTAGCGCAGAACCGCTCGGCCGCTGGTGGGCTTAAAATATAGTGATTAACATTTTTTGAAAATTCCTTTAACTATAGTGACTAGCGAAACAGGAAAAGCCTGCTAATTTTTGTAATATAAAAAAAGAGTTTTAATCAGTTTTAGTTTTTTCGAGATATATCACATGAAAATTTTTGCTATTACTTTGCAGCTTTTGGAATTGAGGCCCTTTGAATATGGAGGACCTGGGCTACTGAACCGGGTACCCATGTCATAATCTAACCCTGTTTAAACTTGATTTTTAAAATTCAAAGAAAAAATTAGTAAGATATGGCCACCACAACTTTCTTCTATATAATTTTACACAAAATTCATGCAATATAAATGATTTATTAAATTATTTTCCATTATAAATGCAGACGATTTTTATCTGACAGAATTATGTCACTAAATGCCGAAAGAAAGTCAGTTTTTTGCCAATATCAAAAGAAATATATTTTTTTCTTTTTTTTTTTTCGTTAAAAAATGAAAAAAATCGATAACTTTGTTTTATATTATCACAGATCTATGGTTCAACCATTCGTTTTAAAGTAATTGACAAGATCTTTCGAAAGATACCCATATTGAAAATGTACATCCCCGGGGAAGGGGGGGGGGAACTACCCCCCAGGGGGGAGGCAATGCTTCCACATGCACAAACTTTTCTGTTAGTTTATTACTACTATTATCAATAACTCATATTAATTTTAAAACCACACATTAAAAATAACTCGTTATGTACATTTATACGAAATTTTGTTCTATACTGAAATGTTAAAAATTTAGAAAAAAATGAGATCACAGCGTCACCTGTTGGGCGAATGATCCCCAATTCTAATCAGTAGCTTTAATAGTTTCAGTACATTTACTCTTTAGCTTTAATACATTCACTGTTTCACCCCCCCCCCAATGTAATCCTATAAAATTGTTTGTTATTTCGCATTTTAAGGTATTTTAGTATTTATAACTGAATATACTTTTATTTTAGTAAACGTTAAAAAAAAAAAAAAATTATCGATTTCTTTTCGGGATTGGAAATTAAAGCCCCGAGTTTACTTAATGAAATAATATATATATATATATATATATATATATATATATATATAGGATGTCCCATAAGTCTGTAGACATTTTAAAAATTCATAACTATTGAAGGAAATGATAGATTTAAGTGCGGTTTGCGGGAAAATTATTCACATAAAAGGGATTTTTTTTTTTTTTTTTTTTTTTTTTGGTATTGAAAAAAAATTTAGTTGAATTTTTCGTCGAAAGAGGACGCTGCATGGACGAGTAACGTAGAGACCCTGTATTAGAAAGAGAGTGGACATTGACGTACCGGCTTTTTGTCGAAATTCTCCATTTTAGTGCCAGTTGCTCCATTGCTCTTAACATTACGCTGAGAAGAAATTTCGATTATTTTACGTCGTAACTGGAGGAGAACTTATTTATTACAATTTCACTTTGTTGGGAAATAAATTACTTATCTTTTCAAATATTTTTAAAAGTAAAAAATGCATTATTATTTATTTTATATCGTGTTTTAAATACTTTGAATTATCTTATTGCATGCTGTTTTACGTATTTTAAAATAACTATATTAATTATTATTATTATTATTATTTGCTAGTACGCAAAATGTATTCGTTTTCTTAAAATAAATGGATAAAAATAAAGAAAATAAGGTGTACATTGTTTACTAGCATATGAAATATAAATTTCTTTTAAATAATATTTGCCACAATAAATTTTATAAATAATATTTAAATAAGTTATTATTTTTATTTACATAATATTTTTAAAAACTAAAAAATGAAAAAAATCAATGAAATAAGCAAATGTAAATAAAATAAATAAAAACATATTTTTTAATTTTTAAAAATATTAGTTACTATTTTGACAAATTATTACTAATTAAATTTTTAACTATTGGTTAATATTTTTATAAAAATAAATAATTCCGTCATTATTAATAATAATGCGTAATTGAAATAAATAAAACATGTATTTTTAGCTTGTAAAAAATTACATAAATATTTTACAAAATAATAAAAAATAATTTCTTTTCTTCTGCCGTAGTTTTACATTTATTTATGAATTACTTGATAAAAACTAAGATTACCATATTTTTATTAAAAATTTTCTAACTTTTTAAACATAAAATGCATGTCCTCAGAAAAAATAAGGTAGAATTACTTTCACAATCAATGTATTTTGCTTAATATAGAAATATATAACAAAAAATTCTTCTGTTTTGCGAGCGGAGTTGAAAAGTAACCATATCATATCGAAGGTTAAAACAAAATTTCTTTTTTTTCTGAGACAAAAAAATAAAATAAAATAAATACATATTTATATTCTCCATTGCTTTTTGAACAAATTTAATACAATTTTCTTCCATTTATGTTGTATAGTAAAGTGTCAATTGCGAAGAAAAAAGCATTACGTTCTACGGGGATCGCTCCGATTTGGCACTAAGATGGCCGACTTTTTGTCAATGTCCAGTCTCTCCTTAATATAGGGTCTCTAGACTAGAGTAACGAAAAATATCCAAATCAGAGTCTTATAAATTGCACGGTTTTCCGAGAAACACACCTTATTCTCTATTCTGCTTCCTACTTGAGCTTACATGAAAATTTAGTTGCGATGCTGACTTAGTGGATAATACGTTTTCAGGGAAGATGTTTTCGGTGAGCTAATAACTGCTGACTAAAGCTATAATTAGCGGTGTTGCAAACTGTAATTTGTAGTTATGGCGAACACATAGAACAGGATTTATATGCCCGTAAACATTTACATGGAAATAAATATACTTTTTCATGGAAATTTGCGAGTTGCTAACGTACAGCGCCCTCTATCAACTAAAATTTTAACTTTTTTTTTTTTTTTTTTTTCTTTACCAAAAAAAAAATCCCCCTTCATAAGAATATTTTCTCCGCAAACTGCGTTCAAATCTACCAATTCTTTCAATAATTATGAATTTTTTAAATGTCTACAGACTTATGGTATACCCTGTATATATATATATATATACAATATATAACATGTTCACTATGGTAAAAGGCTACATGTTCAAAGAGTGGAATTAAAAAAAAAACATTTTTCAATTAGATATCCATAAAATGTGAAGCAACAAAAGTCCCATAGTATTATATGGGGAGGAAAAAATGGTGAATCTGACCGATGTGCCCTTCAAAGTTGCTTTGATAAATTTCCTTATTTTTGGCATTGCTTCTCAGAAATAACTTACCAAATTTTCTTTTGAGTTCCCTATCTCCATAATCATATTCTTGTAATCCAACTGCTTTCTCTACATTATTGTTTTGATTCAACATTAAATTACACAAATCAGTTTACATCTTAATATCTTCTGTGAAGCTCAATTCACATGTGTTACATCAAAGCATAATAATATTTTACAAAGACAGACATAGAGATTATCAGAATTCAGCTGATAATTCAGTTTAATTAAAATTCTTATTATTTTTAGTTTATTGATCTCACTGTACATTGGCAGCTTTTTAAAATTAACCAACAACTGAATCTGTTTGTATCAGTATATACCAGTGTTTATAAGGTTAGTTTTTGACTCTGGTAACTTGTTTCCGCACAGGACTCGGAGGACGTGGAAAGTGAGGTCAGTGAAGAAGCTAATTCATCTCTCAATCCATCAACTGATGTTCAGATGTATGATGTTACAGTTAAAGAAGGTATACTTTTATATCATCTGTTCTCTCTTTAATGCAATAATTTGACTATTTTATGATTATCTAAAATGTTTCCTTGTTAAATATATAGTTAAAAGTACCAATATTTAAATATATATTAAATATAAATATTTTAGATTAAATTTTTTTTCCAAATACTTTGTAATAAAAACATCCTTTTATGAATACTCGGTTAAAAATTTAACCATATTATTCTTAATAGTACATATCTGTACTAATAAGTATAAAGGATTTAAGTCCAAAAATGTCGATTTTGAGTTAAGTACATAGTCAGACTCAGAAAAAAATTCTCTATTGATTGGTATAAAGGATTTAAATCCATGTCATTTAGTCTTTGAGAAAATCCATTGGTAAAAAAAGATTCAAGTCAGAAACTTAGCATTAATCCTTGTATAAAGTATTTAATTCAATTTTTTCCCTTTATTAAATGAAGGTTGACAATCACTGAACGGTATAAAGGGTGTAAATCAACATAACCCCTTTTCCCTAATCGATTCTTCTGATTAGTTTTTAGTTAGTTTAACTTTATTTTTCGTCTCCTGAAAAATCAAGAATATGGACTTAAATCCTTTATACTTATCAGTACAGATATATGTAATAATAAGAAGTCAGGGGTGGGGGGTGGGTCTATTTTCCTCCAATAAAGACTTGGTTATCATTTTTATGTAAATTCATACACATTTATAACATGTATAAATATCTTAGGATAATAATTTAATATTTTCTACTTTTTGTCGACCTATTAAAGTTGAACTGCTTAAAATGGCTATGATAGCTATATTTATCAGTGTGCTGTTTCAGGGAGTAGGTTTGTTTTCCAAGTTCATCATGTTGTTTAATATGTCAAGAAAAATTTCTACAGCACAATGGTATTTTTTAGTTGCATCCTCTAGTTTACTCAAATATATGAAAATTTTTTATTTCGAGTAAAATATGCCTTTACTGAAAGTGATAGAGCCACAAATGATCATATTCTACTCTTTAAGCTGATAGATGGGAGGTCAAGATTCAAACCCAGATCATGATTGTTGACCTAGCTATTCAGAACTTGTGTAAATATGTACCAGGACCTCTTAAAAACAGCCCCATAGAAGGCATGTAACCCAGGCCTAGGTCCCATGTGTAGATAATTGGCCTTAACCTCAACACACCATACCACAACAAGACTGATAAATTTTTTAAGCATACGCTATTTCATATTTAGTTTCATTCATTTGTTTCCCCTCTCCTGCAAATAAATAACAGTTGTTTGTTGTTCTTTTACCCTGTATAGTATTTATAACTGAGTATACTGTATAATATTATCATACATATCTGGGGTGCCATTGCCAACTTCTCTCAAAGCTGGTAGATAAGAGGTATTAAGTTTGAATTCAGGTCGACTTAATCGTTCGGAGATTTCCACATTTATATTCCAAAATTCACTTTAATATGAGTTGAGATTTTTCAAAGACTCCTCTCCCTCCTTCCCACACACACAGGGGTGGCATTTTTCTTTCCCAGACGTAGATCTCTTGAGTAGTCAATTGACTTTAACTCAAACACCAACACCATAAGTATCTGTTGAGATTCATGATTATGAATTAAACTTATGAGTTAAATTTGTCCACAAAAAGTCTAATCAGAATCTTAATTACCTCATACTTAGGAATATATATAGTACTTGTGTCTAGTTTTTTGCTATGCATTAAAGGAATTAAATAATAATAAAAACCTAAATAAATAATTGTTTTTGTTTATTTATGAGTTTAATATTAAATTTCAAAAGTTTAAATCATATTAAATAAAATTATACCTTATGCTTTAAATAAATTAAGCCACATTATTAAAAATATTGATTACACAGGTCAACATGTAAAATTTTGATTTTATAATTTTGGTTGATCTTTGTTTTTTGGTGTGCTGAAACTGAAAATGAAGCCAGTTTTTCTCTATCACATATAGATTTTTGTCAATACAGGATGCTTACCTTTGCATTTTCTTCCATTGCTCTTCCACTAATGTAATTATATGATAAATTTTATGTTTCCATGATTAATTAATCATGGATAACTATTGTTGTAATTGCGCATCACTAGTGCGACATAAAACCATACCAACCAACCTACTGTTATGATTGTATATGTAAGAAATTGTGTCCGTAAACGCCCTGTATTGGCAAAAATCTATACATGATAGAGAAAAATGGGCTGCATTTTCGGTTTCAGCACATCAAAAAACATAAAAATCAGCTAAAATCATCAAATCAAATTTTGTCAACTTCATTTTTGTCGACCTGTGTTATTGTAATGTTATGTATTAAATAATTCAAATCATAAAAAGTAAAGTAAAAATTAATTTAGATTGTTTAAATAAGTTTCAACTGTGTTAGTGATCTAAATTTAAGGAATTAAAATCTCTATCTTTTGTAAATTATTATAAATCTGATGTTTGTCAGATTTTTTTTTTTTTCATTATGATTGTAATAGAAGTATTTAACACATGAGAAAATTTATTACATGATAATCAGTGTTTATAACAAATTGTAAGTTTTTATTTTATTGGAAACAGTGAGAAATTTGTTTTTGAAGTTCGTTATTTTTAATAAAAAATTTTTAATTTTTGTGTTTAAATAAAATTATGTTTTAGAGATTTACAATTTAAAAAAAAAAAAAAATGGCTCACAATATTTACAAAAAAATCATACATATAATTTGTAAAGTTGCTTGAAGAAGTATTAATCTTTGATAGCAGAAATTACTTATTTTTTCTATTATTCAGTATGGATAAATATTCAAAGATTGCAAAAGTTTACTCTGCCAGTTGAAAGTAGCTTGTCATTCTATTGAATCCATTTGCACACTGACAAATAATAATAATAAATTCTGAATTGTAAAGCATTATGAGCTGACTTTTTAAGGTCCTATTTTTGAATGAAAACTATATGAAAAAAATAAATAAACAAATGAATTATTCATTCATTCATTCCTTATTTTGAAAGATATGAACAAAGTTACACAAATTAAGTTTTTCTGTTAACTTTTTCACCCCCCCTCCCCTCCTGTCCTCCCCCCCCTCTTTACCTTAAAGTATGCCATGCACTTGACATCGACTTTGAAGCAGGGGAAATATCCAATGAGAATGGGGAATTTCACTACACCTGATATATATAGTTATTAATCTAGCCAGTTTGCTTATTGTATTTTACTACTAGTACGCTCTTATGTCCTTCCTCACCCTGATTTCATGCAAGAAAAGATAACAAAATTATAAAAGAAAGCCCTCTTAGTAAATCAGAAAAGTAATATGATGAAAGAAACAGCTGGAAAATTGTCTGAAGTGGCAAACAAGAAACTAAAACAAGCTCTTAAGAGTGGACCATACTTAATCTGGCTGACAATAAAAGCACATGTTATTCTATGGAAAAATTTGTTTTCTCAATTACTCATTGTCTAATGTACTTTTTTTTTTTTTTTTTTTTATTACTCCATTTTCACATTTAGAAAATTCACAATTGTTAAATTTTACTCATTTTCAAAAAAATTATTTTTCACAGTTTTAATATTTTATTTTCTAGCTTAAAAGTGCATTTATTTTTCAACTTTTAAACTCATAAATAAAATTTAAGATATGAGTAGTAATTTAATAATTGTGAGTCTTATGAATTTGAAAAAAGAATTTAATAATTAAAAAATAAATAAATAAAAAGAGGTGATGAGTAATTGTGGAAACAAATTTCCCATAGAATAACACAAACCTTGGCTATTGGCAAGATTAGGTATCTGATTTCAAGACTAAAGATATGCAAAGCCATTATTACATCAAGGCATGATTGTAGATCCTTCAATTCGTGTCCAAAAAGCCAAAGTAATTTTTAAAATAAATTTAATAACGTGTTTTTCACGAGATTATGTGACAATTTTCTTACTAATTTAAATCTTAAGGTTTTAGAAAGATTTTTAATTAATGTTTTCACAAACAGATATTTATTTATGGTATACTTAAATTGTATAGTAAGAATACATATGGTTTTTAATCCTTTAATAATATATGTTAGCATGTGATATTTAAGCTAGTATTTTGGTCGTTAGGCTACTATTTAGGTAACAATTTTAGTGCTTCTAGGCTACAAAAGCAACTATTTTTGTTCTATTTCTTTTGTGGCAACCCTGCTTTTAGGAAAACAGCTGATCGCAGAGCTACACACGTTTGCATGGAGGTTTGTAATGACCTCCTGATGCACCTCGAAGCCCGATTTTTGAATTTTTGATTAGTTTTTTCTTAATTAATCAAAATGTGAAAATAATCTTCTGATTTCTGATAAATAAGCCATTTAAATTTTATCCATAATTTAATTGTTGCCAATTTTTTTTTTTTCCCGACAGAATTAAAAAAACGTACATTCATTAAATGAGGAAAATAAATTAGAAAATTAGAAAATAAATTAGAAATATCAGTCGTATTGTTACAAATAAGGTACCAAATGAAAGGGAAAAATTTTGTGAATCCGATGGATTAAACAGGACAAATTTAGACAATTAGATCGGACAATTAGATTTCTTAAAATTAACTAAAGTATGAATTTTAGGTGGCAACAGCAGAAGATTGTATGGAAACCATTAGGAGAAATTAAAAAAAAAAAAAAAAAAAAAAAATCTGCTTACCATTAAGTCACATGTTTTTGAAATAGGATTAAAAATTGCAGTTTTCAATTTTTTTTTTAATTTTCTCTCACAAACACAAAAATATAATATACAGCCTGTACCCCACAACACCAACTTGCATTTCAAATTTCATCAATTTTTTGGGTTAAACAAAAAAGTTTTTTTTTTTTTTTTTTTTTACTTTTATTTATTTTTTATTTATTTATTTATTTTTCAAATTAAATTTTATTCTAACTTCGAAAAGATTTATGTGATAAAATACATTAAGAATTTGGGTTTTAAAAGTTTTTTTAAATAGATTATTTAAACTCTATGAACCATATTTTTATTTTTATCAGTTTCATTAATAGATCCTGCTGGGCGATTTTTTTAAAATTTTGGTGTTAAAGTACACCAAACGTTTTTCGACAAGAAGTTTAATATAGCAACAGCCATTTTAATCTATGTAGCACATCAAAAATATAAGAACATAAATGATTTATTTTTATAGAAAGTTTACAGAAAAAATGCAGTTTTAAAGATAGCAAATTTATTTCAACAAGCACTATTTTAAACCGAAACACCATCAAAAATATAAGCAGAATATGAAGGATTCTTATGTATAAACAAAAAGGTGTCTGATAAAATTATTAGCAAAACAGTCTTCCCCTTTTCATACAAAAAAAAAAAAAAAAAAAAATCGCTAATATGGCAACAAAAATTCAAAAGCCGCCAATGGAGCGACATAATAAAGTTGTGTAGCACGATAATGTTTACCTATTTATTTATTTTTTTATATAATAATGACTATACTAATTTATCATACAAACAAATGAGCCTCTGTGTGTTACTGCACTTGCACGCTGTCCAACAGAAATATTTGATTAATTCAAATTAATATTTAAATAAATTAATAAAAATATGTCTAATGAGAAATAAATATAAAAATTAAAAGATTAGTTGTCTAAAATACGGCAGAAATAGTACTCATAGCATATTGTTACAAGGTATTAAGTCTAAAATGGTGACAAAAATTCAAAAGTCGCCAAAGAGAACTATATTAAGGCTGTACTATAATCAGGTTTACAAACAATGAATTATATATAACCACAAAAAATTAATTGTCTTATGCGACAGACGTAGCTGGTCATAGCATATTGTAATATTTGGCGTGAAATTGCTGTCATTTTATGGATGATTGGATAATGTAAACCAGTGCTTGTGCCACACCACCAACTGACCCTGGCTCATTGGAGCCCATACGGTCCATAAGATATGGTTCCAGAAATGAGAAGTCTATATCACCACGACAGCAGAGAACCCATTGCACGACAGCAAGTGCCAACCCAGATATTGGATTGCAATCAGAATTACGAAGACTTTGCCATCCCCTCGGACCAGCCTTTAGGGTTGGTCAACTTCAGGCCCGATGGCCTCAGTGGATGATTCAATAAACAAAATATATATAGGAAATAGCGTAAAAGCAAATATTATGTGCACCACGTACAGTGTTGTTCACATGTAACTGGGATTCAAATATAAAAGGAATACTCCAACTTTTTCGATACTATCTATTGCAAAACTGTTATATAATAATATAATAAGCACCTAAATGGAAGCTCATTTGTAAACCATTGTCGCAGGTAATAGAGACAGGCACCTGAGTTTCAGCGGATGACCAAATCGCTGCCGAAGGCCGCAGGGACCCGAAGCAAGCTTTTGAGCAATTTCATTATTTTATTTTATTTTATTTTTATAAAGCTATATAGAAAACAGCTTCCTTTAAATTTAGTGACCAGCAAAGCAGGCAAAGCCTGCTAGTTCATAAATATAGAAAGATAGAAACTTGTGTCAAATAGTGTACATAAAGTATTCATACTTAAGAGTGGACAATACCTAATCTCGACAACAGCTAAAGCCCATGTTATTCTACAGGGTAAAAAAAATTTCCACAATTACTCATTACCTAATATATATTTTTAAATTCCGTTTTCTCATTCAGAAAATTCAGTCTTTAAATTAGTACTCATATTTTAAAATTTACTTTTTTCATTTTTAATATTTTATTTTTGAACTAAAAAATAATTAAGTGCATTTTTTTTTTTTTTTTTTTTTTTTAGATAAAGTGGAGTGTAAAGTTTATTTTTTATACCAACTATGTGAAAAATACCAGAGCCAGGCATCGAACCCTGGCCGTCCATTTAATGTGCAATTGCTCTACTACTGAGCTACCCTGGGTGATAACCATCTTGGCATTTTTCAATTAAGTACATTTTTCACATTTTTTAGCTAGAAAATAAAATATTAAAATGTGAAAAATCAAATTTTGAAAATGAATATTAATTTAACAATAGCGAGAATTTTCTAAATGTGAAAATAAAATTTAAAAATATACATTAGGTAATGAGTAATTGTGAAAACAAATTTTCCCTTAAAATAAAATGGGCCTATTTATGGTTATCTGTGAGAATATGTATGTCCACTCTAAAGTAAAGTTTTTAATCTTTGCTTTTAAATTATCTCTACTACCCATAGGATCGAGTTCTTCAAAAAATTGTATTTAGGAATTCTTACTGTGTTTCCAGACAAATTTTAGTTATTTGAAATCGGTAAAACCATTCCTTTTGTAAAACGAATATCTATCTTTTTTTTTTTTTTTTTTTTTAGATGCACCTATAGATAGTCCTACATCTGCTGGTCCTTCTCACAAAAGAATAAAACGTGCTAAACTGAGCAGGTCTCTAGAATGGCCACAAGAATCCATACCTGAAGAACCCATCAACATGATCAAGGGAAATTGCACTAATAATCATGACCATTCCTATGAAAGAGCAGTTGTATGTATTACTCTTTAAATTATTATTTCCTCCCCCCCCCCCCCATATTTTCTGCCTGTAGTTGTGTTAGTTAAAAATTTTGCATACAAATGAAACTAGGGATAAACAATTTCAATCATCAAGTAAAAATGATAGCATTTAGCAAAATACTGTATTATAATATGCTCTGTTCTGAGATTTTCTCCAGGAAATTAATCAGTTTGAATTTTCGTTTATTTATTTATATATATATTTTCGTTTATTTATTTATATATTATTTATATATAATGATTGTTTGTTTTTGCCTTTTAACTTTTGTCATGGAAATACAGAAATAAAACTGTTAAACTGTTTAAATGAAGAAAAAGCACATATAAAATTACACTAGTGTATACCCTTTTCAACATTTAGTCTAAGTAGAAACTACTCATGCAACAAAATATTTAAAGAGATTATTTTGTCATAAATGCAAATGATGTGCAGTAATTCAGCCTTAATTACTTTTACATAATTTTAATATACCATGATGTTAATAAATTTATTTTTCTTCTATTGATAAACATAAAATTACTTCAAAATTTTGTACTTCTGATACTTTATATATCTACTAGGACTAGGTTGAACAAAAGAGATGGAGATTATTAACAGAAAATATTTCCAATAAAATCATGAGTATTTTATTACAGATATGAGACTCTTTTTTTCATAGATTTCATTTTTCATAGATATATAAATAAAAGACCTTACTTCAGCTTTACTGAGGTGACTCTTCATCGGTGAAGTACTTTCAAATTAGGGCCCCCCCCCCCCTCATTTTCAACGCAGGTCACTCCATTCTGTGATTCTGTGAAGATTCTCTCCAGGTGTTCAACATCCTCCCTCTCTTTCAGGAGATGGCGCCAAGTGGCGTCTATACCTGTTGCTGGTTGGTCCAGGTTGCATGCATTGGGTTGGCTGATAATTTCTATGGTTTCGCGAAATAGGGCATAATTGTAATTATTGTAGTTAGCAATTTTTTCGGTGTTTTTAAAGTCAATTTCAATATTTTCATTTTTATAAGTTTCCGCTAACGCGGTGCCGTATTTACCAAATTTTATGTCATTAGTATGCTTTTTGATTCTTGTGTTTATTTTTCTTTTAGTCATTCCTATATAACAACTGTCGCTATTGTTTTGATATTTAAATGGGATTCTGTAAACGCCGGCGGATTCGAGGGGGGGAATTTGATCTTTGTCGTTTCTGATTATTTGATAAATATTCGGATTTGGCTTAATTGGAATGTTTACATTTAAATTACTTGCAATATTTTTAATTTTTACTGCGGCTCCGCGATCGTAAGGTATTGCGTTAGTGTTTTTTTAATTTGGTTTTTGGTGGCTAGGGATATTATTGATTTTCTTTAGACGTTTTTTGTATAATTTATCAACGAGATTTTTAGGGTAGTTGGCTTGTATGGTTAAGTTTCTAATATATTTGATTTCATTTTTAAGATCTTCCGGTTCAGTACATATAAGGATTGCGCGATTAATATAAGATTGAATTGCATTTAATTTATATTTATACGGTGTTTTACTATTGTAGTTAATGATTTCATTGCTGGAGGTGGGTTTTCTATAAACAGTCGTGTTAATTGTATTTTTCATTCTTTTTATTTTAACATCGAGAAAATTAATTTCATTGTTTACTTCTATTTCGCTAGTGAACTGTATGTTTTTATCTAAGTGGTTTAAGTCATTTAAGAGTTCCGTTATGTTTTGTTTTTCGTGGACTATGGCAAAAATGTCATCGACATATCTGTTCCAGTAAATTATTTTCTGTTTGAATTTTTCTAAAATTGTATCTTCCAGTTTTCTTAATTTAAATTCTGCAACAATCCCTGATATAGGAGATCCCATCGTAACTCCCTGTTGGTATACTTTTTGATGAAATTTAAAAAAACTTTCTTTTAAAATTAGGTTGGTTGTGGACTTTAACGTTTGGTCTATTAGAGGATTATAATTTCTGTCAATTTCATCGTTAATAGTATTAATTATTTCATCGGTATCTATAGAGGGGTAGAGGTTTATTGTATCAAAACTATCAAATTTATAATTTTCTTGAATTTCAATATTTTTTATTCTTTTGATGAAATCTTCTGTAGAGTTTAAGCTATACTGTGATGGGGGGAGGATATTCTTGTAAATTTTTGTCATATATTTTTCTAAATTATAAGTTGGGCCTTCACGTTTATTAACTATGGGTCTAATTTTTTTTTTTTTTTTGGGGGGGGGGGTTGTAGTCTTTATATCTTCCAAAAAGTCTAGGTGTGTTCAGAGCGTAATTCTCTATTTTTGGTGGTTGGTTATTTGGCCAATGGCCTTTCTTGATTAATTCGTTGGCTTTTTCATTGAGTTTTTTATTTGGATCTTTTTTTGTTTCTATAGCATTGATTTCGCGGATGGTTTCGTTCATTCTATTAATGTAATCAGTTTTGTCTAAAATTGCAATTTTACCTGTTTTATCTGTCAATGTGCAAGTTATTCTTTATTATCTTTTAGGGATTTTAGAGCTTTTAGATCGTGTCTATTAAGGTTTTTATTTTTCATTAGGTTTGTTAATTCTTTTTGAGCAGTACTTCTGATTATATTTTGATTATGAGTAGGAATTTTATTAATGGCTGTTTCAATTTTTGCTATGCTATCCTTGATGTTTATAGGTTGTTCTAAGATATATTTCGGTCCCAATTTTAATATGGCATCTTCATGTGTATTAGTTTGATATTTTGATAAATTAATATATGGGTGTTCCTTGATTATTTTAAGTTTAACATTATATTTGTTAATCAAAAATTTTAATTTTTTATTATGCTTCTTAATGTTAATGTTACTCTCAATTTCGGAAAAGATTTTTATTTTATTTTTCATAGTTTCAAAGTGTTGATAGTTCGTTTTTTTTTTTTGCTAATCTCGTCAATTAAAGTCCTTTCATTGTCTCTGTTTTTGTAGTAAACTGCTTTTTTAATATGTATAGCTTTATCAACACTTATAGAACTATCAACACTTTGAAACTATGAAAAATAAAATAAAATTCTTTTCCGAAATTGAGAGTAACATTAATATTAAGAAGCATAATAAAAAATTAAAATTTTTGATTAACAAATACCTAAAATAATCAAGGAACACCCATATATTAATTTATCAAAATATCAAACTAATACACCTGAAGATGCCATATTAAAATTGGGACCGAAATATATCTTAGAACAACCTATAAACATCAAGGATAGCATAGCAAAAATTGAAACAGCCATTAATAAAATTCCTACTCATAATCAAAATATAATCAGAAGTACTGCTCAAAAAGAATTAACAAACCTAATGAAAAATAAAAACCTTAATAGACACGATCTAAAAGCTCTAAAATCCCTAAGAGATAATAAAGATATAACTTGCACATTGACAGATAAAACAGGTAAAATTGCAATTTTAGACAAAACTAATTACATTAATAGAATGAACGAAACCATCCGCGAAATCAATGCTATAGAAACAAAAAAAGATCCAAATAAAAAACTCAATGAAAAAGCCAACGAATTAATCAAGAAAGGCCATTGGCCAAATAACCAACCACCAAAAATAGAGAATTACGCTCCGAACACACCTAGACTTTTTGGAAGATATAAAGACCACAACCCCCCCCCCCCCCAAAAAATTAGACCCATAGTTAATAAACGTGAAGGCCCAACTTATAATTTAGAAAAATATATGACAAAAATTTACAAGAATATCCTCCCCCCATCACAGTATAGCTTAAACTCTACAGAAGATTTCATCAAAAGAATAAAAAATATTGAAATTCAAGAAAATTATAAATTTGTTAGTTTTGATATAATAAACCTCTACCCCTCTATAGATACCGATGAAATAATTAATACTATTAACGACGAAATTGACAGAAATTATAATCCTCTAATAGACCAAACGTTAAAGTCCACAACCAACCTAATTTTAAAAGAAAGTTTTTTTAAATTTGATCAAAAAGTATACCAACAGGTTAAGGGAGTTCCGATGGGATCTCCTATATCAGGGATTGTTGCAGAATTTAAATTAAGAAAACTGGAAGATACAATTTTAGAAAAATTCAAACAGAAAATAATTTACTGGAACAGATATGTCGATGACATTTTTGCCATAGTCCACGAAAAACAAAACATAACGGAACTCTTAAATGACTTAAACCACTTAGATAAAAACATACAGTTCACTAGCGAAATAGAAGTAAACAATGAAATTAATTTTCTCGATGTTAAAATAAAAAGAATGAAAAATACAATTAACACGACTGTTTATAGAAAACCTACCTCCAGCAATGAAATCATTAACTACAATAGTAAAACACCGTATAAATATAAATTAAATGCAATTCAATCTTATATTAATCGCGCAATCCTTATATGTACTGAACCGGAAGATCTTAAAAATGAAATCAAATATATTAGAAACTTAACCATACAAGCCAACTACCCTAAAAATCTCGTTGATAAATTATACAAAAAACGTCTAAAGAAAATCAATAATATCCCTAGCCACCAAAAACCAAATTAAAAAAACACTAACGCAATACCTTACGATCGCGGAGCCGCAGTAAAAATTAAAAATATTGCAAGTAATTTAAATGTAAACATTCCAATTAAGCCAAATCTGAATATTTATCAAATAATCAGAAACGACAAAGATCCAATTCCCCCCCTCGAATCCGCCGGCGTTTACAGAATCCCATTTAAATATCAAAACAATAGCAACGGTTGTTATATAGGAATGACTAAAAGAAAAATAAACACAAGAATCAAAGAGCATACTAATGACATAAAATTGGGTAAATACGGCACCGCGTTAGCGCAAACTTATAAAAATGAAAATATTGAAATTGACTTTAAAAACACCGAAAAAATCGCTAACTACAATAATTACAATTATGCCCTATTTTGCGAAACCATAGAAATTATCAGCCAACCCAATGCATGCAACCTGGACCAACCAGCAACAGGTATAGACGCCACCTGGCGCCATCTCCTGAAAGAGAGGGAGGATGTTGAACACCTGGAGAGAATCTTCACAGAATCACAGAATGGAGTGACCTGCGTTGAAAATGAGGTGGGGCCCCCTAATTTGAAAGTATTTCGCCGATGAAGAGTCACCTCAGTAAAGCTGAAGTAAGGTCTTTTATTTATATATAATTAAATTCGTGGCTTTATATATTTAAAATTTCTAAAGTTTTGTAAAATAATGTTTAAAAAAAATTACTTATGTTTATCATTTCCTCTCTCTCTCTTACTTTCTTTCTTTTTTTTTTTTTTTAACAACCACAAAGAAAATTTTTTATAAAATAAAATGACTTTTTATTTTTAAATTCAATATAATTATTTCCTCTATCTATTCTATTGAGTAACATTTATTATAATGGAATAATCTGTTAATGATTTTTTTTTTCTTTTTTCATTTCTATTTTAGTACAACTAATCATACTGCCATTATTCTCATCAGTTATAAGAATTAAAAAAAAAAAAAAAAAAAAATATTTGCAAATTAATGTGAGAAATTATAATTTTGCTTAATGTAGTCTTCACTACTCTGGGAAAACTTTCTGTATGAGCTTTAAGCTTGTAAAATTTATTATGCTTATAGTCTTCTTTTTCATTAAATATGTGATCTATTATTCTTTTAGAGTCCTTGTAATGGTTGTCCAAAGAGAGAGGCTTCCAGTACACCTGATAATTTGTCTGCTGGTACTAAAGATGAAGATGATGAAGACGATGATGATGATACTGATAAAATTGACATGAATAAATATGATCCTGAAAGACTCAAAGCTTTCAATGTAAGTATGTTTATATAAAATATCTTTAAATACATGCACAGACACACACACACACAGGAAAAAAAAATATATGTATTTCTTTTTCATGTCATTATCATTTGTGGATAAAACTTTCCTCTGATAAAGTAAAGTATTTCAATTCTTATTTATTAATATCCTCCACTTGGAGCCTTCCTAAGAGGTACTAACCCATATTCATGTGAGTTTTAAAAAAAAATCATAGAAAATTTTAAACAGCCAGGACAAAGCGCATAATGTAGATTCAAACCTGTCACTTTTGTCTACCAACTTGAAGTTTTTGGTGAAAGCCATGAGTTTTAAATCAGAAAAACTTTTGTGCTAAGCAGATTGACTTATCTGGAAATTTTTGTCACTGAGATCTATGACATTTCAAGTCTCATTGAAATATTTTTTAAAAATTAGCGAATTGTTATTTTTATTTAATGCTCTCTCAGAAATAGAAAATTGATACTGCATCAAAGGTAGCTTCATATATATATTTGACACATGCACAGACAAAATAATAATAATAAGAAGAAGAAGGAATGATTATTATAAACCAAACACCAATCATAATTTTTCTATGTCAACCTGTGTTCTATGTACACAAAGTTTTGACTATCTTCATATACATATGTTTATATATTCTTATATGTCAGAGTAAGAGTTACTTCTGTGAATCAAATCCTAAAATCATTCAAAATTTCCTAAATGAGTCAACAAATAATTATCAATGAATAAATTAATTTAGAACACTTATTTTATTTAACACTAAATAATATTATGATTGTTTCAGATGTTTGTTCGTTTGTTTGTGGATGAAAATCTGGATCGCATGGTACCTATATCTCGCCAGCCAAAAGATAAAATTCAAGCCATTATAGACTCCTGCTCAAGGCAATTTCCTGAATTTGGTGAAAGAGCTAGAAAACGAATTCGGACCTACCTCAAATCATGCAGAAGAAATAAACGAACTAGAGAAAATGCCAACTGGGAACTAGTAAGAACTAGCATTTTACCTTTTTTTTTTTTTTTTTTTTTTTATTATCACACGTTTTATTAACATGAAATAAATATCATTGTTAATGTGAATATATTTCTTTCACTTTCCCTCCCTCTTTTTTTTTTTTTTCTCCTCAAAAATTATACATTACTTAACTTAATCAAAAATTAAGTTAATGGAATATTTGATAGTAAGAAACAGTCAGGATGAAAAATTTCACCAAGGATATTATTATAAAAAAAATTTCACTTTTGGACTCCCAAAATTTGTAGAACATGAAAGTAAAATTATTAGATATTCTCACTTTATGAGTACAAAGTTTTATAAATACAAAAGTATTATTTTCAAAAAAATTTTATATTTACTCAGAAATCTTAATAATAATAAAATAAGAAACAAGTATCAAATATCCTTAAAAAATCTGATATTACTACAAATTATTCAGCAAGAAGAATGAATAAAAGCATATTCTGAAAAATATGAATTGGTTCTTCTTGGCAATATTTTATTTAAGAGAAAATAAATCATCCATAAAAATTTTGTAAGGATTGATGTATAATTCAATTACATTCATAGCTACTGCATTTTAAATATATAAAGTAGAAAAATGAAATATTGTCCTTTTTTTCCTTTTTTTTTTTAAACAAATTATTCATGACATTTGGAACTGGCATATTATACTTTATTATTTTTTTATTCTATAAACTTGTGTTCAGAGTTTGTCATAGGTAAAATAAACCAGCCTGAAAATAAAGAATATGTGGATTTCTATTTTCAAGTAAAGAAAATAAAACTGTAAAATACTCACTATTTTCTTAAGCATTGTGGGTCCAGCCCTCAATTTTATTATTCGATCAATATGAACACCGAAATTCCTTTACTTATTCAATATCATACAATTGCAAAAACATGATGGTCAGTTTTCTCTTAAGGGGACTCTAACTATTGTCACTGGCTGATAAAGCACATGTTTTTCTAAGGTGAAATTTAAAAGAATTAGCCATAACCTAATACAGTAGAACCTTGATCCATCGTTTTTCAAGGGGTGCATGAAAAAAAACGATGAAAGCGGGGAAAATGACGAATGCAGGTTAAAGTCAAAACATAAAGAGAACGATGTTTATGAATTAATACACGCAATGTATACAGTAGAGGTTTGCATGGGCCAAAATTTTGAGGCGCGTCCCGTATGAAAGATTTGCTTACCCAGCCCAGCCCGGTATGAAATCAAAAAACTCGGCCTGGGCCCAGCCCGGCCTGTTTATTTTTTAACAGTGCATGCCCGGCCCGGACAAAAATCGGTAAAATCAGGCCCGACCCGATTCAAAAATATGTAAAATAACAAAAAAAAAAAAAAATGCATGCCTTTCTACGAAAGAGATTTTTAGTATATGTTTTGCAGAGGTGTTTTATATAACCATGTTCTTTAACAAAACTGCTGAACTTTTACCGGATAAATATATATAAACAGAAATTCATTATTATAGACAAGGCACAAAGACAAACAGAAAGTCAAATCGAAAGTATTAGCATTCATCAAACATTATAGGAAGGTATTTAAAATGGTTAATACTACTAAAAATGCACTTTCAACCATTTCCTTTTATATACCGTAATGTATCCGAATCTTTCATATGATCCGGTAAACAAAATTTTAATGTTAATCCAACCATATTCAATAGAAAAGTTGCTTTTGCCCATGATAAAAATGATGCTACTTTCATCCACTGGAGAAAAGAAAAAGGAGCCTTAGAGAAAAAGTTACAGCGGAAGGATTTTTATAGCCTTCATACCACTTAAACTCAACAGATCACAGGAAACAAAACCTTATACACAGCAACATATCTAATTTCTTTTGTTATGTACATGTACGCAAACTGGTAGTGACATTCATACTATTTTGAATAGGAAACCATCTAACATTACTTTAAATAAAATATATTAATTTCAAGGCATGCTAAAAATATTTGCGAAAAATCAAATTTCGAACATATAGACTGATAGACATTTAAATTGAAGTTACAGACAATTTTAACAAAATAAAACTTTGTGATATACCATCCTGTAAAATTATGTAAAATAAATGACTGAAGAAATATTTTATCATTTTCCTTTTTCATTGATTAACAAGGAAACAAGAAAGATTCGGGCCGACACGGCCCAGAGAGAATTTCATTCAGACCCGGCCCGAGCCGGAAAATTTTTTGTGTTGGGCTCGAGTTGTAAGCCCGGCCTGTGCAGACCTCTAGTATACAGTATACTACTAATAAAAAAACTAATTTGTTACTTTCTGAACTGTCAAAGAAATAGATCAATGTTGTAGAACATTAAGTAAAATTTATTATTAAAAATCAGTAATTTTATGTTGGGTTTTTTGTTCCTTTTATAAATTAAACAGGAATTTTTTCAAATTTACAACATTTTTCTGGTCTTTTTCTGTAATTTCATGCGCTTATCTAAAAGTTCATGTATTTTCAAATTGTATCATTGGCGTGAAAATTATCCTTTGTTTCTTCGCTATTATTTTCATTTTTTGAAATCACACATTTCTTCTATACTTTAGGATACCACATGCCACAGCATATTGATTAATGCAAATATTATCACTAAATTTTGTACCAGATGCATCTTCTGCTACACACAACCACTCTTCAACTGTATCATCATCACAGTGGAGGATCCAGAACTTAACTTCTGAGGGGGGGGGGGCTAAGATTTTTCAAGGTGTTATTCCAGATAAATTCTGTTTGGTATTTATCTTTTTTTCACATATAACGACATTTCACGAAACAATTTTCGGGATTACTGAAGAGGTTACTTCTTGCCATGCTGAAATTACAAAATGAATAGATAGAGACATGGCATCACAATTTTGATCATCCTAGGAAATGGGGAAAAGAGTTATTTTGAGATGAAAGAAGTAATTTCAGTTTGTATGCCATATAGAACCGCTTGACCTTCAGGAGAAAATTTTTACAAGGTCAGTAGAAAAATTTTACAATCAATGCAGGAAAACGACTTTTTGAAGTATGATACATGCGGGTTTCATTAACATTATTAATTTTCAATTTGTGTAGGGACCATAGAAATAAAGCAATGGGTGTGGGAATGATAGATTGTGGTTTCACCGCATATATATTTTTTAATTCTGTTTTCACATTCAGAAAATTCACAATCAGTAAATTTGTCCTTGTTTTCCAAAAATTGAATATTTAAATTTTTACTGTTTTATTTTGCAGCTATAAAATGTGAAAACTAAACAAATTTCCCCACATTTTCTTGTTTTCATGCTTTTCTCTCTTTTACTTTCATGCTTCAACTTCAAAATGAAATGTCAAAAATTTTAAAAATCACTTCTGGGAAAATAAAAGCAAATTTAACAGTTATGAATTTTCTGAATGTGAAAACTGAATTTTAAAAACTATATTAAGTTAATGAGCAATTCAGTTAACAAATTTTCCTCTTGATTAGGATAACATGGCATTTGGCTGTCTTAGAAAGGAAATTTGTAAGAGGTAGAGGGGGGGGGGGGCTCCCTAAGTCATCAGAATATCCTATTGATTTAAATTCTATAAAAGAAAGCAACAAAATGAGAATTATTTCAGAATTAAGACAGCACAGGGGAGGGGGGGGGGCTTGAATTAGGTGATACACTATTTCTTATTTTTATTTCGACATACTTACAGATAGTTTTAAAAATATTATGATTTAAATTTTGAAAATTTCGGCAAAGGAACATGAATGAGTAACAAAATATCACAGTTGATTATTTAATGTATTGCAATGTGACAAATAAAGCAAAAATTGTTTTAAAGGTTTTTTTTTTTTTTTTTTTTTTTTTTTTAATGATATATAATAAAAGAAAGGAAAGTAAGAAAGGGAAACATTTTAATGCAATTATAGTTAAAAATCTCAATAATATTTTAATATATATTTTGTCTTAGGTAAAATGTATATAGAGATTTATACTCATATTCAAATATATATTTTCATGTAATATTATTCTGATTTTTCTTTTTAAAAAAAATGATATTCTAACATAAAAAATCAAAAAAATCATGATAATTAATAGAAAAAAATCCTGATTATTAAAACTGAACCATATTATTTCTTCTTCAAATCAAAACAGAGTTTTCGGGATCAGATATAAAGTTATATGTTAAGTAATTAATTTAAAAACAGAAAAATAACTGGACTCAAATAGAGAAAAATAACTGATTAAAAAAATTATTTTTAACCAGGGTTGGTTTTTTGACGTCAAAAACTGGTTTTTGACATAACAAGTGTCAAAAACTAGTTTAAACTGTCAAAAACTGGTTTAAACCGTCAAAAACTGTCGAAAACCATATGTCATGTGAAAATTGTTATGTAAAATAATTGTATTCATATTTTTAAGTTGCAATGTACTAAGTATATATGTTAACATGGTTATATATGTATTTTCCGAAAAAGGTAAATGTTTATGCAGGGTTGCCAACATTTTAATTTATTCCGGAGCATTTTTAGGCCCACCTTTATTTCGCGCCACTTTTTTTATAGAAATTTTTCTTCAATATATAATTACGATAAAATAAGAAAAAAAGTTGTGCAAAATAAAGGTGGGTCTAAATATGCTTCAGAATAAATTAAAATGTTGGCAACCCTGCTTTATGTTAGGAAACATATTTATGCATTGTATTAAGAGTAGGGTGAATGTTTATAATTTTTTTTGTAAATTTCAATAGAGCTACGAAAAATTGCATATGTATATGGTAAATTATAGTAATACAATTAAAGCATATTAAAAATTCTTTAAAACTAACTAAATTTTACCCCCTCCCCCCCCCCAAAAAAAAAACCTTAATTTTAAATGCTTTTTGTTATCCCCCCCCCCTTCTCACTTTGACATAATGATTTAAAAATATATTATGTTATTACTTAGTTTGGGAATTCAATGATAGGTTCACTTTTAAAATTATGCTGAATGCTGAAATTTCAATGAAAATTTTTAGCATTTAAATATATATATATATATATATATATATATATATATTAAATTAAATCATATCAATGAATCCACAAAATAATATCCAGATATTTTAGAATATATTGTTAAACTTATAATAATGTGAAATCAAGATATAAAATTAAAAATTAATTAGATGCGAGCAATTTTAAAAAGTGAAGGATATTTACTTATTTTTTACATACAGTTTGAGAAATTTTAATGTATTATTTAATATTGGGTTTCAATGTATTTAATATTACATATCAATGCATATAAATGCAAATTTTCATACATTTAAGACATTAATTCACAAAAGAGAGTTATACTTTCCATTAACCTCTTCATTAAAAATTTAATACAACTAATCATGCAATACCTCAAAAATTTTTAGATTGATTATAACCTAAAATGAAAAAACATGATGCAATATTGCACAGTAATTTTATTCATTAGGATGAAATACTTACAGCACCTTTTAATTATCAGTCGGTATATATTTAGAAGAGTATACTTTTTAAAAGTAAGACTTAGTAAAATTTTTGATAACTTAAAGTGGAATAAGTAGTTCACCTTAGAACAGACAAATTTCTATTTTCAAATTTTTGTATTTTGTAAAGGTAATAAATATCTTTTTTTTTTTTTTTTTTTTTTTTAATTAAACAGAAATCATTGACATTCATAAGAAACAGATAATACTCTTCTAAAAATTATTTTTATCATGGAAAACTTATAAACTAACTACATTATTTTATTTCTCTAAATACGACTACTTCATTGTTAAAATATACCAAGAAATGTAAAATTTGAGGTTTTTGACAGTTTTTGACATAAGGTTTTTGACAAAGGGTTTTTGATGTGACAGTTTAAACTGTGGTTTAAACCGTCAAGAACTGTCATGTGTCAAAAACCTGCCAACCCTGTTTTTAACTATGATTTAGTTGAAAATCACAAACTTCTAAATTATACCTTGTTCAGTTTTTAATTGTTGAAGGATTTTCCTTTCTTTCTCCCTTGTAGGTGTATTAATGTTATTTTGGTAAATATAACTATAGGGATTTTGGAACATGGGGAAATTCAAATTTTTTAATTTTTTACAAATTGATTTTGGGGATTTTATTTTATTAAAAACATTTTTCCAATTGGAAGTATGTCCTTTTGACGAACAGTTGGGAAAATAGCAGCAGTGTAATGATAACACTTTGCCCCCTAAATATTATATGGTATATGTATAAGATATAAGGGGAGAGTAGGGAGGGATGGGACAGTTTTGACAAAAATATTTTTTATAAATTTACTATTACTGGTACAAGTTTTACTGGTACTAGTTAAGTTTCAGAGAAACAAATTGAAGCATTTTAACGTCTTTTAAAAATATAAATTTGATGGTAATTATTAAAATATTAATTTTATAAGCCAATTAACATAGTCATAAAAATGTCCCATCCCTCCCTTATATGAGGGAAGGATGGGACATGTTTATAAATTTAAAATAAATATATAATATACAGGCATACTATGAAAAATGACAAAAACAGTGGGGCACGGTGTATATAATGTTAATTAATTACTAATAACATCTATTTTATCCAACATTAGAGTATAATGTACCACTTAAAAAAAATTTTTCAAATGCTCAATCAGTTAAACTTTTTTTTTTTTTTTTTTTTACTTCTAGCAGAGAAAGTACTGTTTTTTAGTTCAAATATTCAAAATTAAGTTTTTGTTATATTTACATGTTTTGTGGTTCCCTGAATATTAATAAGGTTTTTAGTGGCTAGTCTGTGAGTGTTATCAGTATATCTCAAGAACAAATATTACCAAGAAATCCTAACTGTAATTGGTGAATGTAATTTCTTTTGTATATTTTACCATGTCCAGGAAAACTGCTCAGGAAGGAAAATTAATTCCTCATGCATATATGGTAAATAAAGTATTTTTAAAAAGTTAAAATGGTAAACAAAAGTCATGTGAGTGCTACACCAATTATTTTCCATGATTTTGAATTTGTTTCGAGCATTTTTTTCCCCATCTATTCATTCATTTGCCTCTTGATATTTTCTGTTTAAGGAGTATCAGAATCTTCATTCTTCTTCCTTTTCTTACATATCTCATCCCTCCCTTTTCATTATTTTTCAAAAAGATAATTTTATTATTAGACACATGGTACTTTTAGGCTTAATTTAGCTACTAATTCATAAAAGTTATGTTATTAGGTATATAAAATATGAAAAGTAATTATGCTAACATCAGTGAGTGACATTGAAAACTTGCCTTGAAAATTAAACAATTGTTTACTTTTGGTGTTGTAAAACAGTTTTTTTGTTACATAAACTTACAGAGTTTTCCAACTAAAATGATACATAGCAACAAATATGGGGCTGTAGTTACTTCAGTGGAAGTGTCAAAAATTAAAAACATTGTTTATTTTAAGAATAATTTGAGGTGTCCCATTCCTCCCGACTCTCTCCTATATATAATGCACAATTTACCCACAAAAAATTTTAATGTACTACCATCTATAGACGAGTGTGGGTAGCAACATGGAACACTTAAAATTTTAACTACATCTGGGGGGGGGGGGAGAAAAAAATGAAACTTTGATTGAGCCCATAAAATTTTAAAACAAGGATGTCATACATACAGGACTGATTCATAAATTTCATTTGCCCAAGTGGAGAAAAATGCCAGGGACATTTAATTATAAAATCAGAGGAAATCAAAAATTTCAAATACTGCCCACCCCATAGGTAGTAATTGCTCAAAGTGCATTTTTGATTATATTGTACATTTTCAATGGAGTAACATTTTTGTATTCTATAGAGTAACTGTACTAGTAGTAAACACTTTTCAAACGTTTTCTGTTTTTTTTTTTTTTTTTTTTTTTTTTTTTTCCCAATTAAAATTATGATAGTTCACTCTCCCCTCCCTTTCCTTTCATCTTTTACTTATAATAAAAATAAATCAAAAGTAATCAAAAATAAATCAAATAATACAATAATAAATAAGTAATCAAAATACCAGATATACTAAATAACATAAATAAACTAAGGATAAGAATTTAGCTTAATTTCTATTTAAAGATTATGCTTACAATTATAATTATAATGATTTTTTTAATTATATATATTATTTATCAAATGGACTACATAATGTATACATACATATAATTAGACAGTATAAAATTTTACATTCAAATCTGCTGATGTTTATTTGATGTTTATCAAATATTGAGAGAAGGGGTTGATAAAATTATATATAATATATATATAATGAATATATCATTTTTGTGTCAGTCTTACCTATAAAATCAGTTCTATTTTTTTTGTGTTTGTGTTGTTTTGTATCTATTAATGGCTAATTTTTAAGGATAAATTTTATTATGATATCTATCATTTATATATATATATATATATATATATATATTGAAAACTTTTTTAAACATTGCAGAATATGAAATCAAGTATCACATGAAGAATTAGAAATAACATGAATAAAGATTTTTGAAAAAATTAAGCATCCTTTAATGAATACATAAAACATCAATACTTTTTATTTCTGTCATACTGTATGCAATTTGCTAAAAATTTACACTATGCTATGCCCAATAACACCCAAAGGATGTGTAAATAATGTCAAACTCAATAAGAAAATGGAAAAACAAAAGACAAACGTACTTTTAAAAACTAACTATACATTAATAATTTTTTTAAACTTAGTAAATCTGAGCAACAGATTTAAGACCACTAAAATCACAATAAGAATAAAATTTCATCAAATTAAAATTACCTGTGTAAACTGATTGTTAATATGCTCAAACTCAATAAAAGAGTATCCATTACCTAAAAAAGAAATTCTTCTTCACCCTTCCATCTATCAACTAGCCATCCGTAGGAATGGAGTTTTTGTTACTTATCATTCATGTAAAATTTTCAGCTTTTAAGAATAAAATTACGTAAAAGATGGAAATTTTCTTTTACCTGGCATTCTTGTAGCTATCTAGAAGTGCTACATTGATGACTTTTGCTTTTCCTATTCACTTTCGCTTGCTGTTCACTCTTCTGTTTAGTACAATTTAGGCACTAATATCATCTTTATTCTTATGTTTACATGAAGAAAACTGGGAAATTTCAAGCTTTGATGTTGCCTTCCTTTGACTATACATTTGAAGAAAATGATTACACTTTACCAAAATTTTACACTTTATCTTCAAAATACAAAATTTCCACTTGCATTTCTTGCACCTAAGTTGCTTCAAAATAAGAACTAGAAACACTATTTGAATATTTAAAGACAGAAAAAAATACTCATTGGCCAATCATTTGACAAATTTATTCCCTGAATTCATAACAACACATGGCGGGGCATGCTTTTTTTTTTCCTTTCTTTTTTGAGGCGTAAAATTTTTGACAAAGAGTAATAGTATGATGGCTTGCTATGTTTTATTCCTTTTTTCTTTTCAAAAATCTGATGAGAAAATATATAATTCATTGTTTAGCTTACATACACAATCATTTTTACTAGGGGTGGGAATCGATTAAGAGTTTTAACTGGGTTAATCGTAGTTCATTAATTGTTTAATCAGATTTTTAATCAGTTTTCATTTTTCTTTATATAATTTTATTTCAATGATGAATAAACTCTCTTATTGTGTATATATATATATCATTCATAAGTTTGACTGATCTTTTTTTTTTTTTTTTTTTTTTTTTTTTTTTCAAAAATTTTTGTCTAATCAATTATATCTGTTTCATAACTGAAATTTAAATCAATTTTCAGAGCAATAATTGGTGACTTTAAGTGTTAATTTTATGTAAATATTTTTGCATTCAATTTTATTTATTAATATTTATTTTTTAAATTAATTAATTTCTCGATTCATTTTGAAAGAAACATTAAATGAATTTACACATATTTTAGTTTTATATTTGCAGACCTTGTCCATCTCACTTGTCACTATTTTTAAATGAATTCTCAAAATTCCATATCATTATCATAAAAATCTCAAATTCTTATATTTTAGTTCTTCTTTGTCACTTCGGACTAGAACACAGAATGTTATTCTCTGTTTCTACTTCAGTAGTTACTATCAGCAATTCAGAACAGACAATAAACGCTTGAAGATACTGTGAAACTCTGTTGACATTTCCCCCATCAAAGGGATAGTGAAAATCTCAATCCCTTCTTCTTCTTCTTCTTTTTTTTTTTTTAATCTTTAGCATTTCTATTTGTTCAAAGCTTCTTGTTTCTGAGAATACTATTACCCTAGCCAACACTTTCTGTAGAAGGCTACAGACAGGTGGTGTTGCTCCAGCATGCACATGAAGCAGCATTTTGTTTAATAACCGCCCTCCCCCTTTTCCCTATCTACAAAAGTGCAACAACTTCTTTTGAGAGGTTTTATTTTTATTTATTTTATTTTATTTTTATTTATTTATTTATTTATTTTTTTCTTTTTGATTATTTGATGGATGTTTCTTAGAATGTTTGTTAGCAAAATATGTGAAAAAATATTTTGTAGGCAGAACAATATTTTTACTTTAATTCGTAGTTTGAAAATTTTTAATTGAATTAATCGATTCAATTAACTCGATTAAAAAAATTGATCGGGACTAAGCATTGATCAATTAACTTAACCGATTAATCGGCACAGCCCTAATTTTTACTGTGAAGAGATTTTCTTTTGAGTTTATTAACTAGTAATGCTAATTTTATTAAGCGATGGTTTGTATTGATTTGATTCCATACCCAGCAATTTGATCAGATTAAGTGGCTGATTTTATTAACCAGTGATTTTATAAAGCGGCGGGTACTGTACAGTGGCAGATCCAGAACTTAAATTTTGGGGAGGGGGGGGAGGCTAAGATTTTTCAAAATGTTATTCCAGATCAATGAAAAATTTACAATTGTAATATTCAGTTGTGAATGTCAGTGCTTTTGGGGGGGCTTCACCCCCCCCCCCTTAGATCCACCACTGGTACTGTACCTATATATATATATATATATATATATATACATTCAGGGGGATCAAAAAATTAGTATACATTTGAAAAATTAATAATTCATGGAATGATGTAGGTAGAGAGGTAGAAATTGACACAGCTGGAATGTATCTGTATGATTTTTTATGCAGGATGGCGCTCCACCCCATATTGAAAATGTGTAAAAGATCTCTTGTGCACATCGTTTCGTGCGTGATCATCACGTTTAGTGGTGAACTGCTACTTTCATAATGCTTGGCCTCCCAGGTCCCCAGATCTCACTCCATGTAATTATTGGCTCTGGGGTTACCTGAAGTCGCAAGTCTACCGCGATCGACCGACATCAGTAGGGATGCTAAAATACAACATCCGACGTGAATGTCTCACTATAACTACAGATATGCTGTACAGTGCTGTTCACAGCATTGTCTCTCGACTGCAGCTATTATTAAGGAATGACGGTTGACATGTTGAGCATTTGTTCTGAAGAACATCGTCTTTGCTTAGTCATAATTTATTATGCTAATTATTACTTTTCTTATATGAAATGCCATCTGTGAACCATTTTTTGAACTTTTTTTTTTTTTTTTTTTTTTTTTTTGTGGTTGCAATAAAACCCTGTCAATTTTTACCTCTCTACCTACATTATTCTGTGAATTATTAATTTTTCAAATGTATACTCATTTTCTGATCACCTTGTATATATATATAAGAAATATCCATGTAAGGGCTGACACCATTTATAACCACTGCTCCGGTGTCACCCATCATAGGCTACACCACTGAGTATGATATAGTGCTTCTGTGAAATCTGGCCATGGAATTTTTGGGAATGAACAGTTTGATTTTTCTTGTAAGAAGGGGGTTGAGGTTGTTCCAATTAAGATGTTCCGCATCGCCATATTTTTCTATAAAACTGTATGTCAAATGGACGATGGCTCAAAATTATAAATTACAGTTGCTTGACCGAGTACAGACAAGGCAATATAACATTGAGGGACTCCTCACAATTCCAAATGGCCCATGTCATGAAGCTGTTTCTACCTTTTAGCAGGTCATGATTGTCTGAGTGAACATCTATATCACATTGGGATTTTTGACCAACCAAACTGCCTTCTCCAAAGAACTAATGAACAAAGCCCATTTTCTTCACTGCTAGATACTTCATAACAATTCCGAGATGTCGAGACATTAAGAAAATTTTTTTGGAAGAAATATCAATGGTATTTGTAAGAATAGAAAAAAAAAACTCAATTTAATTTTAACTCTTAAGTAACCTAAAAAATGTATTTCAAATATATTTTTTTATGTGCTTCATAATGCAGTAAATAAAGGGTTAAAGTATTACATCCACAATTAAAATATACATATACGTAATAGCTACCAATTTTTTTTTTTTAATTATTCTGGAATGTTGTTAGTACTCGCCCTTTTTTCACACTGTATTGTTTGTAGAGTAATTTTCTTCAATATATAATTACGATTAAATAAAATTTAATAAATTTAGAAAGATGGCAGCTATGTATATGTAAAGAAAATTCAATTTAAACTTTGATAGGCATTTTAAAATTTTGTATTATTGTTTCTTTCTATTTGTAATTTATGTAATAATTTTTAAAACGGGATCTGAAGGTAAGTTTTTCTTCACTGGAAAACATTATGTTAATGGCCATATCATACAAGAGACTTTAGTTCAGCATTATACTAAACACAGCATTATACCCAATATACTCAGCCTGATTTTGTTCAAGGACAGTAAGTTTTCGGATGATCAACTTTTACAAAACGGTTTAGAAAAAGCTGAGTATGTTGAACGTGCTGATCAAAATTGACCAATAGGAGGAATAAAAAGGATTTTTTCCTGGAATACCTTTAGAGAAGGGAATACATCATGCTATCAATTCGGGGGAACCCTATGGACGCTTACCGGTTTCTCTCGTTGTTCAGCATAGTCAACATGTTGCGTATAATGTTGTGTTGAGTATATATGCTCCCATGTGATATGGCCATAAGACATCAGAAAATGGTTGTCAGTTTTTTAAGTGCATACCAGAAAAATCGCCTCTATGAAAAGTATCCACCTCAATGTATGCACCCTTTTCTGGAGTAGAATTATCTCAGCTGGTTAGGCACAGCTTTTAAAAATGAACAGTATGAAATATTTTTTCCAATTATCAAGCAAAATACTCTTTTTTTCCTTTAATTCTTGTTATGATTTTAAAGATAAATTTGCACTCATAAGAAATATATTATTTGAATTATAAACCAATTCATACTGTATTTTTAAATTTCTGTTTTGTAAACAATAATATAGAATGTCATTAAATTACTCTTTTGCTGATTGAATTTTTTTTTTTTTTTTCAGGGTAGAAATACTCAACCGCATTTGACCTCAGCTCTTGCAGAACAAATTCTAGCAAGTGCTTGTGAAAATGAAAGTCAGAATGCCAAAAGAATGCGTTTGGGCTTAAAACCAATTCCTGTAAGTTTTTTTTTTTTTTTTGAAAATTCATATAGTTAAATGTTACAAAAAAAAAAAAAATTCTTTAACTGTTTTAAAATTTGCATAGCTGCTAACATCCTAATTAATATTCTGTAGTAACTGTTGGTACCCACTCCTTTTTCTACACCACATTATTTTTAGACCAATTCTTTCCAAATGTAATTGTGATTAAATAAGAAGAAAAATACTCTAAAGAAAACTGGTGTAAAAGAAAAAAAAAGCATGCACTAACAATACTATGAAATATTAATTAGGATGTTGGAAACTATGAATTTGTGACTGACCTCATGAAAATGTCAATCTTTTTAACTTATTATTTTTATACATGCACTAAATTTTAGAAGTTGGAATGATAATGTAATTTTCTATAAATTGATCATAGTCTGTTAATTATTTTACCAAGAGATTTTCTCATATCATAATCTGGTATCAAAATTTGGATGGTAAAACCAAATTTTAAGATATGAAATAATTTGTTTGATTTCCCTGAATGTTGCTAACACAGAATTTTTCAGTCAGTAAGTACCTTTTTCATGAAAATGTTCTTTTAAACAGTATTATTAAATTTTGAAATAAAGCTGAAAAATAATAACCTTAATAATAACAGCAAAATGGCCTCTGTCTTTCCCTATGTTTATCAGCTCTCTCCAGAAAAATCAACTGCCCTTACAGACATGCTATTTGGCACACAATATTATTAAATTTTGAAATAAAGCTGAAAAATAATAACCTTAATAATAAAAGCAAAATGGCCTCTGTCTTTCCCTATGTTTATCAGCTCTCTCCAGAAAAATCTACTGCACTTACAGACATGCTATTTGGCACACAGATAGTCTCTAATGTCTCCATGTATACCTTGAAGACAAATTTTAAAAGTTTTAATTAAGAAAATAGTTATTAATTAAATGATATTAACGTGTTTAACTCTATTCAATTTTTCGACATTTTTCTTTGCATTGTAATTTCAGCCTGTTGCCAATAAAATAAAATGCTTACAACTTTTTATTTCTTTTTTCTAACATAAAAAGAAACATTTCTTTACATGTGAAAAAATAGTAAATAATAATAATAAACCTGTATCATAAAAATTTCTGATAAAAATGATGTCATAACATTTAAAAAAAAATTATTTATATTAAAATTATTAATTTCATTTAATCAAATAGTTTTATATCTTTTTTTATTATTATTTTATCCTTGAAAAAGTAATGTGGGTACAGCTTTATTATAATGTCCTCATGGCGACTTTTAATATTTTTTGTCATTTTGGCGATAAATAAAAGTAGCTATTACAATTGCATAAGTAAAGACCTTGACAAGAAACGTCTGAGCTATTGTTCAAATTTCAAAGTTCGCTAACAAATGAGGTCTTATAGTATAGCTGTTCTCTAATGTGATTGCATAGTTTATTTTAATAGCTTATTAATAAAACCAAAATAATGTCTGTCTTTCGCTCTGTCAGATATCTCCAGAAAAATCTACTGTACTTATAGATGTGAAATATGGCACACACATACTTTGGAATTTCTCTGTGTACTTAACTTTTTGGATTTTTGAAAAAAAAATTTTATCAAGGAATGTTCCCATTCATACTCAGAGGGAGGAAAACTGAAGGCTACTGTTTCTTCATTCAATGCACTAAAAGGCACTATCAAATGCCTTTTTTAAAACTACAATCATGCTTTTACAAATCGATTTCTTTTTTCTTTTGACATCAAATTAAATTTCATAACATATTTTAGTACTATATTTGGAGTGGAATTGCTATCATTTTATGGTCAAGAAGGTAAATCTAATAAAATATAAGAAATTACTTGATAGTAAATACTATATATAGTCTGTATAATTTTATTTAATGTAATCCCAAGTTAATTATGAAAAGGTACATCGATTATATATATTCGAAACAGTTGTTCAATAAATATCCAAGTTAAAGGCCAAACATAAGGCATTGGTTGTCTCAAGCAATAGAGACACGGATCCCAGATATTGTAGGTGAGGAAGATGCTGCCAAAGGCAGGGAGCAGGACCCAAAGCAAGTTTTTGAACGATTTCAATAATTTTTTTTTTTTCCAGTTCTTGTTTATAAAGTGAAAATAGCGATTCTTTTTTATTATTATTACTATTCATTATTATAGTGACCATCAAAGCGGGCAAAGCCTGCTAGTAATAAATAAATAAATAAATAAAACCTCTTGTGATGTAAAAAAAAAGTCACTCACTTAGCTAACCGCTAACCTATCCATCATTTTAAAATTTTGTAGTACTATCTCTACTAGTTATATATAGTCAAAGTAAAGCTGTTTCCAAACAGTATTTTTGATTGTAGAAAAATGACTTAAAACTGATGTTGAAGAAAGATAAATGAAAACTTGCTTACATCATACATTCTAAAACATACAACCAATTGATTCAGGTCAAAGTAATTAAACAATACTCTTCATCAGTCAAAAAAAAAAAAAAGCATGAATGTAGCAACACACCTATTCATGCTGCACTCATCCATACTTTTTTTTTTCGCCTGATGAAAGTTTGCATTTAATTATCTTGATCAAAACAGTGTGTGTTTTTGCTATGTATAGTATTAGCTTACAAACAGAGCCGTCCTTGGTGCGGTCACACAGGGCCTCACACTTTAAAAGGTTTAATGCCACTTTATTGTAAAAATAAAAATAATACAATATAAATAAAGTAATAAATAAATATATTAAAACGTTTACCTTTGTGTTGTGTTTCATTTTACTTATTTTTTAAGCATATTTCTTTAGAGTAAATAAATGTATTTATATTTTAGGAGCGATAAGCAAGTGCTGTAATTGTGCACATCAGACCACGTAACATCAGAATTCATTGTTCTCAGGTTATATTAAAGCTATTGTTATCATTGTTTAGGCAGCACCAAATGATACTCAGTACTTCCTCTGCACCTAACTTCCCAACACATATAATAATTATTACTGATCTATCTCAGCTTTTTTTTAACTGTTTCCAACAAGGTTGAAAAGTGTTTGACTTCAGTTTGTCTGTCTGTCTGTCTGACCGCTCTCTAACTCCCATAAATATTTATGAAATTTCTTGAAACTGGTATATATTATTCAAGTTCACTATCGGATATTCCATATTGAAAATGGAGTAAACACTTTTACTGGTTTGTGTACAAGGACACCCAAAAGCTTTCCAAAGCATTGTGTCCTATGAGAGGTATTTCTATAAGCCATATTTTAATACCGTTACTTTACACAAATCTTAATGAAATTGAAATATGATATTCAAGTCCACTATCGTATGTTCCCCATTTAAATTGGAAGTAAATACCATGACTGGTTTGTATACAGGGACACCCGAAAGTATTTCTAAGCATTACGTTCTATGAGAGGTATTTCTATAAATCAAATTTGAAGAACTTTACACAAATCTTAATAAAATTAACATGTATTCTTCATATGCACAAAAGAATGTTTTCCATAGAATACAGTATAATTGGTATTAGATTTACAGGGCCACACAAAAATATTCAGTTACATTAATGGGTATTATTAGAAATTTTTTAGAATTGCATTTTCATTGATATTAATCATTTTTATTGTTTTCTAAATGTTTTTAACACTTTCCAATGAGGTTGAAAAGTGTTAATGACTTTGATTTGTTTGTCTGTCTGTTCGTCTGTCTGCCTATCCGCACTGTAACTCACGTAAATATCCATGGAATTTCTTGAAACTGATATATAATATTCAAGTTCACTATTGGTTGTTCCCTATTGAAAATGGAACGATTAACCCTACTGGCTTATGTACAGGGACACCCAAAAATATTCCAAAGTATTGTGTTCTATGAGAGGTATTTTTATGAACTATATTTTAATTCCTTTATTTTACACAAATTTCAATGAAATTGAAATCTGTTGTTTAAGTTCACTATCGGATGTTTGCTACAGAAAATGGAGTAAATACCACCACTGATTTGTGTACAGGGACACTCAAAAGTATTCCAAAGCATTTGTTCTGTGAGAAGTATTTCTTAACCAAACTTTATAAACCAAATTTTTAACTTTACTTCGAACAAATCTTAATAAAATTGAAATATGTTATTCACATGCACAAAGAATGTTTTCTACTGAAAGTAGTATGATTAGCATTAGATTTACAGGACCACATAAAAATATTCAGTTATATTAAAATATTTTATTGCAAATTTGCTGAAATTGTATTTTTGTTTACATTAAGCAATATAACACTTTTTAACTTTTTTAAAGTGGAAATATGATCTCAATTTAAGTACCTATCTGTACGGCTGTCCATCTGCCCGCCCCAGTGTCCATAAATGTTTTCAGAATTTTTACAAAATTATATATGCTATTCAAATTCACCATGGAATGTTCCCTATTTTAAATGACAGTAATAGGTCCTGCACAACTGGTTTGTGTACAGGGACACCCAAAAATTGCTAATACATTGCATTTTAGGACAGACATTTTTATAAATTACATTTGAAGAACTTTCTATTGTAAAAATTATAAAGAAATTGACATTGATTTTTAATATGCTAAAACAATACTTTGTATAGAATATGATTTTGTTATCTTTCAGATTTACAGGGCTACACTAAAATATTCAGATACATTATGAACTGCAATTACAATATAAAGACTACCCTTTTTTTAGTGTTGAGCATTTTTAACACTTTCTGACAATGTTTAAGAATGATAAGGAATTCAGTTAGTCTATCGGTATACATTTCAGAACTACTGTCTGTCCATTGTGTGATTATGTAGGCAAAAAGAGTATTAAAAGTTATACAATAATTACGTACATTTGGAAAGTGTTAATAACCAATGTGTACCGCATGATTTTGCGTTCTTGTTATTATATTGTATTAGAGTGCTGTACTCAATATTTGGATTATCCTTTCTTCAATATACAGTAACCATCCCTACTAACATGAGTCGTTAGTTCATCAGCTGATAATCGTTCGCACTTTTTGCATTTGGTTATTTGGGATAGCTAAAACTTGCCCAATGTCTTTTTTTTGTTGTTGTTGTTGTTCCCTCTGTTGGCATTTTATTTTTTAGGGTAGCTAGGATTGGCTCACCATAATGAACAACATTTAAGTCCAACAATAATTGAAGTGTTAAACTTGCATATAGTAGCTCATTTCTAACAGTTGCGTAACTTCAAAGAAAATATACAATTTTATTACATGCAGTAAACTATTGTCAAAGATATTGATTATTCACAAGAAAATATAAAAATAGCTAATAATAAATACCAAAATGTATTGCCAAAGTAAAGTACTGTATATGGGCCAACAGTTTTCCAATGATTGGGCCATAGATCCAGCCAACAGCAATTTATAACCTTTCACCAACTAAAAACCTAACATTGTTTCATTGTCGGTCCATATAAATTTTGACTAGAGTATATTGTGGTAGAGAAATTATTCTTTTTGAGTCAAATTTTTCAATTGAGTTTTTGCTGTATTTACACGTTTTGGGGTCTCCTGAATAATAATAATAATTCAACAGTTAATCCTAGTTTGTGTGTGTTCATCTGTGTAAGTATGTCTATTATCAGCATATCTCAAGGACAAATAGTTGTAGGAAATCCAAACTCGATATCCTAAATCTTTATCATATAGGGATGTTACACTAAATGCTTTGTTGAGATCAAGCAAATGGTTTGTCTATAGGAACATCCGAGAAATTCCAAACACATTAGATTTAAGGGCAATATTTCTGGTAGGTACAGTTTAACACCTTAGACTGCTTTGAACAAAATGAAATAAGAATATATTTTCTATATACATAAAAGCATGTTTAGTATAAGAAATAATATGAAAATCCTTTACCATTCGTCTACAGGGCCCCACAAAACAATTTAGATACATTAGGAAAATAATAATTTGAAATTGTATTTCAAGTTGTGCTGTATTTTTCTTACTGTACTAAATTTAAGTATACAATGTGGTGTGTATATAATTTATAGGCATTATATAGGACTATACAAAATTAGTGAGTACATTCTTATGTTTTAAATGTAATTAATAGAGGTGTCTTACTTAAATTTTCCAGTTTTAGTAAAACCGCTGCGGACTGACCATTACTTTCTTATGAACTATGGTGAACAAAGTACTTGTTTAGAGTCCGAATTTCAACACTGATTTTTTTTTTTTTTGCTATAACTATACATTTTTGGGTTCCCTGAATAAAAATATAAAGTTTATAGTGGTTTATTTGTGTGTATGCCTGTTATCAGCATATCATAAAAACAAATAATTGCAGGAAATTCAAATTGGTTATACAGAAGATCACATCCGGTTTCCGCTTGAAAAAAATTGAGCATTTCTAATAATTATTGTATGTTATTTTTCAATTTTGATACGAGTTTTCCAGCTTGATGAAACTGCAATATGTAATGTATGTAGAAACTTCCTTTTTGATACAGGATAACACAAAAATATTTATAATATTTGAAAATTGTTCGTAATCCATGCGTTGTGCATGATTTTATGTACTTGTTCCCCCACTTTTTTTTTTATTTTTACATATTCATTTGATGGTTTATGTTAAGATTTAAAAAATATATGTATGCTCCACAAGTACCACACACTCTTTTTTCACATGTAGTGAAAGCCTTCTATAATGTTAAGTATAATTTAAAGAGCGTTTCTATCAATTATATCAAATAGAAAACATGCAATGTATTAGACTGATTTTCAGTAGCCCTGTATATTTCCTATATTTTGTATACGAGACATATAATACGCTAAAATTTTGTAAACAAAGAAAAGGGGAGTTCATAACATAACATATACACATCTATATGTTATTTTGAAATCAAATGATTGTGTGAAATGGTGTGAAAAATACAGGGGGTATAATAAGTTTCAGAGGAAAAGGCCTCGTAAAAGTTTTTGCACTGGGCCTCGCTTTTGCTACGGACAGCTCTGCTTACAAAGTTTTCATTCATCATTATTGTTGTTTGTGTATTTTTCTAAATATTTCTTTTAAAAAAATTTCTTTTTAATGGGAACTTTCATTTTAGGCTGATGTGGATCGAGGTAGAACAGAAACTGTGTCTCCACAACAAGAATCACAACTACGTCAAGGAAAAACTACACCTTGTTTAGTAAATGGAACACAGAGTTCACAGTTCTCTTCATCGTCTTACCGTGTTATGCCAAATAGTACGTCAAATGGACACACAAGCTCAAATATAAACACGAGCAATGGTAAATTAATACTTATTCATCAATAATTTTAATAAATATGTATTTTATATTGCAAAATAATTAAATAAATTTTGATAGCACTTCATATCTTATGTATATTCATGATTTTTTCTGATTCTTTTCTACATTTTGTTATGATTTTACCAGTGGCAGTTTGTATGTACTTAATCTAGGGGTTGGTAATACATACGCTGCGAAAATGTAATATATATGTATTATGAAACATGCAATTAAAACATTTTTTTTTTTTCAGAAGTTAAGAAAAAACTAAACAAAAAAATAAGCAAATGATTTAAGTAGTACTTCTGATATTTCTGCTAGAAATATGTCATATAAGTAATCCTTTTTTATAACTTATTTTTCTTTAAAAACGGAAAAACGATAATATATATACTTTATAATTACAGGAGAATTACTAATTTCTTATTGAATATTCTTCATTATTGCACATTTAATAGATATTGGTTTTAAAATTATCTGATTGTTGAAATATAAATATTTTAAAAAATACATATGATTACAAAACTGAAAAAAAATTACTTGGATAAAATATAAGGTTAAATAGAGACATCAAAAAATTAACCCAATAAATGTCTTTCATATCAAGTTTGATAAGGATCCATGCCATAGGAGCTGAGATATATAGCTATTAAGCACATCACAAAAAGGGCCATTTGTTAGCTGATGTGCACGAAAATTTAGTCAGCATAGTTATTCATAATAACTGTCTAACACATCAAGTTAAATTTTATCTACACCAATTTATGTTTAAAGTCAATCAAATGTAAAATATCATGCAGGGTTCATACTCATCAGGGAAAACCTGGAAAACAGGGAATACTCAGGGAATTTGGAATTTGTTTAAAAAAAGTCAGGGAAAATCAGTTATAAAACCTGGAAAAACAAATATTTTCTTTCTCTCAAGTTATATTTTTCTTGTTTAGCTTCATATAAAAATTCAAATGATTAAGTATTGTGAAAATACGCATGTAAACAAGGATTTCTACCTGAATTTCTATCATGATCGGCAGTAATATGACATCATACAGTGGAAGTAGCTGTATTTTGTCCTGTCTAGAGGCGCGTTTCTTGTAATATGTTGCTAATATTTTTTTTTTATTGTCTGGGAACTCAGGGAAAACTCAGGGAATTTTTTTCCTATATTTGAGTATGAACCCTGTCATGGAATTATTTCTCTTGAGATGCAGGACCTACAAAAAGTTTCATAATCCACAGATGGATGGACAGACAGACATTTTCTAAAAATAATGAAATTATATTCAGAACACCTGAAAAGGAGTAAATCCTTCAAAAATAGAAAGACGAAAGTTTTCACAAATATAATACTACTTTTTTCTAACATGCAGAGAAGAAAGTAAAATAAGTGAATGAGTATGAAAAAAAGATTCTCCCTATTCTGCCTCCTCACCAAAAAATCATAATTATGATTGGTTCTAAGAACTCTGAATATACATAGCCTTATTAACTGTTGTTAAAATATTTTGCAACCTGCTTCTTTTGCTTTATTTTAAACATATGTTTTACATTAAAAAATTCTGCTTTCATTTTAGGGCCAACTGACCTAAGCATGAAGAAAGGAATTTGTTGTCAGTCAAGTACTTCCAAACATTCCCTAAATCCCAGTGAAGTAGTAGCAGTAAAGCAACTTATTGCTGGCTATCGGGAATCTGCAGCATTTTTGCTAAGATCTGCTGATGAACTTGAACAGCTTTTGGTGCAGCAAAACTGAACTGACTTTAAAAGAAACAAAACCTGCATTTACAAGGCAGTGTGGCCTTTCTTTATGATTTCTTTGCAGAAACTGTTGAATGGAAACTTCTTGAAAGGTTTCATAAGCATGCAAAGAAAAGCTTTCTAAAGATCAAACAATACTTTTGTAGCAGGGCTTGAAAGAATATTTTTTAAACCAACTTTCCTCGAGCTTTCTTGTGCTGAAGACTGTCTTCTAGAATTATTTGAATTTTAAAGTTTGTGAAATATTCACGTTAAATACTGATAATTTTTAGGGTTATTTTATGGTAACATGAAGCTTATGGCACTGCACTTACATATCTGTAGCACCATCTTTTTCTTTTCATATATTTTTTTTCTTTTCTTTATCATTCAGGTTAATTCAACCTGTTCACTGTGCATTCAATTAAATGAAATTTTTGTATTTTCTAAACTATGTGGTTTTGTTTTAATAAATATTTGTTTATTAATACTCTTTGGACATCTAGATGTGCAATCAAATGGGTTTTTATTGTGAAACTGTATTTTTTGATTTTTTTTTTTTTGTTACATACACTGAATATAAATTCCCTTGCACAGTATAAAATGACTTCTAGATTTTGAGCTTTATGAATGCATATGTGTATATATATAAATATTTGGTGATAAATATTGAAATGTTCTGAAACTTACCTATGAGTAAGCTACCAATTTATCATAAAGTGATGAACGGAACTAAATTGTTTATCATTATGGCCTTATCTTATATAAAAGATCTTAAAAGTTAGGGGAAAATGAAAAAAGACAGTAGTGAAAGACGAATAGTCGATTTAGAAATATTCCTATGTACTAAAAAAAATATTTATTTATTTATTTTGTTTAACACTTAGAAAATTTTTTAATTTTATCCTCTATTCATAAAATTCTTTTGTTAAGCTAAAAACTATTCCACTACGTACTTCTAAATATCACCCAGTTATCTATGATGAAGATGTTGTAAATATATTTCCTTCATGCAGTGCATGTAAAATATAGCACTTGTCTGTTATTTTTATATATATCAATGTTTTACCATTATTTTCAGGCATGTTTCTATACAGAAATTTGAACTGTGAAATCTTTTAAATTTCTGCTACATTTGACAAAATTTATCCTTCTTTGTAGGATAAGTTATGCATGAAGATGAAAACGGAGAATGTTTGTAACCAAATCTCCTTCTATTTTTGGCCATTCCTTTTTTGGCCTTTATGTTTTTGTAATCCATTAATGGTGTCCATTGTAACCAAACATCACTTTTCTAAGACTTTATTAAGATTCTATTTTTTAACTATAGGAACTTAAACAGTTAACTGAGCCAAAGATTTCCGGCAAAAAATTCCTTCTTCTAGGACGTGTTTGTAGTTGTTTAGTAAATCATTGTCACTGCCATCCTGTCCTAAAAACAGTCAAGTACCATTCATGCCATAAGTTGACTCCAGAACATAAATATATGCGCACAAAAGCAGTTTGCCATACATTGGTATGCATATGACATATATTAATACATTATATTTATTCAAAAGTTCACATGTGTATTTCTACCTTCTGTTGTTATTCTATCTTAGTTAACATCTACAAGAGATTTTTTAAAAGGCAAATATCTTCCATTTTGATTCCTATTTTATAATTTTTTTATTATTATTACAGTTTAAAAATTAACCTTTTTTTTGAATGAGTTATAGTATAAGCTATAAATTTCAAAAGTGAATAATAGATTCTCATAAGTTAATATTGAAAACATTACTGAAAATATTTTGTATTTTATTATTATTTAATTAACACTCCATAAATATAGAAACAAACATAAAACATTTATTTTTTATTTTCTTTCATAGTTCAATTATATAATTTGCATTCTGTGTGAAATTTTTGCCTAATATTTGTTAATTTTTTCTATTCTGTACAAAATCTATAGATTCCTTTCTAAAATATTCAAAATAAAGCTTTCAGTGCTTTTATCATTAAATTCAGCAATAATCAGAATTGAAACATTAATTTACTTAGATGTATGTACACTTGTGAAAACACTTTAATTTAATTATGCTTAGAAATTCTCTAAATTTAAAAAGATTTATAACACATTAATATTCACTACACAAATATTCTACTTAATTGGATTTCTCATGACAGTATTAATTGGTTAATTGAAATTCTTCTATTATAACCATCATTAACACATTCGCTGCCAATCACGCACTAGAGCATGATATGAAGTATTGTTTCTTATGACAGTCACATGACATCGGCAGCGAATGTGTTAAGGAACATTTTTCTGGAGTCACTGATAAAAAAATAAATTACCATTATCTATTTAAAATAAAAGATCAATTACCTATGGCAAAAAATCTGTGACATGTTATTAAAAAATATTTTAAATTGAGTTTTGTTTTTTAGTCTTTTCTAATATCCCCATTTTCTTTTTTGAAAAAATAATTAAAAATTATGAAACTAGGGAGTAGATTGCACGTCATGTGATAAACTAATATTCTTTTGTAATAATTTCATTAGTGAAATGAACATATAAATAACAAACTTTAAAATAAATTTACATGCACATTTATGAACTTTTCTATTTATGAACAAAGTAATATTTTTACTAGATATTTTGAAACTGACTAACAAAACACAGTTAATGAGATTTAAAAAAATAATAAAAATAAAATAGAATAAAGTTTACCAGGAGTGATTTTTTTTAGTGTGAAATAAGTTAGAAAATCATGAAAAGTATAATAGAATATAGGATTTTTAAAGCTTTTAAAACCAATCTATGATTAGTTCATTCTAGTATGATTAATGCTTTGTACAGTGTAATGATTCCTCAAAATAATATTTGGTAGGAAGTAACTGATAATGGAATGAGATATATATATTTACATATTTAATCCTAGAATTTTGTAAAAGTCAAGTGTATTTTTCATAATAAATTGAATAATTTGTTATATTAATTTTACATAAATTACTGTTTTCATGTTATATATGTTAACCATCTGACCGCTACTGATGGATGTATCCAGTCACTGAGCTGTTCTTTTTTCCACAATACACTTATATTTTAAAACTATATAATTATTATTTTTTAGTTTGTTTTTCAAGTTTGAAAGTCTTTTATAATACTGTAAAAGCACTTATTTTCGCGAGGCTTTAATTTTCGCAAGCCCATCATAATTGCGAAAATTTAAGCCTCGCGAAATACTTTTTTTTTTTTTTTTGCAGCAAATAATTAAAAAAAACAGAAATTTTTTAATTACCAAAACTCGCATGCATTGATGGTCCGAATCCGATAAAAGTGAAGGGGGTGGTTTGATTACATTTTCGGTGCAAGAGGGAGGTTCAGAAGTCTCTAGTTTGATAAACAGCGTGAGAAAAAAGGGATTAAGAAAAGAAAATTGTTTGGGGTGGAAGTTTGGCTCATTGAGTCAAAGCCAAAGTTGATGTATAAGCACTGTTGTAAGCATAAATTGTTTTTAGAGCGATGGGGAGGTGGGGACGAACTTTTCGGACAAAAGGAAACTTCTTAAAATGCCTTATGCAAAAGGGGTTTTATATTTAGGTACTTTTCAACATTAGGATTTTCAACTTTCGGTTCTGTTCATATAAAATTCGCGAAATCACTGATATCTTCATTTTCATGAAAATTACGGCTCACGAAAATAAGTGCTTTTACAGGAGTCATGAAGATCCTTATGATGTACACAATTACATTTTTAATCTAAAGTTGAATTAAGCCTTATTTTAATATATTGAAGAAACTGTGCATTACAATTTTGCCCTTTTCAATGGCGGTCAGAGGGTTAAAAAGTACTTGAATAATGTTTTAATTAAAAGTATAAAAGTAGATACAAACTTTATTGTTTAGAACCAAAATCTATCAGATTTTCATTCAAATTTCTCTTAAAATATATACATTTTATATGCACAAATCTTAGTTCATTTACATGAAAAAGTATGTATTTATATAAAATCTGTATTGTTTAAAACTGATAAAAGTACATAGCAGAAAATACCTTTCAATAGTTAATTGAAATTTTAAATGAATTGTATTAAAATTAACTAGAAGTGAATTTAGAATCTTAAAATGAATTTTAAAATAGCTAGAGCACTTTTATAATTTTTTATTTTTTAAGTTTATTTATTGCATTTATTGATGTTTATGCACATATTTATTGCATTGATTGCTAAACCTATCAGAAAAGTTATTTATGTTTCTGTGAATATTGTTATGTTGTTTCCTTTTTTGTATTTATATCAGTTACTGACAGATTATAATGAATTGTTTGTAACTTTATTAATTTTATAACTTAGTTATCTCAATATTTATATTCATATTGAGTTTTATTGGCTGTTACAAATGATTATTTTCTGAAATAAGCTATACCATATGTCGTATATAAATTTTAGGGGAGTTAATTGACTTCTGATTTGACTTCTTTTCTTTTACTTGACATCTTATATTTTCTGGATTTTTGGATTAAAAAACAAAAGGTCTTAAGAATGCCTTAACATGTAAAATGCTGCCTTAAGAATGCAAAACAGAAAAAAATACAAAATTATTCATTAAAAAATTTATTTCATATTTTCATAAATGAAATTTTTAAATAAATAAAAATATAAGAATTCAAGGAAACAAAATATTTTTTGCATATAGAATTAAATTGCTTTTTTTTCTTTTTTAAAGTATGTAGCTTTAATATATCCAATAAAATTAATATTATCTCTTAAGAAAATTTTAACATTTCTAACAGCCAAGATCAATAAAGAAATTTTTTGAAAGCCTGTCTCTATCAAATATATTTTATTACAAGATGCCCACACCTTTTTTAGACTTTTTTTTAACCCTTAAATGTTGTGTGTTGCCTTTTGGCGACATACTCAATTTTGTCTTCTAAAATATTATTAGAATAATATTGAAGCTCTGGGGCATAATGTTGCATATAAATTACATACTGATAGTTTTATTAAATCAATTTTCCTCATGCTAAAAGTTATTACATGGGGAAAGTATACACATTTTTAAAATTGATTTTTAAATAATCAGGCATTTAAAGGTTAAATTTTGTTAGTGTATTAGCAAAAAATTATGTATGATAAAAAATATTATATAAATATTATTTCTCAAAACATTATTAGGACAAAGAACATTTAATAATACAGACTAAAACTGATCATTTGCATTGATAATGTGATTTTTAATCTTGAAATTATCACAATGTTACTCAGGAGATATTTATACCAAATCCAATTTTGCACTAACAATGCAATTTGTACATGAATATAATATACCAAATCTTTAAATATATCCTTTTAATATATCAAATGTATTTAGAACAGTTTTTTTTTTTTTTTTTTTTTTTTTTTTTTTTTTCCCCAACCCAATGTTCTAAAATTTATCAAATCTTTTCTAAATGTTGATAATAGTATCTACTTTAATTTCTTTTTCTGTTATTTAACTTATGTAATAAATTTATTTTAGACATTTATTACGCAATGCTTTTTATTATATGCTTAAATATTTCGTGTAAGTCAATTAGCTGAAATCTGGTTATGAGACAAAGAAATGAATTTTATGTTTAGCAAAATTTATTTATTTTTATTTATTTATTTATTTTTAATTTATACACTTAGGTGAACTATTTGGCATAGTATATTATCATACAATTTTAAAAGAATTTTGAAACTAATGTTATTTAATGAAATTCTATGGTTTGTATTAACATCTTGTGATATTATTCTCTTTTTCTTTCAGTAAGAACTTCATATTTCATAATAATGGAAATAAACAAGTATTACCTTAGTACATATTTCTCATTTAATAGCTAATATTTTAATCTTTAAATTGCTCACTCTTTCTCAATAATTTTCTTTTTCTAAAACTATGAAACCATAATTTAATAATTTAAATATTTTTTGTACTATTCATAGTCTTTTGATATTTATTTAAATTCAGGAATACATTTAACCCATTGTAATGAGTATTCAATGGACTATATTTTGATTTGCTCAGTAGTTCATTAAGACCAATACATAAAATAAAGCATGTATAAGGCACTTAATATATATATGTGTGTGTGGTACAAACAGGATTCATTTATAGCATAGTGTGATGAGAAATCATAATTATGTCACTGACTGACTATTATATTTTTGCATTGCATCATTTTACAATTAACACTGCATTTATAGCTTTTATATATCTGAAATTATAGATTTATTGACTCTAGAAAGGCTGACAGTGAAATTGCCGTATAAGTTTATTTTTCCTCTTTTTCTAATATTAGATAAGAAACAATTCGACAAGTTTGTAAACTTAACAAATGCAGGTTCACTAACATTTGTTCTTTTTTATTTGGCTTATAATGGGTAAACTTTTGGGGAAAATAAATATATCCAAAAGATTGATATGACTATTGATATGACTAAAACAATGTGCTTAAATTTGATCATTTTATCACTATTTCAATACCATTCTTTTATGCAAAATGTATATTTTTATTGTTTATAATAAATTTAATTTGAAACCAAGCACGAAGTGTATTTTGAAGCAGCAAATTTTTAGAATGAATGTATAGTTTTGTAAAGGAGTCCATATACCTATGCTTGCTGATATAGAATTCAAGATCTTTACAAAGAGTAGTTCTTGATTATATTGACAGGTAGCAGTTTTGAGAGTATAGATAATATTATCTTTTTTTTTTTAATGGCTATAGAAGATACCTATTTTTACTAAAGGGTTATAATATTTGCACAAATATAACGAACTTGTCTTTAGTGGTGCTTCTTAACAGATATGAAACTAGTGTACTTGAAAACACAACTTTCTCAAATTTTGTATTAATTAATGTTCATTTATATAAAGCTATTCAAAACTTGGATTTTTTTTTTTCTTTGAGGGGAAAAAATCAGAAAAAGAATGTTGTGTAGAATCGATTCAGATTCTCTGCAGTTATCTGTTTCTAATCCTCTTACTCTTAAAATGCTACTTTCTTAATTTATAGTATATGCATGAATTTTTTTAAGTAGTACTTACAGTTTTTCGTATTTGACATGGGGGGGGGGGAGACAATCTTGTACAGTGTGAAATATTTTTTATTTTGAGAACATTCACTATTTATTTTGTCACTATCATAAATAAAAATATAGTAAAAAGTATTACTTGGATATTATAATTATATCATTATTTAATAATAATCAAAAATTCAATCCTAATGATAAATTTATATGAAGTGCAATATAAAGTAGTTTTTGCAAATATTATCTAATTAAAAAATTCAGAATTCAGTTGTGTTGAATGAGCTAATATTTATTTGGTACAGTGCAATATAGAAATTTTGTTCATGGGCACTCTATACAAAAATTAGGCTTTTGAAATTATTGTTGCGATTTCTCTATACTCTGAAATCTAATTTCTGTGAAATTATTTTGACCAAATGGAATACTGTTTTAAACATTGTCAAAATATTTAAAAAAAAGAAAAAAGTTTTTTTTTTTTTAAGAAATCTTTATTTAAATGCTTTATAGTGAATAATAATTGTAAATCATAAGTATGAGTATTAATTAAAATGTGTATATTATATATATATAATATATATTAATCTTTTATTTTTAAAGAGTGAGAAGTTTTTCTCATTTAAATATTTAATTTTTTTTTTTTTTTTTTTTTTGAAGTATCTAATTTAAATTATTGATAAAATTAACTACATAAAATTGCATTCCTGAAAGGTTCAAATTTTGTGTGATGTATACATTTTAAATAACTAGTCGATATTATGTACTGTTTCAAAAGTTAGCTAAATTATATAGCTTTTCTGTAAATAGCATTTATTTGTTCAAAGAATTACTGAAACATGTTATCATCTAGTAGATGAAATAGCTTTAATAAAATCATACTAAGCCTTAAAAGAACAAACAAAAAATATTACAGCCTCTTTACACTACATATTCATAGATATTGATTCAAATACACTAGTCTAAAAAATGTCCATTTTAGCATATCAGCCAAAAAAAAAAACTTTTTTTTTTGGTCTTAGCGATGTTATTTTAAATTACTTTAAATACAAGGAATGAATGGTATATTTCCATGTTCTAAGATTTTCAGAGAATTTTGTAGTATAATGTATGATTTATATATAGTGTCTCTTCACCCTCCCCCCTTTGTTCACAAAATTATTAGTGACAGTCAAGGAATTTCATAAGTTTTGTGAAACTCTTTTTCATAAAATTGAATGTCCTTCTAGCAGTTCTATATCTGGTGTACAATGAAAACATGGAAGTGTTTGAAATAAAACTGAAAACATGAAGATGAAGGCCATTTCAATCAACATATTATTGGAATGAGTTGGATAATCAAATGTTATGAATTCCAAACTATATTTATATGACATTTACCATCAGAAGACTCATAAATACATTTATAATGAGCAAAATTTTTTTGTTTTCCTAACTTTTATTGTTCACGATGACTGGTTTCTCTACACATTATTATTATTTCTTGCTTGTTTGCTTCACGTACTCTCAGTATAAAGTTTTAATTGTGAAACAAAATATTAACAATTTAAAAACTCAGCAGTCTTTGGATATATATATATAATTACACATAAAAATATTTACGAGTTTATCTTAACATTTAATTATTTGTTTAATATTTTTTAGTTAATATTTTTTCCTAAAAAAAAAAAAGATTGTTAGTTCAAGTTGGAATAATATATATACATATAAGTTTTAATGACTTGTTTATTTTCTCAAATTGCTTAATGGAATCAACATATTTTATCTTCTCTATGAATTCTCATTTTTTACAGCAACCAGATAACAGTTATTATTTTCAGAATTGCACTTTTTTTCTATAGCTTTTACTTTTTATATTGATATTTTTCATTATTAATGCTTATCCTAATGTGTAAAATTATATTTTATAATTTTATGAAAGTAAAGCATATGCTAACATTTTAAAACTATATATAGAGGCGGGGGTTAAAGATAAAGAAAGAAAATTAAAGAAACACACCTTGCACCATTTCTTTTCCAAAAATTTACTCTGCAGTAATCCATGTAAACAACACAGTTTATTAAAGAATGTACAAAAAAGTGTAAAAAAAATCTTAATTTCACCTGTTGTTTAAATACGTTGTTTTTTAAAATAACTGTATCAGCTATTAAATTAAAAACCTTCAGTGTATTCTTAAGAGGCTTTATATCATATAGTATTGTGTATATTGTGCGATTATGTTTTTAAAATATCAATACTTAAGTGAATAAAGTAAATTTCTATACTGAAATTTAAATGGAGAGATGATAACATGTCTAATGTAGTTCTTAACTTATGTAAGTGTGTGTTATATTTGTTAAATGTAATGTATGCTGCATTTCTAGCTGTTGATATATTTGATGTTTTTCTATTATGTATGATTACTTTGTTATACCATTCCTGTATCTTTCACAAAAGAGTCTGCTCTTCAATATTTTAACTTGTTTGCATATGGGGACTTTTTTTTTTTCCTTTTACTATTTGAATCATCTGAATGAATGATTTGTAAAGTTTTGACTATGACAATTATTTAAATAGAAATGAAAAATTTTAGGAAATCATTGTTTGAAAAGCCTTTATCAAATCATGTCAAAACATGTCCATCATTGTATATTTTTGAATGCTACTTGACTTGCATTTGACAACGAGTAACTTTTCATCTTTTAAGAATTTAAAGCACTGTGTTTTTGAAAGCACTTCTTCCTGTGATGGTTCTTTGTGGACCAAACATAAGTATATTCAAACTTAGGTGAGGCAAAACAATCTTTACTGTTTTGTTTTATTTTTTACATGAGCTGTTTGTTTTTCATGTTGAATAAGAACTTTTACTAGAATATTAATGTGTGTTCTAAATAAAATTTAATATTTTTGCCTCGCCAATTCTTTCTCATCTCTCAAAGAAATAATTTTCAGTGGTGATGTTTTTTATGTTTTACTTCAATAAACTTATCAGTGTCATCAAGGTGAATTTATTTATTTTTTCAGACTTAATTATAAGTGTATAGCTGAAGTCTGTATTGAATGCGTATAACACTGCATTAAAGTATTTTCTTCCAAAATTAAATTTATCTCAACCTTCATGTATGTTTTAACTGTTTTTTTTTTGTTTGTTTTTTTTTTTTTTTTGGGGGGGGGGGGATTGTGTATTTCAAAATAGAATGTAGAAACAACTACATCCTACCAGCAAGCTTCAGTATAATTCTATCTTTAATATTTTTAAGAGGATACTATAGCACGATCTTTCACCGGGCGATAAAAAAGGCATTAGTGCAGTGTGAAAGCACATATTGCTCTTATGTCTATTTTTTTGCCTAACAAAAGGATATTTCAGTATAATTCCTATGTTGCCACCCCGGTGCAAATAATGAATTTCTATGGCTCTCTTCCCAAATTTATTACTTTAGAAGCAATATTAAAATTTTACTGCAAATACAAATATTACTATTCTAATTGATTACAATATTGCAGTGACAAAGTATTTAAAAACAGTTTTAGAATAAGAAAGCTGACTGAAACCTAGTATTCCATTTTTTTTTGACTGATATTGTATTTATAAAAAGCATTTATTTAAAAAAAATAAGTTTAGTTTATTTAATTTATTTCAATATTATAAGCTTTGTAAAAACTAAATTATATAAATAAAAAGATTGAGAAACATATAAGGCATAATGGCATTTAATCGCAGACAGTTTTTATGTGCCAAGTCTAAAATTTCAATTTGTGAGCTTTGGCATCACTTTGGCAAACTATATTACTATATGCTCAATATTCAAACGGTCTGAATGCTTGCTCTTAGTGTTCAGAAAAGAAATATTTGTTAATCTTCACTGGAAAATGGAATATAATAACTTTTTATTAGTGTCAGGTTAGAAAATGACCATTTAGCTGAAGCTACTGCGATTGGCAGTGTTAGGAAAAATAAACATGCTGCAAATAAATCTGGAAAAGAGGAGCAACAATCATTTTACAGAATAAAACATGCAACTTTATAAATATTTTCTAGTTTATTTATGTCATCTTTTGCATGGTATCTAAATGTTTCTATCTAGTGTATGATGTCAAAACTTACGTCATTTGCATATTTCTCAGCAAACTTACAAGCACATTTTTAAGTTTTCTTCAAAATATTGAAGCAGTTCCCAGAAATGAAAAACTCTCATCAATATCAGTAATTCCTAGAAGATATTAATTCAGCTGCAAAAACACACAGTCAACAATGGGGAGGAAGACAAACATCCAGAATCTATCTTTGGAAGCATTTAGTCTGTTATCAGATGCCAGTTCATAGAAATATTTTTTCATTTTTCTTTCTTTTTTCTAGAAATGTTTCTGGAATGCCCCACTTCTTGTATAACAGCATATGCTACTATTTATCATAATTCTCTCTTATTCCTTCCAACAAATGAAAGGAAGCCTTCTGTTTTTTACCACCTACTGAAGATCTATGTTTGAAACTTGTCAGACTTTGACATGGGGTATATAGATTTCAAAATGCTTTTCCAAGTTATCAAAATAAGAACAAATTCACATAATTCAAGTTACTTCTTTAACGTTTCAGCTTTATACCATACTTCTTATTTTATGCTGGTTAAGATAATAGCTGTTCGAGCTTTCAACACATCTACATAATTTTTTCATATACACAACAGCTACGTGCTTTGGTTTCCACCTTGTGCAATGTGTCTTAAGTGTTTTCTTCTGAACTCAGGAATTCATTTCACTGCCTAGGGCTACAATTGATCATCTAGTTGAGTTACTGTTAGAAAATGAGTACACCTCCTGAATAGCATAAAAAAAAAAAAAAAAAAAAAAAAAACAGAAATGGCTGTAGAACTTTTAGCTGCATCATAAACTACAAGGTTTAGATTATGTACACAGCAATAAACATATGGTGCATTTGAAACTGTATCACTTATTCTTTTTTTGAACACCTGTACACTTGGCACTTATTATTACAGCATCATCATTCCTTCGTCTCTACATTGCTGATTACTGATGCCATTGCGAATAAGAGATTTGTAATTTTTTGTGTCTTGCTTTTCCCACTGAAGAAAAACCTACAAAATTCTTCTTTACCTCAAATTTGCTTCTTCATAATATACTCTGATGTAATGAAGTATTATAGATATTTGATCTATTTTAGTGATATCAAGTGCTGAAACCACAATGATAGGGAAAAAATGAAGATTTTTGTACATCATCAAACAGAATTTTCCTGAAGTTATTAGTCAGAATACCTATCAGCTGATTTTGAATAAAGTATTTAACCCGTTAGTAGTCACTAGTTGGTCGATTTGCCGCCCATCCTTCAGTTTTTCCAGATTTTTTTATTCAATAGCCACCAAACATTTTTAGAAGTGGCATTTGATATACATAAAACACGAAGAAAATTGAAGAAATCAATCACATCACTTCTTAAAATTATTGGTGACAGTTAAATAAAAAGTGCACAATCTGTAATAGGTGGCGCTGTCTCTAGCGACTACTCATGGGTTAAATACTTAATTTTTAACAAACACTGTATCACAATTGATTGAAACAATAAAAATGTGAGTAAAACCCCTTATAAGTCAGCTTTTTTTTTTTTTTTTTTTTTTTAGATAAACTGAATAACAGTTTATTCTTTCATATACAACTTTTTGAATTTACATGATACTTGTTTGGAGTTTTCATATAAGTAGCACAATACATTAAATTATGTGAATGAAATCTTGCTAAAGCTTGCACATGCATATTTAAAAATTTAGTAAAAATGCTCATATTTCATTAGATATTCAATATTGTCACATTCTGATTGCAGTATGCTGTGTCTAATTTTGTACATCAAACATCCTGGAAATGGCTTTGCACCGGGTTTAATACCTATCATCAGGCCCGGACTGGCCAGGTCGGCTGGTCGGCGATTGCCGAGGGCCCCCGTCCTAAGGGGGCCCCAGAAATCCCCTTAAACATACTACTTTATAATTTAGTTACATCAGAGTAAATCGACAATTTATTTTTTTCTATAATTTTACGGATTTACAATCAATTTGACTCATCGCGTGTTATTTGCAGTGCTCTTAATTTCAGGCAAGTTCGCGACCAAAGAACTTAAATGCAAACATGTATTGAAGCTTTGTGATGAAAATCTTGTCTTTCTTGATTGTTTTTATCTAGAATGCGTGCACAAGTGAAGTCGAGAATGTTTCATTCATGGAGCCTGCTGCTTCACGCTTCATCCTGTATGTTTGTTTTCCTATCTTAAATAGCCCCGAAATTTTAAATATAGCGTCTAGATTGCGATAATTACATCTCTTCGGAGCTGCAATTCTTGTTCGTACCTAATATAACTTCTTTGTCACAATGCTCACTCGATAAGTCTCGTAGTAAGGTTGTATTTAAAGCAGTGTCAGCAGAGCTGTGTCAACATGTTCTGAGACACAAAGTCGGCCTTTGAGGGACGACAATGATACATTAAATACAAGGAACTCGAATTTGTTTATTAGCTCATAAGTTCAAAGTAAACAATTCTATAATTAAATTCTATAAAATTAATTTTTTAAATTAGAAGTTCTTAATTTCAGATGAAAAATAGAGATTTTATATAGAAATAATACTTAAGTGCTTTCCACATACTCGGTAAACCATTTGAGCAAAGCCTTTATTTCTGTTTCTTCCTGTGCTTTGTTTTTGCCAAAAATTCATTATAATAAAAGTACAAATCAACAAATCAAGTGACTGTCATCAACGCTTCACTTTTCATATGCCTAGCGGTCATTCTCAGGGATGGAACACTGGCGCAGAACTCATACCACTATCAATGTAACAAAATTTTCTATTTCTTAAATCAACGACATTCTACGCAGAGAAATTTCTTAAACAAATACCAGTATGAGTTCTGTTTTTTTTTTCCCTATTGTTTTGGAATATAATGTAGAAAGTTAAGGTATTACACTAAGTTTTCATTTAACTACCGGAAAAAAGCAGTAGCAAAACAATTCTATTATGTAATTTTCTAATATCAATTTTTTAAATTAGAGGTTCTTAATTTTGGTTGAAAATTAGATATTTATTTAAAAACTAGCTGAACTCGGCCACGTGTTGCTATGGTTTTAGTAGGCTTTGTTCATTTCGCTATTCACTGGTCATTATATTTAAATGTTCATACAATTCCGTATCAGTTATCAATATTAAAATCACACACACATACGCAAAAAGAAAAAAAAATTGAAATCAGTCAAAGTTTCAATTTGGATTCCCTTTGCCCTTAGCAGCAGCTTTCATGCCCGCACAATGCTGATCCAACAGACGTTTTTTCCTAAAATTCTGTATGAAACAGAATTTAATTTAGTACGACACTTTTTTACTTTTTCATAAAATCGATTTTTTTATATAAAAGCATGCAGTAATTGTTTCGCTCTTTAGAAATGTTTATTATATTTGTTTCTTAAAAATTTTTTGGTAAAGCTTTAGTATAAGACCCCCCCCCCCCCCCTCCCTTAGCGACTTTTAAACTTTCGTTGACATTTTGGTGATGAATTAAAGAGGCTGTTGCAATTGCGAAAGTAAAGATCTTGGCGAGAACTGCTTAGTTCACTATATTTGTGCCAAGGTTTTTCAGAGTCATTTTCCTTTTTGTTATAAAATATATTTTACAATTTGTATCAACTAAATCACAATTAAAGAAGACTTTTTTCCCCCAATAGGCTTGGTAATTTATTACCGTTGTGTCCCTTTTTATAACTATTTAGGTATTACTGTAAGATTTAGATTATTATGGTTTCTTCAACAATTTGATTCGGTTGTCTAATTATAAAAATATTTCACAATCTCAAAACTGGGTCAGATTATAGAACATATAGTGTAAGCATCTCCTAAGAAGCGATTTCACAAAATTCGTTCCTGAAGAGGGCAAGGAGGGAAGAACGCGATTTCATAAAATCCTCTATATTTAAATGAAAAAACAGATATCAGTAAAATTTTTACTATAAAATATAGCTAACACAAACCCCTAAAAACACATTTCTGGAATTTTAGAAATTTGGCCCTCAAGGGAGAAGGGGCAAAACGTGATTTTACATAACCCTTCATATCTCAAAAAAAAAAAAAAAAAAAGAAAGAAAAAAAAAACAGATATATGTAAGATTTTTGCTTTAAAATATAGAAAACACAAATATCTAAAACCAAATTTCTGGAATTTTAAAAATTCAGTCCCCAAAGATGGGAGGAGGAAGCAAAACGTAATTTCACATAATACTGCATAACTCACATAAACAAACAACAACAACATCAAAAACAGATATCCATGAAATTTCTGTTTTAAATATAGCAAGCAAAATACCTAACACTCAATTTCTGGAATTTTATAAATTCAGTGCCCAAGGGTGGAAGGAGACAAAATGTGATTTTCACCAACTGAATAAACACTGCCATGGCAATTTTGTGCAGGACTGGGTCGCGAATTTTGTAGTGAAAGTTGGTTCTAGAGAGCTGACACCCACTGAGGCACTAAGACGGGGTTTTGCAAAATTCCCCCTTTTTCCCTCCCTGGGGGAAGGCGAGAAAAGCCTGTTTACGAGTATAACTCGGCTCCAAATTACTTCAAGATTAAAAAACAGCACAAGAAGAGACTAGACTTGTGTACAAAAAAGAAAAATAATATCGATTTTCGAATTCTTGATTTTATGTGTGAGAGGAAGAATTTCGCAAAATCCAGATTTTCTAGTAAAACTCTACGAAAAATGGAACGTAGAAGTAGAAAACAACTGTGTCTTCTGGAATATATTTCCAGAAACCCATTTTGGGTGTTTTGCGATTTTTGATTTGGAGGGAGGGTATTTACAAGAGGGGCAAATTTCAGAGCCACCTTTTTGAATTAAATTTTTCCTGGAGAATCTATAGGAGCTACTTTCACGAATTTTGGTGTGTGTTGAATATTTTCATCAAATATTAACTGTGACGGGATTTTGCTAAATTTCCGCATGGGAGTGGCGAGGGGGCAATAAAAAATTTGCAAGTATAATTCTGTTCCAAATTATCTCAGGACGACAATTTTTGGTCTGTGGGTTTGCTATGTGTACACAACACTCATTATAAAGGGATTTTTAACAGTTTCCTTTCCCTCCCTTTGGGGTCGGGAAAGCATAAATACGTTTCAAGTTGTAACCCTCATCTAAATTACCTCAGAAAGGCAATTTCTGAGTGTATGGATTGCTTATATGTGCCTAAAACACTCTAAAAATACATTTTGCGAAATATCCCCCTTCCTCTTTTGGCGGGGGTCAGGGGCACAAAACACATATCTAAGCATAATTCTATTTCAAATTATCTCAGGAAGGTGATTTTTTTGTGCGTTGTGTGTACCTAAACCACACTACAAAGAAATTATCTTACGAAATCTATAGTTTGGTGTGTGGGTTGGTTATGTGAGTGTAACACACATTTTAAAAGGATTTTATCAAATTTCTCCTTTTCTTTTTGTCGAGGGGGGGGGGGAGCGAAAAATATGTTTCCAAGTGTAACTTTACTTACATTTATCTGAGGAAGTCTTTTTTTTCTTTTATGGGGCTGTACCATATGTACACAACACGAGGGATTTTACGAAAGATCCCCTTTCACCGCTTGGGGCCTAGTGGGTAAAAAACATGTTTCGAATTGTAACTCTGCTTTAAATTACACTGCTCTGCAAAAAAAATATTTTTTTTTTCGAGATCTGATACCATTCTTGCAGATTCTTATGTAAAATTGATCTCCTGAATCCGAATATGACCACCATTTTGCCCAATCACTCACCGTTTTCTAGATACACTCCCTTCCTCATTTTTTATCATTGTTTGGTAATTTTATACCCATCAGTTTGATTTGGAGAGGAACGATGATTATTTTATCCGTTAAATGTCTTCTGACCTGAGGAGCTACAGTGGTAGAAAGTTCTAAAACACGAACATTTGTAGTAAGGAGGAAATTTGAGGAGATTTGTGTCCAGAAAACAAAAGAAAATCAATAAAAACAATCAGTTTCTGTTTCTTTTCATTTTTTTCCCGCAATATTTCTCTTATTTTTTACATATTCCAGCTTCTAGTTTGCCATTTTCTTACTAAAACACCCCAAATAATAAAAATTATAGAGTGAAAATTTTTTCAAAATGTTGGTGTTAGGAGTAAAGTATCAAAGCTCTCGCAAGAAAGTTCGACTGATTCACTGTACGACTTTTGCTTTCAATAACTCTCACATTAAATGTTTTGAGCAATAAAACATGAACAGTAAAATATCTCCTTTGACACGTGTTAAAGATCACCACTGTCGAAAACACCATAAAGTTCACTCTCTTATCGCAAAACGTGTACTAAAGGCAGATAACGACTGACGACTATGATAACAGCAATGACCTTTAACACGTATCAAAGCAGGAGATTTTACTGTTCATGTTTTACTGCCCAAAACATTTAACGCAGAGTTATTGAAAGCAAACGTCGTACAGTGAATCAGTCAAACTTTCTTGCGAGGGCTTTGAAACTTTACTCCACTCACCAACATTTTGAAAAAAAAATTCACTGTATACTTTTTATTATTTGGGGTGTTTTGGTAAGAAAATGACAAACTGGAAGCTGGAGTATGCAAAAAATAAAAGAAATATTGGGAAAAAAAAGAAACAGAAACTAATTGTTTATGATAACAGCTAAATTAGCAGCTAACAGCTAAACTAGATAAACTATGATAACAGCAATGACCTTTAACACGTATCAAAGCAGGAGATTTTACTGTTCATGTTTTACTGCCCAAAACATTTAACGCAGAGTTATTGAAAGCAAACGTCGTACAGTGAATCAGTCAAACTTTCTTGCGAGGGCTTTGAAACTTTACTCCACTCACCAACATTTTGAAAAAAAAATTCACTGTATACTTTTTATTATTTGGGGTGTTTTGGTAAGAAAATGACAAACTGGAAGCTGGAGTATGCAAAAAATAAAAGAAATATTGGGAAAAAAAAGAAACAGAAACTAATTGTTTTTATTGATTTTCTTTTGTTTTCTGGGCAGAAATCCCCTCAAATTTCCTCCTTGCTACAAATGTTTGTGTCTTAGAACTTTCTACCTCTGTAGCTCCTCAGGTTAGAAGACATTTAACGTGTAAAATAATAATCATTCTTCTCCAAATAAAACTGATGGATATAAAATTACCAAATAATGATAAAAATGAGGGAGGAGGTGTATGTAGAAAACGGTGGGTGATTAGGCAAAATGGTGGTCATATTCGAACTCGGGAGGTCATTTTGTATAAATATATGCTGAAATAGTGTCAGAGGCAATTTTCATGCCAAGCAGTGTCATCTAAGAAAGACGATTTCTTGGTGTATGTGTTGGTGATGTGTACCCAATACACACTATAATGAAATTTTGTGAAATATCCCCCCTTTGGTGAGGGAGGGTAAAAAACTGACTTTTAACTGATTTCAATAAATTTTTATTATAGTTTTTCATTTTATGAGATTTTTAGTATTAATAAGTTGTATGTAATTTTGAGACTTCATTTAAAAAGTGAAGCGGGCAAAGCCTGCTAGTTCCCTCTAAATTCCTCAGTAAGGGGCCTCTTTTCGAGTTCTAGCCGAGGGCCCCCAAAAGAGCCAGTCCGGGCCTGCCTATCATATTATAGCTAAAGAAGGAACAAAATTTTTGTACAATTTTTTAAAGAAACCCTTATATCTCCATGAATATGTGTTGTATCCTCATAAAAGTTTATACAGATAATAAAAAGGAGCCTCATAATTACATGCTACAGCAAAAACACATTTCAAGCGTAACTTTTTACAGGGTGATCCAAAACAATTTTAATTTAATTTTTTACTGATACCACTTTCACTGAAATATATGAGGTATAACATATTCCTAGCACTCCTAAAGCTTCAAGATAATTTGTTTAGTACTTTTCGAGATATTTGAAAAAATGTCTGGTCATTTATGGAAAGGTACTGTATCTTGTACCAGAAAACTTACGGTAGGATGGCTTGGCCTGCAAGATACAGATGCTTCTTTTTAAACTGTCAACTATATCTCTATCGAAGTATTTGCTGTCAATTGTATATTCATGGGAAAGATTCAGATTTAAAATAAAGTATAATTTTTAAAAAACAAGCAATAATTTAAAAATAAAATGATATGTTAAGTATCATATAATTAAGGAATTGTTCATTTTAGAGAACATGAAACATTATAGCTACACAGCAATGCAAAATATTAAGATAGCATGCAAGTTGACATATAATCCCAGTTTGTGATTTGTCTTTACCACCATCACCTAAAATTAAAAAAACAAATAGGCAAATCAATAATGCAGCAAAACTTGGAAAGACAGGCAAAGTTATAGTTTATGAGATTAAAGAAAAAAAATACACCAAACAGAATTCATTTTCACTAATAAAATACAATTTACTTGATGATATACTTTTATTAGAGTTCATTTGTTAAAAATATTAGAGCATTTAATTTTAATTTAAAAAAACAGGCAAATGAATTTCTTTGAATCTTTTACATATTTTTTCACAGAAATAATAACAATCAGGAGATGTTACTGAATAATTTTAACAAAATAATAAATATAATTGGAGCCCCTTAAAAACAATTTCATAGGTGCCAACTTGTACATTTTTTGCTACTGGAAGATTTTAATACTTTTTTCAGCAGTTTTCTGAGATTAAACAAATTTTTTTTGCAAGTAAATACTGGTGTGAAAAAAACATACAAATTGGCCTATGCAAACCTATGCAATTTCAATATTCATACTTTTTGTATCATTATTAAATTTTCAACCAGAGGCACTACTACTATTAAACCTCCTCCTTTTTTCTCTCTCTCTCTTTTTTTCTTAAGTTTAAAATCTGTCTGAAAAGTTAGATGAAAACATAATTAAATAAAGGTACAGAAAATCATAAGTAAATGTCACAGGATAAAAAGGAAGTGTGCAAATCACTCTTTCAACAGACACTACTCTTAGTAGCTTCTGTTTAATTTTCTTTACCACATTAGAAATATAGCAACAAATTAGCACGCAATCCTCCTTTTTTCTCTCTCTCTCAAGTATAAATTCTGTCTGAAAAGATAGATGAAAACATAATTATATAAAAGGTACAGAAAATCATAAGTAAATGGCAGAGAATAAAAGATAAGTGTGAGAAGAGTGTAAGGTAGATTTTTTATGCCAACTATGTGAAAAATGCCAGAGCCAGAAATCAAACCCATGCCCTCCGCTTAACACATGGATGCTCTACCACTCAGCCACCCTGGCTGATAACCAGCTCAGCATTTCTAATATAATATCCATTGGCACGATCACCGTGTGCGCAAACTCAAATATAACTGGTGAGAATATTAATCATGGCACAACTCCAATAGACCATGAAATTACTAATATGAATTAATAATATGAAATAATTATTATTTCATATCCTTAAGGATAATTTATGTTTTTACAGGGTCCTCATTAGAGTGCGAAATCATGAGAATCTCATTTTTTTTTTTTCATTTTCTGACCAAAAAAAAAAAAATGTGACAAACAAACCGGGCTCTAATCTGCTCAAATATATTCGACTTCTTGGTCTCCCTCTTACCCTCCTCCCCTTATCCATTTAAAGGAATACAGCTAAGAAAAACTTCTACTATTCTAAAAAATGTAAATGCGCCTAGCATTTCATAAACACATTTTGAAATCTGTCTCAGAAGAAAAACCTGCTCAGATGTGTAGGAATTAGGCTCTAGTTATCTCTGCTCTCCACTAACTATAGAAACCACACAAAGTTCGAAAATCATGAAAAAAATCTCATTAATTCCAGATTTGAAGTCTGTGTGTCTAAGTAAAAGACCTATCATTTATTATTCATAGTTTATTTAGGGTCTTGCTTAATTTTCTGAAATCTCACATAGCTTTTAAAAGTCTCACTCTGTTTTTGAGAAAGGGTGAGTAATTTTCACCCAATATTTTCCTCTGATGAGAACCCTGTTTTACAGTGCATTAGAAACAACATACATACAAGTAACAATAGGCTCTGATTCTAAAGCAGTTTCCAAGTTTTCTTCATTTATTTTCGTTGATTCTTTAATTTTACTTTCTATATCCATGTAATTTTGGGAATGTTCACCACTTTCTGCTTCTTCCAATACTGAAATCATAAGAAAAATTCCAGAGTGAAAATTCACGAGTGAATTTTGATTTAGTAAATTATGCAACATTGTGAATTTTTAGCACTACTAGTGACAGTATACTTATTAGCAGTAACAGGTTCCAATTCTATAATTGTTTTCAAATTTTCTTCCTTTATTATCAATGATTCATTATTTTCGTGTGATTTTGATGTAGTTCATCACTTTCTTTACCTTTGACTCTGAAATCATTAGAAAAATTTTAGAGAAAATATCAATATGTGAATTTCAGTTCAGTAAATTATGCATCATTATTAATTTTTGGTACTATTAGAGACTGTATACTTACAAGCAACAACAAGCTCTGATTATAAAGTTGTTTCCAAATTTTCTTCCTTTGCTTTCATTGATTTATCATTTTCATCTATTTCCATGTGATTTTGATATAGTTCATTGCTTTCTTTACCTTTTGATTCTGAAATCATAAAAGAAATTTTATGCTGAAAATCAATTTTATTTTAGTAAATTATGTATCATTATTAATTTTTAAAACTACTAGAGACAGCATACTTACCAGTAACAACAGGCTCTGATTTCAAAGCTTTTATTCATTTGTTTTTGTTGATTCATTATTTTCTTTTGCATTTCCCATGTAATTTTGGGGTTCTCCTGATTTTAAAATCTTCACTGTTGTTTCATTGTCACTGAAATCAATTTCTGGTATGACTTCGGTTCCAGGGCTTTTCCTTTCTCAGTTTTACAAGGACATAGGAAATACAACATTGCCTTCTTTTGTTTATCTTGTAGGTTTTGTCTTAATTGTTTCTATTTTCATTTATTAGCTCCAGATGCTTGCTAAGGTTGAGATTTTTTTGGGTGACATCAATATCTACATATAATTGTTGTAGTGGTGCCATCTCTTATTAAAAATATTTACTTTATACTTTTTAAATAAAGTGTATATTGTGTATTTTAAAATTTGTCAAATTATTTGCTTATTTTGAGCAAAAATGTTGAGTATTTATATATTTATACAATATACATATTTTTTTTTTTAAGTATATTGTCCATATCTGACAGCAGCTTATACCAACATTAGAATTAAATGCATTGATTATTTTATGAAAAGCCTCAGCTATTTTATGCAAAGAAACTGTTTCTTTGGAATTAGTAATAAAAAGCCTTTCTTTGACATGCCAGAAAGATTTTGTTTTTTCATCTTGTGAATAAATCTCGTTTGTTTTCCAATTTTATTAACGAATGGCAATATATATACAGTATAGTAAGAAAAAAGCAGCAATTTGTTAAGTACAAGCGTGATCCGCCATCTTGAACGAGGTATGTTTGATGTGTAGCAAGTCACATGAATATATCGGCCAATCAGCACGACAGTTTTCAACACAGGCTGATAAATGTGGAGTTCAGAAACTTGCTTCTCAAGTTAACGATGAACAGGAAATATTTGACTAGCCATTAAAGTTTCTAACCTGGGTTTCTCCACTTGGGATTAAAGATTAAACCAAGCGGTGGAGGTTGATGGTGAATTAGGCAGTAAGAGTTTACAAATATTAGCAATTAAACTTTTTTTTTCCCATTTGGTTTACAGTGTTATTAAGAAAATGAAAGTGTTTTTATTGTGTTAAGAACAATACAAATAAATAAATTTTTCATTGTTGATTTAAAATATTCTATTTAATTACCTTTCTCACTTAATTTGTACATGTTGCAATGTGTCCCAAGTATGTCACTACTAGCTCCTTTACCGGGCAAGTTGGGACAAATTTCGAGGTTACACAGAATTCATTTTATGGTATGAAAAATGTTAATAATATTAATAGTAGTTTTATAAAATATTACACAAGGTTTACTCTATGGCATGATATACTAAATGTTTCACTTCAGTTCAAATCTTACAGCTAATATAAAAAATGATGAAAATGTCACTACTAGCCTCGGTCTCCCCTACATATAGGTTTTGGAGGCCTAGAAATTTATATCAGATATTTTCGAAACTGTAAAAGAAAGTAAATAAAAAATATTATTGTTAACCCTTTAACGGTCTCGTAATTGTCAAGATAATGGTAAAAAAGTGCCTATTTTTTATTCAAGAAAATTGTAAAAAATAAAGTGTATGAACAATATATGTATTCACTATTAATTTTTGGAATTGTTTTTAGCTTGAAATCAAGAAAATTTAATTTTGCAGAAAAATCAACAATCAGGGTTATTATGACTGAATGTTGATTTTCCAATAAGTAGAAAAAATAAAAGATATGTGTTTTAAACATTAAAACAGAATGTTACATATAATACAACACTACACTATACGTATAATACACTGTTCTCAGATTCACTCTCCGAACTTTCATAAATATCACTTATTTCTGAATTATTCTCAGATGCACTTATTCTAAAATTAGAATCCGAGTCACTTTGGGATTCTGACTAAATAATGTACACAATATTAATATATATATATATTTACCACAGAGCACAAAGTCATGTGCTTTCAAAACCCTAACTAAGCTAAGATTACAAAATAAGTATTCCAAATATTTAAAATTTGATAGTGCTGACAGTTTAAAATAAACCTACTATTACATTTTTAGCCTGCTACTTCCATCTCTAGAGTGTAAAATAAGAAATAAAAAAATTTCTGGACATCAGAAATGGTTTATTTTTTAAACCTTTTTAGTGTGTTACTTTTGAACACTCCAGCCTGGAAATATCATGGGCATGAGAAATAAAGAGCAAAAACTCACCTCGTCATTTTCACGGGAGCGATAAGGAAGGTGTTAATAATATTAAAAATAATATAAATAATAATAATTCAAATAATATATATATATAAAATATTGGGACTGGATTCAGGTACAGCAACAAAAAGTAATAAATTTGGGGAATATGGCAAATATTAAAATAGATTTATTTAAAAAATATTGATAGCTAGGCGAAGATCGACAAGTTGTACATATTATGAAAGGTGAAAACAAAGAAGCTGAGAATTAAAATCAAAATTAAAAATGGCTTTTAATATTAATAACAAAGGAAAAAAGAGATTTTTACTTGTGTTAAGAGAGTATAATAATACCTATTCTCACTGACAGCTAAATCTCATGTTATTCTATGGGGAAATTTGTTCACAAAATTACTCATAACCTATTGCATATATATATTTTTTAAAATCTGTTTTCACATTCAGAAAATTCACAATCATTAAATTTGTACTCATTTTCCAAAACTGTATGAATATATATATATATATATATATATATATATATATATTTTTTTTCAATTAAAAAAAAAAAAAAAAGAAAAAATGCACTTAGTTAATTTTTCTTATTTTTAAACTCTAAATTAAAATAGTTAAAAAAAAAAAAAAACAGTTTTTAGAAAACGAGCACAAATTAAATGGTTGTGAATTTTCAGAATGTGAAAACAGAATTAAAAATAAAATAATGTTGGTAATAAATAATTTTATATACAAATTTTGACATGAAATAAAATGGAATTTGGCTATTGGCAAGAATAGATAGTGAACACTATTAAGACCATTCTATGCTTCCTTAAAAGTTTATTGAAGAGCCATTTAAAACGCAAACAAGAACACAAAATAATGAATCAGGCATACAGGGGAGTAGCAATTCAAAAATCATGCGAGGGAGCTCAAAAGATTTCTTTCCAAAAATGACTCAAAATTAATCTTAAGAAAAGCAATTAATAATTAGATGTTAATTAATATTCACAAATTATTAGTATTAATTATAAAATATCACTAATTATCAGCATTTATAACACATTAATTTTGGTTTTAATTTGGTAGTTCTTTCATTTCGCATTAAAAGGAAATTTCGTAACAATCAATAATCAATAGGGGGGGGGAGACTTGAACTGCCCTGAGCCCCCCCTTACCTATGCCCCTGCAGGCATAGATTACATAAAACTGCATGGAACCTTTTTTTCATCATTTTCTATATATTTTTACTTACTAAAATCAAAAATAAAAGTAAAAAAGTTCCATCACATCTTTTTTTTTCAACTCATATTTTTACAGTGGTGAATCTAGAGCTTAATATTTGGGAAGGACCAGGGCTTAATTTGCATGGAAATGCAGTTCCCATACTACTTTCATTTTAGTGAACTTTTACATGTTAAATGGAACACATGGTAACACATTAATATTGCGTACTAGAACTCACCAGTTCTGAAAATCCAAAGTCTGTGGTTTATTATTATTTCTCCTATACAACTGTCACTATTCTTCTCTTATTAAAAAAAAAAAAAAACTACTGACATCTATAATCTAACTTGACAAACAATTTTTTTTTTCTTTTATCTATTTTCCCCAACTGTCAACTAGTGGTTTTTCTCTCTCACTCTTTGCATAGGGACCAGTAATTGTCAAAATTAACAAAAAGTTTGTGTGTTTTATTGTTTACTGAGCAGTCAAATGCAACCACAATTTCAACATTGTAACAATATATGTTGATGACATTTTAATATTTAGCAATTCCATAAAGCACAAAAATTGGCTAAAAGAAAAACTTAAAAAACAATTTGAAATGAAAAATTTAGGAATGACAAGTTATTGCCTGGGTATTAAAATAGAACGCCATAGGCAAAAAGGGTCTATTAGCCTAAATCAATCCCAATTAGAGATGGGCGTTATTTCACGTAACATAATAAGTAATATTATTATTGCATTGTAGCCTATTAGCACTGTAATATATTACAAAAAATATCCTATTAAAAAAATAATATTTTCAACTTTATCTCTGCACGCGAAATAGACGAGAAATTTCTGGCGATAAAACTGATATAATACACCATTATACAAGTAAAAAGCTTGAATTATTTCTTTTATATAATTACTCTTTTATTTTATTTTATTTTATTTACAAAATACAAAAACAATATTATGAACACCGGCTAAAGACTCGCATCAAACTTTCCGCACAGATGTTCGAATCGATTCGTTACTTCACGTCTGAAAAAAATAGGTCTGAAATCTCAGTAAGGAATACAGACGATTTTATTGCAACTCTGTTACTCAGTGATATTCTGAATAAATAATATCTTTCCAAGTTCATAAAATTATCGTTAAAAAAATAATACAGCTGCATCTGTGTTATTTTTTTAACGATAATTTTGTAATGATAATATTTTCTAGAATGTATTACGGAATATTCCTTGTGAAATATATTAATTAAAATAATTTTAATAAGCTAGATAATTTTAACGTTTAGGACAAATAACATCGTGCTCATATTAATTTAGAAATGATTTTATTTGGTGTTGATTATTTTTCATGGGATAATAAAATCGTTTGAATAAAATACTTTGACACTACGGTTTAACGAAATAGTGTTAATTTATGCAGCTAGCATGGGCTAGGTAAGGGGTGATTATTAGATGTTGATTACTATTTCGTCATGAAGGTGAGGAATGACATTACACTTACTAGGTTTGGATTCGCTTGCGTATAAACAGACGTTTCGGGACTTTGATAATTGAAAGGAAGGAGTGTTTGTTTATATTTTAATTGCTTATAGCAGATGGAATTAAATTGCGTAATGGCATACAACATTTATTGTGGTTTTATTAAGAATAATTTGAGAAGAAAATTGAATATTTATTTATTTTTACTGTTTAGCTTTTCTTCACTTTTTTTTTTTTTTTTAAATCTGATTTTTTCTTGAGACTATTTTTTTAGATTTAAAATGAATAAAGGTGTTAAGAATAGTTAATCATGCTCTTATGTTAAAATTAAGTGTCTGAAAAAATACATCATTTTATGCAATTTTTGTAAGCAAAATTTATATTTTTTTAACAAGTGCTTCTAATTTTAGAAAACATATTCAAAGTGACTGTTTGCTAAGTATGAGTGAAAAACACTAATTTTCTTGTCAATCTAGAAACAGGGGCGCGCCAGCAGTGTCAGGCGCCTGTGTGCAGAGAGTCAGTCGGCACCCTGTGTCTACTAAAATCCCCCCACACACACACACACCCTTTTGCAGGAAGATAGCTCTCAAAATTTGGTCTTTCGGAGAAGTATTGACGGTGTCGTGCCCTTAGCGACCGTGCCCTTAGCGGAACGTGCCCTTAGCAGAATGGAGTCAAAGGGAAGAAGGAGGAATAGAAGAAGCCGTGCCCTTAGCGGAAATAAGAAGGTATGTTCATTCTCGAACTGATATATGTTCATTATGGAGTGTTCTCTATGGAAAATGGAGTAAATATTGTTATTGGTTTATGTACACGAATAGCCGAAAGTATTCCAAAGCATTTCGTTCTATGAGAGGTATTTCTACAAACCAAATTTTAATAACTTAGCACTTGTGTGTGTGGGGGGGGGGATTTTGTGGCAACTGTATCTCCGGAACTACTGATTAGAATTGCATAAAAATTTACGTGCAGATGCACCTTGAGCTATATTAGTTCCTGTCAACTTTTGACGCGAACCGCTCAACAGGTGGCTGTGATGTCTGATATACAGCAATTTCCACAATTTAAGGGGAAGCTACATCTCAGGTTCTATTGTGTATAATCAATCAAAACTTGATATAAGAGAAGGCCATTGTGAGACATTATGGTGATTCAATTTGAATGCTTATGGACTGACAGGTGGCGCTGCTATACAGATATTTCTGCAATTTGAGGGAAAGCTATATCTCAGGAAATACTGCATATAATTGCATATAAGTTTATATATTGATGCACTCTATTCTAAATGAGTGTCTATAAACTTTTAGTGTCAACCGCTCAACAGGTGGCGCTGCTATACAGCGATTTCCGCAATTTAAGGGGTGGCTATATCTCAGGTTCTATTGCTTGTAATCGAACAAAACGTGATATATGTGCAGGCTATTATGAGACATTATGCTGATTCAATTTGGATGCTTATCGGCCAATAGGTGGCTCTGCTATACTGCAAATTTTCTCGATAATGAGAAAGTTATATCTCAACTTCAATGGCATATAACTGTGCGAAACTTGATCTATGAGATAACTATTATAAACATGCATTTTTAAAGATGTCATTCATAGACAATAAATCTGTCTTTCTTTGGATATTTAGTGTTAGTTTTCTCTAAGATAAAAATTGATTATTTGCACTTAGTGAATTTGTATAGAAAAATCTTGTGGTGGCCACAGCATACTATTTTTTTTTTTTATGATATGTGTTATTCAAATTCATTATTGGTTATTCCTTACTTAAAATGGCTCTAATAGAACCTATGCCACTGGTTTGCGTACAGGGACATCCAAAATATACCAATGCCTTGTGCTTTAGGGGAGACATTTTAAATAACTTCATCAAAAAATCATAAAGAATTTGCATTTATTGTTTATATGCTAAGAAAATGTTTTGTATAAACTATAATATGCTTAACCTCCAGATTTACAGGACTACGCAAAAATGTTTCGATACATTAAGGGGTGCAAATAGGAAATTAAGAGCAGCATATCTGTTTGTGTTAGGCACTTTTAACACTTTCCAACAATGTTTCAGAGTGATTATGAATTCAATTAGTCTATATGTCTGTCTTTCTGTTTGTCCATTGTGTGATAATATAGACAAAGAACATAGAATGTTATACGATACAACGAATACGTACAGTTAGAAAGTGTTGATAATCAATGTATACCTCATGATTTTTCATTTTTTGTTTTAGTTTTAAAAGGTGTAATGCTTAATTATATTTTCTCAAAAACTTAAATAAAATCATAAAATGGCAATAATGTTCGTTTACGTATGGAGTACTGTGATTCATTAAACTTTATATGGTTACAGATCACCATTCCCTCAAATAACGGATATTCTAGAGTACGCATACTTATTTTTGCGACGGGTTACTTCTGAAGCAAAATATAGCCTGTGCTAAATGTGGATAAAGATCTCATTTTTTATTTTTATTTTTAAATTTATTATACATTTCCGCTAAAGGCACGTATGCTGAAAGCACGCCACCGAGGAGAGATAACATTTCCGCTAAGGACACGGGTTTATAGATTTTCGCTAAGGGCACGGTCGCTAAGGGCACGGCCCCGTATTGACTGTACGAAACACAGATGATCTTGAAGCCACGACAGATTTTATATGTATAAATTATCGTAAATTAAACATAAAGGCGGTTTTTGCCTGGTCTGGGTATCGAACGTGAAATCTTCCAGTTCCCAGCTCAATGTTACCACGGCTTCTCAAAGATATTATTATTATTTAATCCGAACATAATTTTATTATTGCTACAAAATGCCAAAGATGACTTTCGCTGGTACCAACTGGCTCGTTTAAAAGAATTTTATTTTAACGGTATTTTCAATTTTTTTTTTTTTTTTTTTTTTTTTTTTTCAACAACGCAAAGCTTTATGGCACGTTCAAAAGCTACTTTACATTGTATGATATATTTATAAAAAAATTTAGATATTTCTGTTCAAATGAAATAATCAAGTCTATTTCTTTTCTTTTCTTTTCTATTTCTTTTTCTTTCTTTCTTTCTTTTTTTCTTTTTTTTTTTTTTTTTTAATAAATACAGAATATATTGCGACATAGCTAGTTCCTCTTGTCCTTTTTTCCCCCGATGCCATTTAATCCGAGATAACGGCTTAATATGTTTTAATTTTCATAAAATTTTCAAAAAAATCATTCGACATAGAAAATAAAACTTTAATAAATTACAATAAATATCAACATGAATAAAAATACAGATAAATTTCACATAGTTACATATTCACTATTAAAAATAGCATTGTGAATTTATCAGAAAATGGAGAATTTAGTATTAAGAACAATCTTAAAAAGCAGAACTGATTTTCAATTAATATAGATGCATATTTAATAGGTAAGAATTCAGATTAATCTTAATTCGATAAATTAATCCAAACTTTAGAAAGAGCAAAAGTACAAAAAATTAATTTTTCCTAATAACTATAGTAAGTTGTAATATGTATTTAGCTTAATTTCTAAAAATACTATTATTCATAGTAATACTTATGTTTTATTATTATTTACAATTTTACTATTGTTTATCATAGTAAATAATAAATATTTTTAAACATTTCTCAGTATACATCAAAAATGCATATAACTGATGTTGGTTTATATAACTGCCCGTGCTCCAGGACTCGTAAATAGTATTTGACAAAAGAAATTAAGTTTATTGAAATTTATTGTAATATGTTCGCATGAAAATAGTGTGCATTGCTTTTATACTTCTTTCATAGGAGCATTCTAAAAAACTGGATGCATTATGGTTTATGAGAGTAATAGTTTAAAGTAAATTTTAATAGTAATGTTATTAGTACACATTACTGATGTTTACTTCAGCATCTACCTCCAAAAATATGGTGTTATAATATTCATAGCTATTTAAAGGCGTGTGCAAAAGGCAAATTTACAACCGTAACTTTAGTGTGTATTCCGTGGACACATTAGACTGTATTATTAAAATATAATATTTTATTAGTAATTATTATATGTGCTGTTCATTCACGGATGATAGTCATAAAAAAAGGGAGACGACTATTCCGAAAAAAGGGGTAACCTCTGAATCTAGCTGGCACTGAAGGATTGCAGCTGAAAACTATTAAGATTCTTTCTCTCCTTTCATCACTATACTGATAAAATCAAATTTGATACAGACTTGACGCATGGATATAACTCCGACATGAAAATAAACAGCATAATTATTAAATATTCATCTTTTGTGCATCCCAGAGTATGAGTTAAAGTTTTATACGGACTAAATAATATACAAAACTTATTCATGTAGAATACCCGAACACAAACAGAACCAGCGCACTTTGATCTTTCCCCCATAACCTGCAATGTATCAATTTATATTCTACAGATTTATATGTACTTTGTAGACTTTATACAAAGTAACGTAATATAGTAAAATTTAGATCAGCTTGGAGTTACATAATTAAAATGCTTACTTAAAAAAAATTCCAAAAATTATTCCACAATCAAAAATGTTTAAAATCTCTTTTATAAGTTTATTTAAAAGATATATAATTATCCCCTGCCACTTTTATTTTTAAAAATATGTAATAAAAAAATTCAATTACATAAATCAATCACTTTTATTATGTTTCAAATGTCTTTGCCAAACATTAAACATGTTATAAATTTTCATCGTTAATAATTCGTAATAGGATTAAATATTATTAAAAAATAAAATTATAGCTATAATTTTATTTTTTATATTACCCGGTAAATAAACAATAATTGGCAAATATAATTGGCGAAATATGTCTTAACTTAATTTGATAGCTTATGTAAATTTCCCTTAATCTGAAATGTTTTTACACTAATTATTAAACTGAATTTATTTTTTTTATATTCATAGATTTTGAAGTATCTGTTTTTTTTTTTCCTGTGACGGACGCTGTTAACGAATGAGAACTGATACGAATTACTGATACGAATATGATATTTCACTAACCCATAATGAATCCTAATAATACAAATTAATTTTGTCATTTTGTAACATTTTCCATTGTTTATTTATGAAATTTAAAAGGCAATTCATCAAACGGATAAACAGGCAGATAATAATTAAATGTTTTTCAATAAATGAATTGAACAATATTTGATTATTATTATTATCAAATATAAAAGCAAGAAATAACTAAACTTTGTACAAGGGTTGGAATACCATTTAACGTACAATCAATCATCAATGCGGAATAATCAGTGAGTTATTTCAATTTCAGTAGTAAATTTGGTAAAGAAAAGAAATTTAGTAAAATTTGATAAAGTTGGTAAAGAAAAGAAAAGAAAGAAAAAAGAAACTTCAATATCTATTTAAGATATTTGAAAAATTTGATAAAATCATGAGTTAAAAAAAAAATAAATAAATAAAATAAAAATAAAAATCAGGTGCGCAACAGCTACACGATTCCCATTACCCACTACTATACATATGCTGTTTTTGGGAAATAGTGTGGACGTTGTGAAGGGATACAAAAGATTATTTACATAGCGAATTAAAAAAGAAAAAAAAAAATCGTTAGATCTGTTTTTTGAAATACTCATTTCTGAGATTTATAACTGGCCTATCTAATCAGAACACCTGTCAGTTTTCCTGTAGTAACCAAGTAACATACACTAAAGGATATATAAATATGAGTTTGTGTAGTAAATTTGAAGAAAATAGTTAGATACATTTTTGAGATACCGACTTTTGGTTTTACTGCCGATTTTCACCAAAACATGGCAAACTGGTCTTCTCACCCACACCTAACGCATTTATATACGAAAGGATATATCTTGTTAATATGGCAAATTAGAAGAAAATGCGTAAAACTGCCTTTAAAAAAAAAAAAAAAAAAAAAAAAATACACTACCGAGACCTAAAAGTTTTTTTTTCTTTATAAAAGACGTTTGTCAGGTGTTTATACAGCAAATTTGAAGAAAATCGTTAAAGCCTTTTTTGAGATACGGACCTCTACGGCAACACTTCTGTTTTTCCAATTTTCACCAAAAGTAAGGAAAACCATACGTACATTATTAAACCTCACATTATTTATACATGACATTTACATACATTATTTTGAAGTTTCACCGTTCTATCTTTATTATATTTAAAGAAGTGATAGTCAAAATATTCCACAACACATACACACGTACATACGCACTTACACAACGGCCAATTTGCCAAAATCAACTTTTTTTTCTTCACTCAGGAGACCTTAAAACAGGTGAAAACTCGATATTGAAATTTTTGGCCAAATATAATACCAGTTATAAAATTTAGAATAGTAATTACTTAATTTAATAACTTTAAGTTGTACGCTTTTAATATTACAACGTTTTGATACATTTATTCCATGCTGTGGCCCGATCATATGTATATATATATTCAGAAGGCATAGTTACGTAAATACTCTTACATTACCTACAAATGAAATATTCCATTGTATCTATGCGCTTTTTCTTTCTTTCTTTCTTTCTTTTTTTTTTTTTTTTTTTTTTAATGTAGTACAAAGAAAGGGATAACAATCAAAATATAGTGTGGTAATATATTATTATATCAGGAAATCAAAACAATTAAACTAATGGATGTACAATGCCTTTTTCTAATACTAATTTTAAAAAAAAGAAAAGAAAGAAAGAAAGAAAGACATTTGGCAAAAAATTGAAAAGGATATGCTTTTAGTTCTGGGATCATTTATGTAGAAATTGATCGATTATAATCGTTTAATTTATCTCTATATATAATGTTAAATTTGCATCAAGAAAGCTTTCGAAATACTGAAATAATTCAAACCATAATTAGACTTATGTTAGGACTTATATTGGACTTATGTTAGAAATATTTCGGACGAGTTCTTTAGCTAGACTGATCCGCCATCTTTGTTTCAAAATGGCAGGCATTTCAAAAATTTGAACCGTGTATTTATGAACAGATATTCTTGAAACTCGATAAATACATAGCTCGTAACAAGGTCTAAATTAAGTGTATTAAATCAATTCGATCCGCTACTTTGTTTCAAAATAGCGCTGGGGCCTGCTTGAAAAGGTGAAATACTTTTTTTAAATTTAAAGAAAAGTGGGATTTCATAAGAACAGATCTATCAAAGATATAACCAAGATTACTGTACATTAAATAACGATAGATTAAAATAAATCTAAAAATAATATCTTATCAATCTTGGAATAAGATAAATCTTCTCCCTGTTCATTTTTCTGAAAATATGATTTGTTTCTTTTTTGTTTTTTATGACATATTAAAATATTTAAAACATTAAAATATTAAAATAGTTAAAATCTAAGCAAAAGAATAATTTTAATGAATGTACAAACACATATTAATCGTAGAATACTAAACCTGTATCTGACAAGCTAAGCTTTAAATGTAAAAGTTTTGCTCGCTGCGGCTGTAGGTGCAAATTTAAACACAAAACGCTGACTTAGTAATTTCTCAGCGATAACAGAAAAGATGGGAGGAAAGAAAGAGAAAACAGGAAATACTTTTATTGCGGTTATTTATTAACTATGTTAGATAATTGCTTAAAATCATTTCTTTGAAAATGTTATTCATTCGCTTCGATACGAATTTCAAGAGTTGTCATTAATTTAACTTTTTGTGATTTATTTTTTGGGGACAGAGGTTTGAGTTCTTTAGCCCCACTCCCCCGGTTCTGCCGAATTCAGTTTTAATTTTTAGGCCGAAAACTTTCGATTTTAGTGAAGCTAAATAACACAAGTTTTCGATTTACAGGCAGACACATTTTTATTACACTGCGTGAGTTTTTGGTGCCCCCTCCCCCTTATGACAATGAATCTACAATAAAGTAAAATGTAAAACTGATTCGTAATGTGTGATACAAGGCCGTAGCCAGAAAAATTTTTGAGAAGCGCTTTTTACTTAAATACGTAATGCTGAGACTTAAAATTGACGATTAGTTCACAATTGTTTTTGCCAAAACAGCATTTTTTTTAGGGGGGGTGGGTGAACTCCTTCCAGATGGTGGGAAGGGGTTGTAGGGATCCGGTGGTGGCGGGGGGGGGGGGGGGGGGGGTGCTCCCCCTCACCCCCACCACCTAATTACGAAACATCATTCACATTGCCTAGCATTGACATTATACAAGTTTTTTTTTTTTTTTTTAGTAATTAGTTCTTTCTTGGTAGGCGCCTTTAGTTGCCTGGCGCCTGTGTGCGCCGCACACATTGCACACTGGGTCGGCGCGCCCCTGTCTAGAAAGTTCAAATTCTTCAGAAAATCGAAAGAAACAGTCACTCGGTAGTTTAAAATTTGGGATGCCTTAAAGATGTTTCTTAAAAATTTGCTATTATTATTTAATTGTTTTTTAATTACATATATGGCTTATAATATGAGAATTCTTTTTTTTTTTTTTTTTTTTCAGAAAACCGCTCTCGTGTACGTGTTTCTTGATATTATTTGAAATATTCTGTTTTCGTGTTTAAAGGAATTGGTTTAATGAACCTTAACTTACTCCATTGGGACAAACATTTGTGTAAAATTTTGACTCTACCACTATTTCATATCAGCGTTTTTTTTTTTTTTAATAATTTTTTTTTATTATTATTGAATAAATTCTAGTGTTAAATAAAGTGAAGATTACTATTCGAAAGCATTGGGACTTAAAAACAGGAACCGCATCCACTATGTAGGACACATGTATATATTGTATATCATCCAGAAAGGATTAGAAAGACATTAGCCATATGTAAATTAAAAAGTAATAGGTTATAAAAATAATATGTTGCAAAAACCTATTACCAAAGGAAGTATGGAACGAAGTAACCTATTACTGTAAAGTAACTATTTATCCCATCTCTAATCCCAATATGTGGAAACTATGCTTCGTAAGTACAACATGGTAGAGTCAAACCCTGCCACAACTTCTCTTGATCCTAACAAAGTTTTAACAAAAAGTAATGTGTTTAATAATGGATTCGGGGTAAATTGTGTTTCAAAAATACTATATCAAAAGGCTATTGGAAGCTTACTGTATGCTTCACAAGCCACAAGACCTTATATAGCTTATGCAGTGAATTTATTGTGCCAGTTTTGCAACAATCCTTTGAAAGGTCATTGGGTAGCTGCAAAGAGAATTATGCGCTATCTTAAAAGTTCTACAGAGATGTCACTTAATTTCTCCAGAAATTGTAGTGATGAAATCATCGGCTACTCTGATACGAATTATGGTGGAGACATTGGAGACCGTAGATCAACAACAGCATATGTCTTCCTGATTGGAGGTGGAGCTGTGTCATGTCATGGTGTAGTAAACGTCAACCAACAGTTGCAACTAGTACAACCAAAGCAGAGTATATGGCTCTTTCTGCTGCAGCTAAGGAAGCTATATGGATAAATAAGATTGTTAAAGAACTTCAACTGACACAAGCAAAATCTGTGTCTATATATTGTGACAATAATAGTGTGATTAATTTAAGCAAGAATAGTATGTACCATGCTCGTACAAAGCATATCGATATCCAACATCAGTTTGTACGAGAAGCTGTTCAAATTGGACATGTCAGTGTAAAAAGTGTGCCAACTGCTAATATGATTGCAGACTATTTAACTAAAAATGTTCCAAGGCTCAAGCATGAAATGTGTGCTCAAGCAATGGGTGTAAAACTAACTTTTGTCATGTAATACTTATTTGACTTTTATTGGACATTAATATTTTCATTTTTTTTTTTTTTTTCATTACACATTTTTTTTTTTATCATTGTGCATAATTTAAAACTTTAGTGGGAGTGTAAAAATAAGTTTTAAATTCAGTATTAGCCAATAGATGGCACCACCACTGTATTGTTGTATTGCCATAATTTCCACTGAATAAAGTTCAGTCCTGCTTTGTCCTCCAAACAGGTATGTTGTGTTTATTTACTCTCATGTTTGTACTTAATGTTTCCACATTTAATTAACAATATGTTATGTGAAACATCAGCGTTTTCACACTTATTTTGTTAGAAATTAAACCCTGGGAAGGACTCAGATTTTTCAAGATGCTATTCGAGATAAATGAACTAAAATTTACAACAGTAACAAAATTATCCATTATAATTGTAAAACACCTTTCTGGTATAAAATTAATGCAATAAGTTCCTATATCAATCACGTTATACTAATATGTAAAGATTCTGATGACCTAAATAATGAACTAAACTTAATTAAAGAATTTACCACAAAAGCAGGTTACCCTAATAAAATAGTCAAAAAACTGATTAAAAATAGATTAAAAGCCATAGACAATATACCCAACTTTCAAAAACCTCCATTAAAATTTACCTCCCCCATCCTGTTCGATCGTGGGGCCTCAAACAAAATAGAAAAGCAAGATTGGTATCAATATCCCTATTAAACCAAACCAGAACATTTTTCAATCAATACATAGCGACAAAGACCCCCCCCTCGCCACCTTGGAAACTGCCGGAATCTACCAAATACCGTTCACTAATCAAAACAATAAACCAGGTTCCTAAATCGGAGTTACGAAAAGAAATATTAAAACCAGAATTAATGCGCATAAAAACGATATAAAAACTGGTAAAAGTAATACAGCTTTAGCTAAAACATTTAGTAATGAAAAGATTAAAATAGATTTTGAAAAACTAGCAATTTATAATAATTACAGTTATGCAATGTATAGGGAGGCCATTGAAATCGCGACAAATCCAGAGGTGTGAAACGACAGCGGCGCAATGGCACCGCCTCATGGCGATGACTATACAGGAACATCATTCCAAGAGTTCCACTGCAGAAGAAGTCGCTGAAAAGAGCTGGGTGCCCAGCCGAAAATATTACGACGACTGAACATGAAGTATAGTTAAAGGTTTTTTCTTTATTTAAGTATGTGTTAACAAACTTTATACATTATTTGCTTGTTATGAAAAACAAAGTTTACAAAACAAAACAGTATCGCAATATGTGTTTCGTGTCCAAAAACTTAGCATGACCCTTCGCCAGGCGTAAAAACGTACAAACACGAGAAGAGCTATAATCAGCCGATTTTTATTACAGTAATTAATGTATCTGCTTTATATTTGTATCACGTTTCTCGAAAAAAAAGATAAGTTTTATGCAAATTTTAGGTTTGCATTCACAAAGCTTGAATGAAATGATCATGACTCTTAAGTTTAATATTCAGGATAGCCAGAGTTTTTTTTTACATAATTTTCTAATTATTTATGGATGTCCAGCTTTTAAGTAATCTCTTATGAAGAAACATTTTTAGACAAAAATTACATAGAACAAGTAATTTATTTTAGTTATATAGTCGAACCTCGTTAACGTGAACACACTTAGCATGAATTACTTTTAACGTGAACTGTTTCCACTACCCCCGTCAAAATGAAGATTAGTTTAGTATATGAAAATTAGTTACTGATAGCATGAACTACTAATAACATAAACACATTTTTTATTTTCCTTGAGATTCACGTTAAATATAAATGATAAAATTATCTGACATAGAAGTAAATTTATTCTGAAAGTTTCATCAGATTAAATAATTTGGGGATCAAAACATTATTTTAGAAAAAAAGAAAAGCATATTATAGAGAAAGATTTAAATTAAACTTCAGTTATTATTATTATTTATTTTAATGGTTTAATGGGAGTTTCTTTTCTCCCCTCTCTTAAATAAATGGTATTTCTAAATGAAAATTCTAAAACAAGTGTATGTAAATTTTACATTCAATTTCTTTGAAAACTGGAATTATCATCATTTTGAGTGAATTTAAAAGGATATTTTTAATATTATAATTGTTACATCAGCCATACTGCAGAGAAATAAACAGACAAATATTTAAGTTTTTAATATAATTAAGATGCATATAAGCAAGTATTTAAATACTACTCATATCCATCAAGCATCAATTCAAGGGCGTAGGAAAGGATGTGCGTAGGAATAGGCGCCTATTCCCAGCACCTGGTAGTTAAAAGCCAGAATATATTATTCAGCTACCAGACAGGCTTTATTTAGAAAAATCACTGAAAGATCCCCAGTAGTATCATAAGAAACTAACAGTAAATTTCCTAGAAAGGCAAATATGATTATTCGGTTAACTACCACCTATTATTTCGATTATTAAAAAAAAAAAAAAAATCTGGTATGGCACTCACATTACTTTCCCGTACCCTGCAGACTATAAATATACTATTGCAGTTTAAGGTGTAAGACAAGAAGTAACTTAACTGTATTTGAATGTTTCTAATGTACTCTAAAACAAATCAAAATAATTTTAGAAAACTTTTAATGACGGGGAGAGTGGTGGTGCCGGTTTTTGAAAACACCTCGTTTAATTATTGTAGCTGCATTCATTAAATATTCAACTGTTACTGTAATTTGCTACTAACTTGAAAGTGTATTTAGAGATATTTAGAAAACTATTACCCGCATTTATCATTGAAATTTAAGTGACTAATATTGAGTATCCTTGTATATTTTCTATGAACGAAATGATTGTGAGTTTTCTGTATTTGAAAACTGAACTTAAAAAAAAAAAATACCTTAGGTAATGAGTAACTTCCATAACAAATTTCCCCATAGATTAACGTGGGTTTGGTCTGCCAGTGACGGTAGCTTAATAAGTTAATAGTAAGCGAGAATATTCTCTATTTGAGAGATACTATTATAGAGCACCCACAGCATTTATTTAAAGTCAGCGTCATTGTGCTGTGTCTAATATAGTATGTCAAGTTTTCAAAAAATGGTTTTGCACTGGGTTTAACACCCTCAGTGTTATAATTTAAAAAGTTTTTTTTTTTTTTTTTCCATTTTTTAAAAGAAACCATTATATCTCCATGAATATATGTAATAGCCTCATAAAATTGTATGCAGATAATTAGAAGAAGCCTTATAATCCTAAACTACAAACAAATTATATTTCAAGCATTATTTTTTACTGGGTGATCCAAAACATTTTGATTTTTGTTTAATTTTTTACTGATCTCTTTTTTCTCACGGAACAAAACTTCTGCTGAAATATATGAGGTATAATATGTTCTTTATACTACCAAATTTCAAGATAATTCGTAAAGAATTTTTCTAGACATTTGACAAAATGTTCAAATTCAAAAATGTCCAAATACTTATTGATAGGTAGTGTATATATGCTGCTCCTCTCAAATATACCTAACACCGAAAGTAGGATTTGTAAGTTAGTAAGTAATAATTACACAAAGTTTGGTTCAAATCTACGAAAAAGTGATAAAAATATCTTTTCTTAATTAATTCAAATATCTTTTCTTTTCTCTGTCCCTTGCCTTTCTCTTCCCTGTAGAATCCCAGCTGTTTCTATTCACAAATAATTTCTTTCTTTCTTTTTTTTTTCAATTTAGAAAGTAACTAGTGCATTAATTAAAATTAGGTAAATAATTAAATTTATATTTGAACAAGTTATTAAGTAGCAAGAATTCTTTTCCTCTTGCTACACTCTACCTCTACCCCCCCCCTCCTCCTCCCCACCACTACCACCACCATTACCAAACTACTTATTTTTAACACCAACAGTATATTTTTTAAGTTAGTATGTAAACATTTTGCAAAGTTTTGGTAATTTGAAAGAAAAAAAAATTAGAAATTCTCCGTCCTTATTCTTTCTATATAAAATTCTACCATTCTGTGCTGTATCTAATTTTCACACTGCTTTTCTCTACTCTAGTAATTAATAATTGTAGGAAGTTCATTAAAATTGTCAAACAATTAAACCTGTAAAAAGGAAAAAGGAGAAGAAAAAAGAGAAAATTATATATATATATATATATATATATATATATATATATATACATATATTGGTCACAAAATATTTAAAAAATAAGAAAATGTTCACACTAAAAAGAAAATAATTCAAGTTTTATCATTTTGTGCAATTAGTTCTTACCCCTCTGACAGACCCCCACCCCCACCCCCACCACATACACTCTTTCATATATAAGAAAAATTGTCACAAATAACATATGTAAAAGACAAATCATTGTAATTCACAGTTTCTATCAGTAATATAATTTTTTTGTATTTTAGTATGTTTTCCAATTTGCAGGTGCCCTTCTTCACCCCCCCTTCAAAGATCACTTTGATTTCAAAGGCTGATCAAAGAAAATTTCGAACTTCCACCAATTACAGTTTACTGTAGCATTTAAATATTATTTTGAGTTAGATTCCTCAGGTTTTATATTTTGCCTGTTACTAGATAATGATGAGTTAAATGCTTAAGGATTACTTGAACCTCCTAAATAGTATAGTTGACTAGGCCTTATTCCATATATGTTTCCCTCAGAATATATTTGAACTATAAACTATATGATATTTTATAATGTGCAAAAAAAAAAAAAAAAAGAGTTAATGATGATGTGCAAAAAATTTTTTTATTTAATTTTTCTTCTTTTAAAGTTTGTATGATAAATAGGGAGAATAAAAAACACCTGAAAAAATTAATTAGAAAACTCATTTTACTAACTACAATCCTATATAACAGATTCGCTATAAAAATTTCATAGATATTTAGAAATAGTTTCTGAAAAAATTTACTATATTCCTTAAAAACCTCATATTGAGAAAGTTCATAAACAAAGTTAAAAATAAAATAAAATAAATGCTTATTTCAGCCCAATATTAAATGGATTATTAAGCTTTTATTTCACATGAAGACTTATACTAATTAAATAAAAGAAAAACCTTTACATACTTCATGGTATGGCCGAAACACGTTTTCATTGGGGTATCCCGACTTGGTCACCGGCACTTGCAGTGTCAAAAGATTTGCAGCTGTTTCTTTCTCTTTCAGTTCGTGGTATGCAGCATAATTATGATTGTTGTAGTTCGCAATTTTCATGATGTTTTCAATGTGGATATTTATATTTTCTTCCTGATTGGCTTTCGAATCGCCACCACGTTAACGAAAGCCAATCAGGAAGAAAATATAAATATCCATTTTGAAAAGTCACAAAAATTGCAAACTACAACAATCATAATTACGCTGCATACCGCAAAGTCGTAGAAATTATTTATTCAATTAATTCGTGCAATGGCAATGATGTGGCAGGGCTCGATAGCCAGTGGAGAAACATGCTTAAAAGAACTGAAAAAGGAAGAAACAGCTACAAATCTTTTGACACCACAAGTGCAGGTGACCAAGTTGGGGTACCCCAATGAAAGCACGTTTCGGCCATACCATGAAGTATGTAAAGGTATTTCTTGTATTTAATTAAATGGATGTTTGATTCCTCCCCCTCCCCACACACTATATATATAGAGAGAGATTGGGTAATTCAAAATAGATATTACAGCGATTATCTCGTAAAGAAAGAAAGATAGAAACATACTTCCACCTACAAAATTGGTGCAAATTAAGAGTAGATTTCAGATATGGCATTTTTTTGTAAAAGGAGCTGTATACATATTAAATAAGAAATTTAATTTTTAAACGGTCCCTCCTATCATATGAGTTATATTTAGAAATATATTCTCCTTGCTCTAAGAAAAAAAAAAATTGTCTATCTAAGTCAAAATCTCACTTAGTTATTGCAATTTGAAAATGATGACTTATACCACTTTATTTTCAAATTTGGCATTTTCAACGCCAAAGGGCTCACTTTAGGGGGTTATCTATGAGATGAGAAAAATTAAAAAAAAAAAAGATCCTTCATTTTAAATTAGTAACTAAAATCAATCAAACACATGAAATGCAGTTCCAGCAATTTCCAACTGTAGCTCTTATAATGTATCTGAATATTTTAGTGTGATCCTGTAAATCTGCTAAACATACCATATTCTATAATTTTTTTTTTTTTTTCATATGAATAATAAATGTAAATTTTAATACAATTTTCGTAGTACAAAGTTTTTTAAACATGATTTACATAAATAAATCTTATGGAAAGCAATTAACTGTCATTCCTTTGGATGTCTCTGTACACAAATTAGTTGTTCTATTTCTACCATTTTAAATAAAGAACATTAGCTATTACCATGCCGATAAACCAAAGTCGTCAATGTTTTTAAACTTTGTTGAAAATTGTTAAAAATGCTTCCCCCTTCACTTTTACTTAAACATTTTCCTTAATGTATATGTGAAATAAAATTTTTGTAAATTCCTTTCTTGGTGGATAGATTTAATAGATGAAATTTCATGTAGGCTATTATTAATTGCAAACTAATCACTTTTAAACACAATTATGAAGCTTTTCCAATCATTTAATAATATAACATAATTAGTATTTTTATTTAGATATGATAACACAAATCGAAGTAGCATTTAATTTTTTCGTATGAAAGTAAAGCCTTTAACAGAAAAGACTTTCTAAAGTCAACTCATGAAACAGATTTTCTAGGCACCATAGTCATGAAAAGGTCACCCTTATGTAATTTAAATTTACTCTCCTTTATTTTTTAATCTTAATTTATACATTTTGCATATTTTAAATCTATTCTTAAGACTTTCTAAAATATAAATTATTTTCTAACTTCTTGTTTATGAAGTTATTTTTTTCACAAATGTATAAAACTTTCAGGATTTTTTTTAATTTAGATACTTATAAATTTAATAGTGTTTTATATTTTCTTATTCTTAGATCTATTATTCAGTTGATTATGGATGAATTTGATATAAGGAGTTGGAATTTTAAGTTGGGTGGGCTTAAAAATGAGGCTATCATGTGAAACTGTCAAAGACATTAGTGATGTCAAAAAAAAGGTCTCCTAATTTTTCAGATGTAATAAAACTATCGTGAATGAGTTCTGTTATTCTGATGGGTGGTGTAATGTTTAGGTCTAAATCTAAACTGTTCAGGTTGAAATTACAAATCATTCACCCCTCCTTATCCTTTTTTTCATCTAATAAGAAAGAGATCTAGTTTTCATTCATTATCACAATACAAATCAAAGCATATATTTATTAAAAATCAACATTTTAGTACCATAACCAGAGCATCTAATTTTAATTCCCAACTGCAAAAACTCCTCTTGGAAATTTTTACAAAATTTTACTTTAATAACATAAAGAAAATTCTTCATTTATTTCTTTTGTTTTAGATTTGTTCGTAAATTCTGGTGGTAGTTAATTTTAAAATGAGTGAAATTTTCTTCCCCTGAAAGGGTTAAGGTGTTTTTGTATAAAGTTCAAATCCTTAAACAGTGGCATCGCCAGAAAAAATTTCAGGGGCGGGGGGGGGGCACAACCTGAAAAAATATTTTTTTCTAATAGCATAGTTTTAAAGTTAAAGAAAAAAAATGCTTATTAAAATTTTCCAGGGGGGGGGCAAGTGCCCCCCCTTGCCCCATTCTGCCGACGCCCATGTCCTTAAAGAAGGTTACTTTTAATTTACAATTGAATGTACACATATCCCATAAAAGAGGGGGAAAAATCAAAAATTGGTTTATGATTTCCGCTTCTTTCTTCCATCGTTTCCCCCCCCCCCCCCCCCAAATTTTTGTGCAATGTTCTAATTTTTTTGGCAGCCCTAGATTTGCCTAAAGGTAAAGCAGGCCCTGCTCCATACTGACGTAGACCGAATTTGGCACCACCTAATGGAAGATCAGCTAGCAAGAACCAACAACAGCACAAACTCATTTGGAGCGCTGCCCCAGTAAGTAGGTCGCCTTTGATAATGCTTTGGACCTCTGTTGAAAGTAACTTAGGATGAGGCCTTAAATAAGGTTATTTTAGTAGTTTTTAAAATATGGGTGGCTATATCTTAACAAAAAGGTTATATTTCAAGTAGAAATGACATTTAAGATTAAGTGCTCAGAGGGTTAAATATCTTAGAATATTAATGCTATCAGAATTTTATGTTTTAGCTATTCACTTATATTATACTAACACAATACATAATTGCTGAAAAATATTTTTGAGTGATTGAATTTTACAAAAGTAAAACTGAATTTTACTTTTTGAAAACATTATAACTGTAAATAAATTTTTCAAGAGAGAAGAATGGCATAAAAAAAAATTATTGAGTTTCGAACAAATATTTACTTTTTTTATGTGATTGGCAAAAAAACTACAAGTACTCCAATATATATGGTGCAGACCCTTATGTTACACAAACTTTTTTATATTATATTTTTTATTATCTCATCACATTATATTTCAAAAGCTTTGTTCATTTTTATAAATGAGGTTGTAAATACTCTAGCCAGTAAAATATCCCGCTTTTCTAACCCATAAAAATCTAAAAATAACAATCATAATAATGGAATCAATAATTAAATGACAAGAGAAATTTTGTGGAGGTCACAGAAGGTGAAGTGAATTTATTCTTTTCTGAGCATACTTTTTTACTTCTATAAAATTTAAAAACCTAATAGGTCATATATGAAATAAAACCTATGAGCAGATCAGAATTCAAATTTCAATAAATTCTAAAGGAAATTATTATTTGTTAGCTTTTGCCAAAAAAACTTTATTAATTCACATTATCAATCAGAATACATTTTTCTACAAATTATAATTGGATGAGATTTTATTTTTTCCTAGATTTAAAAGTTTGAACATGAGAAAAGTTTTTTAAAGGATCCAAAAGAGACTGATAACTTATACCTAATTCTGAAACACAATATAGAAATATTTAAGTCATAGTTAATTGCTTTAAATTAATTCTGTATTACTTAAACACTTATTTAAATTTAAAAAAGAATTTTTTTTTACAGTCGGTAACAAAAGTGTCCGAACACTAGCAAAAATTCCTATGTAAAAAAAGTACACTTCATACGGTTTTGTTAAATAAATCCTTGTTGAATCCTGTTCTTAGTCAGTGTAAGAACATGATTCGATAAGGATTTATTTAACAAAACCGTATGAAGTGTACTTTTTTTACATAGGAATTTTTGCTAGTGTTCGGACACTTTTGTTACCGACTGTACATTCAAAAGTTGCACACAAAATGATTGTCCATACATTTAATTTTTAAATTAATTAATTTAAATTAAATATTAATTTTTTTTATTTAATTACATACACACTGTCTCTTTTGGGATTATTTGAAGTACATATGTTTTTATTTTATTGATAAAAATACTGTGAATGACCACAATATTAAGTAGATTATAAAAGTATATTACGAGGATTATGTTGAATGGGGGGGAAAATGATTTTTTAATAAAATATTAAAACAAGCAAGAAAAATTTTTAAAGAAATTCATTTTATTTATGAAAATAAAATATTTACATAGCAGATTTATTAATATTACAGTGTCTTTTAAGTGACATTTCTTTTCTTAAAATGAAAGTTGTTTTTTAAATTGATTATTAAATATATATATTTATTTAATTCAATACATTTTGAATATAACAGTGCATAATTATTTTTGTTCATAACAGTGCTATACCAAACAATATACTTCATATGAAAATAATAAAAATGGCCGTCAAACAAATTATAACATTTTTTATTGCACAATTTAAACTATTAGATGTTTTACTAAGAAAAGTTTATTCCATAATAAATGTTCCATAATAACTGATTCTATATGTATTGGAATAATTATAACAAATTTTGATTATGCTTACTTTCATAATATATAATTTAAAAAAATCTTTTAGTTCATTTTGAATTTTAATTAATAGAAAATACAAAGGCAAAATGTGTAAGAATTTTTATATGTATTGTTTTCATAAAATAGTCACTCGTGGATATAAAAATAATTTGAAGTGAGAATATGTCTTTGCCCCCTCGTTCAATGGAAGTTTAAAAATCTTTTTAATGACAGCTCACGTTTTAAAATTTTAAGAATCTGAGGAGAGAAACCTCATTAATGTATTGTTTCCTTATTAATATAAAAATAAACTCTGCTATACTAAACCTGAGTTTTAAACAAATTCCTATGCATAATACATAATTTTGTCGTTTTTAATTTGCTATACATAATTTATACACAAATATAATACATATCTAGATATAACAAATGAAAAATTCAATTCATTAAAGATCGTTTTCTCCTTTTTATACAGTATAATTCATAATCAATATTTATGTTTCATTTAAAATCAATAAACATTAATCATAAACTATAAACAATTAAAAAAACAAGCCAACATATTATTTATAGATAATTATAAAATAAAATGAACTAATTATAGTTGAACCTTGTTAACATGAATTTCAAAGGGGATAAAAAGTTTGTTCATGTTATCAGTAGTTCAAGATATCAGTAACTAATTTTCATATAACTTAACTAATCTACATTTTGGAAACCGTTCATGTTAAAAGTAATTCATGTTAACAGTGTTCACATTTTAAAGCACAAAACGAAAGTATCATTTTGTCGTACGCTTCAAAGTTCAATTCAGGTATTTCAATTTTTATTTTTGAACTGTGACTTTATTTATCAAAACAATGAATTCAGAACAATTCCAGACATTCTTATCTACTTTTACAGTGCAGCAACAAGCAATGCTAGCACTTTCCAAAAGAACATTCTAATGATAACTCAATAAATTTAGTTAATGTTTCTCCATTTAAAAACTTTGATTCTAAATGTGAAAATTTTTCATGCTATCTGGAATGTTTTGATAATTATTGCAATATGAAAGGTGTTACGCAACATGAAAAAATTGGTCAATTTCTATGTGTATCAATTGGTTCATCACATTATAATAACTTAGCAGCTTTTCTTGGGCCTAATTATAAAATAAAATGAACTAATTACAGTTGAACCTTGTTAACATGAATTTCAAAGGGGATAAAAAATTTGTTCATGTTATCAGTAGTTCAAGATATCAGTAACTAATTTTCATATAACTAAACTAATCTACATTTTGGAAACAGTTCAAGTTAAAAGTAATTCATGTTAACAGTGTTCACGTTAACGAGGTTCGACTGTACAAGTTTCACTCTAAAACCTTGATTCATGATTTTAATATTTCTCCCATTTAAAATTTCATTTTATGTTTAAAAAATTATAACACAACTTATATTAATGAAAACAAAATCACATTAGTGTTTTCTTTCTCTCTCTCTCTTTTTTCCCCAATTTTGGTGACGAGTCGAAGAAAAGAACATTTCAAATTATACGTTAAAGCACAAAACGAAAGTATCATTTTGTCGTACGCTTCAAAGTTCAATTCAGGTATTTCAATTTTTATTTTTGAACTGTGACTTTATTTATCAAAATAATGGATTTAGAACAATTCCAGACATTCTTATCTACTTTTACAGTGCAGCAACAAGCAATGCTAGCAATTTCTAAAAGAACATTCTAATGATAACTCAATAAATTTAGTTAATAATGTTTCTCCATTTAAAAACTTTGATTCTAAATGTGAAAATTTTTCATGCTATCTGGAACGTTTTGATAATTATTGCAATATGAAAGGTGTTACGCAACATGAAAAAATTGCTCAACTTCTATGTGTATCAATTGGTTCATTACATTATAATAACTTAGCAGCTTTTCTTGGGCCTGAGAAACCAGTTAAAAATCTTTCATATGAAGATTTAGTGCAATCTTTCAAACAAATGTTGATTCCAAAGAAAAATGTGGTTGTTTCTCAACATTATTTTTTAAATATCTATCAAAAAGAACACCAGTCAATTGCGGAATTTGCAGCTGCTCTACAATGTGATTCAGTAGAATGTGAGTTCTCTGTGAAATGTGAATATGATAAATCAGTTTCTATCGCAGATATTTTTTTCTGTGCTCAATTTATACGTGGTTTATGAGATGACTGGTTACGAGAACAAATCCTACAATCAGATGTGACAAATTTTGATGATATTTTATCAAAAGCTATTGCTCTTGAAGCATCCAAAATCGAAAGTAAAGAACTAACTCAAAAATTTTTTCCACATCAATCATTTTCTAATGCATATGATACTAATAAAGTTTCTAGTTCCTCTCCATATCGAAAAAATCATTCTATTTCACGATCTAAAGATTGTAATTTTTAATGCCAGCAACCTGATTATAAAGCTCTCGGCATTAAAAATCTTTGTATCAAATGTGGAAAAGATAATCATAAAGTTAAAAACTGTCGAATAAATAAATTTAAACTGAAATGTGAATTATGCAAAAAAATTGGTCATGTCAGTAAAATTTGTATTTCAACTTTAATTAAGACCTCACGAAATTTAGTGAATTCCAGTTCCATGCCTTCTGTTCATACTGTCACATCTAAAGAACAAAATTCTAATTTTACATTCGGTGTCAATTCTGTATGCACTTATTCACCTCAATTTAAAGTTATAGACTTGTTTGAAGTCTCTCATGACACTGACAAATATATCGTCTCCGTTCAACTAAATGGAAAATTACAACAGTTTGAAGTTGATTCTGGTGCAAAATTTTCTTTGCTCTCAGAGACTGATTTTAATCGTCTAAATTTAAATGTGCCCTTGGAAAATTCTAATATCATATTCCGCACTTATTCTGGAAATACAATTCGATCGAAAGGGAAAATACATGTGAATGTTACTTTCTGTGACAAAGACATTATTGGTGAACTTCATATTGTTCCAGTGGGATGTGTTGCTCTTCTAGGCCATCAATGGATCCGAGCTTTGGGAATTGAACTTCAACAATTTGACGCTCAAATATCACATATATCACCAGTATCCCAAATTCAGCATTTTGATTCAATTCTTCATAAATTTACACCACTTTCTGAAGAACACGTTGGCTGTGTTCCAAAATTCAAAGTTTCACTTCAAATTCGAGAAGGAGCAAAACCTACCTTTACCAGAGAACGTGATGTTCCTTATGCTCTCCGAAAACGCGTTGAAAAGGAATTTAATTCTCTCGAAGCAGATGGTATCATATCTTTAATTCCTGCGAGTGACTGGGGTTCACCTTTAGTTGTCATCCCTAAACCGAAACGTGGTGTTGATTATAAATGTGGTGTCAATGAACGGCTAATTCAATCAAATCCTCCAGTAAGATGAATAGATGATGTGCTCCATAGCCTCCGAAATTCCAGGTATTACTGTAAACTTGATTTATTTAAAGCTTACCTTCATCTTTGTGTTGATGAGAATAGCAGCATGATACAAACTATTTCAACTCATCGTGGTACATATTTGTATGCATAGACTTAATTTTGGAATTAAAACAGCCCCAGCAGAATTTACTTGCATTCTTTCTCAAATTCTCAAAGGTCTAAAGAAAACAGAGTCTAATTTTGATGATATAATCATACATGGAGAAACAATTGAAGAATGCATTGAAAATTTAGAAGCTTGTTTACAAAGACTTTCCAATTTTGACTTGCATTTAAATAAACAAAAATGTTCCTTTTTTCAAGAGAAAATTAAATATTTGGGACATGTTGTCGAATATAATAAGATAAGTAAATCTCCAGCAAAGATTCGAGCGATTCAGGAAATGCCCCGCCTATCAAATGCTGAAGAAGTTAATCTTTTTTTGGGACTTGTTATTTACTACTCTCGTTTTATTCCAGATTTTTCAACTATTTCGTATCCACTCCAATGTTTGCTTTGGAAAAAAGAATCGTGGGCATGGACAGCCTGTTGTGGATCCGCATTCATAAAGCTAAAAAATGAACTGTGCAGTGATCGAGTTCTTGTGCCATTTGATCCTAGTTTACCTCTTGTCCTGACTACTGATGTAAGCTCCACTGGTATTGCAGCAGTATTGAGCCATTCTACAGAATTGAAAGACTTATTGCCTATGCTTCTCGTGCTATTATTCTGAACAAAATTACAGCCAGTTAGATCGGGAAGCTTTAGCTATAATTTTCGGTGTTACGTATTTCTTCAATTATTTATTTGGAAAGGAATTTAACAACTTCACCGGCCCTCCCGAGATATCTCAGGGTAAATGTAGCCTTCCACACACTACAGTGGCCGGTGAAGTGGTTAAGCTTGTTACTGACAATGAAACATTAACGAGAATTTTTCATCCTCACAAGGCACTTCCTCAAATGACTTAAGCTCGATTGCTCTGTTATGCTTCCTATTTATCAAGTTTTAATTATTCTGTGCAATTCAAAAAAGGTACAAACAATCAAAATGTAGATTGCTTGTCTCGAGCTCCAATTAAAAAATCTGAGACGTCAATTGATAAATTTCTAGGCAAAGAAGCAAATCAAATATGTGCTGAAAATATTTTTCAGATTTCAAATGAACAAATAACATTGCTGTCAATTCAGTCTGAAACAAAAAGAGATTTGGAACTTAATGACATAATCCAGAAGTTGAAAAACAACTCTGAAGATTCAGAATTCACATTGTTTGATGGCATACTCTTTTGGAAGGAAAGAGTTGTAATTCCAAAAAGTTTACGTTCAAGTATATTAAATGAAATTCATGTGCGAAACAACTTGCGCAACAATATGTATATTGGCCAGGCATTGATCGTGATATCGAAAAATTAGTCAAAGGATGTGAAAGTTGTGCATTGACGAAGTCCAATCCACCAAAGGTAACTGTCCATCCGTAGGATCCTCTGGCAAACAACTGGGACAGAACTCATATAGACTATGCTGGTTCATTCGAAAATTGCTATTTCTTGGTGTGTGTGGATGCTAAGTCCAAATGGGCAGAAGTTGATTTTATCAGAGATGCACCTACCAGTTCAAAAACTATTCTTTTGCTTGAAAAAATATTTTCTTTTCATGGCTATCCACAAATCATTGTATCTGATAATGCTTCAATTTTTCAAAGCGAAGAATTCCGTACCTACTGTACCGATAGAGAAATATTTCAGAAATTCATTGCTCCGGGACATCCAGCAACAAATGGTCTTGCAGAAAGAAATGTACAGACTTTAAAACAAAAGTTAAAAGCTTTGTCACTTGAACAAATGTCAGTCCTATACAAAGTTCAAAACATTGTTCCGTTATAGAGCAATACCCCTAGCTTATGGTCAATCACCAGCTGAATTATATCTCAAAAGAAAATTTTGTATTCGATTGAACTTGATCTTCTTATATCTTCCAACAACCTAAAAAATTTCCGGTAAATGTGTAAGATCTTTTCAAGTGGGGGAGAGAGTACAGGTTCGACTCTTCCTAAATAATCAAAATATCTGGCAGTTTGGAGAGTTAAAAAAAAATTGGGTTCACGACATTATCTGATAATGCTAGATTCGGGCCAACAATTGAAGAGACATATTAATCAACTAAGGACAATGTTGGTTCCTCAGAAGTACATCTCTTTTGGTCCTAGCCAAACTTTTGACATTCCCAGACCATCCAGAATCTCCCCACCGTCTTCACCAAGTCCTGACCTTGTGTCACAACATAAAGCATATCTGAAACGTGATGTGTCAACCCGACCACAAAGAAACAGACAATTGCCCGCACGCTTCAAAGACTTTATATTATCTTAACTTTTAATTTTGTGAATTTTGTAATATGTTTTCTAATTAAGTGGGGGAGACTGTTGGGTTTTTCCCCTACGAATTCGCTTACTGGCACTAGTGTCGCAGACAGTTGACTCTCTATGTACAGTATCTATGTTTATGTTCTACGCAGTTTACCAGTTACCGCCAGCATGTAAGCCGCATTCGACCATTCTTTTTCTTATATGTCTGTGTGTAATAAAGTATGTTCATTTTCTCAATAATGGAGTTTTCATCATCTGGATCATCTACTAGCACACTATTTAAATGGTACAACATAATAATAAAAACAAAACCACATTAGTGTTTTCTTTCTCTCTCTCTCTCTTTTTTCCCCAATTCATTAGTTAAAAACCAAGAATCAAGATTGCATTGCGTTATATACACCATTTTGCAGACTAAAACATTTTAATATAACATTACTATATGAGGAAATTAAATTTACAATTAAAACTTTGAAATTTTGCAACAAGTAATAAAAATAATATTTTATGATATAGAAACATCTCACTTTTTATTTATATAGCATGAAAATTTCTTTATCAGTTAACCAAATAACCTGGTTAGTCAAAAATTTCAAATTATTTTTGTCCATACACCTGATTACAATTTCAATAAAAAAATATGGAAATGCATTGTTCATTAAATGAAATATAATACAGATGAAGGAAGGGGAGAAGAGGAAGCACTCTCATTTCACTTTTTTCTCTACAAATAAATAAATAAAAAATATCATTAATTAGAAAAAATTAAATAAATAAATAAAACAATATATATATTTCTGCATTTTCAACTAATACTTAAAATACATAAAATTGATTAAATTAAAAGCAATTAATTATTATTTATTTATTTATTTATTTTATTTTATTTTATTTTTTGTGTGACATACAATACAAGCTAAGCATACAACATTAATCCCTCACAATAAAAGAATTTCAAATGAAATCAAAACCGAAGCTGCAAAAATGAATGTTAACAACACAAAAAAACCCAACAGGAATATTTTTAACGCATTTGTAATGAAAAAAAGCCTATCAGTCCTTTAGAAACCACAAATATTTATAAAATCACTAATCAGAATGAAGAAAAACAAATGGCTACCATATAACAAGGACTAGTAAAACCAGTAACAGAATCAAAAAGCATAAAAGCAATATTAAATGTAATAAATTAATCACAGTCCTAAACAAAATTAATAGAAGTCAAAAAATAAATATAGACTTCAAAAATCTTAAAAATCTCCCTGAATACTACAAATATATAATAGCACGCAAAATAGTAGAAATCTTAGCCAATGAATGCACCAACAATGAAACGGAACCAAACAGAAGTACAGTCAAACCTTGTTAACGTGAATTACTTTTAACGTGAACTGTTTCCAAAATCCCCATCAAAATTAAAATTAGTTACTGACAGCATGAACTACTGATAACATGAACAAATTTTTTATCCCCTTGAGATTCATGTTAGCGAGCTTCAACTGTTTTGACAATAGGTTGTGACACCTGTTAAAAATCAGAAAGGAGAAAATGTGACATCCACAATCATCAAAGTAGCTTCAAATATGGGATACCAGTTGAAAAGTCTTAAACTACAAAACTTTAGAAGGTACTAAGTTTAATATTAATTTTTATACTTATTTTAATTTACAGAGTATTAAAAAAGGTTTTAATGTATATATTATCATACAATTTTGTTCGTTTAAAAGTCACAAATTTATAATTCTACTTTGATATTAAATCCCAATAAACAATCAACTTTCAATTAATTATAATTCACTTAATTTTGAAATATATGTATGCAATTTTTCATAATGATGTCATTGCATTAAAAGTAAGAGCTTATATAAAAATTTAAAAAAAGTTTAACTTTTTGAAAATTAACAGGAAATTTTTTTTTTTTTTAATAAGTCTTATTTTGTACCATATTTTAAACACTTTTGTAAATTACAGTGCACAGTTTTTTCTAATAGGTAAATAATTAAACTGTATTCCAATCTTTTTGAAGCACCTGTATATGTATAAGAACATCCTTACAACATCATTTCATCACTATAATATTTATAATTCAGGGAACAAAACCATGATAATAATTAATTATATAAAATAATTAAATATATAAACATCTGAAGATTATATATTGAAAAAAGTATAACTAATATATGATGAAAAAAAATTAAATAATAACTGTTAAAAAACCCTAAAGCAGTCATAACACAGTCAGGGAGACTTATAGCTAGGATATAAAAATGACATTGTTTCTGTGATAGTGAAAGATTTTTGTGAAAATTTGCTAACAGCATCACTTGGTTAGCAAAAAGAAAGTAAAAAACATGAAACATCCAAATACAAGAGAAAGATGGCAATAACGTAATAAAAATACCATTCTTTGCAACAGCATGTGCAAGTCACAGGTTTTTTTAAAAAAAAGTTTGAGTTGAGATGCAATTTATGATCAAAGTTGTAAATTTTAAATAAGAAAAATAAGGATTTAAATTAAAAAATAAATGTAAGAAAATAAATAAAAATTTTACATAAATAAAATTATATAAATGATTCTTAAATTATATACAAGTGGTTATCAAAATACTGGAAACACCAGTGATAAAATGGACATTTAAGAATGTGGTTTGTAAGTATTAAAATACAATCCAAATCATATAATCAGATTTCATTCGATCTGCTCATTTAATGATTATTAATAATAAAAATAAGTGTTTTTCAATTTTTTTTAAATATATATAACAAAAAATGGGGGGGGGGGGGGCAGAATAACAGCCTTATTTGTCCAAGAAAAACTGCTTATAGATCAGTGATCACAATCACTTTATTGTTCGGTTCACGGTATAAGTTGCTTCCTTATCCCCCTACTTTACACATCTGATTACTGTGACTTTATTTATCTAAAAAATAGTCAGAAAATAAGTCAAAAATCCTAAATTTCTTTGATAGGTCAAAATTTAACATTATAAATTAGTGGTAATAGTACCCTGGCCAAAAACGAGTTGAAAGCACTGTTTAATTTCAGCAAAGGTTATATTTTGGTTATATTGCTAAAGGTTACGTGATTTAAATTGCATTTTTTAATGAAAAATTATTTTTGTTACTTTACTTTTAGACATAAATTTTGAACTTAGAAAATTACTCTTTTCGGGCAGCACGGATTCGAACTATAGCAAATTCAACCACTAAACACTTTATTTTGCAGAAAGCAAGCTTACAATTCATTTTGTTGAATGAGGCTACAAACAATAAAGAAATAGGAGCTGAAACCAAAAGTGCATGTTTAGTTTGATAAATTTGATTCTGATATTCAATCCACATATTGCAAGAAAACTGACACAACTCAAAAATGCAGCATTTGAAAAAAAATCAATATAAAGATGACAATAAATCATTGATTATTCTACAATAAAACTGATACAACTGGCTCTCAAGTCGATAAATTATGGAATAGAGTAGCGATGTCATACTTTTCGTGCATGTTGGGGTACTTCATATACAGTTTTCAATTACATTAACTCAAAATTGTAATTTTTTAATTGACTTTAACATATGTTATAGTCTAAATTTTTTTCATATTCTGAAAGATTGAGGGGGGGGGGGGGCACATGCCCCCTTATGCCTATGAATATACAGAACTAGATTGTGACCTCTGAGTGTTTCTTTTATGAAATTTTAGTCAAATTTTAGGCCATATACTTGAAAGTAATGTCTGTATTTTGTTATGCAATATTAGAAATAATTGTAAAAATACTTTAACCTTTATGAATTTTATTATTAGTATTCATTAAATCATATAGAGTGGCAGATTCTTTGAATGATAGATAATTTTCTGATTACCTTTTTTTTTTTTTTTTTTTTTTTTTGAGTTAAAATCAGATTTATAGTAGAGGGCAGCACAAATGCTTTTTGAAGTTTTTTAAAGGATAATAGTTACTGAAATAGCCTCTAAAACCAAGATCATTAACACCAAATAATAATAATAATAATAAGAGTGTTAAAGACTATGGGGTAACACTGATGTTGGTCTGGCTTTACTTATATGTTACACAGATCTTACTTAATTAACACTGAACTGTTCAATTTCTCTAAAATCAATATTATAAAACAGTGATTATAAAAATTGTAGTAAGTAGTGACAGGACTTAATTTGCATGGGAACGCATGGGAACATGATTCCCATACTTATTTTGTTTCAGTGAATTTTACATATTAAACAGAATGTATAGGAACTCATTGCATACTACAACTCACCAGTGCATCGTATCTCAAAGACTGAAGTCCTCCTTAATTGTTATCTTTTACCCTACAATCTTCATTATTATTTACTTGTGAAAAACACTATAAGTTATGCAACTTGGCATAAAAAATTTTGCTTCTACTGACCTTTCTCAGCTATAGATTAGTTATTTTTCTCTCTAATTTTTTACACAACTGAAGGGAATTTGTTAAAATTAACCATAAATGAAAAACAGTTTGTGTTTTTATTTTTTACTAGGCATCTAATTACACGTATATTTTCAAGTTGCATGTATTTAATGAAATGCCAAAAACAGAAAAGTCAATAGTAAAATTAGTGGAGTATCAAACATGATTAGTACCAGGAGCACAACATGTTTTTGGTGCTCTTCCCTGAAAAACATACAGTAATATAATATATAGAATGACATTGGGGACCACTTTCTGCTCCTCTGTGAGTAACACTCAGGGCATGACAGATTACCTTGCTCTCTCTTCACTACACCTCTGGAGGATGAAACCAATCTTGCTTACGCATATGTTATGCATATACTATATACTCCAATTCATACCTACAATTACTGGCTTTCACTTCATTAAAAATATAAATCAGTACAGAAACCAATACATTCATCTGGTACAGTCGTACTTGTTGATGCATAGTAGCAGCTGTGACACATCTTTAAATAGAAGACTGTGTTATCAGTTTAAAAATGTAGGCTTTAAATCAATGTTTTGTGATATATCAATGGATCACCCACTGCTACCCCTGACTCGCATAGACAGACCACTATTCATCTGCCTATTAAGGTTTTATTTAAGTACATTTGGCTTTTTAAACATATTTTATTAAATTTTTTATCTAAAAATTTTCCTTATGAATTTGTTTATGGGCTCTGTTTTCATTGGAGAATTAGCTTTCTGAATGATGCAGAAAAATGGCATCAATCATTTTTTTCCCCCTGTATCACAATTCAGCTGTTTTTAAAAATACAGCTGTACATTTTTTTCCCTAATGTTCTTGTTAGGTGAGAAATAAAAACTCTCTAACTGACCAAATTTATTGAGTGGGGTCGCATAAAAATTAAAGTATAACTTTTTGAAAATTAATGAACAGACATTTTTTTCTTAAAGTAGTATTATTTCCTACCTTATTTTGAACATTTTTTCAATTAAATTAAAATTTATAAAACCTTACATTACAGCTTTATAGTAGTAAAAGTGGGTGTAGCTGTTTTGTGAAGGCATCCCTTCCTCAGCACTATCCTTAGTGCTCAGTGTCGCTGGTGGTAAGTAGTGTTTTCTTCTACTTCTCCTTCTCTCCTCGAACAGGTGGCACCTACTGCCAGTCCAAGCCAGCTTTCCATTTGTTGTCATTGCAGGAATTTATATTATGAACTATTTCTACTTTTTCACAGAAGAATGCATAATCGGGGTTATTGTAGTTTGCGATTTTAATAGTTTCATTGAATTTGATGTTCTTGTTTTGTTGGGTTTTAGTTAAAGGTGTAGTGATTTTTCTGCATTTAATGTCGTTTTGATATTCTTTTAATCTGGTATTAATTTTTTGCTTGTACATTACGACGTAACAGCCTTCTTCGTTGTTGGAGCATTTAAATAGGATTTTGTAGATTCCTGTGATTTCGAGGGGAGAAACAAAATCTTTAATATGATGTAAACATGCCAATTAAACCTAACTCTAATATTTACCAAATTAATCCAAAATGATAAAGGTCCCATTTTACCCCTCAAAACCACAGGAATCTACAAAATTCCATTTAAATGCTCTAACAACGAAAAAGGATATTACATTGGAATGCCCAAGCAAAAAACTAATACCAGATTAAAGGAATATCAAAACATTAAATACGAAAAAATTACCACAGGCTTTAACTAAAACCCACCAAAACAATAACATCAAAATCAAATTCAATGAAATTACTAAAATCGCAAACTACAATAACCCAAATTATGCATTTGTCTGTGAAACAGTAGAAATAGTTCATAATATAAATTCCAGCAATGACAACGAATCGAAAGCTGGCTTGGACCAACAGAGGCAGCATTTGCTTGAGGAAAGAGAGAGAAGTAGAGGAAAACACCACTTACCACTAAGGAGAGTGCTGAGGAAGGAGAGGATCCCCTCATGAAAGCGGCTACAGCAACTCCAACTATTATGCAGCTGTAATGCAAGGATTTATAAATTTTAATTTAGTTTAACCAAGCTTCAATTAATTAAATTTTTTCAATTCATATTGCTTATTTATCTCTAACAGGTAAAAAATTAAGCCACATCTTAATCATTTTTGGGTGTCCAAATCTATCTGTATATGTTATGAAAACCTTTATTTAAGTTTCTCTTGAGCCTTCTTAGCTATTTAATTATCTGAAAAAGATAGTTAAATAACACAGAACACGCTTCTGTTGAAAAATACGTCCTTTCCCTTATCAATTTCACGATAATAGATATACTTTAATTAATAACAAAGCAAATAAATAAAATAAACAAATACATAAATTGGATTTGCAAAAATATTACGTAATATAAAGGCTTTTGGATTCTTAAATTGGAAGCATTAAAAAAATAGTAGCTTAAGTAAGACTAATTGATCATTTAAAAAAATATAAATTAAAGAAAAATACCTTGCTGAACTTTAGAAATAAGTTTACTATATTCATAAAAACTTTTCATTTGTTCCAAGAAAATGTAGAGCTCTGGATCTCTAGTCTATAACAGAATAAAAATCTAAGATAAAATTGTTAAAAAAATTCAAGATATTTCTGAAATCACTTTATATAAATAAATAAATAAAAATTCTAATTAAAACTACTGCAAAAGTTTATGATGAAAACAACAGCAACATCAATAAAAAAATCTATAATAACTAGAATTAATACAAGTTTTAATAATGCAGTTGCAAAATTCTCAATAAATTAATCATGCTGCTTATTAAGAGTTATTTTAGTATAAGGATGAAAGATTGAATTAAGAGAAAACAAATAAGAATTAATTATAAATAAGAATTTGTTACAGATATTATTGTAATGAGATTTTATGCCTTTTTATTTAAGAAGGACAGTACACATGCGCGTAGCCAGGGGGGGTGCCCTGGGGGCCCGGGCACCCCCCCCCCCCGCTCACGCACACTTATTCAGTATATTTAACAAAAACATATTGAAAACAGGAAAAAAAAAAATGCTATTACTAATACCAATGATATAAAAGAATAATCTAAATTGTTCATAAATCGAAATTTAGTTGCACATTTCTTACAAAAATTTGCAAAGTGATTTTTCTTGGTAAAAAAAAATAAAATGAAATTAGCAGTTCGTTTTTTCTTCAAGGAAAAGCAGGAAAAGAGGCGATAAAATGATTTAAACTCGTGGCCTTAACAGAGAGTCAAGTTTTTAAACTTTCTTTTACCCATACATGTTGGTGATTGTAATGTTTTGCGGTCCAATTTTTGAATATGAAATAGTTTTTACAATAGTATATCTTGAGGTCCGCTCAATGCTCAATTGTATAACCAGGTTCTTGTGGTTAGTCTGCACGGGCATAACTCAAAAGCAGGTATTGGCAGGAAGCCTAAAAGTCGTATTCAATTTATATCATAATGATCTGTATACTATGATATGCAAAGAGTTCAAATACATTATTGTTTAAGTACAAAATTTCTAGTTGGTTCATATCAACAACATTTTTAAAGTGAACTAAACATAATAAAACTAACATATTTTATTGATACAAAATAATTTTCGTATAAAAGATTGTAAGAAAAGTTAGGTTCAATTAGCATTCGTACCAAATTATATTGCGTCCAGTAAAAACGTTTAAAAATGATAATTACTTTCCCTTACCATGAGTTACAGAAAGTATTATTTACGGGGTTGAATTTTCGAGACGAAATATTTGCGATAATTTCAGGTTTTGAAGTTCTTTGAATACAAAAGTAATTTTTTTAGTAATTGTTGATTTGAATGCATGTCTAGTATCATAATAACTTAGCGGGTTAATTTTTTCCGATTACACTGGTCTGCGAAATCGTACTGTTCAAACTTTTATGTACTGCGTTGGGTGTCTCTAATGTTTTTTGATAATCTGATTTCAGAAATAATTATTTTTTTTTTCCTATCACGTAAGAATTTTTTACAAAGTAAGGATGAAAATCGGTAGAATTCGTCTGGAAGTTATAACAAATTCGAAACAATTTATATAAAAAATGCATTGAAATAGGCTATTATTTACACATTATCTTTTAAATGTATTTCTTCACATCGAATCTCCCTTAAGAACATTTTACCTTGTGCAAGGCTTGAGGGTCTTGTGTGTGTGTGTTGGGGGGGGGGGATTCTCTATGCAACAATATTCTGCTAACATGTTAAAAAATGTATCGTCTCTGATACCTGCTTTCCATTTCTTTGGTGTCTTGATGAAACAGCTGTCCTTGTTCTTTACTCATACCACCCAAATTTTAAGGGAAATAATTTAGATGGGAGTCGAGATAAAAATGAGCTTTAAGCTCAAACAATTCCCTTTTTTTCCTCCAAAACTGTACACGAGGGAAATTTTTACATAGGTTTTCCTTAAACAGCATCCTAAGATATAGCAGAAAAATATATCAACCTGAAGAAAAAAATTTCTTCGTCGGCCTGTCTTATTTGCTATTTTTTAAAAAAGACAACACTGGAAAGTTCAAATTAGTATTGTAAATAATATCATAAGCAGACTTTTCTTGAAAAATTTACTGTGGGTGAAAGTTCTTTGAATCATTTAAAATATATTTTTTAATTTAAGCCTTAAATGTTTAAAGAATGCAGGTAGAGTAATCAAACAGAGGTTTTGAAGGATGCGATAGACATGCTTCCCCTTCACAAAAATACATGCCAAACAAAATTGTTTCTAAAACAATAACAATTTTCAACTTTTTTAAAGCACCTCAGAAATGGTCGGTCAAGTATACAACATCTTATTTTTGTGACTAAACTGCCACATTTTAATTGATTATTTACTTTTTTTTTAACCTTATTTAAAAGCTGTCACTCAAATTTAATAATAATAAAACATTTTATAATCGTTTGCATTACTTTTGAACTTTGACAAACGATTTATTGCTGAAAATAAATTATGTATTTATAAACAGACGATTTTGTATTCGTAATTAATAAAGAAAGAAAATTATTAAAAATTAGGCTACAGTGTAAATATTTATTCGGATTCCTTCTTCTCCTGTGATTTTATAAAGCAATTTCCTCTTTCCTGAAAATCCTGGATCTGGAGAAGGCGGTGTATAATTATATTAAAGCTGTATTGAATAACTAAAGGAACGAAAAACTGTTCTGGAATCATGTGAAAAAATCTGAAGGAATTGATAATTATTCCAACCAAAGAAAATGAGAGAGTTTGAAGAGGAAGCTCAAGACAACACAGAAAATACAAGCATCAAAGAAAGGTATGCGCAAAATATGCTCCATTATTTGGTCTTTTAATTTTTTAAATAGAAAAGTCGTTTATTTGTGTGGGTAGAAAATTTCCGACATTATGTCATGATGATTTTTCGAGCTATTTTATTAATGAATGTTTCTGGATTCGATTATGTATGCAATTTTGAATTGTGGTAGTTGCTAGACAATATTTTCGGCTGATGGCCAGTGCACGGTCGGATAATGAGACACCCCACTAGCTTTTTATCTGTCCTCCATTTTGATACATTTACTTTGCGGGGATTTTCAGTGCAATTTTATTGGTATGTGCCCCTTTTAATGTTTTCATTTTACTTTATGCAATTTTTCATGGAATTCTTATGTACAGTGGTAATTCGTAAATTTATTTGGCTAATGGTCAGCGCTTGGTCCGGACTGTGGCGTGTTTCTACACTTTCCCCGATTCGATGCATTTATTTAATGCTTATTTTATTTTTTGCGACTTTTACACACATCACATTTTTATATTATCGTACACACAACAGTTTATTACAACCTTATTAATAAGTATCACTTTAATTTTATAGATATCACAGTACCCGTTTGTACTATTCTGTTTGAAACTAACATCACAACTACAACAATACAACAATGTTTAAAATTTAGAAAATAAATGTTATTCATGAATATGGGAACGAATAAAATAATCATTTTAAAAAAGTAGCTACAAGATTGTATTCATTATAATGATTGATTAAGCACAGTAGAAGCCAAGCAACAGATACAAGATCACTGAAACACCAATGACCAATAAGATAAAAAAAAATTATCAGTGGATGAAATACACTAATGTAAAAAACCAGATTTATTAATTAACAGCCTGCAAAACAAACGAATCAATAAAGTAACACAACAAATCTTAACTTAAAACCAAAAACTTTATCAAAATTTATGAAAAAACATTTTAAGAAACATAATATAGGAAAGAAGGAGGCGGCAAGACTTGTGACTTGCCTGTGGGGTTAAACTAGTTTCACGCCGGCAACACTCACGCAGCCTGCCACGACCAGAATAGGAGTCATATGGATTTAAAAAAGTAAAATTTTAAAGCAGATGAATAACAATGAAGCCACGAAGCAACAATGAAATTCACTGATTGATTACATTGTGTTTAATAGTATAATTAGAATTTTAAGAATAGTTGACAACTCAAAGAGGAAGAAACTGAATCTTTATTGGAAAAAGAAAGTTTGCATAGTAATACAAAGCAAATGCAACAAGCCTTCTGCTTTTTTTTTCTTTAATTTCACAAATCCACCCAACCATTTAGCCTTACCACACCACCCCACGTCCGTAATCAAACATCTGCCCACCCAACCGCCACCTTTTTTATTGTCTTTTATTATTTTATAATTTTTTTTTTGTAAATATACACAAAAGTGTACACAGTTTTTTTATATATACATAATGTACTGACAAAGACATGGTTAAGGATATAAAATAGAAAATACAAAGTTTTTTGAAAAACCCCTTTTAGCAGTGGCTGTGATCAGTTTATTAATATTCTTGTTTTTAAACTTCGCAGAGCATAAATTATTAATTCGAAATAAATGGTTAATGATGATGTTTCTAAATACTGAAAGATGCAGACATGAATTAAAATGTGTAAATAAGTTTACTTTAAAACTAAAATATTGCCGTTTGTCATAGAGATCTGTGTAAATTTTATTACCATCAATGATTATTTTGAGATCTAAAAAGTTAATTGATTGATTAGGTAGAGTATTTTGAGTTAGCTTTAAATTAGGTGGATAGTTGAAGGAAAAGTCATTTTGTGAGTGCTTGTTGAGATAAAATACAATAATATCATCTATGTAACGATAAAATCGAACATCATCATTGCAAATTTGATTTTCATAATAATAAAGATAGAGATCTGCCAAAATACTGGAGCTACAACCTCCTTGTGGGATTCCTAATGTTGCAAATAGATATTGTTATTGTGGAAGCTATAATTATTATGGATAACAAAGTTAAGAAGTTTTTAAATTTTTCTGCTTTAAAATTGTGAGGAAGATTAATTTGAATTTTATATTCTTGAAAAAAACAGTAAATGATATTACAAAGATCTGATAACTCAGTATTATTGAAAAGATCTTGGAAGTCAAAAATCATAATATTGTCTATGGAAATGTTCATAATTTGAAACTGGTAAAATAAAAGAAATGAAATGAGATTATAAATAAAGTAAACATTTATAATTCTACTTTATCATTTTGTGTGCGCAATTTAAGTTCCATAGTATAGGTTTTTCCGTAGTTTAGTTTTTAGGTTTTCTTTTATAACTTAAGACTTAAGATTTTTAGTTAACCTTTTAACGTTCACTGGTTTCGTACTGAAACCAAATATTCGACACCATTTAATGTTTTTTACGCAACATTCTTTCCTTATTTTAATCAATTTTCAAATTCTGTTCCTTTTCTGTTAGACGGATAGCGGCACTACTCTGAAAGTCCAAACTTTACCTAATGATATTTCAAAGGAAGCCAAATGCACCGATTTATGCTACCGAAACTGCAGTCTGCATTTATCATGTTTTTACATTGGCATTTTTAACGTTGTGTAAATAATGATATTTCTGTTCTGCGTCAAGTCTAGTTACTTATTCTAAGAGACAGTTAATTTATATGTTAAAACGTACATGTGTTAACTTGTGTAACTTTTATACATGTGACAAAACGCACACATGCATACATATGCGCACTATGTTCAAAATGTATTCATATTGTAATTTCAGTTTAAAATTTGGGCACCCCCCCACTCGGAAAGCTGGCTACGCCTATGGTACATTTTTAAACAAATAACATCAAATCTTGTTAAATACACAAATAAACTTACAGATATAGTGTATTTTCCTTTAACTTCTTCTTCATTAGTAGATGTTTCTGTAAAGAAAGGTAAAACAATACTTTAATTAATAACTGAATCTCTGCCCTGTTTTAGCATAAACATGAATTTATCATTTAAAATCTAATGATAAAAATCAAATATAAATAATACTAGAATGAAAAACTAAAATTATTAAAAAATTATTCTAACCATCCATTCCATAAAATGTTAGACCCATCACATAATAATAATGCAAAAATTTTAGAAAATTAAATCATACAGTTATTCTGCTATTGATAATAGCAGGAGACTTGGCGTTGGAATATTAAAACAGGAATAAACTACTACGTCAGAAACGCCAAAGAAAAATTATTGAGGTGCATACAGCTGTTTCGGTAGCCTAAAGCGTTGTTTTGTCTTCAGTGCAAAAAGAATTCTTCTCCAGATTCAGAATTCTTTTTGCACTGAAGACGGTATGCTTTAGGCTACCGAAACAGCTGTATGCACCTCAATAATTTTTCTTTGGCATTTCTGACGTAGTAGTTTATTCCTGTTTTAATATTCTGCTATTGCTTTAGAATATAACTTAAGAAGCTAAGGTATTATACTGCTTACATGTATATATTAGATAATTATAATTTTAAGCAGGCATTATAAACTTTGTTTGCTCAAATTTGTAAGAGAATTTCCAGGTTTATCTAAACTTCAAACATTAATTTTCTGTCATCAAAATTAAAAATTTAGGAGCTAATCTTTGATTCTTATGATATTTATATATTTTAAATTATGTAAAAAGTACTTCACCCATATAGTCCTTAAACATTTGTTCTTCATTAAGAAAAAAAAAAAAAAAATCTTTTAACAAGTCTTATAAACATTAAACACAACTACCTACTTGATAAGACAAAAATGATAATACTACTAGTAGAAAAGTTTATCTGTGATTAATACACTGACCTACAAATTTAAAAAAAAAACTGGTAGAAAAATTTTTGAAAAGCAGTCAAAAAATATAAGAAATCAAGTTAACAGAAATTAAAAAATTAACATAAATAACAAAAGTTATTTGTAACATACACCCAACCCACATTAAAAAAAAAAAAAAAAAGAAAAAAGAAAGAAAGAAAGATAAGAATTTCAATTAGCATATCTGAATAATATCTAAAAAAAAAAAAAAAATGGAAATTTAAAACTAGATTTCATCTGCATTATTAAATAATTTTTACCATTTCTAAACATGTTCACTTTAAAATCAGTTCATTATTTTTGGTTAATTTTTCTGTTTCAATTACTTTTCTTCTTCTTCATTTAACTCACATCTGAAATTTTTTTTTTTCTTTTATTTCTTCAATTAATTACTTTTTCTTCTCTAAACAACTTTGATATTTTTTATTGGAACTTTTGAAAGAATTGAGAAGTACAAATACTATCTAATAAAAGATACTATCTAATAATTCTAATAAAAGAATCTACAAATACTCTGCTTTCAAAAGTGTTCTCCTAAACTGTTTACTGAAACATACACCATATTTTGCAACACAACAGAATTCTCTATCAAGTTATTAACATGAATATTCTTTTTAAGTAAATTGGAGTGTAAAGGTTGATATTTTTATATACCAACTATGTGAAAAATACCAGAGCCGGGAATCGAACCCGGGCACCTCCGCTAAACACACGGATACTCTAACACTGAGCTACCCTGGTTGATAACCAGCTGGGCATTTCTCACATAATATTCATTGGCAAAGTCACAGAGTCTGCAAACGCAGATATAACAGGTGAGACAATATTAATTGTAGCACAGTGGAGGTGCCCGGGTTCGATTCCCGGCTCTGGTATTTTTCACATAGTTGGTATATAAAAATATCAACCTTTATACTCCAATTTACTTAAAATGAATATTCACGGTTGATGAATTCATGAATAAAAAATATCTAAAATGAATATTCTTGTTAATGAAAAATCTACTTTTAATGAAAACATGTTCATGAGATATAATAATTTTCATTACCTTCCAAAATTTATGAAATATTTTGTTGTTTTCAGTCTCTTAATGATAAAATTCTTCTAGCCCTTTATTGTCATTATCATTATCAATGAAAATATTCTTAAGTTCTGACTAAGCCTCAATCATAAACCAGTGGTGGATCTAAGGGGGGGCGGGCTAGGGGGCTGAAGCCCCCCCCCCTAAAAGTACTGACATTGACAATTGAATATTACAATTGTAAACTTTTCATTAATCTGGAATAACATCTTAGCCCCCCCCCCCAAAGTTAAGTTCTGGATCCGCCACTGTCATAAACCAAGGGTTTTTTTTTTTTTTACCATCTCAGTGCTATTCATAATCTTCTGGCAGAATGCATTTCTTCAAGCACATTATCAATACATTTCAGATCTAGGCCTGGTTATAGAACAAACACTTTAAAATCAAAGCATGCTAGTCCCCAAGCTAAATATGATTTTAGTGGATTTTTCAATAGTTGTTAACAAAATTTTTTTAAGGTTTTTCTCTGAACTTTTATTTGTCCAAATAAATGAATCCGATATCTTTAAGAAATCTTTTTTTGTCCCAAACCCAACATCTGTGATTTTGACAGAAATTGTGTGTGACAAAACTAAGTACAATAATTTACAGATTGACTTATTTTCATTAATCTTTTGTTGCTTGAGAACATTTCTAATAAACTTGTGATAAGTTCCTGCAGGGATGTATATATAATGGAGGCAATTATTTCTGACTTTTAAATCATTTGAAAAATTAAAATTTGTAAAACAAGAAGCAAAATTATAACTAATTTAAGTAAAGAGACCTTCATACTTCTTGAGGAAAGCCTTAGTACTTGCGGGAAGGGGCCCCTCCCATCGTCAGAGGCAGAACGGTGGCGGCTTGCTTAGTTGTGTTGACACTGTTGACTTGATCTTTTGCAGTCTTGATTGTTCTATACCAGTTATGGTTAATTTCCTGTGCTGGGTCGTTGCCATTACAGGTAAGTGGATTAAATAAAATTTTGAACGTTTTGCGATTTGCGGCGTATATTGCGTTGTTGCAATCGGCTATATAAATTTTAATGAAACTCGCAAACTAGCCGATTACAACAACGCAATATACGCTGCAAATCGCGAAACGGTCGAAATTTTATTTAATCCACTTACCTGTAATGGCAACAACCCAGCGCAGGAAATTAACCATAACTGGTATAGAACAATCAAGACTGCAAAAGATCAAGTCAACAGTGTCAACACAACTAAGCAAGCCGCCACCGTGCTGCCTCTGACGATGGGAGGGGCCCCTTCCCGCAAGTACTAAGGCTTTCCTCAAGAAGTATGTAAGGTCTCTTTACTTAAATTAGTTATCATTTGAAAAATGTTTCACAATCTTCAATTACATATTTCAAGATTTTAAAGGAGCTATTTATAAGTTTATTCTAAGCACCAATATTTTTTATTCTCTTTCTTACTTTAACTTATCCACAGGTAGTTTAGAAAATATTTTTTAGTCAATTTTCAAAACTGAGTTTTTGGATATATTTACATAATTTGAGATCCCCTGAATCCGAAAATCAAGTTCTGGCAGTTGGTCTGTTTGCCTGTGAATCTGTTAGCAGCATAACTCAAGAACAAATATTAACAGGATTTTGTTGGTTGTAGGCCGATTGACTATGCAAGGGTCCTAGGCCTATAGAGAGAATGCCCTCCATGGGATCTTTCTAAGGGGTCCTAGTCCACATTTATGTGAGTTTCAGAGAAAACTCCAAATGGCTAGGTCGATGAGCACGACCTGGGATCGAACCTGGCACCTCCCATCTATCAGCTTTGAGCGCAGAACCGCTTGGCTGCTGGTGGACAATATTAACAGGAATCCAAACTTGGTATTATAAATCTTTATCATTTAAAGATTTTACTTGAAATTGGATTTTTTATTAAAATCAGAAAAATAGTTCATGTACATGAAAAAATTTCAAAATATTCAAATACATTATGAATACAGGCAAATTTTTTTATTGGTAATTTTAATATCTTCAGACTGCCCTAAACAAAATAAAATATATATTTCTTACATGCAAAATATCATGTTTTACATAGAATATGGTATTGAAAGCATTGATTATTTATTTACCGGGCCACAATTTTTTTTTCAGATTTATTAGAGTTTATATCTAGAAATCTCTTGTAGTAAATTGCAAGTGGTGTTATGTGTTCTTTTTACTTTGCTATTGTTAAGTACACTATGTGGTATGTAATAGACAGTATATAGGCATATCCAAAATTAAGCAAATATATATTTTTCTATTTTAATGAAAGTACTTTAGCAAATTACACTTTGTCAAAGGAAATTGCTGAAGAATGATAAATACTTTCTTCTACTCACAGAGTAAACAAAATATAGTTTGGAGCCCAATTTTTTATGTTGAGATCTGTAATTACCTGTTTTTTTAGCTACCCTGAATACGGAAATGAAGCTATTAGTGATCAGTCTCTGAGTCTGATGTTAGCATAACGCTGCTTGAAAAAATTAATTGAGATCAGTAAGTTTCTAACATTGGTGTGAGTAAAAGTTTTCTGAATAATTTGAAATAAAAATTTAAATGTAAAAACAAATGTAAATATTTTATAATAATGTTACAATAATTAAATAGGGGGAGAGAGTTGAATGGATGACACTCCCCTAAGAAATATAATACATGTGAAACAATTTCGAAAACTAGCAGAGTGAAAAGAAAATTAATGTAAATGTCACAGCTTTTTTTTTTTCCTGGGAAAAAGTGGAAAAAAGGTTTAAATTTTCTCTGAAACCTTATTTCTAAAATAAGCACTTAATTTCTGGGTTTTTCCAGGAATTATTTTTGTTACCGAGTCTGGCAACGCCATCAATGCCATTCTCGGGTAAATTATCCTAACTTACTGATGGACAATGGGTTAACCTTTTGTCCAGAGGTACGATGCTGGATTTCTACCATAATAGACCAAAGTTCAAATACAGCCTATCACCACATGCACTTCCTTCATTGGTGACCATGGACGCTCCTAAGCAATGGGTTATTAACTTCACTCTATAGCAATAGATGGCAGCACCACACCCTCCGAGCATCAAAGCCTGTGAAACGCTTACAGCACAAAGCCTGTCATCATGCCCCATGCCTACAACTTGACAAACAGGCAACTGACAGCACAATTTGGTACTCGCTACCATCTACAGCAGTAATATCACTCGTACGACAGCATACTCTCTAGGAGGGGGAGTACTGTAGTGACGCCATTAATGCCAATCTCGGGTAGATTATCCTAACTTACCAATGGACAATGGGTTAACCTTTTGTCCAGAGGTACGACACTGGATTTCTATCACGACAGACCCAGGTTCAAATACAACCTATCACCACGTGCACTTCCTTCACCGGTTTTTCCAGAAAATTTTTCTTATTTCGAAGTTTTTCCAAGTTATTCCAGGCAGTGGATGCCCTGAGAAAGAATAAATTCATTAATAATCTTTTTTTTTTTTTTTTAATACACTTTAATAAAATTTACTGCCAGAAAAATTAAGCTACCATTAAATTGTAGTTACACACATGGCATTCTGGTGAGAAAAGTGACACAACTCAAAAATACAATGCTTGAGAAAAATTAACTAGATGATAATGAATTGACTAGCCTACAATAGAACTGAAACAATTGCTTCTCAGGTAGATAAAATGTGAAATAGAGATGTGATGCTTTTCATGCATATTGAGACACTTCATACCCATTTTTCAGTTACATAAACTCAAAATTGCTATTTTTTGGCTTATGTTGCTTTTCTTATCAGAATATATGTGTTTCTCATTACAAATTTTTGATTTATTCATTTCTATGTTAATATCAATTAATCAAATATTCTAATATAATTTTATTTTATGATTTTCTTCAAATAAATTCATCAAAATATAAATATAATGTGGTATAAGGAAATGTAAAAGTAAATCAGAAATTTAATTTGCATTATTTTAAATCTATGCAATACTGAAAATTCACATAAAAGAAATAGAAATATTAGATATAACATAAAGACATGATGTTACTTTTGCTAAATAAAAATATTTGGCATACAAAACATATTTTTTTTTTTTTTTTTTTTTTTTTTGCAGCTTTTCTGTTGCGATTCAGCAGCTATAATTTTTATTTACATATTAAGTACAATAAAAACTATTTTTTTAATAATTTTTCAAGAAAATCAGTATTAAACAGTTGAGAGTTTCTTTATACATTAAACATGGCCATTTCTTGATGTATTCTGGGCGAGACTTTTGTATTTTTTCTTTAAACATTTTTGGCACTATTTTCTATAACTCAAAACTTATTTTTCACATTCTCTTTTTGATCTAATATATTTTCGCTACTTTTTAAAACTTCAATCTCTTTTATAGTAATGAGAATTACTTTTGGTATCTTCTTTCACACTAACGTGATTATTTCTTTTAATAATCTATCCATCCAGTTTTTTTCTTTTTCTCAAGAAAAGAAAAAAAAAAAAAATTACACACACTGCACACTAAACATAGAATGCTAAGCAACTAAACCAAGTCTAAACAATATCCAGGCTTGTAGATCTTAAACATAACATTTTAGATATAATCCTCAAAGCAAATTCTGTTATATGGATTTTTTGAAATACCATACTAAAGAATATTTCCTCTAATGGCTTTTCAACAGCTGCAAATAAGCAATCAGCTAATGTGTCTGGTGTCATTCTTTTTAATCCATGAGTAATGTTGTTACTGGAAACTACATTTGTATGAAGTTAGAAAACTACACTTGTATGTATTTGTATTTGATCGCTGCTATCTGAACATAAATAGATGATAATTATTATGCTTTTAATAAAACAAAAAATTACAGTAACATTTATTCAGATGATGTTCTGATTTGCTACAAAAAACTTTTTTAAGAAATAATAATTAAAAAAAAATTAAATTATCATAATTAAATTATCAATTTATTCAGGATTGTTTATAACTTTGATTAAAAAATTTAACGAAAAACCCATAATTTTTCTGTAAGACCATAATTTATACTGCATATCTAGAATAATTACAAGTAAACCTGTGACACTTGGCATCACTCTTTTAAAGCAAATTGTAAAATATTTCTACTATTTAATTTTCTAAATTTTTTATTTTGTGATGGGTAAAATATTTCATAGAATGGTTTATAATACAGATATAAATATACAAAAGCCAACTTTTATCTACAAACTGTAAAAAAATGTGAAGAGCTAACAATACTTATCCTTGCTGAAAACAAAAGCCTGTGTTATTATGGGGAAATTTATTTATAGAATTGCTCATTATCTAATATATATATTTTTTAATTCTGTTTTCCTTTTCAAAAAATTCACAACCATTGAATTTTTTCTTGTTTTTCAAAAATTTGATTCTTCAAAATTTTAATGGTTTACTTTGAAGATGTAAAAAAGGAAAAAAAAAATCTATGTGCATTTTTCACATTTTTTAGCTTCAAAATGAAATATTCCAATTTAAAAATGTCAATTTTTAAGTGACAAGGGCTTTAGCTGTCAATGAGGATATACATGGTATGGTCTAGAATCTTCATTTTTAAGAGGTAACATCAATAAAAGGTACATCTTTCAGTATAATATCCTCTACAGTCCAAATGAGTAGGAAAAACTGCACTAAGTGATGTTTCCCATCATTAGCATATAAAGAAATAATATCCTAGGAGCACTGCAGTATTAGTCTAATATTACCCAATAATGTCTGAAACTAATAAATAAAGATCGAACAATTTTAGTAATCTTGTTGGACCTATAATTTTGAATTTTCTGTTAGTACTACTGTATTGGTCAACATTGGTAAAAAAACAAATATGCCATAAATATTGTCTGGGCCCAAAACCTCGATATTGACCAGTATTAGTGCACTACTGAAAAATATTGTATTTACTATGAATGAAAATTATTAAATTTTTATAAAAAGACTCAATAATTAAAAAGAAAAATCATATGGTTCACATTCGTTACAAAACACTTTTTAATTACTTACCCTTTTCATCATAAATACTTTTTAACTTCATTGAAAATAGTAAAATCCTGTGATACAACTAAAAATACATCTCTAGTAATTTCTTCCCTATATCATATAAATTCAAATACTTTTCTCTTGACTTACAGATAGGCCCGGACTTGGCAGGTTGGCAATTGCCAAGGGCCCCCAGCTCAAGGGGGCCCCAGAAAACCTTCCCCAATATATATATATATATATATATATTACTTTCAATAATCAGAGTAATTTGACTATTTATTTTCAATAAACCTACACATTTACAATCAATTTTGACTTATTGTGTGTTGTGCCGCGTTCATAATTTCAGACAAGTTTGTGACCAAAGAACTTAAGTATAAACAAGTATTGAAGCTTTGGGTTAAAAACCTGGTCTTTCTTGATTGCACGTGCAGGTTAAGTCGACAATGTTTCATTCTTGGAGCACGCTGCTTCATGATTCATCCTGTATGTTTGCTTTCTCCTACCATAAGCAGTCACGAAATTTTAAATATAGTGTTTACATTCCTATATTTACGTCTTTTCAGAGTTTTAATTCTTGTTCTTATCTAATATAACTAACTTGTTTGTTGCAACGCTCACTCGCTAAGTCTCGTAGTAGGTTGTATTAGGTTGGCGGAAAATTTCTGTCGTATTTTAAATAAAACATTTGTATTAGTTTCAATGAATTTTTTTTTACCTTTTAATCAATTATATAATATCCATTATTTGTAGCCACTCACTGCCATCTTCAGGCAGCTTACCGATCACCCTAGTGTAACATAAATTCTCATCCTTGGATCATAAATATTCTTCCATGTAGATAGTTTCGAAAGAAGTACTTTTTTTCCAGTCACATAATTCTGAAGCGATCAGAATAGATAGTAATCCTATGAAGTTATGTTAGATAACTATGTTGCGTGACTCAGAACTTCCCATCCACGCTCATCCAATGTTTGTTGCTTCACCACTGCAGTGTGTGGTTTGCACTATCTTCATGTAAGAGAATTCTTTTTCTGTTCACTAATACTGTCTGCTTTTTCTTGATAGCTGCATTCAATTTATAAACCTGGTTACAATAGTTGTTTGCATTGATGGTTTATCCCTTTTCAAGTACAGTAGAGAGCCAGAAATCCGCCGACCTAAAATCCGCCAAAGTCCGAAATCCGCACAGCTTGTCAGACACAAACAATGAAATTCACTATTAATAAATTACAAAACTGCAAATCAGAATTTTTGAAAAAGATCTTGAATACAGATTTTATGTTTGCATCTTATGATTACAAAAAAGAAAAACAAAATAATAATAATATGAAAGACTGCAACAGCCAAGTTGCTGCTAATGAAATTATTGACAGTATATTAAATTCATCAAAAGAAAATAATGATTATTGTGATATGATGATATCAATCAGGTAAATAATAACAAACTAATTTTTTTTAATGCTTTCTGATGAAGGCATAATTTGTAAGGAAGAACTCAATAAAATTTGTAGAAAAATAAATTTGTGTTACTACTATTTACAATAAATAAATAAATCATGCAGGTTCAAGTTTAGTTTAAAACTAGCTACATGTGAACAGATTTTATATAAATTTGACAAATATATATTTTTTTTTCATTCTTATTTATTGTTTTCATTATATATTTTTGTTTATGTTCATTATTATTCTTATGTACCTAGTAATTTAATATTCAGTGTTATTATTCACTCATATGTGTTTAGTTTGAATAATATTCAGTTTTTATTCAAAGTGAAAATCATTTTTTATGGGTCCCGAAATCTGCAAAATCCTAAAATCCGCACAACCTCTGGTCCCAAGCTATGCGGATTTTTGACTCTCTACTGTAGCTCCTAGTACACTGAATCTCTTCTATCCCATCTCAAACAGAGCCTCACCCATTGTTGGTGAAAATCTGTTTTTGCAATAATTATAGTGGATGTTCCAGATTTGCATTAAACTTTTTTTTTCTCTATATGATCTAGTATTTATTCGAAAAGCATTTTCTATTCCAAAAAGGCTCTATTTTGTGTCTAACAAGGAGAGATAAACAGATTCTCATGCGATCAGATAAATTTCTTTTAGTGAAATTGTGCAGAACCCACCTACCGTAATTTCGGGGAGATAAGCCGCCCCTGCATATATGCCGCATCGTAAAAAATTGATTTAAAAAAAAAAAAAAAAAAGTCATCGGATACGCCGCATATTTTTCTACTACAATGTTCACCAACGTAATGTTTCTCATCATTTTAAATTGAAATCCTATATTCAAATATTAAATGCTATTTAATACAGTCAACCTCGTTAACATGAATCTCAAGGGGATAAAAAATTTGTTCATGTTATTAGTAGTTCATGCTATCAGTAACTAATCTTCATTTTGACGGGGATTGTGGAAACAGTTCACATTTTAAGAAATTCACATTAACAGTGTTCATGTTAACGAGGTTCGACTGTATTTGAATATAACATGTATTTCAAATATTAAATGCTAAAAAAGTAATAGAATTAAAAGCAATTATTAAGTAAAGAATTGTTTAAGTTATCTAATAAAGATAATACAAAAATTATCTTACTTTAAATTCGTAATCGCAAACTTGCGTAACCCTCCTCATAAAATGATAAAATAATACCTTTTAATATTGTTGAAGAATTATTTATTCAATATTATCCAATTTTTTTTTTTTTTTAATTTAAACAAAACCATCAAAGTGAGAATTGTCACTTCCTGAGAGAGTCAAACAGATTTAAAAATTAATCTTTCATTCCTTCATTTCCATTTTCATCAAAATGTACTCAAAACATTATTAGAATTTTTGGGATGACCAACATCGGCAAAATGAAATCTAGCAGACAGTGGGGTAGTTATCTAGTGAAAACTTTCAGATTTAAGAATTGAATAGCATTTAACATTTTCTATTTCTGAACAATACACATTTTCTCTTAATTCTCGTTTGAATTAGTTATTTTGGATTAAAATTTTTAAAAATATATGCTGATCATTTATCCACAAAAACCAAATAAAAACGCATTTTAATGTGAAACGAAGTTAATTATTTCATTCAACAGATCGTCGACCAACTTTCCCCTTGACCTTAAGAAACACATCAAATGAGAGATATCCGTTCTTTGTTAGAATAAATTGTACGTGGGAAATGAGGGTTTAAAGAGCTAAATATTTCTTCCAATTTTTGGTCTTCTTTCTTTTACTTTTCAAAAAAAGGTTAACTTCTTTCTTTCACACTCTATCTTTCCTTGCAAGTTTTTTTTTTTCTTTAAGTGTGTGTGGGGTTAATATAGGGAACTGATAGCGTACTTTTTAAATTTTTCAGAACAGCTTTGGCATAAATTTCAGTGATTTTCAAACAGAATCATATTTAGATTGATAATTGTCACAGTGTTTCTCATTCATATAGCCCTAATCAAGCTGTGGGAATTAAGAATTGTTCTCACTAGCATTATTCCTCATTTTAATATTCTCATGGTCAGAAGGGATTTCACCAAGTACTTATGATATGAAATACAAAACGATTTTGTTCATGCGATACCGAAGATTTTTCTGGATTTTTGGTCTTAATAACTTATAATCAACTAGATGAGATCTAACGGTGCACACACGTTGTGGATTGATATAGCTTGAGCTCAATGGCCTGCGTATGCATTGGTCTTCTATAGCTTCAGTTCCACGGCGCTTTTATTATTTTTATTTTTACAAGCCGTCTGTGCTCATGTTCTGTTAAGAAATAAATTGTCTAAAGTGAATTTTTGACCAACGGTGGTTATTCAAGCACTGCTATAAGAAAAAAAAGTCAGATACGCCACCCTGTTAGACACACCACATATCCCAAAATTAAACTTTTAAATCGTATAAGTCGCAGCTTATCTCCCCGAAATTACAGTACTCTGCTTCTAGATCAATCCAAGGTGTCTGATGTGTTTGTCAGCAGTTGAATGGTGGATGCTGAGTTCCTTTGCAATCTCTCTAGTGGTTATATATGGATTACATTCCAACTTACACTGCAAAATGCTTTTTCCGAACTTGGATGGTCGCCTACATCGATGATCTTCTTTGAGACTGAAATCTTTGGAATGAAATTTGGCAAAACCATCTTTGGCTCATCCGAACATTTACAAATTCACTTCCCAATGTGTCACATGAGTTTTTACAAACAACCGATGCATTGCTTCTTTTTTTAGAACTCATACCAAATGCAATCTCTTAAATGCACTTTATCCACTGCAACTTATTCACTCTGCATATCACAACTAACTGATGAAGGGTACTAAAAGTAGTCCTCTTATGTCCTAAGAGGTAACGTAAATAATAAGACCACACATAATGCATTCTGCCTAATTGTCTTGAACTGACAGGTAAAATTACCTGTAGGTAGTAAAACACGACAGAACTTTCCCGCCAACCCAACAATTAAAGCACTGCCAGAGCTGTGTCAACATGAAACGTGTCTATTAAAATAGCACTTCAAAAAGAAAATCTTTAGATGTTGAAAAAATTTCCAAATGGTTAAATATACTTCTGAGCTGCAAAGTCGAACTTTGAGAGATGATAATCATATATTAAATATACGTAATTCGAATTAGTTTATTAGCTCATGATTTCAAGGAAAATAATTCTACTAGTTAATTGTATGAAATTAATTTTTAAAGTTAGAGGTTCTTGATTTCAGATGAAAATTAGAGATTTTACATAAAAATAATACTTAAGTACCTTCCACATACTCGGTTTTTTTTAGACAAGCCTTTATTTTTATTTATTGCTACGCTTGGTTTTTTACTTTAAAATCATTATAATAAAAGTCCAAATCAACTGCCTGTCATCAACACTTCCCTTTCATATGCCTGGCGGCCATTCTCAATCAAAATATTTTTTTTGAATAAAACTGCATTAAATAGTAGATTTTTTTTTTTTTTTTGCTATTGTTTTAGAATATAATGTAGGAAATTAAAGTATTACATGAATTTCTCATTTTTCTAACTGAAAAAACAGTAGCAAAATAATTCTATTATTTAATATTCTAAAATTAATTTTTAAAATTAAAGGTTCTTTAGTTCGGGTGAAAATTAAACATCTTATTTGAAAACTAGCTGAACTGGGCCACCATTGCTGTGATTTTAGTAGCCTTTACCCGCTTCGCTATTCACTGGTCAATATATTTAAATTGTCTTAAAGTTCTGTATCTGTTGTCAATATTAAAATCTAAAAAAAAAAAAAAAAAATTCAAATATGATATTAGTTAAAATCTTGATTTTGTTCCCGCTGCCCTTAGCAGCGGCTTTCACGCCCTCACAATACTCATCCCACAGTCTTTTTTCTCTATAAAATTATAGATTTTATACCAAAATAAAAATGAAGCCTATTTTTGTCTTCTAAGTTCAGATATGAAATTCTGTACAAAATAGAATTTAGTATGACACAACTCTTTTTTAATCTATTCTTCCATATAAAAGCATGCAGTAACAGTTTTGTTTCTTAGCAATGGTTATTATATTTGTTTCTTAAAATTTCTTCTGTACAGCTTTAGTATGCAACCCCTTGGTAGCAATTTTTTATGACTGCAGACAAAGACTGTCCGAAAGTTGCGGGCAATTTTTTTTATTAGTACAGGCAGAGTGTCCAAAAGTTGCAGACTAATTTTTTTATTAGTGCAGACAAAAACTGTCTGCAAGCTATTTTTCTGTGTCCGCGACTATGTCACTGTGTTACAGTGTTTCTGCCATTGGGTTTTGGTGAAAAGCGATTCTTGCAACTCGGAACCAGTGAAATTGATGAAAGGTGGCACTGGAAGAGGAAGAGAGTAGGAAGCAAACAATAAAACTACCTGATAGTCAGTTCATTCAGCATGCCTGAGGAAGGCTGTGACATGCAGCTGAAAGCGTTAGCATAAGTGATTTTTAAAAATGGTTTTTAATAGTTTTTAATGTAAATTTTAAATAATCACTTTTTAAAATATGATTTTAAAATGAGTTTCAATAGATTTAAAAAATATTTATAGAAATGAAAGCACACAAAGACTGATGGACAGACAAACAGAAGAACTAAAGTAACAAAACAAAAAAAAAAAAAAAAAAAAAACTTAACTTAGTTGGAAAGAACTAAAAATTTTCTTCCAAACTCTTTTTAAAGAATGAAAAATATATTAATAACTGAAATAATTTTCATGTATTTATTGCATGCACTCAAAAAATTAAATATACACAATTATTTTAATAATTTTCACATGTCTGTATTTCTAATATGACAATCCATGATGTTTCCTAGAGAATACCTTTGAATGCCATGCATCTACCTCCTATTAATCGAATAAGAAACTATGCTAGATGGAACACAGAGCAGGTAAAAAATAATAAGTGCTGTGGGGAAATTGGGTATTTAGAACACTATGCACACAAAAGGTTTGAAATTTGCTCTTAAAAGAATACCTAACTGTACTATATCAGAGTGCATAAAACCTAATATTTAACAAAGGAACTAAAAAGCAAAAAGGAAGAAAGTTTAAGTAAAGCATTAAAAGAAACACAAAATACTAACAATAGGAGGAAGTTTAAGTATAGCATCATAATAAAGAGGGGAAAAACAAAAAGTAAGACCAATACAGGTTTTGATCAAGAAACAATTATACCTAACCTACACCAATTAAGGGAGGTAGGAAGACTATCTGCTGAGGCTTTCTGAAAGATATCTATTTTGGAAAAGGTTATGAACAACTTTTTATTTGTGAGAGAAAGATTTTTAAGAAATACCCAGCTAGCGCTACAGAAAAAGTGCATTGGTCAATCAATTTACTTAAGTTTTTAATAAGTTCTGCCTTCTTATCACTTTTAATTGAAATATAACAAACTTTCAGAAGACTTAACTTTTTAGAGTTCAGAAGAGGAGTTATGCATTTGTTTCATAAAGAGAGCCAGAAGGAAGAATTGTCTATTAGAAGAGTTTCTTTTAAGATATTGAAAGGATCTTGACAGAAATAATAAACATAATTTTAGCTTTAATAGAAGAAGATGATTGGATAGAAAACTTACGTTTTGGCCCATTTCTAACAATGGAAGGAGAAAAAAAATGAAAATAGGTTAAAAGCACCTGCATTTACCTGTAATTCCATCTCAGCATTAGTTTCACCAGTCTTACTCTATTCTAATGATTCCACAACTCCATAGTCAGGTCTGAAGTCAAGGAAACAGCCCATACAGCACAGAAAGATTGCATTATGCTATCGTTAACCTTGATTAATCAAGTTAAGAAACTTGCATTGAGCTTGAAATTTCAAGCCTGTAAGTTTAATGCATGCCAAGATAAAGAATTCAAGTTTACACATACATGACCCACTTGCTTTAAACTTGTAATTCAAACATGAATTAAATATCAAGCATGCACTTAGCTTGCTACAGCATACATGAATCAAGTAATACACATGAATTATGCTTGATGCAGCAAACATGAATCAAATATTACTTGCAAAGCATACTTTTAAGAACATACAATAGTTGTTATTACCAACAGTCAAAGCCCATGTTATTCTTTGGGGAAATTTGTTTAAAAAAATTGCTATTATTATTTTTTTTAAACTCTGTTTACACATTCAGAAAATTAAGAATCATAACATTTGTTTTCATTTTCCAAAAGTTTATTTTTTAAATTTTAAATACTTCATTTTACAACTAAAAATGCACTTTTTTTTTTTTTTTTTTAAGTTACTTTTTTAAACTTAAAATATTACAAATTTAAAAGATCATTTTTTTTTTTTTTTACTTATACAAACTTAACTGTTGTGAATTTTTTGAATATGAAAACAAATTTCCCCACAGAATAACATGGGCTTTGGTTCTTCACGAGGATAGGTACTATATGCTCTTACATAATACATTTTTATTTCTGCAAAGATCAATCACATTTTGAGTAGATTTTTGGTGGGTTGGCCAAATTAATTTTTACAAAAGTTTCTTAGAGCAAAATTATTATTATTATTATTTTTAAGTTCCATATTTATCTTTAAAGCTTTCATATCTTTTTAATTCAAGCTCATTCTTCTAAGTTTTTTTTTTTTTCTTCCCTCCTTTTAAAATAATTTTTTCCACACTAATACATCTCAAATCTTTATATTCTGTAGCTTCTTTAATATTCTTTTCTTGTATCACTCAATAAAACATCACTCAGAAAACCAATTTTAAGTTTATAGGCTACTTTTCTTGGCATTAATGGTTATTTTGGATAATCGAATAAAATCAGATGATTGGTTAGTTTACCTACATACTATGCACTAGAGATGTACAAAAAGACAAAATGTATATTGTTTATGATTGTACATTATCCTTAGGGAATTGACAGTGCTTATTAAGTTGGTGAAATTTAAGAGTGTAATGTTACTAATGACAGTTTTATTTAGCACATTTTCATGTTCAAGAAAAAAAAGAAAGAGAAAAAAAAACAATTTAAAGTTTAGAAAAAAGGAGGTGGGAGTTCAAGTATAATTAAGCCAAAAATACTGACTGACTAAATTTCCTAAAATACTGACTTTTACTGATTTTACTGACAATTTTTTGCTCCTGATACTATTAATTTAAGATGCATATCACTTCAAAAACATACTGTTGATCATAGCCTATATAACAATAAGATATCCATAATCAGAAATATAATGCTGATGTCAGTAGTTTAAAAGATAGTCCTCAAATAATACAAATTGAAACAACTGGTAGAGTCTGCATAAATGCAAAATAATGGATTTGTTTATATTCATATTTACTGTTTGACTGTGATAAGTTGACGTATGAGTCACATAGTTTCAGAAGATACCATTCATGAAATAAGGTGATGGTTCTATCACAGTACAGTCAAGAGTGGCTTCCTGGTTTGGTACTGTTAGAACATTCTTTGCTGAGAAATTATGATTTGGAATTGATGAAAAACTTAATGTCCAGGTCCAGATATTTGAGAACTAAAATGTAGTTAAAGAATGGCCTTTCTGGCCCAAGTCTTGGATCATGCTTGCTTGGCGCCAGTTACGGGGAGAGGGGGGGGGGGGTTAAATTAAAAAAAAAATTTCTTTTTAATTCTTCTAATTTTTATCATGTTTTAAATTAATTTTTCACTTGTACTGAGGAAGGAACTTTGGAAGTTCCAAAATGACTGTATACTAGTTAACAATTTTTCTTCGTTTATACTTTTAAATGTTATTTTCACTTTCTTTTCACTAAAATGTAGCAACTATACTTTTTTTTAAATTTCGGCAGTCTAATAAAATTTAAAAGCAAATTTGATTAATCTTAATTGTTTTTGGGAAGTAAAAAAAGGAATTTATTAAAAAACATTTCAGAGCAGAATCATCATTACCAAGGTTGGGATGAAAGAAATAATACAATTAAACTTGTAAAATTAAAAATAAAATAAATATATATAGTGATATTTCCATGCTGCTGCATGAAATTAAAGAAAGCCAGGATTATTACCATCAGAGTTTTGAAAATGTAAACATATGTTTATCACTAATTAAAAAACATAATCATTAATAACTATAACAGTTGCAATAAAAGTAGAAAGGAAGAAATTTAACTAATCCCGATAATTTAAATATTTACTAAAAAGATCAATTATGACAAATTTATGGATTTAAATAATTACAATATATATATTTATTTGTTTATTTATAAATATTAACTGTAAATTTTTCTTAAAATTAACCTTTTTTGTTCCTTGAAATAAATTGAAGCACTGGGGATATGAAAGGCAAATTCAATATTGTGGTCTCTCTCTCTCTCTCTCTTTTTTTTTTTTTTTTTGTCATCTAAATCTAGACCCTTCAGATAACCTACAGGTATATTTTTTATATTGAGTTTACCCTTTCCCTTTTTCATTGAGTTCGCCCTGAAAAAATATTTTCCAATAGTGATTTTCTGACAATCTCCTTTTGTTAAATTCATTTTTTTTTTTTGGGGGGGGGGGGAGGGGGAAGAATACTGATTTACATATATATCAAAAAGTATAATAAACTAAATGAGAAAATTTTATGGTTTCACTGAATTTAAATATTAGAAACAAATAATCTTTAAACACAAAATTATAAGCAATATTTAAAGTGACTAGGATTCAAATGATCAACAACAGACATCTTGTATAGGCGCCAAAGTGGTGGTAAGTCAAAAGAATCATTTTGTGAAAAGTGCTGTTACCAAGCATCATCTGCATTTAGCATTCGGTAGCCCCTACTTGAAAATGGATGGTTTCAAGGTCATAAGCCAGTTTCTCACTGTCTTACAATATGTTGAATTTGGAAGGTGATTACAAAAAGCAGATATTTTTCTTTCTTTCTTATATATATATATATATATATATATATATAACATGGGTTTACAATGGTATCTATCCCAGCCCAAAAACATATCCATGCTAACCAGTGGCGCACCCACAGAGCAGTGTTTCTGCTAATGTAGCATTTTTTGCGAAATGCTAAAAGACTTATCCAAAATGCGAAAATGAAATAACATGTTTTCACTTTTTTTGCTAAAGCATCTTACTAAACACAATTTGAAAAAAAAAAAATCTTCAGCGAAAATATTATAACGAATCTTTCGTGGAAAAAAAAAATTGAAACATTTATAAAAAATCCATCGGTTCATGCATATAAGGAAAATTAAACGCTGAACTACCCATAAGAATCGCACACAGGAAATCAATTTGTAAATAAACATGAGGCATTTTTGTAAAGTGGTCTAATATGAAAGAAAGAAAAATTATAAATTGTAAATGAAAAAACTTTGAATAGTAACAAACAAACTTCACATATTACTTTTTTTTTTTTTTGTAAGTTATGTTTTTATTTTCAGATACAGTATAAGCTTAATGTAGTTTTACATGCTATAGTGATAATTATATCTCCAGAAAAACAATATAAGTCGTTATCTAAGATGTTCATATTGCTTTAAAAAAGTTTACAATATAAAGTAATCTAAAAAGTTTAATATTTTTCATGTCTGCCAATAAATGTGTTAAAATATATGCTTGTACTATATTCAAATTGATCTGGTTACAGTGGTAAGTACAATTATTAATTACTTTTTTGTTTTTCATTTCAAATAAAAAAAAAATCTACCTTCTGTGTATAACTCTTCAAAGACCTGATTAAAAACTTTTAAGTTTAATTTACAAATGAAAATCAAACATATTGAGGGGTTTAGAATAATGTGTAAACTGATATTCATCTTTTTCTACTATTTCTGGCATTTTGGCATTTTGCTAAAGCTTTTTTCCTGATTTTAGCTTTTTTGCTAAAGAAAATTTTTACTCAGCTTACACCCTGCCACTGAGGGAGCTTAGGAGGGTCAAGCCCCCTTCAGAACCAGCTGAATGGCAAAAAATTTTAGATATGCATTTCAAACACAGATATTGTAAGCAAAAATAAAGTTTATAAATTATACATTAAATATTAGGGATTTTTGAAATCCTTATATTCAAACACAAAAACAATGAACTAGTTCTTTGTTTTTTAGTTGAAAGATACCCTAGACATTCCATTGCAGTTTTTAGAAATGAGCTTCTAAGGTCCTAAAGTATATACTGTTATCATGAAATCTAGGGAGTATCGAAAAAGTCAGGCAGAAGAAGCAATCTGATGTGGAAGTAAGCATGGATGTATTTTTCAGAAAATTGGGATACCAGGCTCATACAATTTTATATTTTGATTCATGAGTATTTATAGCATCTTTGTGAAAGTTTGTTTTGTCTTTGGGCAAAATTAACACATTCACATTGGCAAATGAAAATTCTCGTTTGATATGAAATAAAAATTAGCCCTGCTCTTAGTCGTTTCCTCTAAAATAATATTTTAAATTAAAAACGAAATTTGCATATTCATTAAATACTTTATATACCACTAGCATATATACATGCTAGTGAAATTTCATTGCTGAAGATAAAATTTAATTGATTTAATCACAAATACATGAAATTATTTCTCTAAAAATATAATGATTTAGAGGAATGCCAAAAGGCATAGTTTACTGTTCAAAATAGGAAAATACCCCAATAACAATACGTCAAGGTATTTTACAGATGCTTCTGAGGGTGGGGTCACTTTTTTTCTTTTTTTATCATGGTACATAGAACATACAGTAGGGTACATGCACAGTTTTCATTTTTGCCTCTGATGTCACTGAGATCTAAGCTCCATTTCTGGATAATGCAAATTTTTCCTGTTATAAAAATTCAAATTTCATAATATATATATATATATTATACTGGAATACAATATCCTGTAATGAACTGAGAAAGGTAACGCTTGAAATATTTGCTAACAGAGCAAATTAAAATTCTAAGTAATATATTATATAACAGAATTAATGTTTTAGGATATTATGAGGTTCTGCCCCCTGTTTGCTGTGTTGACTAACACCCACATACACTACGAGTCTGACTTGTTTTTGTTAACCGAACCGAACCTAGAAGAAGTATCGGCCCCATACACCAGATAATTAAATAAAAACAGCCATGTAAAAATTTACACTGAAATTCTTTTATATTTTCTACATATCAGAACTGTAGTTTTTATTTGGCTATAATTATTATAATTTCTTAATTACTTACGTATTACTGCATATGCATGTAAAACATCGCAAAAGAGTATTAAATTTGATCAAATTTTATTTTCAATGAAAATATGGGGGGAGGACATTTCATTTTGGGCAAATTTTATGTTCACTAGCTTGTCATATTGTACACAAATTTTTTTTTATGATAAATGAACCTACAACTTTATGTTTGCAAGCTCAGTGCCAACCCCTACTGACCAAACTACTATAACTTAGCATATTATATATACAGATGTAAATTCCTCGATTGTGCTATTCAACTTAAATTCAATTTCATTCATTCATTTATTTCAAAAGAAATATTTAAAGCAGATTCTTTACTATATATATGTGTGCGTATATGCCCATAAACCTATTATACAGGACCCAATTATTCTTCAGCCCCCTCCAGACAGAAATTCTGGGTGCACCACTGATGCTAACATTCAAAGTATCTTGTTAAGCCAAGCATTTTTACATCAATTCATTCCAAAAAGAGAGAGAGAAACTTTTAATACTCTGTCAGATTTATCAAGATGATTGAAAAAATACAGGCATTTTATAATATATTTTTAATTTGATACATAAACTATATTTTTATAGTATATAATATTAGTACAAAAAAACCCTTAACGGGTTAAAAGTTTGTGACGCCGCTACTTTATGACTATAAGAATTTGAAGTATGAGTCTTAAAAATAATGATATCAAATTTTAAGTGACGCTTTGCAATTAGTTAAAATATACATAGATTTTCTTACTTGATTATTTACTTTCTACTTTTATTTATATTTATAATGCAAACGTAATATTTTTAGCTTCAAGATCAGACAGATGCATAAAATACACTCACTGATGCTTTTTCATTCACATTTCAAATTCAAAATAACAGTTTTAAAAGGAATGATATAAAAATTCCAGTGGCGCCTCGGTGTTATTTTAAAAGATTTGTTTTTAGATTCCATTAAAACTACTTTTGTTTTGTCTAATAAAGTATATTTTCATATTGAAACAGTGCTTTTAATTTTTAAATATACTGTCAAATAATTATACTTTCACTGAGTTTGCATTGTAAATTAAAATTATTTATTTCAATAAATTGATTTATCTTTTGCATCACGCTACCTAAAACATAGTATATCATAGTATCCAACTGAGTGAAAATTTGCGCAAAGAGGTAGTGTGACGTAAAGAAAACATTTACACAGATTTTACTTGCAGTTTTGGATAGCGTGACGCAAAAGATAAATCAATTTATTGAAATAAATAATTTTAATTTACAATGCAAACTCAGTGAAAGTATAATTATTTGACAGTATATTTGAAAATTAAAAGCACTGTTTGAATATGTAAATATACTTTATTAGACAAAACAAAAGTAGTTTTAATAGAATCTAAAAACAAATCTTTTAAAATAACACCGAGGCGCCACTGGAATTTTTATATCATTCCTTTTAAAACTGTTATTTTGAATTTGAAATGTGAATGAAAAAGCATCAGTGAGTGTATTTTATATATCTGTCTGATCTTGAAGCTAAAAATATTACGTTTGCATTATAAATATAAATAAAAGTAGAAAGTAAATGATCAAATAAGAAAATCTATGTATATTTTAACTAATTGCAAAGCGTCACTTAAAATTTGATATCATTATTTTTAAGACTCATATTTCAAATTCTTATAGTCATAAAGTAGCGGCGTCACAAATTTTTAACCCGTTAAGGTTTTTTTTGTACTGATATCATTACTTTTTAGGGGTTATTGATCAAAAAATTAAAATAAGTCCTTCTGGCTCCTAGGAAGGGTGAAATGATTTATTTTTTATTATGAAGTTGCCACCATTTTTTTTTTTTTTTTTTTTTTTCAAGATGGCATCTACAATTTATTAATGGACTTGGTGGATTTATTAATGAAGGCTTGTATATATGGAGTTTTAAGCAAATCGGTTCATAGAACCTTTCTAATGTAAATTTGAAATTTTCAGTGGGCTGGCACAGAGAAACAAGAGGGTAGATTAAGTTGGAAAATGAACATAATAAATACATTTCTGAGGTAAATCCACACTACAAATTTAGTTTGAATTAATTCAGTACTTCAAACGTTATCATGCTGACAAATTTTCAAGTAGCCTGCCACTTGGAAACAAAATAAAGAAGCTTCGCACTAGAAAAAAATATTGTGTGGGATTCTCAAACTCTTTAAAATAATAATAATAATAATAACAATAATAATAATACAAATAATAATAATAATAATAACAAATAATAATAATAATAATAATCCAACTCAAGCCTTGCTAGTAAGAACCGAATTACGACATTTTCGCCGAATAAAAGCATGCATTTTGGCGGAGTAATATAGTTCTATTTTTAAAGCAACTTTTACAAAAAACAAGAGTTTTCCTGAAAAAAACAAAAACGTTACTAGATTCAGAAAGATCCCATTAACAACATATATTAATTAAATTAAAATCGTTCGTGCGGTTTTAGAGATATTTTTTCATGAATTTAGTTCATTACATCCTTACAGCTTACACCACACATTTTCCCTTTTTGGCTTTAAATTGAGATTCAGATCTCAAAACATACTGTATGTAGAAATGTAAAATTTTCAGGATAGATTAAGACCGAAGATAAAAGACTATTTGGAAAAGATCAGAGCAAAATATGGCATATTTGCTGAGACATTAAGTGTCGGCTTTTACAAATCTCTTTGATGTCAAACTAGGCGTATATATGAGTTCGCAGCGTTCCGTCCGTTTGTCCTTCTGCTTGCGTCACTCGAAAAACCACCGTTTTTCATGATAAAATGAACTATTTAATATACTGTTATTTTCAGTGTAGAAATTGCAGGTTAGATACATTTGTTTTACACTAGAAATTTTATTTAACCCTTTGCCAGTCCTGTTTAATTTCACTCCTCTGGTAAGTTTTGCCAAATTTATGGACATTTTATTCAATATCCCCACTAAATTTTAATTGTAACAGCTGTCAAATCACTTTGAACGTTGTTTGTCCATTATGTATATCAAATATCACTATTCATAATCATTGGTGGTTAGTTGAATAAAAGAGTCTCTAAATTTGGCAACACTATTTATAGCGCTTTAGAGTGTTAGGGCCAGCAAAGGGTTAATATTTCGTATTGTTCTAGTATCTGATACAAATGTAATTATATCTATTAAATATTATCTCTGGTGTGAAATGGATTCATCTGAGCAGGGGTTTATACACCAGAAATTATAGTAACTTTAATAATCTAATAAAAATATATATGAAAGAAGCATTAGTAAAAAAAGTATTAAGAACAGGAGCTTGTTAAAAATGAACAACATAATGATATGAAATGATAATCTAGAAAGCCAGATCTTTCTATAAATAAACAAAACTGATTACCATACTATAGCTTTAAGTTAAATTTTACCATAATAATTATAATAATTTTATACTACTATAAAATAATAGAACTTACTAATAGCTGAATCATTCATAGTTGAGTCTTTCTTAGCTAAATCTTTTATAGCTGAATCATTCATAGTTGAGTCTTTCTCAGCTAAATCTTTTATAGCTGAATCTGAATCCATCATAGCTGAATCTTCCACAGCTTCCATTTTGATTTTCTTTCTATATTTTTTATCTTCATCAACTTGGAAATCTCTTACAGGACAAGCACATACTTTAGCTTCTATTGATTGTCTTCCCAAAATAATATTCCTAAAAATATTAATTTTTAATAATCATTAAGCAAAATTGAATTTTATAAATATCAATTCGTATTCATAAAAAACACACAAAATGCTAGACAAAATCAGAAATTAAATATTGCAATATAGTCCCAAACTGATATTGATGATATAATGAGATATTTATTTGAAGTGAAGGAAAATGGACATTTTTTACTTTTTAAAGACAAATGTGTACTGATTTAAATGCATACAATTATAGAATATCACATATGAGTGTTTTCTATACATATTTTCTCATATAACATTTCCATAGCTGTTTTGTTCTTTAGAAAATGTTCTTAAAAGAAAAAATAAATAAATAAATAAACCAATGTTTTGTATTTATTTTGGTTTATATAATTATTTTGTAGTGTACTTCTTCATAGTTTAATCTCTATTCTTCTCATTTTATAGCATTATTTTGAGATCATATTTTATGTTGTATTTACTCAAAATACATCATAATAATAATAAATTAAAAATGAAGAAAAATGAAATTATCTCACGATGTAGGTGACTTCAATCAATATGTATATAATTAATTTCATTTAGACACATCAGTCACTGATAACAATATGGTTGTAATTAAATAAATTTATATGACTAAGAGATGCAGCAGAAATATTATTTATCATTCATAAATATGACAATATTAAAAAAATCTTCAGATTTACCACAAAATAACTTCATTCTCAATTGTAGTGAATAATGAACTTTATTCAAAAGTCTAATATACATTGTGAAGATCAGTTACAAGAAACTTTTATTTTATACCTATCTACCAAATCATTATAACTTCTACTTTTGTGCATATATACCATTAGTATTAAGACATAGATTGATCAGCGAGAGGGAAAAAGTGATACCTTTTTTCTCGGGAAAAGCCACTCTAATGGCTGTCTTTCACTGAGTAAATTACACACAGGAATACACACGGATAATTTAGTAAATTAAATTTATGAATAATTTATTTACTAAAGGTGAACAAAAAACTCTAGATACAGTTTCAAATTCATTTTTCTTTTTTTTTTTAAATAATGGCTGATTTTAGAACTTTTTTTCGGCATCAAAAATTTTTGCTTGATAACATGGGGATGATAGATCTATATATATTACTATAGCTATGATATAGACATATATACCTATAATCAATTCAAATCTGGTAATAGTTTTATAATAGTTAAAACTTGTGTTTTTGATAAATATTGTTATTGTGTAATTAATATCTAGGGGGGGGGGGGAATGGTCTGTCCCTCACATAACTTTATCTTTTGCTGCTTTTAAATACTATAAAACCATATTATTACAGAAAAAGGGCTAAGATAACAAGCACTGTATGCATGAAACATAGTTAAACATCTTAGAAAGAGTTTTAATAGACATACATTTCTATTAGATGGGACTACTGAATTTTCAACCTTTGATCGAGCATAATACATACAGTAACAAAAATTCAAAGCTGTTATTAAATTTAAAAATTTATTCCAAATTAATCAGAATTTCATCCATACCACTCCTTGAAACTTACCAATCTTGGTTAAAATTTTCAAGTGACCACTTCATATGATCTTCAAAATCTTAATTTGAATTTTCAGTAATTATTTGTTTTTAAGTTATGTTAATAATGAATATATACAGAGATCAACCATTAAATTTTGATTTCTGAATTCAGAAGATTTCAAAACATATAATTATGGCAAAAAGTCAGTATTGCAATTTGAAATCAAAACTAGTGCTTTGTATACCATATGGCATAAAAAGGTAATTATCATTCCTCAGCAGTTTTCCAGGACATGTATTTTCTCAACTTTGGGTAGCCCTGTATATTATTTATAAATTATGTACACACCATATAATGAACTTAAATTTAGTGCAGGATGAAAAACATACAACATAATTTGAAATGTACTTTACAGCAATTTCAAAGTAATGTTCCAATATATTCCTAATATATTCTGATTCTTTTATGTAGGCAACAACACCCATACTGTGGCTAACACCCACACTGTGAAAAACTCCACCAGCTTTGTCAAAATTATTCGAAATTTCCACGACACAAACCTCACAATGATGTTAAATCCCTTTTGATGTTAAATTCATTTTCACTAATGTCTCGATTAATGGCACCCTCTCCTGCCTAGAAAAGAGACATTACACAATTTTTCAAATCCAAGAATTAATTCCTCTTACATGCACTTGTTTATCTCAAACAATTTTTACTTTTCAAGGTAAGTTTTGTCAACAATCTGAAGGTTTAGCCATGGGCTCTCCTGTTTCACCAATTCTCACTGATATTTACATATATTATTTTGAAAATTCGCTTTTCAAAAAGTATCTTTTCCATTTTGGATCTGTTATATGGATGATACTTTCACTTAGATTGACACTTCCCAGCAAAATATTGATGACGTGTCACAGATCATAAATTCACTTGACAATATAATGGCCGTATCACACGGGAGCATATATACTCAACACAACATTATACGCAACATGTTCACTGAGGGTCGTAAAAAGTTGAGGAAGCTGAACGAACGAGAAACTGGTCAGCTGTCCGTAGAGTTTCCCCCGAATTGATAGCGTGATGTATTCCCTTCTCTAAAGGTATTCCAGGAAAAAATCCTGTTTATTCCTCCTATTGGTCAATTTTGATCAGCACACTCAACATACACAACTTTTTCTAAACGGTCTCGTAAAAGTTGATCATCCGAAAACTGGGTGTCCTTGAACAAAATCAGGCTGAGTATGTTGGGTATAATGCTGAGTTTAGTAAAATGCTGAACGAAAGTGTCCCGTGTGATATGGCCATAACACTTGACAACATAACATCCAATTTACATATGAAATTAAAAACAATAGTTCACTCCCTTTCCTTGATATACTGGTCTCTCACACTGAAAGAGGCTTTTGTACAACCATTTAACGTAAACATTTTGCTGTTTCATTACCTTTCCATGCTTGTTCATGTCATCCACCTTCCCAGAAAATAGCCACATTTTATATTTTTGTCAATCGTGCCCTTAGCATTTGTTCAGATCCTGAATCCTTCCACTCTGAAGTCAAATTTCTTAAAGCAATTGCTATTGACAGAGGTCACAACCCTTCCATTATTGATAAAGTTTTTCTTAAATTACAAAATCCCCATATTTCTCATCCTTCTACGTTTAAGTCCTCTTCCAATATCAGTATTGTTTTGCCTTTTTTACCTAAGTCTAGTTTTGCCATAGCTAAACTTCTTAAACAATATGACTTTATAACAATTTTCTTACCCACAAATAAATTAGCCTTTTCTAAATTAAAAGACCCTATCGATGTACATAACTCTTGTAGTATATATAGTATTCCTTGTCAATGTAGACAATCATATATTGGTCAAACAAAGCATAAACTCAAGTTTCATCTTAAAGAACACATGGGTTATATTCAGAAACAAGAAATTAACAAATCAGTCATTGCTAAGCATTGTTGGATGAATATCCATAGTTTCAACTTTAATTAAGCTAAAATAATCTGTCAGCCTAAATACTTACACTTTTCTAGAAGCTTTCCATATCTATAAAAATCATAAAAATATCATTAATTGCAATTTTGCTCTCTCTCAGATTGTTGGAAAAATTACATAAACTCCACATATTCTTAATTTTTACATAGCTTTCTACATCCCAAATTCTTATTGATTGCTACTCTGACTCTAAAATCTGCTTCCCTATCTATATATATGAGCAATGATCCACTTCGTCATTCTGCACTGATGATGGTACGCTTTACACTTCCAAAACTGCAGTCCGCACTTAATATTTTTTTACATTGGCATCTTTTACATTGTGTAATTATTTATATTTCTGTTCTACATTAAGTCTGGTTATATATTCAAAACAACAATGTTTTTTATGAATCAATAGTATTATTTAAATGATTTATCTGGTAATGAAAGGCAGTAAACACTTAAGTAAAGGATATTTAAACTTTAATAAAATGATTTCTTGTTTAAATAAATGGCTTTTTTAACCAAATAAAAGATTAATAAATCTTAGTTTTCAGCATGTAAAACACTTTCATGAAGATTCATTAAGCTTTACTTTTAGTCCCTACACCTTAAAAAATACTGCTTGAAAAATTCACAGAGAAAAGCTAATGAAAAACTAAGAAAAAGAAAAAAGTCATACTTTGTCAAAACACCAAATCATCTCAAAAGTCCTTGTACTACTACTCAGCATCAATATTCAATGGTAAAAACACATTTTCAATAGTAACAAAGGTTAACAGAAGTCAAACTTCAAATGCAAACTTAATTCTAATGCATCTACTTCCAACATTTTGTCAAAAGAAAAGCAAACACTTTACAATGCTATTCCAGACGACGTACAAACTTATCTTGTCTTTCCATACTATTAAAACAACTATTTCACTAGCAACATATTGGTTAATAACTAAATTGCTTGGTTTGATACAGTTACAAAGATTCGATCTATCCTATCACCAACAGACAAACCTCAATTAGTTGTCAGCAGACTAAAGCAAACGTCTGCTAGTTATCTAGACAGTCCGTCAAACATGTCTATCACACATGTACAGCTTTGATCATGCTGACATCTGGATATGTAACAAATCAGACAGCACCGAAGGTAGCTAATAAAAGAACAAAATAACAATAATAATACAGTAAGATCTATTATAATAATACAACTTACTCTTTTCCTAAAGTAAATACTAATTTAACAGGTCGTCTATTTATACCACCACTACAAGAACTGAAGCAAGTTAATTTAAATAAATATGTTGTATAAATTTCACCCTCTGAAAAATTAAAGAAAAAAATAACAATAATTAAGTATGCATTTATATAATAAATTTTTTAATAACTAATACACATAACATCATGCACTGAATGATCATATTATTAAAAAGAAAAATAATTTTAATATTTTTTCTATTTTCTGAGAAAACACAGAAGTTTGAATGGCCTTGAACTTTAGACATGTAAAGAACATTTAGAAGTTTTTATTTATGAATTCATCAACCGTGAATATTCATTTTAAGTACATTGAAGTGTAAAGGTTGATATATATTTTTATTTACCAACTATGCGAAAAATACCAGAGCCGGGAATCGAACCCAGGCACCTCTGCTTAGCGCACGGACGCTCTACCACTGAGCTACCCTGGCTGACAACCAGCTAGGCATTTTTCACATAATATTCGTTGGCGAAGTCACCCAGTCTGCAAATGCAGATAGAACAGGTGAGACAATAATAATTGTAGCACAACTCCATAGACCACAAAATTACAATTTAGAAGTTTTTATTTATGAATTCATCAACTGTGAATATTCATTTTAAGACTTAAAATGAATATTCACGGTTGATGAATTAATAATACAACAGTAACAATTCTTAAAAATTTATCTAATTGAGAGCTAAATTCTATATTCTATTTCAATCATGCCCAAACTTTTAATTGAAAAAAATCTAAAATAATACTAAAAAAAAAAAAAAAATGTTTTTCTTATTTAATTTATTTTCTTTTATTGTAACTTGTACTAATTTCTGTATGCAAATATTTCATTAAATCTTTTTTTTTTTCAAATTTAATTTATAATCTTATTTATTTTTATTTATTTATTGTTATAGTTGATAAAAAGAATATTACAGAATATGTTTAAAAATTGTAATATATTATTTTTTACTTGAATTTGCATATTATCCAAGTACTTAACCCAAAACATTATATTTTTTAGACTTGACCAAAAATTCGGAAAATCAAAAAATTCGGAACCGCCGCGGTCCCGACAATTCCGGATTTTCGGCTTTGTACTGTATATAGGGGAAACTTACTAATAGTATATCACATAGCTACTTATAATATGTAATATCTGGAGAGTTCTTAATACATTTTAAAGTAAATTAAACATTCAAAATGAGAAATTTCTGTAAAAACAAAATAATTTAACAAGAAATTAAGAGAGAGTACAATTTTCAAAATCCCTGAATTCAAGTGTAACCCCTGAAAAGTTTCACCTCTGAATAAAACTATTTTCCATGGCTCTATTGTAAAGATTTAATCTGTATATTGTTGAAATGTCAAAAATCCATTTCTAATTATTCAGAGTTCAGTAAAATCATCAGTTGAGATGACACCGTAAACTAGCATTAAATTTCCTCTAAATTTAACATTTCCTTGTGCAAATGAAGTATTGTTTCAAGTCCCCTATTCTCTTCAAAGGAAAATGAAATTATCATCAAGAATAATTATAAAACTAGACTTGTTACAGATGAAAATATTGTTTGACTTATGTCTACTCCAATTAAAATGCTAACTTGTCTACACTCTGTGGGCAACACGATGATGTTCTGTTGGTGGCATAAAATACCACAAATCTATAAGCTTATAGATCTATAATGTGGAATGAATTTCGAACAGTTTTACTCAAATTTGTTGTGCCAGTAGTCGACAGAAGATTGTGTTGTAGAAGAGTGGTATTCATCTTTATTTTTGTATGGCCCTCAACCATAAGTACCAGTCTTAATTTGGTGGTGTTTCTCGTCTACGACCTTGTCTTTGACTTATGTGTTCATTTGTATTCTCCAAATATCATTTCAAATGATGTAAATTACATTTACCATAAAATCCCGATTATAAGCCCCCCCCCCCCTGTTTTTCAAATGCAAAACCAGTAAAAAGTAGGGAGGGGCTTATAATCAGGATTAATAGAAATTTCTTTTTTTAAAAGTTGGTGGCACCTATTCTTAAATTATTAATTTAAAATTATTTTATTATTTATTTAAATTGATAATTTAAATTAATTTTTTCATATGGTTAATATGAGAGACTAATAAAAAAATTAGACTGATTTTAGTAAAGTAAAGGCAAGGTAAATCTTGAAAGGTTATCAAACATTAATTAATTTAGTGCTTATAAATTAATAAGAGTATATATTTAGGTGAATATTAAATGCATAAAACTCATTTTATATATTACTGTTAAACATAACATTTTACAAAAATATGACATCAATCTTTTTAATTGAAATAATTAAATTAAAAGAAAAGCTAATATTTTTTTTTAAATGTAACTTTTATTAAATAAGCAAATAAAAGAAATATCTATTTATTCTTTAGTATATGAAAGGTAAATAAAGAAAAGTTTACTTATAGATTCAATTATTATTATTATTATTTTTATGAATATTGATGAAGCTTGTAAGAACATTTTCTGGAATTAAGACTGGAACTGCCATCTATCTGAAAATAAGTTTACAATTTCAATATAGATCTATACTTATTTCATAGTTCTCATTCCCACCTCATTGTTATTTTGTTAAAATAGAAGGAGAAGAAGGGAGTTAATAAATTTTGCTGTAAAACTATATTTTAAAAGAATACATTTATTTAAAATCATTAAATATACATAAGATTTCAGAAAATAATTTTTTACTCAAAATGAAAAAAATGGAGAGGGGGGGGGCTTATTTTTAGGATTATGCAAAAAATCTAAAACTGCCTAAAATTGGGGAGAGGGCTTATTTTCGAGGGGGGGCTTATAATCAGGATTTTATGGTAGTGTTATAGATTCTGCAACTACGGCTAGTGTTTGCCCTCCTTCTGAGTAACCATTGACTCTTCAGATTTCTGAATCTGATATTGTTGAGACATTGCCTACACGACAGTTGATGCTTGGTCTTGTCCAAGCAGGTTTTGCAACAGATTTGGTGCCACTCCTGTGAAGAAGTTTCACACATGTTATTAAATTTAAATGTAATTTTAAAACAAAATATAAATAATTAATTAATGCATTTTGCATAAAGAAACTGATTTAAAAAGAAATTAATTTAAAAAGAAATTAATTTTGATTCAAATTATATATTGGTTTACTGAAATAATTTGCATTTCAGTTATTTGAAGAAACAAGTTTTTTTAATTTTTAAAATATATTTTTCATGAATTAAAAAATTTAATTAGTTTAGAATATAAATCTAACCCTTTTATAGTTAACCCTTTTGTAATAATGTATTATTTAAAATAAAAGATTAACTTAAAATTCTGATATTAAATTTAGCTAATAAAAGTGTTCTCAAAGTTTTAAAAAAGAAGTTATATCAGTTTCAGAAATAGATTCCTAAAGTAGCTGATGCAATAGTTTTTTTAAATTACATGTATTTAATCATTTTCATTTCCTGCCTTGAAGACAGTCTGTTGGCAAAACGATTCTGCCAAATACTGGGCTAATATTTTTGAAATGGTCACAAAAGAATTCAAAATTGTCTTTTAGTTTTAAGCCACAGACAAAGAATTGGGATTGGCAGTTCTTTGGCGGCAGCTCTTCCAAGAGCTTAGCAGGGATACCAGATTTGACTACCAAGAATCGTGCACACTACTTGAAAACCCCATTAATTCAACCGCAGCTCTAGTCAAGTGAATACGTAGAAAGTTTCTCGCTCCATCTCTCCCTCTGTGTCATCAATGTAGCAAATCCTCAAAAGGCACTTATTATTGAAAATATTATAACTGGATGTAGTTACGAACTATATTAAAATGTGACTTTTTTTTCAAATAAATATTTCCAGTTAATTCATCCAACTCTGGACTTTGTTATTGCATTTTAACGAGATGTACATACGATCTCTCATTGGCCATTAGACATTGAAACTATACTATAACTCCTAATTAATATATTCACACTAAGTATAATTTGATTATTTAGGGTCCTCATACCAGATGGGTTACAGTGTCACCTAGTAATAAACAGCAAAGTTAACGTTCCTATCTAAAAAAAACAGTAAGAAATATGGAAAACAGTCAATTAAAAGTTATAAAACATCTTAGATTTAGTACAAAAAGACCTCTTATGTACAATATTTTCTAAAAGAGTTTAAAAAACACGTGTTTGTTTGGTTTATGACTTATCGACACTTTGAGGTTAAAAACCACAAACAAACGGAGAAACTATGATTTTTTCAACCAAGAACTAGAATTTGCTTAATTTATAAGATCATGATTTAAATTATTTAATCTTTTCTCTGTTCGTATACATTTTTTTAACACCATGGATTAAGGAAATCTCGACCAAACAAATATATATTTTACACATTCTCAGCATAATTGTGTACAAGATATATTTTCGTATTGAATCGAGAATATTCTAGTGCTTTGTAATCGACTTTTTTCGGTATCTCTTGTTATTTTCGATTAAGGGATGTAAATTCCCTTTCAATCTCAACTTGTAATGGCCAGTTCTTGACAGGTAATTTTATGCCCAGAGCACAATCAAATTTTCCATTGAGTTCTCAGATTAAGCTAATTTTCATTTACTTTTGACTCATTAGGAATAAAAAAATATATACTGTAACTACACACATCAATGAGACAATTAACAATCAATTATCTTTCAATTAAAGTGTATAAAGGTACTTTCATTACTAAGGAAATGATCAAATATCACTTGAATAAAAAAGTTTAAGTTTGGGAGAAACAATAAAGATGGGGCCCCATTATCAAATGCTGCCTCGGGGCCCCCAAGCCTAGTTACAGCTCTGTTAATGATTTAGTTACAATTGTGATTAGGAAACCAATCACAAATAGTAAAAAAAAAAACTTTGTATTTATTCTTTTTTTGGCAAAATCATCACTTATTATTTATAGGATGATAACTTATTTACAGAGATTTGTGATTTCATAAAGTTTTTCTTGAAAATGATTGGCTGATCAATATGGCTATAATATTTAATCTCCAACCAAAAAATGTAGAAAATCCCTAATATGCTGGTGGTAACTCCTAGAAAATATCTAAACTGTCATTATTTTGACGTTAATTTTTTTATTTCTATTATATTCAATTAAAGTTTTGACATAAGTTGACTATATTTTTAATTTTTAACCATTAATACAAAAAGTGTTATCTTTCGCACATGCACAGCTAAAAAATTATTTACTACAATTACTTATATCTTAAGAGAAAATTTATTACAACTTATCTCAAAACATATTTAATCTCACAGTATCAAGGAGAGGAGGGGGGGCTAAAGTCCATGAGGACTATGAGGACTTGGAGAGGAGCTCAAGTCCTCATCGCCCCCTCGCCTTGGTTACATCCTTGTATGTCACTATTAGTAGATAATTTAAAAAATATTAAATAGTTAAATGCATTTGACCTTTCTAGAGATACAACTGAAAAAAAAAAACATACCTTGTGGTTTTTCATATGGTACAGAGACACTCAATTTTCCATCATTACATTTTGTATAAATCACTCCTTCACTAAGGCACTGAACAAAATGTTCATAGGCAATATTTCCTAAAAAAAAATATACATACTTTCAAAAATATAAAGGAATACAGTTAAGTACAATTTAAATATCCAAACTAACTAGTTATTACATTTTCATTATATAAAATTGATGAATTTCCCTTTAATATTAAATCTATGTCAGTTCAAATCATAAATAAATAATTAATTAAACATTTAATGATAAAAAAAAATCATTTTACCTATTTAATGATTTAATTATCATTAAATATACAAATTAAATAAAACTGTATTTATAGATATATGTATTTATAGAGCCGTCCCTATCGAAAGCGAGGCCAAGTGCAAAGATTTTTGCGAGGCTTTTTCCACTGAAACTGATTACCTTATATCTAACATATAATGTAATTATGGTATATATGATGTTTTAAGTATTAAAATAATAACATAAAATACACAGATCCCTTGCTAAAGGGAGGAGAGGTATGCTCTTGGCACGCACTATTTTAAAAAAAAGATATTAACATAGACTTGTCAAAACCACAAGCCAATTTTTTTCTGTATGAAATTCTTTAGGAGCTCTATAAAACTTTCTTATTTCATAGTAAATTCATCTGATCCTTTAATAAAATAATTTTATGTTAAATGTCATATTTATTTCTGTGACAAATTCATGAGGTGGCAATTTTCAAATTGAAAACTTCTTAAGGCGCACTACACGTGTATCTTTCTTTACACTGGATTTATTTGATTCTTTGCTAAATTATTTTTACACTTAGCGCCAGGTTTATCTATATAACAAAATCTGTGAACTTTTCTTTTTCCTTCATAAAAAACTATTTATTTACACATGAATAATAATAATATCAAGATCAAACTTTAATAAAAATCAAATTTACACACGTAAAATAAATCTTGTGAAACTGAAACCATTTTAAAAATATAATTTTATATAACTTAAAAAAGAAGCAAAAGAAAAAAAAAAGAGATTTAAAAGTAAACTTATTTACATGGCGATAAAATTCTTCATGCATATTTTACAACCAGGCAGATCACATAAAATTAAATATAGATAAAAATAAATATTAAATAGAATTGTTCGATTAAAATAAAATGGGATTTTGAAAGGGAAGAAGGAAAGGATTGACTCCTGTTTTATGAAAAGGAATCATTCATAGTGTTATTTGAGATATTTAACATAAACTTAATGTAATTATATAATAACAATAATAACTTGTTTGAGTAAATGATCCAGAAGATAAATAGCATCTTTTTAAAGTAATTCTTCAATTTTATTAAAAAAAAAAAATAACAACAATATGAGAAGAAAAGAAAAGGAGACATTACCTGTAAAAAAATCTGCTTGGGCATGGGTTGCACAACGCTTCACATTTTCTAGTGAATGTTCATCCATTGCATAAATTGCAATCACTTCAATCCTACATCCTTTAGGAACATTTTTAGCATGCACGAGAACTTTGAAAGGATGATCTTTTACAACATATAACTTCTCAGTTGATTCACAAAACTGAAATGAAAAATTAATAGTTCAAAAATTAAAAAAAGATTATTTATACATATATTATATATATATACAGTCAAACCTCGTTAACATGAACACTGTTAACGTGAATTACTTTTAACATGAACTGTTTCCACAATCCCCATCAAAATAAAGATTAGTTCAGTTATATGAAGATTAGTTACTGGTAACATGAACTACTGATACAATGAAAAAAATTTTTATCCCTTGAGGTTCACATTAACGAGGTTCGGCTGTATATCTATGATTTTAAAATTCTTTCAAATGTGATGTCCATTTATAAATAAAATATACAATCTCAAATTATAAAGAAAGTTCAATTGTCTTTTATAATAGACATAGAGTGCTAGTTACCCAGTGTAGGATTTAGGCTTTGGCCTGGGAGGCCCGGGTCTAGGGGTGCAAGTATTTTAGGGGTTGCCAAATTTTTAAAAGTGTTTAAATTTGAACGGTAGCAGCAATTAAAATTTGTCATGGCAATTAAAATTTGTGTGTGTTTATGAAATCAGTAAAAACTGAAAAGGAACTCTAATGTAAAAAGTGACTAAAACTGGAGATAGATAGGATTTTTCGTTGACTTCGAGACCCCTTTCACACATTAGGAATTTTTTCATACCCATATAAAAACACACAAAATAATATATGTATGTTGTGTAACACTATATGTGTACTGTTGATCACTCTGACAGTATGAAGCTATGGGGTGGAGCTAATTTTTTGCAGAATAAACCCAGCTGATTTTAATTAAAAATTTAAATTTAACCCAGTAAATCACACTTTTATTGAAAAAAATCAGATAAATACATAATTTATTTTAATGATCACACTGGTCTAAATTATTTTTTAACTATAAGTTGATTGTTATTTGCAATGATGCACGGTGGTTGATGAGTAGATGAAAGATATAATTTTCTTCAGTTATGTTACATTTGTTATTACAGTCAAACCTTGTTAATGCGAACACTGTTAACGTGATATACTTTTAACATGAACTCTTTCTACAATCCCCATCAAAATGAAGATTAGTTTAGTTGTACAAAGATTAGTTACTGACAGCATGAACTACTGATAATATGAACAAATATTTTATCCCCCTTGAGATTCACATTAACGAGGTTTGTCGATTTTATAAAATGTATACATAGAGTTTCAAAATATAGCATGTATGTATAAATAAAATATTCGAAATATTGGGGGACAAAATTCATTTTTGGTTTAGATACATGGACAATATCTTTGCCGTTATTAACAAGGATAGTGACACCAATCAATTATTAAATAGCTTAAACAATCTACACTCCTTCTCATATTTATAAGGACACTTTATGTTTTGAAATAACTAATGTAAAAATAATTGTGACCAAGATTATACTAAATGCACTTAATATATCTAGTATTCTAAAAACCAAAACTGTTATAATTTTTTTAATATGAAACAAAATTAATAAAAAATAGTGCAAAATATTTTTTTCTCCACATTTTTAGCTGTTCATAATTATAGGGACAATCAAGACTTTTTCGTTTTATTTAACTTACTAGTGGATAAATTACAGTTGACATGCGAATTTGTTAACTACTGGGCTAGATTAATTCAAATATAAGCCTTCATGTTTCCTTGGACGGACATTACTGATAATTCCTCAAAAAAAAAGAACGTTCATGTAGTGAAGTATGATAAATGTGCTTTTTAAGTGGAGGGATAATTTCAATCCATTTTATTTCTAATGAAATTTGAAGATCTAAAATTGATAAAGGAAATGTGATCAAACGTTGAACTGCTGGTTCGATAGAAGAGAGATCTGATGCAAAATCAGAGTTGTTTTACAGAGATCGAAGACTCATAAATCCCCTTACTGTTCTACTCATAATGACTGCTGCTGAATTTGCTCGTAATTTTTAACGAAAGGTTGGGGTCTACATTTATGCATGTTTAAAATAATTAATAATATGTTAAAATGAATAAAAAACCTGTAATAATCAATAAGCATTTAAAGGAGGAAAGAACGTCTGGGTTAAAGTTGAATAAAGACAATATGAAATGGTAAAATGTTGCATTTTTGGATGAAAAACATTTTATTCTTGATTAACTAAATGGTTTTAACAGTTACTGGCACGATCTGAAGATAGCGAAAGACAGAGCAGATTTTTTAAAGGCAGATATGAATCGGGCATTTTAAAGGTAGATCTATGGTGCTCTGGGGAGCTGTTCCTATTGAAGGCTGAATGAATTTAGTAATTTTTTCTATTATTATGAACACAAGAGAATGTCTGCAAATTTTAGACGTGAAATTCTCAGATTTTTGTTAGATTTTAGAGGGGGGGTAATATATATATTTTTTTTTCCAACAATACTTACATTTTTGCTCTACTTCTAGAATAATAAAAAATAGTTTAAAGAGACCCCATAAAATATTAATTTAAAGAATAACTGGAAAAAAAAAAATTAATAAGATTCGAACTGTCCTTATAATTGCGAACACCTGAAATTTTTTTTTTTTTTTTATCATATTTAAAGTTTTTTAAGATAAAAAAAAATGATAAAACTTTTTAAATGTCGTCTATTAATGAAATTCAAATTAATAAAAAATATATTTGTTTAAATAATAGTGTTCAGTGTTTAGTTAATATAGAAAAACTGATGTCCTTATAATTATGAGAAACAGTGTAGATCCCCCAAAATACAGTTCACATATGAAGAATAAATCAACAAACAAATTAATTATTTAGATGTTAAAATTACCTGTACAAGCAATAAAATTAAAACAACTGTCTATCAAAAACCAAGAAACAGTAATGAGATCATACATTATAAAAGTAAAATGCCGTTTCAATACAAAATCAATGCCATCCGTTCATATATTAACAGTCAGTCCCATTTTAATTTGTAACAAACCCGGGGACCTTAATGACAAATTAAACTTAATAAAACAATGTACCAAAAAAGTCTGTTATTCAGACAAATTAGTTAACAAATTATATAAAAATCGATTAAAAACTCTTGATACAATACCTAATTTTCAAAAGTCTTCTATGAAATTAACTTCATCTATTTCTTTTGATCGCAGTGCCTCCAATAAAATCAGAAACGTAGCTAATAAATATAACATTCCCATTAAACCAAACCACAACATTTTCTGGTTAATCCATAGTGATAAAGACCCTCTTGCCCTACTAGAAACTGCAGGAGTTTACAAAATATCTTTTAAGGATCAAAATGAAAAACCTGGATGTTACATTAGTATGACTAAAAGAAAGATTAAAACTAGAATCAGCGAACACAAAAACGACATAAAAACTGAAAAAAATCACCACTGCTCTTACTAAATTTTTTAATAATGACGATATCAAGATTGACTTTAACAGAGTAAAAAAAAAACCTCGCTAATTAAGAAAATGATAAGTATGCTATGTATCGTGAATCAATTGATATCAGTACCACTCCTAACATATGCAACGACAGTGACGCAACGGCACCAGACAAAATATGGAACCACTTTATGGTGGAAGCTGCAAGAAAACATCATAACTGGAAAGAGAAGGACCCCAACACAGAAGAAGTTGCTGCCGACGAGAGCTAGGTGCCCAGCAGCAAATATTCTGTCCGTACATGAGGCAAGTAAAAAGGTGTTTTAGTTAAATTTAATACATTTAATATACAGTGGAGCACCGTTTATATGTTTTTCAAGGGACCATCCCCTAAAAAACGTATAACTGAAAAAACGTACAACTGAAAATTCATTTTAACATTAATACACAATAAAGTGTCATATTAATAATAAGAGTCTAATCAATTTTCATGATTTCCTTTACATTTATTCGAATAAGATATATTTTTAATTAAATTTAAAATATTTTTAAAAGGTAGAATAAAAGTTAAATGATAATTAAAAATAAAGAAAAAAAAAAAAAAATCAAGATTGCGATTTTAACATTTAAAGACAAAGCGTTTCGTTCTCTAAATGAAGACGACATTTTTGCAAACGATTAAAAGGAAGGAAAGAAAAAAAAACTACTTTCATCAATCGTAATGTCAAATAAACACGATATGAAATAAGAAAATCTTCCAAGTCGCCCAACGGAAGTGAGTAATAAATCTTCAAGTTTACGAAATGCCTATAAAGTTGTGTTTTTTTTTTTGTCCTTTCATACCGCATCCATGGTATCAATTAAAAGAGAATGTGGGAGGTGGGAGTTCTTCAAGTGGTCACTGGCTACTTGTATACCTACCATTCAACCCAGTCGCCAACTGCTTACTCTGAAAATTTCTCTATACACACCCTTTTCCCCAGGCTATCGATGCAGGTCGCACTTTGTTATCATAGTTCAAAGAAAAAATAATCGAAAATAAGAATAAAACATAAAGAACATTCATCTTTTTTTTTTTTTTAATCCTGGAAGGAAACTCGAACTTGGGATTCTACAAGGAGAAAAAAAAAAAAAAAAAAAACGTATAAGTGAAATTAAGAATTTACTTGTGTTGTATAAACAAAATATTTTAACATTAAAATTCAATGGAATGATTTGGGACTGAAGTCGAAAAACGTATAAATGAGAAAAACGTATAAATGAGAAACGTATAAAAGGTGCTCCACTGTATTTCGGTTATGGGCAGATTAAGTACTAAATAAATAAACACTAGACTTCATTTTTTTTTCTTTCCCTTTATCAGTAAAAAGGAACAGATGTTTCTGAAAGTAACAGAGGGGGAAGGAAAATATCTTTCACTAACTTGCTTATCAGTTACTTTACTTTGGAGAAGGAGAAAGTAGGTCAGTGTGTCAGCTGATATTTTTTTCTCTTCTTTACTCCTGTTAAATGAAAAGAGGTTAATGAACTCTGTCTAGTGAGAAGTGTTTCTTTTCTTCTGAATTTAAAGTTATATGACACCCCTTTTGTTGTGTATTAGATAATTTTTGACCGGGGGGGGGGCTGTCATTCAATTAAATTTCTTTATTAATTAGTATATTCTTCTTTTTTTTTTATGCATATATTTAGTTTTTTTTGGTTAGAAATTGTCAGTAATAGATTTTTTTTTTTTAACCACTTGACATTTTTTTTACACTTGAACTTTTTTTTTTTTTTTTTTTCCCTATGAACTAATTAAAAAAAAAAAAAAAAAAAAAAACTTTTTGACTAATGGCCTACCCAGTTGATAAGTTAGCTGAATTAAATTACGAAAGCTGGAAAAATTATATCAAGCATTTACTTATGGAAAGGCAGGTATGGGAAGTAGTGGATGGTTCTGACCCTAAACCCACAGCACCTCCAGACAAACCTGATGATCAGCTATATTTAAGCAGTTTGAAGAAGTGGAAACTAAAAGCAAATACTGCTCTATCAATTACATATTTAAATATTTCTGAGCAATTTCGAAAGATTATAGAAAATATTGAAGATGGCACTGAAGCTTGGGAAAAGTTAAAATTATTTTATAGAGCAGATAGTAAAGCCTACTACATTTCAGTATTCAGTGAACTGTGTTCAACAAAAATCAAGGAAGGTGAAACTATTAAATTATTTGCAGCAAGATTGTCAAGAACCTTTAAAAAATTATAATCAATAGATAAGAACTTTGATAAAAAATACCTTTGTTTTCAATTAATCAGGTGTTTACCTGATAAGTTTAATTTTATAGTTCAAATTATCCTAAGAAGTGAAGATGCAAATTTTAACTTATAAGACAATACTTGAGGCACTTAGTGCTGAGGAGACCCACATGAATTTGAAAGAAACTGACTTTGGCTTCAGTAATGTAACAATTTCAACAGTACAAGCATCTAGTTCCAATGCTGCTAATCCAAGATTAACAAGACTGTGTTTACGGTGCAACAAGCCAGACCATTATGTAAATAGATGTTGGAGGAAAACAGGAGCCTACCATACACCTCTTCCAGCATATTCTGATCCTTCCGAGTCCAGTTCTGCCGCAGACACCATTGCATTCAAGCCCAGATACAGATGATCTAGGAGACAGAGACAGTCCCGTGACTCTTCCATACAGCAACATCCTTCATCTCCTTATACTGGTAATGGCAGACAACAATAACAGAGATGACAATGACCTCTGTCACCTTTATTGTGTCAGCCAAACTGTAAGTCTTTTATAAACTATTTTATTTCCTGTAATTATTTAAATGAATCAGACTCATTAGAAGATTGGATTTTTGACACGGCAGCCAGTCACCACTTTTGCAAAGACAAGAACTTGTTTTATGAACTTAATCCTGTGACTGATACTAATATGAATGTAGTAGTATATGGTGTTAATTTTCCAACAGAAGGTATAGGTTCAATTAAGCTTAGCTTTTAATTAAGATGTATAAATTTATTTAATGTAATGTATTGTCTAAATTGAGGCGGAACTTGATTTTGGGTCTTAAATTTGAACTTGGTGGGGCAGAATTTATTGGTGGAGATGGCTGTGTAAAAATTTTTGAATATGGTAAACTATCGTTTAAAGCAGTTTTAAAAAATGGTATTTATGTTATCTCACCTAAGGTCGGAAATGGCCCACAAAAGGAAGTTTCTTTCTCTGCATCGACCACTGTAGATAAGGATATGGAACTCTGGCATAGGAAGTTTGCATTTATTAGTCCAACAACTTTAGTAAAAACTTGTGACAAAGTGAGGGGTTTTAAATATAAGTCAAATTTTGATTCCAAAGATTTTAAATGTGAAAATTGTAAGTTGAATAAATACAGGCATGTATCTTTCAGTTCTATTCAACAAATTAGGTCCAGAAAACCATTAGAGTTACTTTATGCAGACTTGTGGGGGGCCTTATAGTATAAAAGGCAGAAATGGAGAAAGATATTATTTAACTATAATTGACGACTTTAGTAGAAAGGTAGCTTTGTACCCATTAACCTCTTAATGTGCGCTGTCCTCGCTGCGAGGATGCAAAATTTAAGATCCAGCTGCAAAAATTCATCCCGGAAATTTTTAAGCAAAAATTTACATTTATAACATAGCAGAAAAATCCATTTTTTTTAACCTTAAAATTTAAAATTTCTTTTAGTTTAATTTAATTCATGAATTCCAGTGGCAGCATAATTTAAATGATCCGAATTATCTTATGCCACAAAGGGTTAAAAGAGAAATCTGAAGTGTTTGAAAAGGTGAAACACCATATTCTGCGAGTTGAAACCTTTCTTGGTCTCAGGGTAAACGCTTTCTGTACTGACAATGGAAGTGAATTTCTAAATAATCTGTTAGAATTATTTTTTTTTTTTGCTGAAAAGGGTATTTCTCATGAAGTGACGAATATCTATACTCCAGAACAAAACGGAGTCTGTGAGAGGTATAATCAAACAGCCACTAGTGCTGCTCGAACAATGATAAGTGAGTCTGGTTTACCTGTAAGTTTTTGGCCCGATGCCATGTTGCATTTCACTTATACATTGAATTGAGTGTGCCATGACAAACTAGATAAGACTCCTTTTAAGTTGTTTGGTGGGACTAAACCGTCCATGAAGCACCTGAAACCTTTTGGTATAACTGCGTATGTAGAAGTCCAAAGACAACTTCATAAAAAGCTTGAAGCATGAGCTCATAAGGGTTTTCTCATAGGCTATGCTTTCAGAATGAAAGATTATCGTGTTTGGTTTCCAGACGAGAATAAAGTTGTTGAAACAATAAATGTGTTTTTTGATGAGGAATGTTTTTATAAAAGTATGCCTAATGGAGCAGTGCTGGCCCTTATTTCCAATCTAAATCTGTCGTCCCTAGAGGCCTTCACGACTCTCTTTGTGAGGAGGAGGAGGATAATAGTGATTGTAATATTTTTCAATCCCCTCTCGATCATGAGAGGCCTTTTACTAGTAGGGATGTGACATCGGCTTCATCGGATGATGAAAGTGATAGTGATGCAGGTTTAAAAGTGGTAAATTGGATTAGAAAGTCAGTATTAAGGAGTGATGGGTCACACAATGATATCTATTATTTTGAAGAAGGAAAAACATTAAGGTTAAGGTCACTGAAAGATGTAAAACAGTATTGTGTAAAACATAAAATTTCATTTAATCCTGACATCTTTAATTTTACTGGTAGTAATACTTATAGAGGGATAGTAACAGGTGCTCAAGGTACTGCTTCAAGTAATAATGATGATGAAGTAGATGCTAGTATTAATGTTTCTAGTTGACTAGATCAAGTTGTTCCTCAAACTTATAACCAAGCAGTAAAATCTGATCAACATGCTGAATGGCAAAAAGCTATGGAGGCTGAAACTAATGTCATGTATGATTGTGGTGTTTGGCACCTTGAAAGTTTACCCCCAAATGCAACACCAACAGGTTGTAGATGGGTATACACTGCGAAAGAAATGAAAAAGAAAAAATTGTACTTTTAAGGTCAGGTTAGCCACACAGGGATTTAAACAAGTAAAAGGTGAAAGCTTTGATGAAACTTTCAGCACTGTAGTAGACTTTGGTGTTATTCATTCCTTCTTTTCTTTTCTGGTATCTTTGCAAGGTTGGTCACATACACAATGTGATGTTACAGGTGCATATTTCTATGCTCCATTCGATGAAAACATCTACATGACTCAGCCACCTGGATTTGTAATATCAGGATCTGAAGATAAATATTGTAAGTTAGACCGTGCTCTTTATGGCTTGCATCAGAGCGGTCGGCAATGGTATTACGAGATGAATAATGTTTTAGTTGAAATTGGTTTTACAAAATTTGCTTGGTGTAATTGTACATATGTTTTTGACAATAATATTGTATTAATTTTATATGTTGATGATTTTGTTGTTTATGGCAAGACTCAAAGTTTAATTGATAAAGTTTTATCTCTCCTAAGAAAACATTTTGATATTAAATTTCTGGAGTGTACCAGAAAGCTATCAGGAGTGGAATTTGAGGAAGAAAATGGAATCTTGTTAATTCACCAAAGTATCTATATTGGTGAAGTGTATGAAATATTTCTGAAATTTAAAATTCCTATTTGCTCTTTGCCAATTAGTAAAGGTACTGTGTATAGTAAACAATCTTGCCCTAAAACAGAATCTGAAATTACAGAGATGTCAGTTTATCCATATTGGAGTGTTCTTGGGTGTCTTTCATTCCTCCAGATATTGCATATGCAGTAAATATCCTAAGCCAATTCCAGAGCAACCCAGGTTTAGCTCATTGGGATTGATTATTAAAATTACTTGGTTATGCTGTGCATACAAAAGAATTGAAATTAAATCTAACTTGTAACAAACCACATCTTATTGCTTAACAAGTTTATAAATTAATATTTCCTAAATTACTAAAGAAATACATAAAGAAATGGCCCCCTTGGAAATATGCTGTATAAATTTTTCAGTGTGAGCCCACACCATCTTGAGTGCAAACATTCAGGTGTGTGCTGGCATGCTTGGCTTTAGCACTAAAGTCTCTCTCTTCTTCCTCCCAAACAGGTGTCGGCAATTGTCGATGTCCGTCGGTTCGTTCCGATTGCAACTGCACATATTGCTAACAATCTTGATGGCCTCGTGACTCACTGTGTAATGGTAGCTTTCGTACTTTGCTAATTTTTTAATGTTATCAAAGTCTATTTCGATGTTATCATTTGTCCATTGAATTTAATATCAGCTTTATGTTCATTAATACGGGTTTTTATTTATATTTTTGTCAACCTATATAGTACCCTTTACTATTATCATCGGTTTTGTACGTTATTTGGTAAATTTTGGCAGTTTCCATTTAATTAATTTGATCTTTATCACTTCTAATTCTTTGAAAAATGTTTGGATTTGGTCTAATAGGGATATTAATATTTATTTTGGATGCTTCATTTTTAATTTTATTAGCTGTGCCTTCATCATACGGGATCACGGTGGTAAATTTTGGTTTCATCTTTTGAGCATTTTTGATATAGTTTAATTTTTTAATGCATTTCTTGTATAAACAGTAAATTAAGTTTCTTTGATAACCTGCCTTTTTTGCAATTTCTGCAATTTTTTCAAGTTCTTCTTTAATTAGTTTTTCATTTGAACAAATTAGGATTGCATGATTAATTTATGTTTGAATTGTATTTATTTTATATCTGTATGGTGTTTTACATTTATTACTAATTACTTCATCACTATTGTTTGATAGTTGAATGGTAGTTGTAACTACATCATATTCATTTCTCATTATTGTACAGTCAGCCAAAAAAAAAACGCCATCCCCCACCTAATTTCGCTGTAAATTATCATAGAAACATGCGACTGGTACCGATCAGTTTGTAATAACGTCTAGTTTATAAAGTTATAGTTAGATTTTACTTTGGGGGTCGTCTACATATTAAAACTGACATCAACTTCATTTTTTTCAATAGTAACCCCCCTTTTTTATAATTTATTTGAATTTTTTGGATCAAATCAACACAGAAAATGGTATAGTTTATATATTTCGCTCAATTTTTCATAGAGTTATAAGCTGTCAAAGTTTGAGGATGCTAATGTTAAATGAATGTGACAAACATTAAATCATATCTTCCGAAATAATTATGATATTTAAATTCTGTTTTTTTTATTCGTTAGAATGAAGTGACCCAAACATATTCCATGCAAATTTTTGCTAAAAAAGCATTTTTTGAATTATGAAAATTATTAATAAATTCATTTTTGAAAAAATTATGAATTATGACCTATGTTAATTTTTGCACGAATAGAACGGGCATCATCAAAAACATGGGTTTCCAAATTTACAGCTCGTTCCTAACATTATTTTTTGAGTTACAGTGATATTTCATTTTTTACTGCTGTTAGGGGGGCGTCACTTGTTATAATTTGTATCCTCTGTGAGTCAATATTTCTATACATTTTGACGAAAAACTATTTTAATTTACCTGCATATTATTATAATTGTTTTCTAAGGAACATTTTGATGTTTATTATACAAATTGGCTTATTTTTTATAAAATTATCACAATGCAGGCAAGAGATTGGGAAAGAATTCCAAAAGAAATGAAGCCCCGCCTCTATATTGCAGAAACAGTATTAAAAAAAACTAGTTTGCATACTCGTATATGACTCTATATGTGATGCTGGTATGCATAAATGTCAATGGCATTTACTATATTGAATTTTGAAGACAAAATTTAAATGATTTAATTGGAAGTATGTAAAATAATTTTGTTTTATAATGTAAAGTTTTAGAAAAATTCTGTTTCTTATATATTACATAACTTTTTCTAGTTTCTCACTGCTAAAATTCTATTTTATCCCTTTTGTCTTTTGTTTTTAACTTGAATATTCTAGGATTCGTGCATCTCAAGTTATATATCATGATTTAGAAAATGCGGTAGGACAAGGATTATTATTTGAAAGAGCAGTATGCAGTGAAAAATACTTTTGTTTTCGCTTTCTTTTAAATTAATATAATTAATTTTTATCAGATTTTTTAAAACATATTTTATGTTTTAATCTTGTTGTGACATTTTCGCATTCGTTTACTCTACCATTTATGCTATTTAAACTTTATTACATGACGTAACATAATAAAATATAAACTTTTTATTAAATGTTTTTTCTTAATCCCGAATAATATAGTGGATTTTTTTTTTTTTTAAGTTTTTAAAATCTATTATTGTCACGGCGTAAAACTGGTGACACATTTATCATAGAAAAAGAATTTAAAACTAAGTAATATGTCTTATAACTTTTAAAGATATAGATTTTACGCATGTAAAATTAAGAATTCAAGTACAGTAGACAACTGCAGAATGGGGAATATTCGTTCTAGGCAATAGGAAACCGTTTTTTCTATATCCATATTTATTTTCATATGAATATACACAATAATTATACTCTTTCTAGTGAAAGTATTTGTTTCATACTATTTTGTTTATATAAATATGAATATAAGGAATATTCTTAAGAAATATCGTAACACACAAATTGTGAAAGAAACGCCCACTGGAGGAGTTACAGATTTCCAAATGACGTGAAACTACATCAGCAGTCGCAAAAATATTAAATATCCTTTCTCAGATTTTAGTTTAAATCTTGTTATCTATATTTTTGTATATTATCTATTGTTGGTTTGTACGCCTAAAATTAAATGTAAAACTTTATAGTAACACTTTCATGCGGGGCTTACTGTATAAAATAAAAATATACCCAACAAGAAGTAGATAATTCTTTTTCTTAAATATTAAATACTTTTTTTTTTCTTGTAACCGCTATTAATATTATTATCATTATTACTATTATTCTTTTACCTTGGTACCTAGATTTTTTAAATTGAACATTGTATTGTAGGGTTCATATGATTCAAGCTATTTAATTTTCTTCGTATGAAGTGATGTATTTTACTATTCAATGTTTAACAAATAGAAACCAATAAAAATCTTTTAATTCATAAACTAACACAGAAAGTTTTGCGAATTAGAATCGTTTTTTATTGTATAATAAACATTTCTGAACTTGGTTTCCGGTGTGAAATTTAATAAATAAAGTATATTGCGTGGTAGATCAAAATTTATTTTTTAAATGTATAGACTGTCCCTCTAGCACATTTTCACATGTAACTCTGTTTAGAATTGATTTAAAGTATATAAATAGGTAGGTTTTCCGAACTGCCTTGATCTCAAAAATCGGAATATGAGGTCAAAAATAGGGGTTGTCATTGAAAAAAATGAAGTTTATACCTGTTTTAATATGTAGATGACCCCTTAAGTAAAATCGAACTACACCATTAAAAACTAGATGTTGATGCAGATCGATAGATACCAGCCGCATGCTTCTACGATAATTTACGGCGAAATTAGGTGGGGGTGTGGCGTTTTTTTTTTGGTTGACTGTACCATCTAAACAATTTAAACAGTTGTTGTTTTCTATTTCATGTGTGAACTGGATATTTTGATCTATTTTATTTAATCTTTCAACTATTTCATTTACTTTGGATTTTTAATTTATTACTGAAAAAACATCGTCAACATATCAAAACAAAAAAAATTATTTAATTTCCAAAATACATGAAAATTGTTTTTTCTATTAATCTAAGTTTTAATTCAGCTTTTATACCCGATATAGGCAATCCCATCGGGACCCCTTTAACCTGTTTACATATTTGTTTTTTAAACATGAAATAATTTTCTGTTAAGATTAAGTTACTAGCAGCATATAAAGTTGTACTAATTTTATTTTGACCAAAATGTTCAAAAATTTTTTCGTTTATAATTTTACAAATTTCATTTATGTCTATTGACGGGAAAAGGTTTATTACATTGAAACAGGCAATAAGTTGGTCTTGGTTAATTTTTACATTTTTCAATTTGTGAATAAAGTCTTCAGTGGAAATTAAGATGGTACACGAGGGGGGAAGAATCAAACTATAAATTTCTTTCATGTATATTTCAATACGTTACATGGACTCCTCTCTTTTATTTACTATAGGTCTAAATTTTGGAGGGGTTTTGTGATCTTTATACCTGCCAAACATCCATGAAATATTGGGAGCGTGATTTTTGATTTTTCGGAATTTGTTATTTGGCCAAGTACCTTCATCAATAAGCTTTTTAGTTCTCTCTATTACTTTATTAATTGGATTAATCTGGACTTTTTCAGTACCAATTTCATCTATTGTATTTTCCATTTTTATTATGTAATCATTTCTATTAAAGATAGCAATTTTTCCTGTTTTATCAGTTAGTACACAAGCTATGGTTTTATTTCTTTTTAATTGTTTCAATTCCTTAATGTCAGCTATATCATTTTTCCTATCATTAATTCATTTTTTTAATTCTTCTTGTGCAACAATCCCGATTTTTCTTTCAGTCAGTTATTTTAGTGAATTAAACAACATAAAAATGACATCAAATATGATAAAATAATTACAGCTGTAACCAAAATGAACCGTGAATAAAACATAAATATTGATTTTAATAACATTAGAAAACTAGCCAACTATAACAATTATAAATATGCCACAATATGCAAAATATTCGAAATCATGGCCAACAAGCAAGTTTGCAATGAACGCCAAAAGAACGAGCAGATAGATGACAGATGGTGAAACATGTTGAAAGAAGCGGGAAGGTGAAAAAGCAGAACACAATTAGTCTCTCCTGAAGATGGTCGGGCGCTCGACTGAATGGGACCAAAAGTGAAATAAAGTAGGCTCTTTTTAAATATTTTAAACGTTAGCTTCTATGTTACACTTCAATTGCCTCATCCTGTACTATATTTGCTTGAGGTTTTCATACAAGTAACTCAATACATTTCACTAATAAATTATGCAAATGAAATTTCATTAAGGCTTATGCACGTGCAGTTAAAATAAAAAAAATTCTCATATTTTATTAGGTATTTAATATTTTTACATTCTGATTGTAGTACGTTATGTTTAATGCAGTATGTCAAGTTTTCTAAAAATAGCATTGCATTGGGTTTAATACCCTGCATGTCATAATTTTTTTCTTTTTTATAGTTGTTTAAAGAAACTTTTACATCTATCTCCATGATTATTTGCACCAGTCTCATATAAATGAATACAGATGATAATTAGAAAAAGCCTCATAATCACATGTTACAGTTAGAATATATTTCAGGCATTACTTTTTACAGAATGTCCTAAACATTGTTTTTTCATTAAATTTTTTACTAGTATCCTATTTGTTTTTGCAGAAATTTGTTTGCTGAAGTACATGAGGTATAACATGTTCGTCACATGTCCAAAGTTTCAGGAAAATTCTTTAAGAAATTTTCTAGATATCTGACAAAACATCTGAAACTGGTCATTTATGGAAAGATAGTGTATAAAGTAATAAGAAACATAAATTAATAAGAAATAAGCACTTACAATGGTACTTGAAGTTCTAGGTACTGGGCTAGAGTCAATCTTAATCTTGAAGTCATGTGCACCTTCCCAGTTGTTTCTGTAATATATAATTTATTAAACTAAAGCACATACAAAAGAATGTAGGAGTTGATCCAGGATTTAATTTTTAGGGCCAACTTTAGTGAAAAACATTTTGTGTGTGCATGTGTGTGTATGTGTAAAACAGAAGTTTTGTGATAATTTTTATTCATTTTTTGAAAACAAAAAAATTATTGTGTAGAATCTTCCATTTAAGTCATTCTTTAAAACGTTTAATATCAAGTTAGTTCTTTAACATTCACTACATATTTACTTTTAAAAATTGCTAAGCTAATTTCAAAAATGAGTATTAGACACATAGCTGATCATAAATATTTAAAAAGAAAAAAAAAAAAAAAAAAAAAAATGACATTTTTAATTTTTGAGAAATTTTTGGTTTAAAATATCCATATAACCTGGTTACATTTAAATAATAATTCATTTAATAAATAAACAACTTTGTAAGTAAACACTATAATTTGGGATTTTCATACTACATATATATATACACTCTATAACAAAAAAAGTGATGCACCAAGAAGGAGTAATGCAAACTGGACAGAAATTGACATACGTACAGATTTTGATGGAATCCATCACCAATTCATCATTATTATTGATCCTACGTGCAACTGGTACTTCAGTGACTTCAAAGACCCTTAATATGCGACTCAGTGAAATAGGGTTGAGTTCAGTTCCCGATCTCTCTGCCACTGAGGACGTTTGGAGCATCATAAAAAGGGTCCTACAATCAGCTCAGGATTTTACCAATCTAACGCACCAATTGGACACAATTTGGCATGATACTTCACAGGAGCAAATCTCCAACTCTATCAATTAATACCAATCCAAATAACTGCGTACATAAGGGCCAGAAGTGGACCAACGCGTTATTGACTTGTTTATTTTGTGAGGCCCTTTCTCTTGATTAAATCATTCAAATTTTCTGAAACTGTAATCAATTGTTGTTCTCCACATGTACATCACATCTACCAAATTTTGTCCCATTCGGGCCACCCATTCTACCTCATCTACCAATTTTTGTTCCCACTTCTTCTTGGTGCGTCGTTTTTTTTGTTATAGAGTATATATATTGAAACATTCGTGCATTACAAAAATATTAAATGTTTGGGTTTTGGTGCAGAACCTTAAAAGGTTAAGAGGAGTTTGGCATTTTGACAATCTTAATGGGTAAGGCTTCTTATGTAGAATTAGTGTAATTAAGACAATTTTTCATGGCTATTAAAATTAATTTCTATTGATTCAGTTTGGTTAATTTTAGTTAGAGTGGCTATGATTTTCCCGAATTTGATATTGTTTTGATGTTCTTTGATTTGTTTTTTTATTTTTCTTCCCCTTATTCCAATATATACTCCAGATTCATTATTTTGTTTTTTATAATTAATTTTGTAGATTCCAGCAGTTTCTAAAAGGTTGATAAGATGTTTTTTATTACATGTTCTTTGAAAGAAGTATTTTATTAGGTTTGATAAAATGATGGTATGTTAATATTAAATTTTGTAGCTTCATTTTTTATTTTATTCATAAAACCTTTATGATAGGGGATAGAAGTAATGAAACAGGTTTTTAAATAAAGACCTACATTATTTTATTCGAGAGAGCTTTCACCTCCAAGCCCCGGGGCTTCATCAGTTGGTATGTTGGTCTGTGAAAAATTCCTGCTGATGTCCTTCCCCCTCTCTCCCCCCCTGTTTTTTGTATTGGGTGATTATATGAAAATTAATTATGATTTTATTATGTAAAAATTGGGTATTTATTTCAAAACACTTCTTAATTTGAAATATTTGTATATTTTATTAACAAATAAGTATGAAGTTTGTAAGTTAGTGTTGTATTTTTAAAAATATATAAATACTGATGTATGTCCAGATACATTACAATAATACATGAAATATTTATTGAAATTTAATTTTTCCGACTGAGTGAAAATAATGCCTGGACCGGGACTCGAACCCCGGATCCGGGGTTCGAGTCCCGGTCCAGGCATTATTTTCACTCAGTCGGAAAAATTAAATTTCAATAAATATGATTTTCTTCCACAGTTGATTGTGTGATTTTATTAAAAATACATGAAATAATTTTAGGCTGTTTCAGTTGTGTCTGACAGGCACTCTTTCAGTACTTACAGCAAATTAAAATTAAATTTTGAAACAGATTAAGTAATAAGAATTTAACAATTCTATCTGTATTTCTGATAAAAATTTAGATTCTACCTATTTTGACTTTGAAAAATCAGCAAAGGTTTTTAATCAGAAATATATACGAGGGTGAATCAAATATAAACGAGACTTTTGGACCTGCGTGCGCAATAGTGATGGAAGAACGTTCCGCTGTTATTGGCTGTTAGGTTGGTTTGTCAGGAGTGGGGGAAGCACGTGACTCATCATCATAGACTCGCTCAGTGTCCATCGTTACGATGTCCGAGCAGGAGGTACCTCCCTCTATTGCGCAACGTATTGTTATCAAGTTTTTAGCTGCAGAAGGTGTAAAACCGGCCGAAATCTTGAGAAGATTGACTGCACAGTTCGGGGAAGAGACGCTGTCGCGAGCTAGAGTGTTTGCTTGGCATAAACAGTTCGTGGAGGGCCGTGAACGTGTTGAAAATGAGAGCCATGACCGCAGACCCCGCACCAGCATTACAGCGGGCAACATCGACAGTGTTCGTCAACTTGTTGAAGGTGATAGGCGTCTAACAACTTCGGATATTGCAATTCGGATATTGCTCCTCCATGACAATGCTCGCCCCCATACAGCAGCCCTGACCGTACAAAAATTGGAGCAACTGGGTTGGGAGACACTGGAACACCCTCCATACAGTCCAGACCTGTCTCCCTGCGACTTCCATGTCTTTGGTCCTCTCAAGGAAGCTTTGGGAGGGCAAAAATTCCACAGCGATAATGAAGTTGAAGCATATGTGCGCAATTGGCTACAAACACGACCTGACTCTTTTTACCTGGAAGGAATTAAAAAATTACCTATACGCTGGGAAAAATGTGTTTCTAAATCAGGAGATTATGTAGAAAAATAAACTATGATTGTTTGTGCGTTTAAAATCAAAATAAATATTTTAAAAAATAAGTCTCGTTTATATTTGATTCACCCTCGTATATATATATTAAACTTCTATTTTAACAGTTACTTGATTTCTACTACAGTTTGATTTGCATATTTGTAATTCTTGAAAAATCAATCTCTTTTTTCACTGTAAAATGTAAAAAAAGTAATTATTCAGTTAAATCTGAAAAACCCCACTTAAATTTTCAGTTAGAGTAGAAAAATTCCCCACATTTTATTCAGGGTTGCTACACAAATAAGGAGAAGAAATTTCCTGAGTTTTCCCTGTCCCTTTTAGAAGTAAAATAGATGACATGCAATCGTGCAGCATTGGAATCTAACACGTTTACAAGTTAATTGAACATATTTAGGATATATTAATTTTATTAACTTACTATAGTTGGGGAAAAAACATAATTGATTCATTATAAAGCACTAAAATTTTTAAAAATACAGTTGAGGATCTATAATCCGCATACCCATAATTCGCAATTGTCTCACTTTACAAATGTAAACAAAAGATCTTGGAGTAACAAAAATACAACATTTTAGATATATATGAGAAAATATAATGTTAATTCACATACTAAAAGGAAAAAAAAAAATGAGTGTAGAATTTAATTTAGATATACATACATAATTTTAAAAAGAAAAAAAAATAATTATACTTTTATTGTCTTATACTTTTTTAGCGAATCGGAACATCGTCTGAATAATATTCAATTAGTGATCAAATAAAACACATGCAAGTGCAGTTTTCTAACTTCTGCCAGTAACGGCATTGCTCATTGGTTGAAAAGAATGACATCATATGCATTGGTGGGATTGCGTATTTTCACAGATGTTTAAGGACCAGTAGTGTAAATGTTCTTTTTAGGGTGGTATTTCAAAAATATACAAAACTATTTAAGGAAAAATTTATACCAGCATTTGTTTAGAGCAGTGGCAGATCCAGAACTTTTTTTTTTTTTTTGGGGGGGGGGGGGGAGGGTTAAGAGTTTTCAAGATGTTATTCCAGATCTGTGAAAAATTTACAATTGTAACATTCAATTGTGAATGTTAGTGCTTTTTTTGGGGGGGGGGGGGGGGGCTATGGGGCTGAAGCCCCTCCCCAATTTTTGGAAAAGGGTTGTTTTTATGAATCTGAATATTTTGAAGGGGCCCATTTTATGAAGGGCCACAGTTTATGCCTGGATTGACACCTGGAAAGTTTAAGGAAATTATAATACATATATAAAATAAATAAATGAAGGAACTTTTAATTAAATATAACGATGAAATTAAGAGACATACTTACAAAGCAAATCGAAATTACTCCTATAAAATTTTACTGTAATCATATTAAAGTCTGCACATAACCTTAAATTTCAGTGTAAATTAAAGTTCTTTATTTTTATTTATTTATTTTACTCATACTTCAAAATAACATGTATAATTTAACTTATAAGAATTACAATATATAATTTAATTTGTTATTAATATAGCCCCATTTGATTTAAAAAAAATTGTGTTCATGTGCAAGTTTTTTCTTTTATTTCTAATTAATACATTTTAAATTACCGTAATTATTATTTTTTCCCTATTTCTTGGAATTTCTTTATATATTATCTGGCTAAATCATTTTGTTACTACACAGCTCAAAAGAATTAAAAATAACATATATTTTTTTTAATCTTACATGATTACTTCTCTATCTTTTAAAGAAAATTTTTTTAGCAAGTCAAAATATACCGATTACAGAGTTCCAGTAAGATGCTAAAAGGTTTGAAACTCTTTAATTGGGAAATAACACTATGGATAAAATAAGTAATATTCATGTTATATATATATTTGTATTTTTTTAGAACATAATTTGAAACTGAATCTGGACTCAACTATCTCAAATTTGCAAAATCCTCTTTGTTTAAATACAGAATTATTTTGTGGTTGATTAAAAAAAAAAAAAAAATGCAAATTGAGTAATGGCAAGTTGTTATACATATATATAAATAATACACAGTAGAAGATCTATATAACACAAACCTAAAAACACAAGATTTTGCATTATATAGATCACATTTCACACATAATTAAATTTACCTTGTAAACATGGCCAAATATGTCTGAACCATATCAAAACACAGTAGGGTATTTTTCAGTTACATGCCTTGGAACAGTAGTTGGGTGTATAATAAGTTTTATAGACAAATTTATTTTATAAAAATAGTCTATATATGCCTGTACCAAACAATTTTTAATGACTAATTTTCAAAAAGAAAAAAAATGTAATGAAAGCAGGTTTTTTTCATTTAAAAGGTCTGAATTAAGGAAATAAAGAAAAACAAATGCATCGATCTAAGTTCTCTACAAAGTAACAGTTTTTTTACAAAGTATTTCTTAACTGCAAAATTCATTTTTTATGTCTGAGAACTTGTGCATTATATAGAGAATTGTGTTATAAAGATATTCTACTGTATATATATATACATATATATATATTTTACCATTAAAGCTCGAAATCTGTTAATGTGTAGATTACCTAGCTAATCTGCAGATTAACTAAAATGACTCGTTAAAGTGAGGATCAAGAGTTTTCCGCATTTTAACTAGGTAATCTGCACATTAGCGGCTTCTGTATCATAAAAGCTCAAATGTTTGTTTCTTTCATTTCATTTCCCCACCGCTGCCCCCTCTCCTTCTATTTTTTGTTTGGTTTAGCTCTTCTCATTTCCTTTTACTCTTCATTTTGGGAATGACCAATTATAACAATAGGTATATACTTAGTTCCATAACATATAATTAATTAAGGTCTTTCATTTAAAGTTAATTAATTCCTTTTTTCCACGTAAGTTGGGGACTTTGCTTATTTTTGGATATTCACACGCGCAGATTTACCACATATATTTTGGCCTGCTGATTCTAAACCTGTAATAAAATTTCTCCCACATAGGTTGGGGTCAATGTAAAAATTATTGAATTTACATAGGTTAGGGCAGGTTTCCTTTTTTAGGTTTCTTTACATAATAGAAAAATTAACTTTTCAATACATGTTCTTAAAGTAGGTTTCATAAGTTTCCACCACTTTTACTAATCACACATAGGTTAAAGTCTACATTTTCAATTTTTTTTTTTTTTTTTTTTTTTTTTTTAATTACCAGCATATTTGTAATTTTCAACTCAAAATTCCAGTAAATTCATCTCCCTCCACTTTCAGTTTAGTTTCGCTCCTCTCATTTCCTTTCCCTACTCCTTCCCCCCTCCCTCGACTTTTGGTTTTGCCAGTGTCTGGTCAGTGCCTATTACTTTTATTTCTTATAATTAATTATTATTATTTAAAGGATTGTTATGAGAGTTTCAATTAATAAGAATTAAAATAGAAAAATAATAACTGATTTTATATAAAGTTATGTTAATTATAGAGTTTCATACTTAAAAGCAATAATTACAATTTATTTTTTTTTTCTTTTTAATAGTAAAAATAATTATAAAAAATAATATAATATAATGCTCCATTAATTACAAAATCCAAAGGGTTAGTTGTTAAATAATTGAAATATATGTTAAATACTACGGTTGAGAATTACAAATATGCTGGTAAAAAAAAAAAAAAAAAAATGTAGGCCTCAACTTATGTGTGATTAGTAAAAGTGGTGGAAACTTATGAAAACTACTTTAAGTAACATGAATTGAAAAGTTAATATTGTTATTATGTAAAGAAATCTAAAAAAGGAAACCTGCCCTAACCAATGTAATTTCAATAATATTTACATTAACCCCAACCTATGTGGGAAAAATTTTATTACGGGTTTAGAATCAGCAGGCCAAAATATGATATGTGGTAAATTTGCATGTGTGAATACCCAAAAATAAGCAAAGTCCCCAACTTACGTGGGAAAAAGAAATTAGTTAACTTTAAATGAAAGATCTTAATTATACATTATGGAACTAAGTATGTACCTATCGTTATAATTGGACTCAACCTATGTGGGAAAATACAAAAACCTCGTGACTGCAAACGTTGCTGTTGTTCCATCAAAGATCTTATTTTCACTTTAATGAGTGCCTAGTAGGTAATGTGCAGATTATCCAGGTAATTCACAGATTACCTAGGTAATTGGAGAAATGAAACAATTTTTCGCACTTTAACGGATCACCTTAGTTAATGTGCAGATTTCTGCACTTTAGCGGTAACATATATATATATTTAAGTCAGTACATTTTATTTTACTTTATTTTATTATTATTATTTTGTTGCAATGTGTATATAAGAATCATAATCGGATAAATTGAGTTCACAGTTAGGGAGAAAAAAATACAATGAACAAAAATTTTATTCATTATCTAATGAAGAGTTAAGAACCTGGTATTTATCTGTTTAGTTTGATAACAACTGTTTAAACAAGAATCAATGTCACACTTATGCTTGCTATTCAGCTAAAAACTTTTCCAAGATATATATGGATTATAATTGAAACATGTAGTATAAACTTATTTTCATTAGACAATTTTTTTTTATTTTCTCTGATAACATTGCATATATCACTATAAATATTTGTACAAAGTAAATTAAAGGATAAGGTATGTTATTACAATCTGCATACATTTTTTAAAGATTTACAAAATGAAGGTTTAGAAAAATCTCTGCCCAGAACTATAGCTAAGTTTAAAAAGAAAAAAAGAAAGAAAAATAATGACATATTTGATTAATTTCTCATTAAAACACTTAAACTAAAAAAAAAAAAAAAAAAAAAAAAAAAATCTATGAAGGAAAAAGAAAGAAATTGTAATACCTTGCTGGTAGAGTGGATTGGGGCTGATATGCTTGGGTTACTGAAAGAATCTTAACAGGCGTTACCCTAAAATAAGGATGCTAAAAAATAAAAAATATAATAGTAGGGATCATTTTAACTGAAAATATAGCAATTAAGATTAAAAATAAAATTAATAAAATAGTTTCAAGAATGTTAAAATATATATATCACAGTATAACTTGACAAAAATTGTATCAATATATTTTTATAAATTACAGAAAAAGTAGCAATATGATAGCTTTAAATAAATACTTTAAAATAAAAATATCTTGCTCACAAAAAATATAAGAAGAATGTCAATTAAAGCTTGAAGAGTCCAATAAATTATGGTAAGAAACTGTGTCTAAATGTTATGAAAAGTAATTTGAATTCAAATCTTCAAGGGTACCTTAATTCATTCTTAGCAGAAATTATTTTCAATTGGGGGAGGGGGGGGGATTATATCTACTGTTACGAAATTACAGGAAATAATAAATAAATAAATAAATAAGGAGTAAACAAATAATTACAAGCTAGAAATGTCAAGGAATATATGCAAAGAAAAAAAAATATTCTCCAATATATAATCCACAGTAAACTTACTTTTTTTTTTTTTTTTTTTTTTTTTTTTAGTAATATTGAATAAGTTTGTATGTACAAATAAGAGAAACATTCTATAACAATAATACCTTGATCTTTTACAATACTATTGCTTATTATAGAAAAAAAAAATGTTCTTGAAATACAAAAGTAAATTTGAAAACAATATTTTAAAATGTCTTGAAAATAGATTTAAATTATGATTTTTTCTTTAAAGTACTAATATTCCAAAGTTAACTAAACTAAAGTAGTCACTGATATTAAATAGAATTGTTTCTGGTTTACAATAAGAATCAAATTAATTAAAATTCAAAATTGCTATTAATTAATTATTTACTAATATTTTAAAAACAATATTGTTGTAATGATTTTAAGAAGAAATATTTTGTTTTCAATTGCTATTTAAAACTTTATATTTCATGTAGAAAACAATGAATTATAATCACATCAAAGAAAACTTTTACAGAAAAAAAAATATATACAATTTCTGGAAAAGAAAGTACAAAATCATTATCTATCAAGCAACAGGGCCAAAGAAAATATCATGTGAATTTTAAATAATCAGCAAAAAAAATAAAAATAATAATAATAATAACAGTAATAATAAATAAATAAGATATGTGTGTTTGAAAAAATATAAAATAAACAAGAATATATCTACAATTACTACAGCTTTAATTTTGGAAAAACTGCCAGAAAGCTAATAAATTTCTACAAAAGAATATATATTTTATGCAAAAAATTCAGCAGAACTATGCAAAGCTACTGAAACACTAAGAAAAATAATCTTTACCTGTTCGTCCAACTTTCCATGGAAACCCTAAAATAAATATATAAGAACAATTTATGAAAAGAACAAGGAACTATATAACTTCTGCAAAAAAAAAAAAAAAAAACAGTAAAATGGATATTAATACTAATAAAAATTAATGCATCTTATATTCTGCTGATTACTAACTAGGATTATAAGTTATAAGATGTTTTTAGAATTCATTAATTAAAATAAAGCCTGGAGCACAATGAGTAACTGAACATTATCTATGGCATGACATATTTCAAATGGACACTCAAATTAATTTTAACCTGAGTTAAAAGTGACCAGATCAATCAAATCAGGGTCCTTGGCATAGTGTGCAAATACTCTGTCTGAGAGCTAACCAGGTTGATACTTGATAAGCATTATTTCGAAAGGTAATCAAAAGGTAAAATTATTCAACAATTATGCAAATAATGACATACTATTATAGATGAATTTATTAATATGATTAAATTTGTAAATTTAATTTCTTTAATATGGATCAGATAAATTAGCGAATCATTATCTAGCAACAGCAGGGCCAAAAAAAAAATATATTATGCAAATTTTTAATAAATGTGGAAGAAAAAAAAATATGTCTGTCTGAAAAAATGTAGGATAAACAAGAATGCATCCAAAATTACAGCAAGTTTAATTTTGAAAAAAGAAAAACTATCACAAAGCTAATCGCTACCAAACAAAGAATATATATTTTATACAAAAAATACAGCTAAATTATGCAAAGCTATTAAAACACTAAGAAAAATAAAATTACCTTTATCTGTTTTTCAAACTTTCCATGTAAAGCCTAAAACAAATAAGAAGAATTTATGAAAGGAACAAGGAACTATATAATTTCTGGGGGAGAAAAAAAAATGGATATTAATAAATCTTATATTCTGCTGATAAATACTTTCTAGGATTATAAGAGGTTTTTAGACATTATTAATTGAAATAAAACCTGGAGTATAAAAAATAACTTAGGACCCAGCAGAAGAATTTTTTTCTGCCAATCTGCGACAGCTATTTAGGCATTAGAAAATAATCTGCAGAATAATTTCACAATAAGTCAAAACAACAACAAAAAATTTTACCGGATTATTAAGCATACTTTTATCACAAGTTTCCATTTATCTAATGTTATTAATCTGTTAGGTATGATCAAAGCATTGTAGTTATAAAATTTTAATTACATATAGCTAGATAAAGAGTTTTCATTAACCATTATCCTTCACATCAAGAAGTATTTTTGTCCAGGATTTTGTTCACATTGACTCTATTAAAGTGTTTATAGTTTTAGATTCTAAACACTGAAATCAATCTAAAATTAATTCTAAAATTTTCTGGTTCCTGTGTAACCAGATGGAGGGTCATTAAGAACTTTCTTTTATCAACAATTACAGTTTGCTAGTCATTGCCATATGTACATTTTAATTGAATTTTTCTTACTTTCCTCAATGTCTGAACCCCAATTTTCACAGAAAACTTCTGATAGTGGACCTGAAACTACATGTTTAAGTAACTTAATAATCACAGTATTTTCTTCAGTTCCCTAACAGATTTTTTGAATAAATTTTTCATTTCATATGTGATACTTTCTGATCTAACTTCTTCTATAGTACAAGAGATCCATTTAGAAAAATACTAGTACTCAAACGAAAATGTGTGATGATCATGAAACTTTTGAACTAAATATAAGAAAAATATCATTTGAACATTCCAACAGTCAGTTGAATATTTAAAATGACTTACAACCTTGGTAGGGGCAATGCCACCACTGATAATTTTCAGGGGAGGCATGTGCCACAGTGCTCCCTGTAGTCGGTGCCTATGAAACCACATTGGCAGGAAACACTATAGATGCCCCAATAATTATATATATCTATAGGATATTTTAACTGAGAAAAGGTGAGTTTATTGGAAGGTAAAAAAAATTATTTTAAACTCACATTGTTTGAGAATTTTAGCTATGGCCTGACTGGATTTAGGAAAATACGGTAAAACAATACTGATATTAGAAGAGATTAATTTAGTAAACAAAGCTATTCAAAAATTACAACTTCCTCATACTCCGTCTACTAATTTGTCTACTTAAATGAAAAAAAGTCATTTTGAAAATTATAGAATGAATTAAATAATATACAAAGACATTTTTTCTTGCATCATTAGTAATATTGTCCCTTTTATCATCATCTTCATGGAGACACTTCAGAGATAATGTAGGACCAACACTGACTTTTAATTTTTTACTTTCAGCATTGTCACATGAAACAGAATTCTATGAAGGATAAAAGGGAATTTAGAAAGTATGCAAATATTCATAGATTAATTTCTATAATTGCTATTCCTGAATGTCATATGTTAAAATATTTATATATCAGTTAAAACATTTCAGGGGTGCAGAATATGTCCGAACACGCAAACGATGTTCGGGGAAAATTTTGGCTGTCTGGGGAAATTTTGAATATTTATTTTCTTAGAATAAAGTAAATATGAAAACTGAAATTTAAAAAAATCTACTGAAAAAACAAACTTTCTAATATTACAGAACAAACTAACAGCTGTATTCTTCTGTTATAGCATATATTTCTTTTAAGTACCTATTACAAACAGGTTTATACATTTTCTCCTTCTTTTTTTTTTTTTTTTTTTTTTTTTTTTGTGATGACACACATCAACAAATGGCTTAAATATCTGCTGATTCTGTCATTCAACATTTGAGCTCTATTTTCTCAGAGTGTATGGATTTGTATGACCATGATTGTAATTTGCCCATGTTTTGTTCATTTATATCTTTATACTAATTTGTCTCATTTTTATAGCATATATATATGTATATATTTTCCCGGTTTGTACAGCTTTTGTTTAGTTTTGTACACAATAGTTAAGTTATATATTGCTCACTTTTCTTATACTGTATCACACAATAATTGTAATTCATCTTTAAAAAGAAAAGTATACAATTTTTTGTAAAATGCTTATGGTTCATGCATTGAAATTTTTTTGTCTTACTCTTGATTTTAAAATTCTGTAATGAAAAGGTATTTTGATTTTTCAGGGACGGCGAAATGCAATAAAACAAAGCAGCATTAATTTATTTATAAATATGTATTATATAAGAATTATAGCCTAAAAAATAATATTTGTTAATTAGTCTGATTACCTTAAACTTTTTAATTTTCCATATAATGGCATATTAATAACAATATTGAAACTTAACGTAGTTTTACCAAAAAAAAAAAAAAAAGGTTAAAACTTTTAATATAGTAACTCATAAAAAATGTCAAACTGACTGTCAAACCTCACCTCTAATACTAAGTTCTTGTTTTTTTTTTTTTTTTTTTTTTTTTTTTTGGGGGGGGGGGGGGAGGATTTAGAATGTGTTCGGGGGAAATTTCAAAGGTCTGAGCATTTTCTGCACCCCTGAAACATTTATGTATCAGTAATTTTTATAACTTTAGTGAATAAAAAAAGAGCTACACTTAAAAATAAATAAATAAATATAATAAAGTTACATGAATTTTTTACAGACAATTTCTTTCCTTACTCATTCTGATACAGAACTTGAAGTACACTTAAATTGCAGCATAGTCATTGTCAAGATAAGATATATTATGGACATGCAATATTGTAAGAAAAATCTATACACTTTCTTTTACAAATAATTCCTACTCTTTTTATCAATGAAGACCTTCTTAAAAATTTTGTAGTAAGTTAGATTTTCTTCAAAATATCAGGTTAATATGAATAGTTTTATCTGTTGAAGACAGAGAATTAAAACAAAACTAAAATAAAAGGCATAGCTTTTTTTTTTTTTTTTTTTTTAAATGAAATCAAACACTTAAGCTAGCTACTTCAATTAATTTATTTAATAATTTTTAATATATAAAATAATTATTCTTAAAATACAAATTTTATTTTGGATATTGAATTATGTATCTGTACAATGTTTAAGAATGACAAATGATTAATTAACAGTGCACCTCAAAATTGCATGGACAAAACATGAAAAAAAAAAAAATATATATATATATAATAATGAACATATGGAATTAGAACAATAATGAATGACAAATGGGATCAAGACCCTCGCTGACTCTAGGCGGTAGGCAAGGTAGGCAACTGCCTATGGCAGCAAAATTTAGGGGTGGCAAAACCAGCTAACTACAAAAAAAAAAAAAAAAACTTTGATTATTGAATCAAGAAAATAAAGAAATAGAAAAATAAATTATTAATTAAACAAAATAAATACATACAACAAGGCTTCTGTGCCCATTCCTATATTCTGAAATGCACAGCAGACAAGAATAGACAAACTAAGTTCTGTGTAGTAAATATTATATGCTCAGCCGCGACGTGAAGGGAGAAATGCGCACCCACCACTAATTTAACAACCTTTTTTTACCCTCTAATAAAAGAGAGTCAGAGTTTGCCAACAATAGGGATTTGTGTTATTATTACTTTAAAGATACTTTAGCATACTTGCCAACCAATTTTAATAAAAAAAGGGAAGATTTTTGCTGAAAAACCAGAAGATTTCATAAAAAAAGGGAAGATTTTTTTTTACTTGTTTACTACGTCAAATAGAAAAAAAAAAAAAAAAAAAAAAAATACAGTTTTACAATTTTAATATTTAGAAGCAATCTATAAAAACGTTTCACTATAGATTGATTATACTAAATATATAAAAGTTTTAAATGGAGTTATTCCTCTTCAATATATAAATATCTACAAAACAGAATCTGTAAGAAATTTATTTAACAATAGACAAAAAACTTAGTTAAGTTAAAATATAACTAATTTTTTAAATAAATAGAATAAATATGATTTTTGTATATGTACATTAATCATACATATAAAAAAAAAAGGTAGCAGTAGCTAATTATCAGCTTCTAACATGCATAAAACCAACTAAGTATTAATTTTCTTAAATTGATTTGGAAAAAATTTTCCTACCTGAAAAAATTATTCTTAATCTTTTTCCCCATGTTTACACATTTGGTATAAATATGACATACAAATATTTAATTTAATTATGGAAAAATAAACAGATTCATTAAATTCAGCAATAAAGATCTAAAAATAATTACATACGTGAAAAATATTGAGCACTTCCATTGCTTTATTGTTTCTAGAATTGATCATTGATCACAATCCGGAAAAGGGGGGGGGGGATATAAAAATAATTACAGAGTAAGAAATATTAAACTCTTTCATCTCTACTTCTAGAATCTATTGAAAGAAGTTTAAAATTAATATTATCATTTATGTTGCAGATGGATAAAGATTAGGAAACAAAAGACTTCTGCAGAACATTTGATTGCTGATCACTAGTTGGAAATAAATTAAAGGGGGGGGGGTTAAAAATAATTACATCAGCAAGAAATATTTAACAATTCTATTTCTTTACATGTTCTATAATATCATAAAGCAAGTTTGAAATGAATATCGACATTTATGTTATGGATGGAAAAAGATTGGGAATCAGGAGTTTTCATAGAACATTTGGGTTTTCTTTTTAAAACGAATGATATCCGCGGAAGAAAAAAAAAACGGAAGATTTCATCATCTGTCCGGAAGACCGGAAAATACGTTAAAAAACCGGAAGTCTTCCAGGAAAACCGGAAAAGTTGGCAAGTATGCTTTAGTCTTAAAAATTACTTTTTTAAATATTTTTAAATTAAGAAACTGTATTTCCATAGAAATTACAAAACAAATCATACTATTTCAAAGGGTTAAACTGACCTAAAATTAGTAAGTACGATTAATATTGTTTAATGTTTACTTCATGTCACCTTACAATAATTTATCTGAAAAGGTTTAGTGCATGTGTTGTTGTAGATATATATATAGCTATATTATTTCAGCTTGTATATTATGTCACACCTGCAAAATAAAGTAAAAGAAAATTTAAGCTTTATTAGTTCTCAGTATAACTAAAATATATACTTTTTAATTGAAAAATATCGCCCAGCTGAGAGCCTTGCCTGACCCATCTTAAGCATAAAATATTTAAATATATCTAAAATATTATATTATCTAGTAAAGTACTTAAGTATATACGTATCTAAAAAACTGAAATCAGGGATAACCAAGGTGTTGCAAAGATGATAATGTTTGCGAAACTGGAGTGGCTTTATGGGCTACCTAGTTGATAAACAACTTTACGCCCAGGAGATATTTGACTGGAGAAAATTGTGTCAGGAGCCATAATGTTAAAAAAAAAAATGTCGAAAAATAATCAAATACAATGATAATAAAAGAAAAGAAAAAAATAAACAGAGGACATAAAAGCCTCAAACATAAGGCACCTCACCAAAGTCGATAAGTTAGAATTTACAGACTCACAAAACAAAAAGAAGAAAAGTCGCATGCAGGTAGCTAGGTAATAGATGGTAGATTGCCGGGGAAGCCCCCCCCTCAAAAAAAAAAAAAAAAAAAAAAAAAAAGGAGGATCTTTTCAGAAACCATACAAAGTCTAAAAATTTAATTTTAAGTAGATGACATGCATTAGATGATAATAAATACCTAATCAAAAATAAAAATGAACAATAAACTAAACAAAGAGTCAGTAGACAAGTAAGAAAGACCTCAACCTGAGGCACCTCAGCATGGGAGTAAATATAGTAAGAGGTGTTAAATACAGTTAAATTAAGCTAAGTACCGGATTAAAGTAGACGAAGGAGGTTAGTAGAATAAGTACAAAAAGTTAGTAGAAAAGAAAAAAGATTTTTTTTTTTTTATTTTAAAAATTAATAAATATAGGATGTGTTATGCATGACAAAAAATCAAAGACAACATAGAGTCTGGCAGAAAATACTTTAAAGTACAACTTAAAATTAAATTTGGAATTGAAAGTAATAAAGAAAGCCTTGAACAAAAGGCACCACACCAGATGATAATGAGAAGACAGAAAACAATTTTCACTAGTGAGATCGAGATCTTTTGATAATTGGTCAAATTTGTTTATAAATATTTCCCTCTTTTTAAGTGGATCTTTGAAATTTTGGTCAATATGTTTTTAATGCATTTGATTAATTTGTTAAATTTTAGAGTTTCTTGTATGTCTTTGAAAGTATTTAAAATTTCCTGAAGATTGGTTTTGGAAGTTTGGGGAGTAGGGGTGGAGCTATTACCAGGAGAATTTTTAGGGAGTTCGGAGAATTCATTTTGATCTAAAATATAGTTATAGTTGTCCAAAATTTCAGATCGTATAAGAGTAGTTTGGTTTTTGCCGTTGGTTTCCTTGATTTCATGCAGATTATTTTTGTTTATTTTTATTGTAGTTTTTGTATAAAGGGTGTTTAACACAACCACTAAAGTTGGCAGGGCATTCTAAACTGCAGTTAGCACAAGTGGGTTTGATTTTACCCTTTGAAGGGCAGTCTTTGGTTAAATGATTTTTAGCGCATTTAACGCATCTAGGGGTAAAGCCACAGACCTCAGAGGTCTGCCCAAACCCTTGACAGGAATGGCATTGTTTTACTTGGTATTTATTTAATACGAAAATGTTCAATATGAACGCTAGTGTGGAGTAAATTATTAACTTGAAAAATTTCCTCAAAATTTTCCCGTGGAGTAATATTCAACATGTAAAGAGGCATGGGGACCCCAGTTTTGCAGTTTTTCATCATCCCCGCTCTGGTCACGACGAAATTTTTTTCATATAGGGCTTGAATGATTAAATTTGGGTCAGTATTCGGTAGGATACCTCTAAGGCAGACTTTCTTGGGGCATTGGTCTTTTGGGTTTAAAGTAGTAAATTTTACAACATTAGTTTGCACATGATTTTGTAGATTTCTAAAGTCCTCAATCGTTTTACAATGTATTTTAAGGCGATCACCAGTTAATTTAATGAAATGTTCTTCGGAACACAGATCTTTAAGTTTTTTGGCAAGGTCAGGCCAGTTTGCATCGATTTCAACAAAAAATAGGGAATATTTTTCCTATCTTGTTTATTTGAGTCTGAATCATTTTGAGAATTTGGGGAGTTTTCCTTCATAAAATTCTCATTATCATCAGGGTGATTTTCAAGAGCCTGAAAGGAATTTGAAGTGGGAATATCATTTTCAAATTTCTGAGAATTTTTCCTAGGTTTAGATTTTTTTTAAAACTTGAGTAAACTTATTTTCATGCATATCGCAGACAATCTTAAAATTTTCGCATTTTAAAGGATCGCAATTTCTACATACATCATACAATTTTCATCATTAACGAGATTAGGAAACATTTGGGGCTCCTGAAGAACAATTAGTAGACATAAAGATAAAGATTTTACCCTCGGTCTGAAGGAGGGCTCATATTGGCAGTATGGCTGTGTGATGATGATTTGATGTCAATATATTTGGCGAATCCAGTAATAATATCAATAGCAGTTCTGTTGAGAGCATTTTTCAGAATGGCACTTTCCTGGACTAAGTCTGAAGTACAGAGCTCTGATGGCATCCAGAATGTCGTTTAATTCTTGATCGTTCATGATGGTGATAAAACTGGAAAGAGTAGAGTTATTCATGATGAAAAAGGATGTCTTCTCGTGAGAGACAACTGTAGCACCGCTTTATACTATTTTGGTCTTGAAAAAAACTGGGAAGTACTACAGTATATCAACTCACTCGCGAAAACTTGTTAACACTTTAACAAAATTAACTAGCAGAGATTAGATCTTGAGTTTTAATTAATGTAGTCACAAAAAACAACAAATTTTGTAGTAGTTACATAGGATATTACCCAAACGCTATACGAATGAACAACATCAATAAACTGAACTTGAAATAGAACTTGCCATCAGCACAAAGAAAAAGTTACATGTAAAAGCTTTGTGAACACGAGCAGGTACATGGAGTAAAGAGTCAATTGAAAGTTCATAATATAACACTTCCCCTTGAACTTACAATTCTGTTATTTTTACCATACCAAGAGCATTTCTTTACAGTTCAAAACTTGCTTTAGGTAGCGCTTTTGTAAAAATATCTGCAAGTTGATGTTCACCATCAATATGTTGAATATTGAGTTACCAGATAAAATTCACAATTTCACATACAAAATGAAACTTCATGTCAATATGTTTGGTTCGTTGGTGAAATTCTGGATTTTTCACCAAACTGCACTTGCATTATCCACTTGCAGGGTAGGTATAATTGCTATTGGGGCAATGTCATCAAAGAGACGTGTCAACCAAACTACAGTAGAGTATCTTTATAACACACACCTTTGGTCTAGAGGTTTTGAGTTATAGAGATTATATCACAAACAATTAAACTTACCTTCTAAACATGGTTACGAAAATATTATACACTGGTAATAAATGAATATATTTACAAATTAAACTAATTTAAAAATACATATTAACTTTAAAACACAAATTAATTCAAGTCTACAAAATATAATACAGTACAGAATCTGTATAATGCACACCTTAGGACCAGAAGTAGTGCATATTATAGAATTTCGCATTATCTATATAATTTTACAAATTGTAAAACTTATCAAGTAAGCATGGTCAAATATTGCCTGGAATAAATTATGATAGAACATTTGAGAACCATTTCAAAAGTTAAATTTTTTCATAGCATGGAATATAGAATTCAATAAAATTTAAAATTTACATAAATGATTATTTAAATAAATTAGCAGCAAATACATTAACACTATACAGTAGACTCCCGATTATCAGCGGATGGATTATTCGCTTTGCGGATTATCCGCGGTCCTCAAGAGCTTGAATTCAAAAGGGAATTTAAAAATACAGAAAAAACTTATTACAAAAAAAGATCGAAGAGAGTAATGACCTTCAAGGCTTTTGGAGATATTACACGATTCTTGACAGCATTTATGGCATACACACTGCTTGGGAGGCAGTTAAGCAGTCTACATTGGTAAGGTCTTGGAGAAAAATTTTACCAAATGTGGAAAATACTTTGGTAGTGTTTATAGAGGAGGAAGAAATTTCTGCTCATGATTTGGCAAATTTAGCTATTAAATCTGTTACTGGACCTGGAGTAGCAAAAGTCAATGAAGGAAACATTGAAGAGTGGATTAATTGTGACGCCAATGATTCAGGTATTGAACACCTTACAGATGAACAAATTGTGGGCCAAGCATTAGACCCAGTTTCAGAAGATAGTGAAGAAGAAGAGGAAGAAGGAGATAAAACTTAGCACAGGAGGAGTCACGACGCAGCCCTAGCACTTGCAGATGGACTTATAAAATATCTCGAGAAACAAGACGATGTATCACTTTGTGACAAAATGCTGATAAAGAAACTGCAATCGCAAATTAAGAAAAAGTGTTTTAGTACAAAAAAACAAAAGTGCTTGACTGATTTTTTTGTTAAAAAATAGAGCAAAATGTAAGTAGAAATTTTTATTAGTATGTTAAATTGTATATGTAGGCCATGCTTAACTGTTAATTAAATAGTATTGCTCAAAAGGATTTATGTGTTGATTTATATCCCCTTTTTGACCATTTTGCAGATTATCCGCTGATTCGATTATCCGTGGTTGTCTATTCCCCGTTCACCGCGGATAATCGGGAGTGTACTGTACTCAATATAGTTTTTCGAATCATTTACCAGTATGTTTTCTGCAGATTTGTTGATTTTTTAGGATTATGAAATTTAGTTTTCATGTTTTAATAAGTTTAAAATATTTTATTCATTATTATTATTTTTTTTTTTTTTTATTAATTTTTTTTTTCTCCCTCTCTTCTTTCTCTTTTTCACATATGAATTTGTTCTACAATGGCTGTTCTCCTGTAGATTTAAAAAAGAGGAAATTCTTCCTTAATTATACATGTATGAGAAATTTCAAGTTTCTCATCTGATATTTAATTCCAAGATGCCTTTATTTTTATTTATCTTAATGCATGTGATTATAACAGTTTTTGATGTTCATTGTAATAACTGTATTCTTTCTTTCTTAATTAAAAACTATGAATTAGGAATATAAAGATGAAGAATGTTTCAAACATTTATTTTAGTTGTGTGTGAATATATTTACATGTCACATAAATAAGTTTCTCAAAAGAAAATTTTTAATGTTTACATCAAATCAGTAGTGCGTTTTATAGATCATTGCGTCATATAGATCGGCGTTATAAAGATCTCCAACTGTATTTCTTTAGTTGCCTCACATGCAGCTACATATTCTGCTTCTGTGGTACTTAGTATTGACACACATTGCTGTCGAGGGCTAGCCCAGCCCATGGCTGCTCCACTATATTTAAACAGAATACCAGAGACACTCTTTCTCGTTATTATATCACTAGCGTAATCTGCATCACTATATGCCTCCATGGTTTCAGGCTGAAAACCAGATGTGAATATTAATGCAAAATTATATGTTCCTTTGATGTACTTCAGAATTCTTTTAACCATTGACCAATGTCTCTGCTCAGCTTTATCTAAAAATTGTGAATAATATGATACAGCAAAGGCAATATCAGGGCGAGTACAGCCATGTACATCAAGCTTCCAACAGCCTTCTGTAAGGGACATTCTCCAAATCAACTTTTAGAGAATCTTTCCCTGAAAGAATGCCTCTTTCCATGGGTGTAGAAAAAGGTTGGCATCTTTCATGTTGAACTTTTCCAAAACCTTGTAAGCATAATTTTTCTGACTGACTGCAATATCACCATTTTTCAGCTTTTTTATTTCTAAGCCAAGGTAATATTCAGCATCTTTATGTGTTACTTTAAACTCATGCTGTAATTCCCGAAGGAAATTATTCTTTATTGTGGAGTCGTGGTAACAAGTCCATCATCAACATATAATGCTAATAATAACTTTGTTGTTTGTCATTGTTGGAAAACTGACATGGATCAGCATTACTTGCCTTTAAACCATACTTTTTTAGAAATTCTTTGAATCGCTTATTCCAACATATCGGTGATTGTTTTAGTCCATAGAGACTTTTTACTAATTGACATACTTGACCTGAGTTGTCATCATAACCTTCTGGTTGTTTCATGTAGATTTCTTCTTCTAATGTCCCATACAAAAAGGCAGTTTTCACATCAGACTGTGTCAGCTCCAAGCCTTCATTTGCAGCAACACTGATCAAAGTCCAGATACTTTCAAAACGTGCCACCAGACTAAACGTTTCAAAATAATCTACTTTTTTCCTTTGTGAAAAACCTTTTACCAACAACCTAGCTTTGAATCTATCGATTTCACCATTGGCATGATACTTCACTTTATACACCCATTTATTTCCAATAGCTCATCTTCCTTCTGTTAGGTCTATTAAATACCATGTTTTATTCTCAGATAACGATTTAATTTCTTCATCCATTGCAATCTGCCATTCAGTGGAATTTTCAGATATCATTACTTGATAGTAATGTTCTAGCTCTAACTGTTCTGCAATACAACATTCAATAAGGCGTACAGGTGCTTTCAGTCCTTTTCTATCCCTTAGTTCTCGAACACAGTTCACATCCACAGAAATGTCATCTGAACCAAACTCAGTTTCAGTAGTGGGTGTAGCTGGTGGTTCAACATTAGATTCTGGTGCAACTCTGACAATGGCTGATGCTGATTCAGGAGAAAATACTACATCTCTTGTCTGTTCTATCCTTCTTGTACGTTTGAACCATACACAATAACCATCAACTTCATCTAAATAGCCAACTAAGATTCCTTACTACCAGACTCTCAGAAATTCAAATATGAAGTCAAAATTGGGTGTTGCTATTGAAAAAATCAAAAGTTGGTGCTCATTTTAATATGTAGATGACTCCTAATTCAAAATTTTACATCATTTTCAAAAAGTGAACTTAATTTCCTGTTGAATGATATCTATTAGATTTTTCTGTATCAATCAATAACAAAATTACAGCAGGTGCTGCATTGTTTTCTTCCCGACTGTACCTACATTTCACCAATAAAAGGAGAGTAGCCAGACTGTTTGCACAAATATAAATGGTTAAATTACTATGACCCCTATCTAACCATGCTGCACAATATAAATAGTAACAAAGATCTCACTTAAGAAGACTGGAAATCTTTCCAAGAGATAAAGAGGGTACCATACTAAAACTGGGCTATGATACAAAATATCATAAATCTTATCATAAAATAGCATTTTTAGCAAATAAAATCAATCAAAAAACACGTTTTTAAATTAAGAATTTAGAATGTAGAGGGGAATGCAAACTCTTACTTGACTAACAAAATCTCTTCTAAATTTTTCATGCAAATACAACATTTCATGTTAATGCTTTCACTTTCTGTTACCTAAATAAAATGAAATTAAAAAAGATATAACATGCAGTAACACTGCAAACACCAAATTATATTAACACATTTGAAACTTTATATCATAATTGGTGCACAAAGAAATTGTTCCCTTACAATGTAGAAACATATCAATTAAGAATCATAAAAAATTTAAACATTCATTCAGAATCATACATAATTATCAAAAATACGATAGCATATTTTATTAAAGAATAAAATATATTATCTTTTTTTTTTTTTGATAAAGATGTATCAAAAATTTAAAAAAATGTTTTAAATTTAAGAATTACGTTAATTATGTTAATTTATGCTTAATTTATATGTTTTTACATTGTAATGGGTACAATTTCTTTATGTACCAAATATGATATAAAATTTCAAATATGTTAATATGATTTGATGTTTGTAGGATTACTGTATGTTATATCTTTTTAAATTGCATTTTATTTTAGTAAAGATCTTACACAGGAACAAAATTTGGTCACTAAAATATATAATTTTGTGACAAAATTTATTTTAAAAAATAAATTTGAGCACTAAATTATACAGTTTTTCATTATGAAAGAAAAATAAATCCATATTTATTTAATTATAGATTTAAAGTTATAAGTCATCCATTTGTATCTTATAAAGACAGAAAATAGGTAGTATGTAACATCAGCACATGCACCAGATGTAGTTATGAAAAATGAGAAAGATATTTTTGAAATTACAGAATTAAATAACATAAACAGAATTTTTTTTCTTACTTCATTAATAAGATTATCCTTTTTATCATCATCCTCATGAAGACACTTCAATGATAATGTAGGACCAATACTGACCTTTAATTTTTTACTTTCAGTGTTGTCACATGAGACAGAATTCTATGAAGTACAAATATGAATTAAAAAACACTTTTTATAGATTGAAATCTACTGCTATTATTGAATATCAAATGTTAAAATATCTATGTATCAGTAATTTTATAAATTTAGTGAACAAGAAAGAGCAAAATTTTAAAACTTTTACAGAAATAAAAAAAAAAAAAATTACATAATTTCTTGATGACAAAACACATCTTCTGTACAGAGGTATGCCATGTGTTGATCAAATGGAATATGGAAAGCTTCAACCTCCTCTTATTGGCAAATACCTACATGCCTAAAATCTATAAAACTGTTCTATTTTATGGCCTTACTCTTAATAAAACTCTTGGAGGACAAAAATCTTTTTTCCAAATTGGTTAAAAAAAATTAGATCTTCAAAAAAAAAAAAAAAAAAAAAAAAAAAAAAAAAAGATGAAGAAAAGAAAGAAAAGAAAAATAGTTCTAATAATAAATAATGTTAGCAGATACAAAACTGAATTCTATTTGGCTAACTCATATTAGAGTGGAATAACTTACTGTTAAATTACAACCAAGAAAAAGCCTCCTGATCAAGGTATAATAAAATCATTCAAAATTTTATATGAATACAAAATTATTAATGAACTTCTGCATATTTTGGACTTCAACAAAGTGAAAAGTAACAAAACACTTTTCTGACTGTCACAAAAATTTTGACTGTTGCGCATTTCTGGAAAAAAATCTTAGAATAATGTTTGAAAAACTGGCATATGCTACTTTTGCTTGATATAACAGATAAGATTATAATGATAAAAGTAAGTATGTAAAATATTTGAAAAATAATAAGAAGACAAAGAGTAATAAATACAGTAAAACATATAAAGTTCCAAATATATATATTTTTAATTAACAAATTAAAATATGCCCCCATGAGGTAAAATATAAAATTTAAGTAAATAAACATCTGAAACAATATAGATTTGTGTATTATAAATTTACCAATTTTATAACAATTTAGAAATATAGATATATCGCTTTTTTTTTTTTTTTTTTTTTTTTTTTGCTAAAAATTTTCTTGCAGCCTTTGAACATATATTTTTTGTTCAAAGGATATATTTGTTATTGTTGTGTACTTATTATTATAATTTATAATAATACTGTAATATTATTATCATAAATATTATTGTTGTGTTAAAAAATTTAGTTACTTATCTCCAAATCTGGATTTCAAATAAAATAACTTTTTCATAGATTTAGTTTTTAAATATCACCATTAAAATAAGTTTTATTTTTTTTTTTTCCTTAAAAACTTTAGTATAAATTTCATTGATTACATCAGCAAGCATCACATATTAAATCATGTTAAGATATCTGAAACTTGATACATATTTGGTACACAAAAAAATTGTTTCCCTTGGAAAGAAAAATCTAAAAATTAAGAGTCACAGAAAATTTGAACATTTATACAGAAATATACTTTCATTATCCAAAACTGGATAATATATTTTAATTTTAAATATATTTGATCACTAAATTACAGGCTTTTTAATTATGGGGAAAAAAATATATATTTATTTATTTACATTAATAACTAATATTTAATAAATAAAACAATTTAATATTAATAACTTAATTTTACTTTTAATAATAATTAATAATTTAATTTTAACTTTTACAGGCCAATGTTCCTACTTGGGAAAATTGAATTAAAATTTCATTTAAAAATTAAATTTCATGAATACTGACTTGAAAAAATTATCAGATAAAATAGAGAGATGACTTAATTTTTTGAAATAGAAATTACATTTCTATCATAAAAAGGGAAATATACAGAAAATCATAAAAATAGCCTATTTTGCCATTTTCTCTTTTACCTCAAAATTTAAAAATTCATATGTTACCGTTAAAGCTCGAAATCCGTTAATGTGCAGATTACCTAGCTAATCTGCAGATTAACTAAAATGACCCGATAAAGTGTGGAATCAAGAGTTTTCTGCATTTTAACTAGTTAATCTGCAGATTAGCGGCTTCTGTGTCTTTAAAGTTCAAATGTTTGTTTCGAGTTAGTTTTTTTACATTCACTATGACGTCAAACAGTCATGTGATACAGATACGCGAATGACCTTCAAACACAAACCAAAACTTTCATTCTTTTCGCTCCGCTTCCGCCTATGATAATTGGTAAACGCAAAACTTGGAGTATCGAAGACATGGTTATTATAGGTTTCTTATCATGACCAACACAAAACTTAAAGTAACAAGTAAGTTATAATTGTTTTAATTTTGATTTTATTTCTTCTCTTTTTTAATTCTGTCAATATAAGTTTAATAAGGGTCTGCACTGCATTTTATTATTGAAATCTTAATCTTAATCTAAACGCTCTATCTCCTGAAACTTCATTTTGAATTATGAATATTAAAATTTACAACACAGTAATTATTTCCTCCCGAAATAAAACTATTAAAACACAACTTTTTAAAACTAATTTATTTAAAAATTTATTTAAATTACTATTACTTACTGAAAAAAAAAAGTTTTAATTTTTAACTCTGAAAAATATGGCATTTAATATTATGGCTTTCTTTAATAAATACTTAATATGAAATTTTTATGCATTTTTTAGCATTTCATTACATTTTGTAGTTGTTTCTTTCAATTTCAAGTTTCCTTTATATATTTTATATATCATGATTACATTTTTATTTTTATTTTGTTCGCTTTTTCATATAATTTCGTTGTAGTTTATCACATAAAATGTGTTAATAAAGTTTTTTTTTTTTTTTTTTTTTTTTTATTGTAAAATTAATATATTTGCTAAACTTGTACTTGCTGCTGTAATATGTATGCTGCAAAATATTGTTTAATAAAGCATTGGAAAACAGTCATTTTAATTTTCCTGCGGTCTAAAAATTATTAAAGCAGTTTTAATTATTTGAAGTACTTCTTAAATAATGCTTCTGAATTGTCTAATTTAATATTTCTTTATCGAATTAAAAATTGGTGCATAGCATTTAAAAAAAAAATAGTAATAGCAATGTAAGTTGTTAATAAAACTTTTTTTTTAAATGGTTAAATATTTTTATTTTGAAAAGAAATCATTACTGTATTATAATTCTAACATTCATTTATAAAATAGAATTTATTGAAAGCTATTAAAGTTATTATATTTCATATTAAAAATGCATAACATCTACAAACTTATATTGACAGAATAAAAAAGATGAAATAAGTAAAAAAATTAAAACAAATATAACTTTAAAAGACATAAAAATTAAAACACATACAGATTAAAATAAGTAAAGAAAGAAAGAAAAGGAAAGAAAACTATTTTTTCCCCGAATGAAAAAAACAAATACAACACAGCGTGCTGTAAAATTACAATGCCAGAGATCTTATTTTCACTTTAACGAGTGCCTAGTAGGAAATGTGCAGATTATCTAGGTAATTCGCAGATTACCTAGGTAATTTGAGAAATGAAAAAATTTTCCTCACTTTAACGGATCGCACTAGTTAATGTGCAGCTAATCTGCAGAATAACTGATTTCTGCACTTTAGCGGTAACACATATAAATTAGAAAATAATCAAATGCTCCTAAAAATGGGTTGGCATGCTTAAAATAGTTCACATCATTAAATTAAAATAAAATATAGTAATATGAAATATAATAATTAAATATAATATTAAATATAATAATTATACACACACACACACACATATATATATATGTGTGTGTGTATATATATATATATTTTACACATTTTAATAATAGTTCTCTAAACTAAGGCAAAATATGAAAAAAAAAAAAAACTGAAAATAGCAGCAGCAGATAGCAGCTAAATACAGCAGCAGATGAATTTTTAAAAAATGAGAGAAAGTCATTTTAAAATTATAGAATGAATTAAATAATATAAGCAGAACTTTTTTCTTACATCATTGATAATATTTTCGTTTTTATCATCATCCTCATGCAGACACTTCAGAGATAATATAGGACCAACACTGACCTTTAATTTTTTACTTTCAGCATTGTCACATGAAACAGAATTCTATGAAAGATAAAAGTGCATTTAGAAAGTATGCAAATATTTATAGATAAATTTCTATAATTGCTATTACTGAAAGTCATATGTTAAAGTATTTATATATCAGTAATTTTATAACTTTAACAATCAAAAATAAGAACTAAATAAATAAAAAAAAACTTTTACATGAATTTTTAATAGACAATTTCTTTCCTTATTCATATCCTGATACAGAATTTGAAGTATACGTAAATTGCAGCATTTCCATTGTCAAGATAAAATACATTGTGGACATGCAAGACTGTGAAAAAAATCTATACACTTTTTATAAGTAATTCTTGCTCCTTTTTTAATGAAAACTTCTTAACATTTTTGCAGCATGGTAATTTTTCTTCAAAATATAACGTTAATTTGAATAGTATTATCTGTTGAAGGTAGGGCAATTGAGATAGCTGTCTGAATAAATTTTGATTGATTTTTAATATAAAAAGTAAAAGTAATTAATTTAAAAGATATATATTTTCTTTTCCATGTTGAATTATGTATCGTATAAATTATGATAATGACAAATGAATGATTTACAGAGCATCTCAAAATTATATGGACAAATTGTGGAAAAAAAAAATAAACATATGGAATCAAAACAATGACAAATGAGAATAGATCTTAAAAAGAGACCAGTAATGACATTTACCTTCCTTAAACAATTTCTATTAACCCTTTGTATCCCACCGGGACTTTAAAGTCCCATCAAAAAAATTCCTCAATATAGCCTAAATTTACTACAGGATTTCATTGGAACTTCAAAGTCCTTATAGTTTAAGCTTTCTCTACAGAACTACAGAGTGTGCTCACACATTTTTGTAACAATTTTGACTTACTTCTTGAATTTAAATTAAAACATGACTGATATCAATTAGTAATAGGGTTTATTTATCTTCTGCAGCATTAAAAATATTTTCTGCTTTAAAATGTTGCTAGAAAACAAAGTATCGAAGGCTGAATTTTTTAGCTTTCCGAAGAGAAATACTCTGATCCGGTTATAAAATAAAAATGTCAAAAGCATGGATTTAATATTTCTATATGTAAAATAAGGAACATAATTAATAAAAAAGCAAATAATGTCAAATTTTGCATTATACTAGGGAAAATACAAAAAAAGCGTACCCAACAAAGATAAGTACATCTCTTATCAGTGGCGTCGCCAGAGAATTTTTCAGGAGGGGGCAAACTTAAAATTGCAAAATTTCAGCATATCTTTTAAAAATTCAGTTAGATTCAAACGGTTTGCTGATTGATATAGGTGATTATGTAAGCCTGTGTGTAAGCATTTACTACAACAAATTTTTATGCATGTAATTTAAGATAAAACATTTCACTTATAAAAAATATATACAACTTATTCAAAACCAATACTAATCCGAAAAACTTACTATCAAGTCGATTTAAAATCTGTTTACAGGGATAGGTTAGAGACAACAGATAACCTATAAATGCAGGTCGGATCGGTTTGACTCTTAATTAATTGGCTCTGTGATATAAATTTTATTTAGTCATTTGAATTCTAATGATATAGTTTTAAAGCTTCAATTGTAATTTTTAAAAGTAATTTTTTACTTATTAGAATTTTCCAGGAGGGGGGATGTGCCCCCCCCTTGACCCTATGTGCCAACGTCCATGCCTCTTATTAAATCTAAAGTCGCACCTCATGGTTAAAAAAAAATCTAAACACAAAGAGCTATCGGAAAATCTTTAAATATCTCTGTAGGAATTGTGAACAATGTTATAAAATCTGATTTGAAGCTAATCAAACAAAGAAACATGATGTTAGTTGCCTAATGCTGAAAAATGTTTCTAAGTGCAAAACTATGTGCATATTGCTGTATCAAAATTATTTGAGAGGGGAAAAATGGAAATAGATAGTTACAATTGATGAGGCTTGAATATTATTATCTGATTTCAATAGAAAAAAGATTGATTTACTAGCAAAAATAAGAGAAAAACACTTAAAATGTTAGTTCAGAATAGGGAAAGCAGAAAAAATGTCAAAATTAAACATAATAAATATAAAAACAAACAACTTTCTTTAACTCCACGACATGGCCGCCAGAATGTTTTCACTGGTTAACACTCTGAGTTAGTTTATAAATTGAAAGATTTTTATTGTTTTCTATTGATTAAACATCAAATAGTTCACTTTATATGAAGAAAACTAAATAGCTTGAATAGATATTAAAATATCTATCAAAAGAAAAAAAAAAAAAGGGTAAATGGTTTTAAATTTGTTTGAAAATTCAAAATTATTTTAACTCAAGCTGCCGTATAATTGTCTGAAACGGTGGCACTCAACCTGGTTCCCACGGTCATTTCACAGTGACAATGGGAGTTTGTTCTGATACTGCAGTACTTTCATTTTCTTTAATTTAATTGACTTTTTAAAAATATTAAAACAGATTATTTATTTATTTATTTTATTTTATTTTTATAATTTTTTTTTCATGACATTATTAAAAACTTACAGAAATCTCCACGATATTCTTTTGTTTTTAGATTATGTGTAACAAATTAATATGCAAAATAATAAATCCTACTACTTAATGGGATGTTCTAAAATTCTACTCTTAACACAGATACCGAAGTGGACGGTGGGTGTAGAAAGGCTGACTACCCTTAATCTAAATCTTCAATTGAAAAGGTTAAAATGTCACATTACTCTATAAAAAAAAAGGGGGGGGGGGAGGAAGAAAGAAAATAATAATAAAATAAAATAAATAAAATAAAAATAAATAAATAAATAATCTGAACAATAAACTATGGGAACAGAAGCAGGGAAGCCATCGTCTCCGTGAACGATAAAAATTACGATGGCGTGTCTCCGGACCATCGTAGGGGTGCGTCCCAGACCGTCGCCAATTACCCATAGCGCAGTACTAGTGCGACATTAAACCCAACCTACCTACCTACCAATATATTGTGGCGTGAACTGGCGTATAAGTGACCGATTACGCATGTATTTCACTGTGGAATGGCTTTCTTAGTAGGAAAAATCTGTTTGGATTTTCACAAATATATATGATTTTAAGTTTATTTAAAATTTGCTTTGGAAGAAGATGATGACTCCTCAATTAAATGCTAATGCTGAAGGTCACATGTGGATAGCGGTAAAAAGTAAAAATCTATGTTAAAGTAAGATAAATTTCTCTTTAAAAAAAAAAAAAAAAAAGAAAAAAAAAGAAGGAATAACAGTGGGCTAAAAATACCCCGGAATAAATTAAAATGTTGTTTATTCTGGTTTTAGTCAGGTGATATCACTTGTGCTAAATAGCTGGATCCGCCCTCTCTTAAGCTCAGGTTCACCTCATCATTAAAATATTGTTTTTAATATCTGCCGGACCAAAATGTTCAAAACACAAATGCCAATTTTCATATATTTTGAAATCTTCCCGTTTCAACTTTAAAAGCATTTAGATTAATTAATTTTATTTTGAATTTTTAAATTTAGACGATTAAAGTCTTTTACATGAAATTTCAGGATTCTGTAAGATCAATATCTATATATTTGAAAGTAATAAGACTATTCCTTTGTTTTAAATTTTTATTCCATAATAACTGTGACTTTGATTTCGTGATTAGGAAATTGAAAATAAATACTGTTGATCTATGTTCCAATAATAGATCTTATATATAAAAAAAAAAAAGCAATTTTTTACTATATGATTCTGTATTAAAAAACTTTTAATAGAAATTTGATATTTTATTATGTTACATTATCGGATAAATTTTAAATAACACAAAGCTTACAAACTGTACAGTAAACAAATGCAAATATGTCACAACAAAATTTAAACAGAAAATTCATGGTAAAAAATCTTTTTAAAATTATTAAATATTCATAATAATAATAAAACTATTGCCGAATGCATAATTGCTGTTTCATGCAATCAGTTTCGCTGTACCGTGTTTTCTAAAACATGATATTTAACTAGAGGTGTACGTACTCTTGAATATTGAAATGCGAAAAAAAGTGTAACAGGGTTAAAATAGAATTTTAGCAGAGAAAAACTAGAAAAAGATATTTAATACTTATGAAGAAAGACTTAACAAATTAGGATCGGATATATTCCTCTCTTGTACCGTAAGCCACGCCTTTTCACAAATTTTCTAAAACTTTATAATATAAAACAAAATAATTTTGCATATTTGTAATTAAATCATTTAAGTTTTGTCTTCAATAATCGATGTAGTAAATGCCATTGTGATTTATGCATACCAGCGTCACATATAGAGTCAAATAGGAATATGCAAATTAGTCTTCTTTTAAAAATAGTGTTTCAGCGAATCAGAGGCGGGGCTTCTTTTCTTTTGAAATTCTTTCACAATCCCTCACCTACATTGTGATAACTTTACAAAAATATGCCAATTTGTATAATAAACATCGAAATATTGCTTAGGAAACAATAAAAATAACATAACGGTAAATTAAAATAGTTTTCCGTCAAATTATATACAAACATTTACTTATAGAGGATACAGATTATAACACGTGACGGCTCCCTAACAGGAATAAAAAGTGAAATATCACTGTAACTCAAAAAATAATGTTAGGAACGAGCTGTAAATTTGGAAACCCATGTTTTTGATGATGTCCGTTCTATTCGTGCAAAAATTAACATAGGTCATAATTCATAATTTCTTCAAATATGAATTTATTAATAATTTTCATAATTCAAAAAATGTTTTTTTAGCAAAAAATTGCATGGAATATGTTTGGGTCACTTCATTCTAACGAATAAAAAAAAAACAGAATTTAAATATCATAATTATTTCGGAAGATATGATTTAATGTTTGTCACATTCATTTAACATTAGCATCCCCAAACTTTGACAGCTTATAACTCTATGAAAAATTGAGCGAAATATATAAACTATACCATTTTCCGTGATGATTTGATCCAAAGAATTCAAATAAATTATAAAAAAGGGGGGTTACTATTGAAAAAAATGAAGTTGATGTCAGTTTTAATATGTAGACGACCCCCAAAGTAAAATCTAACTATAACTTTATAAACTAGACGTTATTACAAACTGATCGGTACCAGTCGCATGTTTCTATGATAATTTACAGCGAAATTAGGTGGGGGGTGGCGATTTTTTTTTGGCTGACTGTACATTATTGAAAAAAATTATATTAATAAGATATATTTATAAACATCTAAATGCAAAAATTATGAAAATATAAATACAGAGTCATTATAATTGGATGTTTGCTATAATCAGCTTTTTGAAGTTAAAATGGGAAAGTAGATTGTCATCAAATTTATTATAGAAACGATTCATGCGCTTGTTTGTTCATTTTAGCTTTTGGGGACTGTTTATAGTAGAAATTTAATTGTAATCATCCTGTATTTATGCAATAATTTATAAAAACTTAGTTCATAAAATTGTATCCATAAAATTGACAAAAATATTTTAGAAAAAACCCTTTATATAGAATTAAGCTAAACATATTATGAATTTGTACAAATGAAAGTAAACCACTTTTAAAAATGTAAGATTGATTTTGAAATTTAAAAAATAATTGGTTAAAAAAAAAAAAAATTGTTAAAAACATATTTTAATAACCAAATTTGTCGTTTTACAAATTATAGCCCCAAAACTAGTATTATTACTAAAAGTTTTCTATATTTCTAGGATATGGAGATTAATAAAGCCTAACATGCTTGAAATGATAAAATATTTATTTTATTGTTTCCATTTCATGAGTATATTTCATGTCTCTTAATTAAATTAAGTCTTAATCTCAGTGTGCAGGAACTTTCATTTTCTCTACAAAATATCTGAGGATGATAATTCTGAATCTTAGGAAGATTTTAAGAATTATGGTTTAAGTACCTTAATTATCTTTACTTAAGTACCTTACAAATTTTAATATATTTTTTTATACAATGATATTTTATACAGTCATTTTTTAAATATATTATAGACCTAGGGACTTAAGTACCTTAATTTACTTTACTTAAACCACAATTATCAGTTATGGTTTAAATAATTTACTATGTGAGAAGTATCAAATACAGCAATGTACCTAAACATATATATACTTATACAGCTTACTACAAAAGTTCTGACACACTTCATAAAAACATGTGCTCTGTCATTTAACCACATTTCATGTTCAAAAGGCTTTATTTTTATTTCGAAATGAGAAAAATTCTTCATATATTAGGTTGTTTCATAATTATTGGCAGCAACCAATATAGGCAACTTCTACAGATCGTTTCAACCAGTACAGTAGTGATGCAGCACCAACCACCCCTGCAACGTGAAGAGGAATAGTCCACACACTATATAAATGCAAGTTGGGGCACTGGAAACATTTAAGGATATGATGGAGCAACGCGACGTGCGAATTGTGATTCAGTACGAGTTCCGGCTTGGACATTCGGTGGCTACAACAGCGGCCAACGTTAACAAAGCATGAGGTGCAGGCACGACAAGTGAGTGGACAGTCTAGAGATTGTTTGCCAAGTTTCGTAGCGGCGATATGGAGATTGGCCATAAGCCTGGAGCCAGTTGACCAGTGCGGTGTGATGTGGACCATTTATGACAGAAAGTTGATGCCCAACGAACATCAACGGTACGACAGCTACGAGCCTAACTATCTGTAGCACCAAAGGCAATCTCACGACATTTGCCGGCAATTTGCATGGTGAAAAAGCTAGAAACATGGATACCACATGACCTAATGGAGGAGCAATGTCTACGGCGTCTGGAGACCTGTAAATCTCTACAGGAGCGGGAGGTTAGAGAGCCATTCTTGCATCGCATCCTGACTGTGGATGAAAAATCTGTGTTGTACAACAATCGCAAGCGGAAAGCACAGTGGCTGCATAAAAGTGAACCCACGAAACATATCCCCAAACCAAACCTCCATCCACAGAAATTTCTCATCTTCATTTGGTGGACCGCCAAGACCGTGGTCCATTATGAATTTCTCCCGAAAGGCTAGACCATTAATACAGACGTGTACCATCGTCAGTTGAATGAATGCCACAGGAAACTTTGCATCAAACAACCAGCACTGGTCAATAGGTCAAGTCCCATACTCTTGCAGGATGGAGCTCAACCCCATGTCTCAGTTGGTAGCTGGCAAAAGATCCAGGATTTGGGGTATGAGCTTCTGCCACACCCACCTTATTCTCCACACCTGGCTCCGACTGATTATCACATGTTTCGTCATTTGGACAGGTTTGTGAGGAACAAACAATTACCGAACCAGGATGCTTTGATTCAGGGTTTCGTGAATTCTTTGACCAATGTGATGCCGACTTTTGCCACTGTGGCATTTTTTCACTCAAAACTCGTTGGGCGAAGTGTATTTCTGCCGATGGTGGCTACTTTGTTGAATAAAATCTATTTCTTTCTTTGTGACTCATGTTTTCTTTCTTGTTTCCTTTTCTGCCAATAATTATGGAACGACCTAATATGTATCAATTATTTTTTCTTATGACTACTCAATCTTGGTAAATGGCCAAGTAATACAGCACTAGAATTGATTAAATAATGAAAATAAAAACTCTTCTTACATCAGTAACATTATCGTCCTCTATATCATCATCCTCATGCAGACACTTCAGTGATAATGTAGGACCAACACTGACCTTTACTTTTTCACTTTCGGCATTCTCACATGAAACAGAATTCTATAAAAGACAAAAATGAATTTAAAAAGTTCAAACTTTGTCAGAGTGATTTCCTATATTTGCTATTATATAATCGCAAATGTTCAAATATTTATGTATCAGTAATTTACAACTTTAGTGAACAAAAGAGCTAAACTTCAAAAATTAACACAAATTTTTAGTAGACAATTTCTTTCCTTATTCATTCTGATACAGAAGCTGAACTATACTTAAATTGTAGCATTTTCATTGTCAAGTTAAAATAAATCATAGTCATGTAAGATTAAAAATCTATACCTTTTCTTATTCCTACTTTTTTATTTAATGAAGACTTCTTAAAATTTTGTAGCACATTCTTTTTTTTTCCAAAATATTAACAATTCTACATCAGTTCAAAATATAGAATTAAAATAAATAAAATTAAGTAAAATCGTCATTGCACAACCAAACACAACTGCTTTCACTTATTTTTAATCATAACAATTCCAGACCATTGTCTGAAAAGTAAGAGAGAAAAATCTATACTAGTCTATAACTGGACAAGGTAAATAAAAAAAAAAGTATGTGTGTCAAGTTTTATTATAGATATATAGATACTTTTCATAAGAGTACATAATTATTATACATATATAATGTATCATAATTATATATGTACTCTAATGATATATAATTATTATAGATATTTTTCAAAAGAGAAAGGTGATATCTCCAATATGGCTTATTTTAAATAGCAGAATAAAAATGCTAGACAGTGAAAAACTTATTTGTAAACTTTTAAAAACTTCATAACTAGTAAATTGAACTGCATTCCATATAAACAATTTAAAAATTAATTCAATTCTATCAATTAAATAGTTTACAGAGAAAACAACATGGAAGTAAAGATATAATTTCCGAATTTTGATAATAAAAGGGAGAGGTTGGGTTGCGGGGGTTAAGGCCAACTGACTGCACAAGGGTCCTAGACCTGAGTGAGAGTGCCCTCCATGGGGGTCTTCCTAAAGGGTCCTAGCCCGTATTTATATAAGTTTTGGAGAAAACCATGGAAAACTCTGAATGGTTAGACTGACAAGCATGACCTGGGATCGAACCCGGCACCTCATGGCTACCAGCTTTAATGCAGAACCGCTTGGCTGCTGTTGGGCAATAGAAGGGGAGAAACTAACAATTCAGAAATTTTGGTTTTTTAGAAGTGACGTAGTCATGTGTTCCAGTACACAAGATAAATTATCTCCCATGTGTTCCATCTAAAATGTAAAAAATTCACTGAAAGAACATATTCAATTTAGTCTACATAATTTGTATGGGAACTGCATTCCCATGCAAATCAAGCCCTGTGCCAAGCAAACATTTAGAAATTTAAATAAATTTCCAATTCAACCAACTGTGCAGAAAAAAACTTTGTAGCCTTTTAACTCAACAATTTTTTGCAATTTTAATCATATTTCAACTAAAGAAAAATATTTTAACATTTAAAAATGGTTTTATTGTAAAGATTATCAAACATATTATCTTTCCACAATAATTTATAAATTTACATATTGATTTTGATACAGTCAAAATCTCATTAAGACGAAAACACTTAACACAAAGGAAAATAGTTTTTTCCATCCCCTTATTTTGGAAAACAATAATAATTGCATCATTTAATATGAACATGGAGAGAAGCTTATCCCATTTGAGATGAAGTAAATATTACACCAAATGGGGAGAAAAAGTGTCAATCTTAGCTGCCGCAACCTTGAAACAAATTTATCGCTTTTCCTGAACTGGATCAATGCATATAGTGCATTTATAGAGAGGAGGATGACTGTAGGGGAAGAGAAAAGGATTACATTCTTTCCCTGTTGCTTGTGGCATTCTTTTATTAGTTTATTTTAATTGCTTGCTAGAATGTGGTTGCTTGTTCTAAAAATTTTCTTGATTGAATTCTAGTTGTATTGGAGCTCTAGTTCTGAAAATGAGTAGGAAAATAAAGCCACTTAGTTTGGAAACCAAGCAAAAGATTTTATATTACGTTAGTGATGTGATTTTAAAAAAATCAGTGATTGCAGCAAAGTATGTAATACCTGCTAGTACTCTTTTGACAGTTATTAAGATTTTTAAAAAAATTGAAATAGCTTATGCAATCAATCAGTTCGAGCCTGCAAGAAACAGATGAGAAGTGCCAAACATGAAGAAATTAAGTTGCTTTATTAAAATGGATAAGAGAAGCTAGAAACCAGAATATCATTTTACTGGTGCTGTTTTGCAAGAAAAAGCAAAGTTTTCTGCGGAAGCTCTTGGCCTAAACAATTTTACATGCTCAAATGGATGGCTGTCAAGGATTAAAGAACGCCACAGTATTGTATGGAAAAGGACATGTGGTGAAGAGTCTGCTGTTAGTCAGGGTAGTGTAGATTTGTTTTTCTCTGACGAATAGCCGGCTATTAAAGAGGTTATGCACCCCGTGATATTTTCAATGCAGACAAAACTGAACTTTTTAAAAAGCACTTCCTTCATCTATATTAACTCTTAAAAGAGAAAAGCGTTCATGTGGAAAGTGTAGTAAAGAAAGAGTCCCAGTATTGGTAGCTTGCAATATGGATGATAGTGAAAAATATGCATGTTATCGGAAAATTCGCAAAACCACGTTGCTTTGAGTCTGTAAAGACACTACCTTGTTTGGTACACATTCACTAGAAATGCTTGGATAAGTACAGAAATTTTTGCAAAATGGTTATTAGAATTAGACTCAAGTTTTATTAATAAAAAAAAAGATATGTATTATGCTGGACAGATGTGCAGCCCAGTGGCGGACCTACAACTCCCGAGGCCCGGGACAGAAGTCTCACTGGAGCCCCTAATTGAAGACCCTCCACCCAGGGCCGGTGACAGAAATTACATATCCCAGGGTAAATGAAAACAGCGGGGCTTCCCCTTTTCAATAGAAGAATGTTGTAAATTTTAAGAATTTCCTTGTTGCAGTGTTATAACTTGAGTTGTACTAAAAACTAGTTCGAATAGGTAGATTATGCACAATTCTACATCATGTATTTGATCACAAAAATTTCTGCTAAAGGTGTTAAAAGCAATGAATTCAGCCGATCTTCCAGTCACAGTTGTAGACTGAAATGCCCAATCCATAAGGCTACCCTACCCTCCTATTTCAATACTGTTATATTATTCGAATTTGCTACATAACGCTATTGGTGTCAGTTTCATACTTAGATTTTCTTCTAATTTCCTGCTATTTCCAAACCTGTAGTTCCCATAATTCAAAGATATTCTTGTGGAAGAGTCATAAAAAGGAATAGTCGGCTCTGTACTCTGTTAAAATTTCAACAGAAAAAATAGTAGTAAATCATTTATCTTAAAGTCTCATGTAAAATTACAGAGAAAAGTAAATGGAGATGCTAAAAAGTCCTAAACCCTAAAGTACTAAAAACCTTACAAGTATTTCCATAGCTATAAGAATTCAAAATATTCAGGATAATCTGCATGAGATTAGAAATCTGAGTGAAGCTAAGAGAAGTTATTTTATACCTTTTTACTATTTTGAACACGTGGTATATACACTACTGGCCACTCAAAATGCAACACCAAAAAGGAATGCAAATATCAAAATGTTAATTATCGGGCACAAACATTACTGTAGGAAGAACAGTTGATTAAATTTTCAGAAAATTTAGGGAGAAATCCTGAGAAAACAGTATATAAAGCAGCGACTTCTGGGAGCAATAACTACACTTATTTGCCTAGGCATTGAATCGAACAGCGACTGGGTGATATATTCGGCTACAGTGCTTCACAAATCTTAAACACAATGCCACAGTTTATCGACTGTAATTACTAGTGAGTGAGGGCAGGCTAGTTACTTTTCAACGATTAGACAGTCATTTTCTTTGGTGCGAGATCAGAACGCACTGTCAGAGCAACAATCGAATGCAAGGAAGGTCCAGACAATACAGACAACTTGTGGTCATGCATTGTCCTGCTTAAATGCTACGCTATGGAGGACTCGAATATAAGGCAGAGTGAGGGACCTTAATTCATCAGAAACCTAATGGCCACTGTTCAAAGTTCCTGGAATGCGAACAAGAGATGATCGAGACGTGTATCCAATGGGACCCCATACAATCACTGTAGGTGATGGCCAGTGTGAAGATGTCGAATGATAGCTGGCAATGTTCATTATTCACAATGCCGTTGAATACAGATGGGGTAATCTTGATGCTGTAAACAGGACTGTGATTTGTCTGAAAGGCGAATCCTGGAGGTGTTGTTGATCACACATTAAAGGCGCCCATATTAGTGATGCAGCTTTTAAGTTTTATCAAAGTTTTGGTAGCTGCATACTAGGTCACCACCTGAAGTGATGGTATGTGGTACCATTGGATACACGTCTCAATCACCTCTTGTTTTCATTCCCTGCATTCCGAATAGCAGCCTTTATATTTCTGACGAGTTAAGACCTGCTACTTTGTCCTATATCCAAGGCCTTTGTACCACAACATTTAAGCAGGACAATGCACAACCACATGTTGTACGTATTGTCCGAACCTTCCTTGATGCAGAATGTGTTCAACTGTTACTCTGCCCATCGCGTTCTCCCGATCTCACGCCATTGAATACCTGTATGTCTGTTTAATTGCTGAAAAACGACTGGCACATCATTAGTCACCAGTAACTACAATCGATGAACTGTGGCACAGTTCATGAAGTGCTGTATATGTACATATCATCCAATCTTTGTTTGATACAGTGCCTAGGCAGATAAGTGCTGCTATTACTCACAGAGGTCACTACTTTATGTACAGATTTCTTATGATATATTACTCCGAATTTCCTGAAATTTTAATTCATAGTTCTTCTTACTATAATTTCTGTGCTCAATAAATATCAATCTGATGGTTTGCATTCCTTCTTAATGCTGCAATTTGGATGGCCAGCAGTGGATTATGTATTTTTTTAGTGATTATTTTCTGATTTTAGTCTTGTATGTATGTCATTTTGAAAATGATTTTAAACATGTTGATTGGATTATGACAAAGACATGTAATAAATTTTAGATTTATTTCAGTTTTATGAAAATTTCAGCTCGAATCTCGATTGGTTCTTAGGAAGTGAAATAACACTCGAAATCTAATTTTTAGCTGGACTTAGGGGTCACATATGCACAACCTTTAACTAAGTAAGTCCATTACTACTTGAATATGTCTTGAACATCAAAATTATATATGTATGTACAATTTCAACTCAGTAGGATGATAGGATGTAGGTTAAAATTCGATTGCAAGATTTGACCCTGACAGACTAGAACGAAGGGACACAGGGCTTCCATGCAACATCCTGTAAGCAAGGCTGCTAGATGAATAATACAACATTTTTTTTTTTTTTTTTTTGTACAACACTATTTTTATATGAAAACATTGGTTTATTTCAAAAACTAAAATATTGTAATTAAAGCTATGGATTAGTATTTTTCAAATTTAATGCTATTAAAAAATAAAATTATAATGTTCATCTGGCAACTCTGCCTCTAAGTTTGTTTCTGCTTGAGCATATATTGTAATCGGAGTTATATCCTACATTTCAGATCAATCGGACGTTAGGAAATGGTTAAAATTCGAGGTCAAAATTTAACTGGAGATGAGAACTCAGGGTTCTTGATGCACCCTCTTCTATGTAAGTAAGTTTCTGCTTGAATATGTATTGTCACAGGGGTGTGCTTGCTTCAGGTGCAAAACTTCACAGGCATAAAAAATTGTTGCATATAAAACAGAAAGGTCAAATCTGATCGATTTATCTTTTGTTTATAAATGTATGCAAAAATTTAGCTTAATCGGATGATTGAAATTTTTAGCTTAATCGGATGATTGAAATTAAGTTAAAACTGAAAATCATGTTTTTAACCAAACTTCGGGGCCCAGTGGTGCAGGACATCGTCACTAAGCGCGTTACTGCTTGATTATGTATTGTCAATGAAGTCACACATGTATGCACAATTCCAGCTCTATCTCACGATACAGAGTCAGATAAAATTCGCTATTCACTTGCAAGATTTGACTCTGACAGACAACGAGCGAAAGTGCTCAGCTTCCTTACTTAAGTCTTTTACTGCTTGAACGTCTATTTTCATTGAAGTTATACATGTATGCGCAATTTAATCTCAATCGGATGATAGAAAGTGAAATAAAATTTGCTTGCAAGATTTCACCCTGACAGATAACAAAAGCGGAGGCCCAGATTATTTACCCCTTCCTCCAAGTCTGTTACTGCTTTAGCATGTATTATTATCATGTTCTGAGCTATGTTTAAAGTTTTAGGTCTCCAGCTAACAGGTGAGTTAGTTTAAAATCATGCACTTTCAAAATTCTTACTGAACAAACAGGCTCTTATGATCATACAGTTCAAATTTCAAATTTTAATTAAATTTATCTCACTCAATTATAAACATACAGGTATATGATTTTTTCATTATTTGTTGTTGCATAAAATATAAAAATTGTCAAATTCACCACATTTGCCTAGAGAGATCGTATAAAAATTTAAAAGGTGTAACTATTTTAAAATTAATGTGAAGAAATTTTTATTAGCATGGTCTTATTCTATATCTCATTTTGAACACTTTTGAAATTTAGTGCCCATTTATTTCTAACAGGTAAAGAATTACACTGCATTTCAATCTTTTTGGAACACCCTGTATATTTACAGAGAGGGAATTGAATAGGGCTCTGAAGAAGTGAGACGTATCGCTACCTTTTCTTTCTAGCACTAGTTTTTTCCTTTTTTTATGTGCTAGAAGATAAAGTGTTTTATACTCACATAAATGTTTTATAAACGAAAATGACTTATGACTTATCAGGGAGGGCAGCCCTCAGCAGGACACTGAGAGCAAGGGCACATCGACCAGAGGTCTATTGTACCCAGACCCAAACACATCCTTATGAGAAAAGCCTCATAGCTGAAGCAAAGCACAGCAGACACCTGACAGGAATATCCTGCAGCTCCCAAGGCTCAAATAAGATGCCGACCAAGATGCTCAAACCTGTAAGCAGAAAAGGCCTCACAGTCACACAAAATGTGCTGAGCAGTCTCCTCTTCCAGACAACAACCACGACAGATGGGATCAGAACTGATACCCATAATGTTCAAATGTCTCTTAAGGGTACAATGACCAGTAAGAAGGCCAATAACCTTCCTCAAACCATTCCTGTTAAGCTTTAAAAGCTCCTTATGACGAAGACCAGGATAGTCACGATTAAGCTCTTTTGCTTGCCTTTGACCATCAGAATTACGCCATAGCCTATAGTGCTCCTTACCAAAGAGCTTGAAGATAGAAGCCCTAAAAGTAGTGGGAAAAATACCCAGAACCGGCTCAGGGCCACAAAAGAGTGTGCTGGAACCAGATCTAGCCAACTCATCAGCCAACTCATTACCAGGTATACCCATATGACCAGGTACCCAGTGAAGACTAATCTTATTATAGGAAGAAAGCTCAGTGCCTTGTAGCACTCCCATACGAGAAGAGAGGTGAACTTACACCTCTCCAGTGAAAGGAGAGCCGCTTGACTGTCAGAACAGATACGGGTGGTTAATTTATGATAACCCCTATCTAAGCACACCTTACAGCATAAGATGATAGCAAAGATTTCAGCCTGGAAAACTGTGGCAAACTTTCCAAGAGGAAAAGAAAACCGAGTTCCATCCAAAGAACAGTAAACACCTGCCCCAGAATGAGAACCAAGCTTAGAGCCATCAGTATACCAAACCAAACAGTTGTTATCAAGCCAACTAGGACACAAAAGCCAATCCTCCCTGGAAGGGAAAAAGATCTTAAAAGGCTTACTAAAGGCAAATTTCATAACCATGTAGTCACTAGGCATAATGAAAGAAGGAAGATCAGCAACAAATGAAATGAGGGAACCCCAAGACAGATGTCTAGAATAATCCTTCCACAAGCCCAGACACATGAAACGCTTCATACAGGTTAAAGCCTCAGCTTCAATACGCAAATAAAGTGGAAGAAGCCCAAGCAAACACTCAAGGGCAGCAGTTGGAGTAGTCCTAATGCAGCCTGAAAGAGTAACACAGACCATCCTTTGCAACCTAGTAAAGCTAGTTCTAACAGTAGTCAGTCTAGTCCGAGACCACCAGACAATACAGCCATAGGTGATGATAGGACAGATAATCATTGAGTAAATCCAATGGACAGCCCTGGCACATAAACCCCAAGTTCTTCCAATGGAACTCTTACATGCCCAAAAGACCTTCGTGGCCTTATGTAAGCAATACTCAATATGCTTACTCCAGTTCAACTTTGTGTCAAAAAAAATACACCCAAGAACTTGACCTCACATGAAGGCAACAGCCTATTACCCAGGAAGTAGACATCACCAAGATTTAGATATCTTCTCCTAGAAAAAGGAACAAGGTTTACCTTGGAAGGATTAACAGATAAGCCCGAATCCGAGCACCAACGTGCAACATGCTGAAGAGCACCATTCGTAACATCAGAGACAGAGTTACCAAACTTGCCCCTGACAACAATAGCCACATCATCAGCATAACCAACACATGGAATACCAAGGTTGGTAAAATAGACTAACAAAGAGTCAACAACAATGCACCACAGAATAGGAGAGAGCACTCCCCCTTGTGGACAACCAGAGCTAGCATGAACCTTCATGCAAGTACCCATAAAAGAGGCACAAACATACCTAGAGGATAGCAAATTAGCAATCCATCTGGTAATAATAGGATTAGCACCCCTCAAGTCAAGAGCACGAATGATAGTGTCAAATGAGACCTTATCAAACACAAGGAGAAGGAAAAGGTCAAGAAAAGGAGCAAGAAAATTAAGACCCTTGATAAGAAGCACAGGAATGACGTCATCCATCCCCGGCGACTTAAAGGGTTCAAAAGACTTTATAGCCCAGATGACCTTGTCATGGGTAACCACCATTTTAGCAGCTTCCCAACTGTCCTTACTGCAAGTATGTGAAGAGACAGAGCTATGCCTATCACAATCAGTAGTACCAGAGCCGGGAAAATGAACTCACAGCAGCTCAGCTAGAGTTTCTTCACTCGACTCACTGTATCTACCAATAGGAAGACGAATAGCATTCAAACTAGAACTATAATCTCTAGTCAAAATTTTTGCTACCTTAGCAGTAGCAGAAATACCATTAATACCATCACAGAACGACTGCCAAGATCGTCGCTTAGCAGTTCTAATGGCCTTATTGTAGGTAGTGAGGGCATCCCGATAGGCTTGCCACGCACCAGACTTCCTAGCTCTATTAAAGAGCTTCCTACATTTCTTACGTAAAGAACTAAGCTCAGAAGACCACCAAGTAACACGCCTTGGGGAGCTAGTAACTGTAAGCTTACAGCTACTATGATAAGAATTGAGAATGATCTGTTGCAACTGGTCAACAGTGAACTCGATATCATCAGTAGAATTGAACTTACCAGAAAAGGTGGAAAGGCCTTTTCCGAGAAACTTTTCAAAAGAACCCCAGTCAGTAGATCTCGGGTTCCTCCTAGCAACCTTTACATAGTAAAGGCCTTTAACAGAATAAGTGATCAGTTGATGGTCAGAAGCTGTAACTGCATCAGACACCTTCCAATCAGAGATGTACCCTAAACATATAGAGTTACACAGTCAGGTCAATAACCTCTCTTCTATTAAACGTAACAAAATTAGGTTCATTGCCTCTGTTAAGGATACACAAGTTATAAAATAAAATATGATCCATCAGCACATCTCCCCGCTTGTTGCAATCACTACTTCCCCACAAAGTATGGTGAGCATTTGCATCACAGCCAAAGATGAGCCTAAAGCTTGAACGACATAGCTAAGAATAGACTTAGCCAAGTCAGACAATGGTTCTAGCTCCTCGTAAGGAAGATAGGCAGAGACAAAGACAAAATCAACATTTGCAGCTCTGTCATTGAGTTTGACTTTAACCGCAACCATATCCTTATTTAGGAAGTTGACAAGATTAAAGGCATTAAGTTCAGACCTAGCAATAATGCAAGCCCTGGGCATATCGCAAAAGGTGTCATAGAAAATATTGAAACCTTTAACGCTAATTCCGATGATTTTACCATCATGGGTCCAAGGCTCTTGAATAAGAACAATGTCAAAATCTCCATCAACCAGCCTCTTGGAGAGAAGAGCCGAAGCAGCCTTGCTATGATGGAGATTCAACTGACCAACTCTAATTTCATCCATAACAGAGAAACAGAGAAGCAACAGACAGGTGGAAATTACCCATCATGGCCTGACTCAGGCAAAGAGTCCTTCTGCAACAGCTTCAAAGCCTTATCAATCCCACACAAAGACTGCGGCGAGCCAGCTAGCAAAGTGCCCTCTGACCCAGAGTCCAGTGCAAGATCAGATAAGTCAAGAGCATCACTAAAGGTACTAACCTGAGAAGCCGAAGGGGATGGAGCCACCTCAAAAGCAGATAACACCTGAGAAACAGGAGGCTCAAAGGAAGCCAGGGGCTCAGCAGACTCTGAGGAATCCAAAACAGAAGGATCCACAGAAGCAGTAGATACCACCTCCTTAGGTTCCCGTTTGTTGGGATCGTGTAGAATCTTAAAGAATCCACGATCAAGACCAGTGAGAGCAGAGAAACCAGACCTGCGCATCACCTCAACATCCCCAGAATCAACCTCGAGAATCCATCTAGCAGAGTTATATCCTGCAGAACACTGCAAGACACGCCACTCCATAGCTTTCAACTCAGGGTTGTAACGCTGAAGACGTCTCAGAAACATACTAGAGTCAGAGAACTTGTCTCTAGTCCTAAAAGCGACTTTAACAGGCTTGGGCAACTCATCAGCATCCAAGACTCTGAGTACTAATTCACCCAATATTCTATTGCCGAAGTTGCTTTTGATCCATTCCATTGTAGCAGCATTACTACACTGGAGAATCAGAGCCCCCTTAACCAAGTTATTGGCAAGAATTTCAGGCAGACTGTCTCCAATAGGAATAGAGTCAATCAGCTTCAAAATCTCACGCTGAATACAATCATAATCATCCAAAGACAGCCTTTCAGAAGGGAAATCCCTCTTAACAATGGCTACCCTGGTCGAAGACTGAACAGCATGAGCATAAGAGCAAGGTTGGTCATTCTCTCCAGATCGGATGTCCCCCCCCCTGAGGTTGGACATCCTTCCCAGACAGAGCACTCGAAGAAGGTTGGACATCCTTCCTTAACTTTTTCTGAAAAGCCTGCACTGTGGGGGATGGCGTTGAACCCAAAGGCCGAGACCTTTTAGTACCAACACCAGCAGCAGCAGCACAAGAAGCCTGAGACAATTGTCTCCTCTTCTTTTTTTTCAAGTTCTTCTTCTGGCTTTTGGTCAGAACCCCAACACTAGACAGTTCATTCCCTGTGGGCTGCTGGCAAAAGCCAGCCTCTCCACTAGAAGATGGACCCGCATTAATGGTCCCAACCAAACCAGAGCCTTGATCTTTCTGCTTAGTCCAAGCTGAAGCTGTGTCACTAGTTACACCCAAAGATAAACCAGTTACCACAGCAGCATATGCTCTGGTTACACCAGAAGGTAAACCAGATGCCGGAGACTGTAAAGAATTTTTCGAACAGGACCCTCTACCTAAGTCCTGAACGCGCCCTTTTTTATCCTGCGCGACGGGCGATGCAGTATAAGAAGAATTAGTAGAACTTTCCATGATGCGATTTTCACCTGCAGATCTTAGCTGGGCAAGTCAGAATGGCCTTCTCGCCATGGGTGACCCTGCCAGGAGCATACACTCCACACACAGAGCATTCACTCAGCGTGCAAAGCATACACCCCAGACGTACACCGCCCATTCCGCCCAGGAACACCCCCCCGTCACTATGAGGCGACCTGCAGGACTTGGGGGGGATAAACGAAAATACTACTAATAATAATAGTCACTACTAGCCTTTCCCGCGCAGAACATCTATGTGATAGTACCTAAATAACTAATATGATTTTCAGAAAAATCTCGTAAATAAAATCACTGGAAAATTTCAGTTATTTTCCCTTTTAATCTTTTTTTTTTTTTATTATTATTATTAATAAAAGAGGTTTAAATCTTTGACATTTGCATTATAACCTCACTTGGCCTCACCTAATGGTGTTATAGGAAAAACTTTCTTAAGATCAATTGTCACTTTGTTAACTTCTTTCTCATCCTTGGAGCTAATCATCATATTGACATATTAAATAAGATTGATAGCTTTCCTTCAGTAAAAAGGCAAGACTTACATCAAAGCGTAGAGACTAGATATCGAACAGATCTTTTAAAAACATTTAAGTACATGTAAGATGCCTAAAACTGGACAGACTTTAGATTAACTAAACAATTTTTATATCAATATATATTATTAAAATCCAAAGCATATTCTGTAAGACCAAAATCGTACGATGTGGGCATGCGTGAGAAAATTTTGAACCAATTGGGAACGGGAATATTCCTTTTTTTATGCAGAATACCGATGATAGAAGAAGCAGACGATATTAATATTGATATGTCTATGACAAACGCCTAATTAAAGCTCATTAACGCCTAATTTAAGTTAATATTACTCCGTGACTATATCATAAAATAATTCACACGATTAATTCATATTTTCCAAGGAAGTATACCTATTAAAAACAAAGCAATTCGTGAATACGTATCAGCATCGGTTATCTTCGTGTTCGCATGCATTTTCGCTCGCCGAAAATTTCTGAACAGTGAATGTGGCGCCATCTGTTGTCATGTCAATATATTATAACATATTCTTAAAATTATTTTTATCCATTTCTTAGAAAAAAAGAAAAAATCTTTTAAAATTAACAAATTATCAAAGTTTATTGTTCTTTAAAAGTTAACTTTCATTAGTTGAAAACTTTGTTTAGAAAAGATAGAGATAAATATTAAAATCAAAGGGGGTTTTATTTTATTTTATTTATTTATTTAATTATTCTAATTTCTGATATTTCATTTCGATACTGTATTAGAGTAAAAATAATTTGAAAAGAATAACATTAAAATATTGATATTTTATACGAATAAAAATTTATTTATTTATTTATTTTTAACAGTATATTTTTATTGAAATATACTATTTTGATAGAATAAAGTGTTATAATACTATTCCAGTAATAACAAATTTTAACTTTATTCCGATTTGCAGTTTATTTTTAGAATACAATAAGTTAATATTTTGGATTATATAAAAGTGGTTTTACAAATACGGGAAATTGGGCAAGGGGTTTTAAACCGGTTAAGAGCAATGTGAAATATTAAAGCAAGGGTGTTTTAAACTTTATTATGTGAAGAGATTTTAGTTGCACATCATCAGTCAAATTTTGACGGGTATTAACTAGTATATATTATTTTCTATGTTTTAAATACTGAGCTTTTGACCCCTATTCCTTTTCCTAAGAAATTAAGTGTAAATAATTTATTAATCCTAATAAAATTTGATCAAGATTATTCTTGAAACTTTATTTTGATAACAATTATATGATTTTTACATAAAGCATATACATGAAGCCCATTATTTATATATTTTTCACTTTTTTGCAGGTAATGCAGTTTTTTTTTTTTTTTTTACTAATGCATAAGTGAAAATAAAGATTATAATTGCTAAGTGCAAGAGCCAGGACCTAATGTTTATCCATGTCTCAATTGATTTGTAGATTTAGCTTAGATCAGGCTAGAAGTAGTATATTATTTTTAAACAACTGGATTAAGGGGGTATTCTGGTCTAGAAATTTAAAAAAATCAAGAACTTCTCAAGAGCTGAATTATGAGAAGGAGGAAGGCCCAATGTATGGATCTGGGATCGCCGATTGATGCAAAGTGAGTATAACATATTATTTTCAGAGTTATTCCATTAGAATTGTTTCCTAAACTTTAAACGCGTTTTTCTCGAAACTACTTTTTTTGAGGTGGTTGACATGATATTTCAAGTTCTACTGAACCGATTGCTTTGAAATTTGGTATATATCTTGTTTATACAACTCTCTATCGCGTCTGCCTTGGATTTTAAAAAAATTTGATTTTCAATATTTTTAAAAAATTCGAAAAGGTCGAAAAAAGTCGGGTAAAAAAATTTTTTTTTTTCAAGTCGACGCCATTTTGTCATTTTTTTTTTTTTAAATGGTCAACCCGATAGCGACATCTTTATTAATGAAGAATTTGTTTGATTTTTTGTTTTAGATCACTACAAGGGTTGAAATCATGTCAACCAGGACGCACCGTTTTTTTTTAAGCCCCCACTCCATCGGCCTGTATCTCGGCGAATTTTGGTTTTTTTTTTTTTGTGATTTTTTTTTTTTACATTTTCAAAATGTCAATAAAAAACATATAAAAAAATGGATAATAAAAATGTTTTTCATTTTTTTTTATCTTACTTTAAAAAATGCCTAAAATTCAGGCTTCTAGACCAGAATACCCCCTTAAAATATAACATTATAAATATCATTTTCATTTCAGTTTTCAAGTTAAAAGAAATTTATTATTTATTGCCAGTTAAAGGAAACTAATTTATTTATTGCCAGGATTAAACTGTATTTTTTTTTTTTTTTTTTTTTTTTTTTGGGGGGGGGGGGGGTTAAATTTTAGAATAAAATAAAATAATAATAGAAAAAACTTTACATCATTAGTATAAACACTTTCTTTATTGCCGTCATCTTCATGAAGACATTTCAATGATAACGTAGGACCAATGCTGACCTTTACTTTTCCACTTTTGGTACAGTCCCATAAATTAGTAGTCTATGAAGGAAAAATAAACAAGTTTTAAAATATTTCTAAACTGAATTTTACAAATGCTATTATGAAATTTGTTATGTTAAAATATTTACATAACAGTACATATAATTTTAGTAAATGTAAAAAAACAGAACTTTAATTTAAAAACTAAATAAAATGAAATGTAAATAGGCAAGGAAAATATATTTATTCCTAAATAAATTTTAATTTAAATAATGTCAATTTTAATTTAAATAAAGTGAATTTTAATCCAAATAAAATCAGCAGAATTTAATATATCAGTATGTAAACAAACCTAGAAAATATTACAGAACCTCATGTCTTTAAGACATTAACTATAGTAAGAAAACAAGATGGAAAATATATAATTTTTCAAAGAATGATACTCAATAATAATAATAAAATATCCTTCAAAAATGTTCACAGGAGAACGGCACAATTATTGGTAGGAATCGATTTTCGATAAGATTTTTTTTTCCCCCACTCTAATGTGTAGGATTGTCTATTCCATAAGATACTTATAACATTAAAAAAATATATGTGTATGCCAGATATGGATTTTACCGGATAACAGGATATGGATATCTGGCATTCCGGATATTATTTTTCTTTGCCGGATCTGGATATCTGGCAGTCCTTTTTCCCAGTATACACATGAAATTTTCAATTTTTTAAGAGCACACAATAATTACATGAAGGTATTTTGATTTAAAAGAAATTTGGCTTTTATACAACTGATTCAATTTACATACATAAAAATGTAAATACCATAGGGAAAAACATAGGCAATTTTAATTAAAATAAAAATAGGATTATTGCAGCTGTAGGGATTATAAGAGATATAAATAAATAGGCAATGCTTTATAAATCTCTCTTATTATTAAACCAACCAATCTTGTATATATATATATATATATATATTATCATGTATCTATTGTTAAATTTTATAATTTTTTCACTATATATATATACACACACATATGTATATAGCTAGCTTAACATTTTGAATTAGTATATATATGTATACACACACAAATATAATCTCAGAAATGGATCTAATAATTCATAAAAATTCAGGGCTAAGGGTATTTTGAGATGGGAAATCGATCTGACAAGTGGCCTTTATCAGGAAAATTAATTTTCACACATAAAAAACATTACAATGATTACATTTCTTGGGAGAGCCTTAAAAAGTTTTTCAAAAATCAAGGGGAAATGATATTTTGAAAAAATTATCAATATTACAAATTATGGAAAATCGTGTTTAATTTTTACTTTCCGAACACTATAGAGAGGAAAATATTGTAATCATGTAAAAAAATAATCAAAGTTTGAGATTTTGATGTTTCTACACGTTTTGAGGTCTCCTGAATTCCTATTTACTATTTTTACAATGATGTGTGTGTGTATGTATGCGACTTAACACGATACCGTCTAAACACTTTGTTCAAATGAGCTGAAATTTGACACACATGTTATAGGTTCCCACAGCACAAATTCTCTTGATTTTGGTGAATCTAGCACTCACAGTTTTTTTACAGGAACACAAAGAAATATTCTTTATTGTACACAAACATCAAACCGTCTCAATTATATATATTAAAAGCAAACACGTTTTATTTATGAGACAAAAAATTTTAAGTTAAAATACATTTAAAAAACAAAAATTACATATAAAAACAATTAAAATCAGACGTTTCGAAACCCGTCCAGGTTTCCTCATCAGTAATTACAACATAATATGCAAACAGGATATGAACACTCAAGGAATTTAAAGGAGTACAGAATATTGAGGAGCCAGTGCGCATGCTTCATTGATAGTGTGGAGATGCTTGGCAGTGTGCCAGCTCTCAAGGAAAATACGCGATTTATAATTATGAACACCAGAATTTAAAATTTTTATATTATCGAAGTCAGGAATATGATCGGTTTCTATTGAATGGATTACAATTTTAGAATTTTGGTTGCAATTTTTAAAAGATCGTCTGTGTTCTTGTAGTCTAATTTTTGCTGTACGGCCAGTTTCACCTATATAAAAAGATTTGCAATTTTTACATGGAATTAAATATATTACACCAGTTAAATCCAGAGAAGGGGTTATGGGTTTAAAGTTGAAAAGGACGTTTTTTAATTGTTTAATTGGCCGGAAAGCAGTATAAATATTATGTTGTTTATGCCATATTTTGGTTTTCCTTCAGAATTTATTTCTAAATTACTTAAACAACATAATATTTATACTGCTTTCCGGCCAATTAAACAATTAAAAAACGTCCTTTTCAACTTTAAACCCATAACCCCTTCTCTGGATTTAACTGGTGTAATATATTTAATTCCATGTAAAAATTGCAAATCTGTTTATATAGGTGAAACTGGCCGTACAGCAAAAATTAGACTACAAGAACACAGACGATCTTTTAAAAATTGCAACCAAAATTCTAAAATTGTAATCCATTCAATAGAAACCGATCATATTCCTGACTTCGATAATATAAAAATTTTAAATTCTGGTGTTCATAATTATAAATCGCGTATTTTCCTTGAGAGCTGGCACACTGCCAAGCATCTCCACACTATCAATGAAGCATGCGCACTGGCTCCTCAATATTCTGTACTCCTTTAAATTCCTTGAGTGTTCATATCCTGTTTGCATATTATGTTGTAATTACTGATGAGGAAACCTGGACGGGTTTCGAAACGTCTGATTTTAATTGTTTTTATATGTAATTTTTGTTTTTTAAATGTATTTTAACTTAAAATTTTTTGTCTCATAAATAAAACGTGTTTGCTTTTAAAATATTCTTTATCATTACTGTCTATGGGCCCAAATTTTGTAAAGTGCGATAGTGTCTAAACGCTTTATTCCTTTGAGATGAAAATTTATACACATGTTATTAGTCACCATCACATGAATTGTATAAATTTTGGCGAATCTTGCGTTTACAGTTTTTTTTTTTTTACAGGGACGCAAAGAATAATTCTTTATGACAATAATCTATAAAGGCCAAATTTTTTTTTAAACTGTGATAGCGTCTGAACGCTTTTTTTTATTTGAGTTGAAAATTTATACCCATGCTACAGGTCATTGTTGCACGAAGTGCATAAATTTTGGTGAATCTAGCATGTACAGTTTTTTTACAGGGACACAACGAAATTTTTTTTTATCATTATGGCCTAAGGGCTGAAATTATTCGAAGTGTGACAGCGTTTAAATGCCTTATCAGAATGAGCTGAAAATTTATATGCGTGTTAAAGGTCAAAGTTGCTCGAACTATATAGATATTGGTGAATCTAATACTTATAGTGTTTTTTACAACAAAATAATCTTTACCGTTATGGCCTATGGGCTTAAATCGTTAGCGTCTAAATGGCTTATACAATTGAGTTAGAAATTTATATACGTACAGTAGGTTACTAATCGCATCAAGTATAAAGATTTTGGTGAATCTAGCATTTATAGGTTTTTACAGAGACAAAAAAAAAAAAAATTCTTAATCATTATGCCTATGGGCTCAAATTATTTAAATTGTGATTGTGTCTAAACTACTTATTTGAATGAGCTGAAAATTCATACACATGTTACAGGTCACAGTTGCAGACACCATATAGATTTTGGTGAATCTAATTATTATACTTTTTATACAGGGACACAAAGGAAAATACTTTACAATTGTGGCTTATGGGCTCAAATTATTTAAAATGTAATAGCGTCTAAATGCCTCATTTGATTGATCTGAAAATTTATATGCATGTTATAGGTAACTATCATACTTTTCCGTTTGAAACTTTTGATCACTTATGGATTTTTACAGGGACACAATGAAAATTTATCATTATGATCTATGAGCTCAAAATATTTGAAGCGCAATAGCGTTCAACTAAACAACATACTATATGAAGAAAAGTACTCATACGCCCCATTATAATTTTCTCCTTTGCATATTTAACAATTTCTCTTACTTTAATTTATTTATACAATTGTTAATTACTTAATGTTTGGAAAGTTGAGTGGAGTCACTCCAGATTTTTTTTAACTTTAAGAAACTAGAAATGAATTATTTACATAAAAATATACACTAAAATTTTGTTGTCTCATAAATGCAATTTAAAACTAAAGATTTTCTAATTGAATCTCGGTCTTCCATCTTTTGACAAATAAAGTACATGTATTTAGATTATCAGAACATTTAATTTTTTTTAAATGTCAAAGAAAACGTTGTTCATTTAGTGATTTTATTTTCAACTGAAACTACATAAAACAATTAGACAAATAATTATAAATATGTGGAATTTCATGAGATCATTTCTTTAGGTAATTTAGAAGCTATTTTTTTTTTAATTTTCCCTACAAACAGAGGGGCAAAAGTTGTTTCTTGCATTTCCTACCATATCTCAATGAAAGAAAAAAAAAAAAAAAAAACCAGATGTTCAAAAGCCAGATATCTGGTGGTTTTGATCTGGATATCCGACGGTATTTCGGATATTCAAAAATCAGCAGGATACCGGATATTTTCGATTATGCACAGTTAAAATGCTGATGTGACTTTTGTAATATATATATATATATATATATATATATATTTTTTTTTTCCCTTGAAAATAAGACTAATAAATTTTATGAATCATTATACATATATGTTGAAAAATTGCTAATACAGAAAGGGGTAAATTTTCCTTTTGCAACACTAAAATTAATTTTTATAATCTACGTAAATTAGCAAATTAGGAAAAATCAATACTATGCCTTTAAATGTGAAGCAGTAAAAATATTAGACTAGACACCTTTTCAAAAAAGAACAATGCAAGAAGCATTTCATGTAACAATTGAAAAAACAATGTTTCTAAGGTAATTCGACTTTGCTGAATACAAATCTGTCTGTTGCCAAAGCTAAATTTGGACCGGAAGTCCAGTACCCAAGATAGTGGCCAAAACCTTCTTTCTTCCTTGTCTGTTGGTGTAAAATGATAGTCTCAGATGCCAAACACATTGCAATGCTCAAAACTTACCTTAAGTTTGGAGTGCATGAGTTCCAAGGTGGTCTCGAAAATGGCTGCCAGTGTGTTAGTTTGTGAGTCTGTGTACATGATATCTCAAAAACAAGTTATCGCAGAGAGGTCATGGACCAATTTTAAAATATTACTTATGACACCAGCAAGAACAATAGGGTTCTTGCTGGTGTCATAAGTAATATTTACCAGTAGCGGATTTAAGGGGAGGGCTAGGGGGCTGAGCCCCCCCCCCCCAAAACACTGACATTCACAATTGAATATTGCTATCGTAAATTTTTTTTGGTCTAGAATAACACTTTGAAAAATCTTAGCCCCCCCCCCAAAAGTCAAGTTCTGGATCCGCCACTGATATTTACAACATTCTAATTTAAAAACTTTGTAAGTTATTCAACCCCCCCCCCCCCCAAGTCCTGCAGATCACCTCACCGCAAGAGGGTTTAAGAAAGGTTTTGGCAGGAGGGTGTTCCTGGGCAGAATCGGCAATGTACATCTGGAGAGTATGTTTTGCACATGGAGTGCATGTTCCGTGTATGGAGTGTATCTCCTGAAAGGGTCAACCATGGCGTGAAGGCCATTCTGATATGCTCAGCTAAGATCTGCAAGTGAAAAATTTTGGTATCATGGATTGTACTAATAAGTTGGAGTTAGTTGGAATAAGTTGGCCCTTAAGTCAATAACTTGGAAAAAGTTGACCCTTTTCATACTGCCCATCTCACAGTATAAAAAGGGTTGTGCTCATGACTTCGGTAGAGGGTCCTGTTCAAAAAATTTGTTACAGTCTCTGACATCTGGTTTATCCTCGGGTGTAACTAGTGCAAATGCTACCATGACTACTGGTTTACCTTAGGGTGTAACTATTGCCATGGTTTTATCTTGGACTAAGTACAAAGTTCAGAATGCTGACTCTGGTTTGGTCATGACCAGTAATGCAAGTCCATCTTCTTGTGGAGGGGCTGGCTCTGGCCAGCAACCCACAGATGAGAGATTGCCTTGAGTTCAGGTTCTAACTAAAAGCCAGAAGAGCCTGAAGAAAAGGGAGAAGAGACAATTGTCTCGTTCAGCTGCTGGTAGTAGCAGAGGTGGTACTAAAAGGCCCCAGCCTGATGGTTCTACACCATCCCCTACTGTACAGGTGACGCAGATGAAGTTAAGGAAGGATGTCCAACCTTGGAGGGAGATTTCGAATTGGGAAGGATATCCAACTTCGGAAGGACGTCCAACCTTGTGAGAACATCCAAACTGGGAAGGATGACCAACCTTGCTCCTATGCTCAAGCTGTCAAGATGACCAGGATAGCCATTGTTAAGAGGGATTTTTCTTCTGACAAGTTGTCTTTGGATGACTGACAGTATTCAGCGTGAGATTTTGGTGCTGATTGACTCTATTCTTTTTGGAGACAGTATGCCTGAAATTCTCGGCAATAACTTGGTCAAGGGAGCTTTGATTCTGCAATGCGGTAATGTGGCTACTTTGGAATGGATCAAGTGCAACTTTTATAAGAAGGTTTTGATTAATTTGGTACGCAGGGTTCTGAATGCGGATGAGCTGCCCAAGCCTGTTGAGGTCGCTTTCAAAACCAGAGGTAAGTTTTGACCCTAGTTCATTTCTGAGATGTCTTCAGCATTTCAGTCCTGAGCTGAAATCTACATAGTGGTGTGTCTTGCAGTTCTCTGTGGGACTGAGCTCTGCTAGGTGGATTCTTGAGGTTGATTCTGAGGATGTTAAGCTAATGTGCAGGACTGGTTACTGTGCACTAACTGGTCTGGATTATGCAGTCTAAGATTATTCATGATCCAAACAAAAGAGAACCTATGGAGGCAGTGTCTACTGTTTCTGTGGTCCCGTCTGATGCCTTGGTTGCCTTGGACTCTGCTGTGTCCCATGTTCACATGGATCTCCCTGTTTCTGAGGTATCTTCTAATGTTGAAAGGTGCCTTCCCCATTGGCTTCTGCTTCCTCTCAGGTAAGCTCTTTGGGTACTGCTCTGGGTTTGTCTGATCTTGCACTGGATTCTAAGTTAGAGGGCTTAATGCGACCTGACTCACCTCTGTCTGTGTTGTGAGATTGATAAGGCTTTGGAGCTTTCGTAGGAGAGAGACTCATGAGATGGGCCATGATGGGTTACACCGCCTGGCTTTTCACTCTTTTCTTTCTCTTATTATGTGTCAGATTAGAGTTGGACAGTTGAATCTTTTGCCCGTCTCTCTAAGAGGCTGGCTGATGGAGAATTCGATATTGCTCTTGTTTAGGAGCCTTGGACCTGTGATGGTAAAGTCATTGGTCTTAGCACTAAAGGTTTCAATATTTTCTATGACATCTTTTGTGATATGCCCCAGACTTGCATTATTGCTAGGTCTGAACTTAATGCCCTTAACCTTGTCAACTTCTTAAATAAGGATCTGGTTGCAGGGTTAAACAGAAGGACAGGGTTACTAATGCTGATTTTGTCTTTGTTTCTGCCTATCTTCCTTTTGAGGAGATAGACCCTTTGAATGATTTGGCTAAAGCTATTTTCAGTTATTGTTGTTCAGGTTTTAGGCTCATCTTTGGCTGTGATGCAAATGTTCACCACACTGTGTGGGAAAGTAGTGATTGTAACAAGCATGGGGATGTGCTGATGGATCACATTTTATTTTACAACTTGTGTATCCTTAACAGTGGCAATGAACCTACTTTTGTTACCGTTAATAGAAGAGAGGTTATTGATCTGACTCTGTGTAATTCTTTATGCTTAGATTACATTTCTGATGCAGTTACTGCTTCTAATCACCAACTGATCACTTTTTCAATTAAAGGCCTTTACCATGTAAAGGTAGAAAGGAGAAATCCAAGGTCTACTGACTGGGGTTCTTTTAAGAAGCTTTTCAGAAGAGAACTTCCCACCTTTTCTGGTAAGTTCAACTCTACTGATGATATCGAGTTGACTGTTGACCCGTTACAACAGATCATTCTCAATTCTTATCATAGTAGCTGTAAGCTTTTGATCACTAGCTCCCCAAGGCACTCCTTGGTGGTCTTCTGAACTTAGTTCTTTGTGTAAGAAATGTAGGAAGCTCTTTAATACAGCTAAGAAGTCTGGTGCGTGGCAGGCCTATTGGGATACCCTCATTACCTACAATAAGGCTATTAGGGCTGCTAAACAATATTCTTGGCAGTCTTTCTGTGATGGCATTAATGGTATTTCTGTCATTGCTAAGGTGGCAAAAATTTTGACTAGAGACTATAATTCTAGTCTCAATGCTATTTGACTTCTTATTGGTAGATACAGTGAGTCGAGTGAAGGGACTCTAGCTGAACTGCTGCGAGTTTATTTTCCCGGCTCTGGTATTACTGATTGTGATAGCCATAGCTCTCTCTTCACATACTTGTGGTAAGGACAATTGGGAAGCTGCTAAACTGATAGTTAACCATGATAAGGTCATTTGGACTATTAAGTCTTTTGAATCCTTTAAGTCGTCGGAGATGGATGGCATCATTCCTGTGCTTCATATCAAGGGTATTAATTTTCTTGCCCCATTCTTTGCAGAATTTTTTGTTCTTGCATTGCTTATGGGTATATACCTCAGTCTTGGAGGAATACTAGGGTGGTTTTCATTCCTAAGCCTGGGAAGAATAACTACTTTGAGGCCAAGTCCTTTAGGCCTATTAGCCTCTCATCTCTTTTAGTGAAAGGAATTGAGAAGATTGTTTACAGGTAACTTAGGGATTCTGTTCTTGTTGATAGGCCACTGTCTTCCTCACAGCATGCTTATCAACCTGGAAGATCTAATACTGCATTGCATGAACTTTTTTTTGGAAAATCACATTAATGATAAAGAAATTGCCTTTGTTGCATTTCTTGATATTGAAGGCGCATTTGATAAGGTCTCTTTTGACACTATCATTTCTGCTTTTGACTCGAGAGGTGCTAATCATATTATTAACAGATGGGTTGCTAATTTGCTATACTCAAGGTATGTTTGTGCCTCTCTTATGGGTACTTGCATGAAGGTTCATGCTACCTCTGGTTGTTCACAAGAGGGAGTGCTCTCTCCTATTCTGTGGTGCATTGTTGTTGACTCTGTTAGTCTATTTTGCCAACCTTGGTATTCCATGTGTTGGTTATGCTGATGATGTGGCTATTGTTGTCAGGGGCAAATCTGGTAATGCTATCTGATATTATGAATGGTGCTCTTCAGCATGTAGCATGTTGGTGCTCTGATTCGGGCTTATCTGTTAATCCATCTAAGGTAAGCCTTGTTCCTTTTTTTAGGAGAAGATATCTAAATCTTGGTGTTACCTACTTCCTGGGAAATAAGCTGCTACCCTCAAATGAGGTCAAGTTTCTAGGTGTGTTCTTTGACACTAAATTAAACTGGAGTAAGTATGTTGAGTTTTGCTTGCATAAGGCCATAAAAGTTTTTTGGGCTTGTAAGAATTCCATTGGGAAAACTTGGGGCTTATGTCCCAAGGCTGTCTATTGGATCTACACCATGATTATCTGTCCTATCATCACCTATAGCTCTATTCCCTGGTGGTCTAGGACTAAGCTGACTACTATTAGAGTTTGCCTTTATAGATTGCAAAGGATGGTCAGTGTTGCTCTTTGGGGCTACATTAAGACTACTCCTACGGCTGCCCTTGAGTGTTTGCTGAGGTTTCTTCTGCTTCATTTGCTTATTGAAGCTGAGACTTTAACTGTATGAAGCCTTTTATGTATCTGGGCTTGTGGAAGGATTATTCTAGGCATCTGTCTTGGGGCTCCCTCATTTCATTTGTTGCTGATCTTCCTTTTTTCATTATGCCTAGTGACTACATGGTTATGAAATATGCCTTTCATAAGCCTTTTAAGACCTTTTTCCCTTCCAGGGAGGATTGGCTTATGTCTCCTAGTTGGCTTAATGGCAACTGTTTGGTTTGGTATACTAATGGCTCTAAGCTTGGTGCTCATTCTGGGGCAGGTGTTTATTGTCTAAGGGATAAAACTCTGCTTTCTTTCCCTCTTGAAAGAATAGGTCAAATTTTCACTTAAACGTGTATATTAAAAGAAATACTTTTACTGTAAAGATGTAAAAACAACTTTAAATTATCAGTTATAATGCTGACCTGAACATTATTAATATGAAAATTCAGCTTTGAAAATTTCATTTCTTAACATGACAGAATAGGGCAAATTTTTACATAAACGTTTATTTTTAGTGGTATTTCCATCGTAAAGATGTCAGACCACTATTAAAATATCATCTAGGTCACTGTTATGAACATCGACTATAAATTTTATAATTCAAAAATTTCGTACGTTATTGGAAATTCAGGATTTTCTTAACATGGCAGAATAGGGCAAAATTTCACATAAATGCCTATTTTGAAGGATATTTTCATCATAAAGTTGTCAGACCACTTTAAATATTATTCATGATTCTGGCTTGAACATCTTTCATTGCAAATATTCTAATTTGAAAATTTTGTAAGTTATTCCAAATTTAATATATTATCAATAGAGCAGAATCTTTCATATGAACATGCATTACAGGGATCATTGCATTGAAAATAGTATGAAATTGCATGAAAACTAAACTACGAAACTGACCCTAATGAAATAAATTAACAATTAGGACTGCCAGATTTGATGAACTGTCCTGCGAACATTTTCTCTTCTAGCAACTTATGCATATGTTGTGGTTGGACATTCGAGCCTTATCAATGAAGAAGCACACCACTGATGCCATATCCTGCAAAAAAAAGCAGTATTTTATAAAAATGGCTAAAAATACTACAAGTGACTACCTCCAGTAACACAGTTTTGTTAGCAAATTGTTTTTCATAAGGTGTAAAACATTATTTAAAAACATGCAGCACACACACAATAGTTTAATATAATACCCATTCAACCACTAAATACCATATATCTGACAGATTTTATATTCCAAATATAACAAGATGCATGGAGTGCACATAGACACAACAGCAGCCACCTTGGGCACCATCTTGGAAGGAACCCATGCACTAGAGTCCTGTGTCGGGTTGGTTACTTGCAAGTTACCTGCTTTGCGGGTCAGAATTTCATTGATTTTTGAACCATGGGTTATCAAAAAAAAAAAAAAAAATTCTCCAAAGAATTTTTTACTTCTTTTTTTTAATGAATTTAACTTTCTGAATGTGGAGATTGGATGAATTTTTTTCCCTTCACAGTAATTTAAAGGAACATGAGTTTAATGACAATTATGTAAATATCAATACTTAGCATTTAAAACTTTATTTATGAAAATTATTTGTCTTTCAATGTTTATTTGCTTGCTTATTTTACTTCTTTTCTAATACAATCAGAATATCTCAAACTTAAAAGTAAGGTTTATATATTTGAAATCTTGTTATATTATTTCTTGAAATTTTGTTTATAAAAAATCAGAGCATCCATTATGAAGTTATGAGCTAAAGAGAAAAAAAAAAGCATACGGTTTGAATTGAGTTTGAAAATCGGTTTGAATCTCCTCTTTTATGAAGTCTCTTAATTAGACATATACATTACTTGTAACTTTTATGTAACATGTAATTTTCTGAAAGATCTATTGAATATAACTATATTATTCAACTGATTATATATTTTACATATATTTTGTGTAATAGAATTCCTATTCAGCTCCTTTTAACAGTGTTCATAACTTATGTAGTGCAGATCACGGGTCGGGTTGCTGGTCAGGTGTGGGTCAAGTTTCCTCAACCGGCACAGGACTTTACTATACACTCCAAGCTTAAGGTAAGTACATTTTGAGCATTGCAATATGTTTGGCATCCATGAAAACCCCTAAGTAGACGTTTAAATCATTATTTTAAGCCAGCAGACAGGAAAAATATAGGGCAACAGAATTTTAGCTGCCATCTGGGATACTGGACTTCCGGTCCAAATTTCACTTTGGTAACAGGCAGATTTGTATTCAGCGAGGTTGAAATACCCTAAAACGTTATTTTCCCAGTTGTTACATGAAATGCTTCTTCCACTTTATAGAGATGGATATTCTACTTTTGGGCTGAGTCCATATTAGCCAACAGGCAAATATGTAATGAAAAAAACATTGCTTTTTTCTAAAAAATAGGACTAATAAATTTTATGAATCATTACATATATATGCAGAAAATTTGCTAATGCAGAAAGGGTTAAATTTTCATTTTGCACTACTAAAATAAAGGAAAAAGAAACTACTATACTAACTAAAATTAACCAAAAAGAAATTTAAAAATTAATTTTTATAATTCACGTAAATTAGCAAATTAGGAAAATCAAAACTATGCCTTTAAATAAGAAGCCATAAAAATATTAGCCAACAGGCAGGTATGGAATGACATGGATGCAACCAATGTTGATGCCAGATGACACTGCCTCCTAGAAAGAAGTGTGACAGGGAAAAAACAAGTCCTGTATTTTGAAGGTGTTTCAGGCTTAGAATAAAAGTACTCATAGTAAAGAACATTTAGATATAATTTTATATTTATATTAAATAATTACATATCTAACACTTGTTTTGACTTATAATAATGTACATGTATAATAATTTAAAAAAAAAAAATAGTGAAATTAAATATCATTAACAGAATTTGTAATAATTAAAAAAAAAAAAAAAAAAAACATTAAATTCAAGATATAGATAAACAATACACAGAACAATTAATTACTTTAGATGGGTGTATTTAGAAGACTGCTTTGGAGATAGAAATGATATTGAAAATTTGCCCTACCATTAAGAAAAATGCATGAGGGAGTGGGTTTTATGTCACAACTGGTGCTACACTATAGCCAATTGGGGATAGTCTAGGATAGTGGTCGGCAAACTCCTTATTGAACCAAAATTTTTTAACTTCATTTATGTTGGTTGGTTCACTGTTATTGACGTAATTAAGGGTATTCTTAAGCCGACCTTGGCTAAAAATTGAAGAGGTCAAAGAGCCATAGTTTGCTGACCACTGGTCTGGGACACACCTCTAAGGGTGGTCTAGAGACATGCTATTAGAATTCTGATCCTCTATTAAAATTAAAATAAGGACAAAATCCTTTTGTTAGATGTTTTGTCTTTTTTATAAGGTACTACTTTTGTTGAAATTATTAACTTTTATGATTGTTAGTTACTAATATAGGATAGACTATTGTATTTTAGATTAAACTGTATTTGTCATTAAATTGATAAAGCCTATTATTTTCTATTGTAAATTGATAATTTATTTATTTTTAGATCAATGAACAAACTATACATAATTTTTTGCAAATGGTTGCCAAAATTCCAGATAATTTAATCATTAATTGACAAAATTTATGCTTGATCCCAACTAATTGCTGGAGTAGGCAATTATTTTGTAAGTAAATTATTTCGTTTTTTCATATTTAAAAAAAAAAAAAATGCACTTTTTACAAAGTTGATTATCAAAATATGTAATTATTATACTAGAAATAATCAAAACTCTTGCTTTCTTTGTAACTGATTTCCAATACATACAATATATTTACAACCTGTTATTGAAATATGGTATTAATTTACTGTTGATTAACATAGTTTACATTCAAGCAAAACTAATCACTGAAATGGGAAATTATTGTCTCTGATCAACAAAATTTGCCCTTTTTTCTAAGATGATTACTACAATGCACAATTAATTTACTATGGATAATCAAAAATTTTCCTTTTTTTTTTCCCCCTGTAACATCTGACATCACTACTATCAGCCTACATTTTCACCTGATGGACAGTTGTACAGGGTTCCCATCAAATACTTTTTTTAATAATTGGTCACTAAAAATTGCTTTTTTTCAGTAAATAGTCACTTAAAGTCTCTTTTTTAGAAAAGTCTAAAAATTTAATAAAATATCTAACAAACATTTCTCAACATCAAGAATTCTATGACTGAAAAGAGGGAGTTTTTTACTTTCAACCTCCTAGGTCACAAATTATCGACAGTGTCATGTGTGCTCTAGATGTTACTACAGGATAGAATTCTAAGATCCATGGATTGTAATGACATATAAAAGAGAAGCACAAGCTTTAATTTTCTTGTTTAATAATTATATAGTTCTTGTTTGTTAATCTTTTGCATATGAAAAAAAAAAAGTTTATAGAGTAGATGAAGCTATTTACTTTTAAATGTATTTAATGTTTTTCACCCTTAAAATTTTAACTAATTATAAATGGCTATAAGCTATGAGAGGAAAACTACAAGTAGTTAAAATGTCAGTATTCACAAATAAATATATGTTAAAAAAAATAAAACTAAAAATTGAAGTTTTCATGAAAATAAAAATTTTAAAAAGTTTTAAAAAGGATTGAGTTCAATATACTTATTAAATTAAAAGTACCTTATTAAAATCCTTATAAAATTTGAGACTTTATATATTTCGGCACCCAGACTGGGCGCCGAAATATATAAAGGCTCAAATTTTATAAGGATTTTAATAAGGTATTTTTAATTTAATAAGTATATTAAAAATTTTAATTTGTTTAATCTTCTTCTGGTGTTCAGGTCTTTTTTTATCCAGATCAAGTTTAACTTTAAATGTAACTTTTTCTTTCCACTATAAAAAGGTTAAACAAATTGGATTGATAAGGTTGTTTTGATTGATGTTATCTTTCTTAGCTTAAAGTTTTCTTTCTGAATTATGCATGAACTGTAGATTAAGAAGTTTAGTATTATAACTAACCTCTGTACTGTTTAAAATTTCCATAAAATGCCACTATAAAATAGTTGAAAGAATTGAAGAATTAAAATTGATTAAATATAATTCATTAAAATTAATTAATAGAAAATAAGTTCTCAGTGTATAAATTAATAAAAAAAACTTTTAAAGATAACACCCATTCAAAGAAAGAAACAATGTTCACACAAAAAAAGAATAGTGAGAACCGGAAAAAAAAAAAAAAAAAAATCCATTGAAATTGCTGAAAACTTGGCTTCAGGTCCTCACTGCTTTCTGCTGTGTCTTCCACAACCGCATTATCTCGGATTGGAGACCCCACTGTTAGTGGCAGTGCCTTAAGCGGGCGCTTCAATGTAGGTGCTTATCTGACCTCTGATGGTTCTTAGACAATAAGTTAATTGTTACAATTTTTAATAAAGTTAAAGATTTAATAAGTTTAAATTCTTTCAATCATATTACCATTTGATTTCGATAGAAACAACGCATTAAAAATAATAAACATTTCTCTTCAAAAGGAGGTATTACAGCTTTACATAAACAATTATTTTTGAAAACGCAACTATTATGTGTATTTTTTTAAAAAAAAAGAAAGAAAGAAAAAAGTTTTGTTCAGGAAAAGATATAACCAAATTGAGAAAATGTTTCTTATTCAAAAATAACATTAAAAAAAAAAGTATTAAAATTTTATTATATAAAAGCTATCTAATCACATGACTTAATGCGAAAGAATGAAAAATAAATAGAATAGCGATCTTAACTAAGGAATGCAGGATGGAAAGAAAAACACATATGTTAAATAAAATTTTAAAAAATAAAGCAGAAAAATTAACGGAACATTCAAAAATAAATAAATAAATAAACAAATAAAGTAAATAAGAAATTCAGATTCGAAAAAAAAATAATAATAAATAAACAACAACAACAAATTCTATGCACACCTGCAAGATCAAAGCTACGCATCTGCCAATTTTTTTGCAGATCTACGATCAGTGGCCTGACCTTCATAGCACATACAGGTACACATGAAGAAAACATTTTGCTTTATTCATATTATAGAATAAACAAAATTTGTCGCATACTTTTACTTCTGCTGAAGTCTTCGCTTAGAATAAGTTATTTAGAAAAAAAAAAGCAACTTTTTCTGGCACATAAAACCATTTTCGGAAATGTATCAAAATTTTATTTTGCAATTTAATCATCATTTTCAAATCAATTCATTTTTTTTTTTTCTTTTTAAAAGGTTTCTTTATTACATCATTGTAAAATGAAGTATAAGTTTTAATTTATCAATCAGTAGGAGAAACCAGCTCTCCTCTATGCAAACATCTCTATCGACGGTAACAAAATCCCTAACGCTGTAAAGATACCTAAAACTCCAGAATATGCTCTCCAAGGATAGTATACCTTAAATCGTTTACACAGCGTAACTTCCCTTGTACTTTATACAAGTGAAAATTAGAGGGACATTGAATATTCACTCAAATAGCAAAAAATCCCTATATCAGGGCAGGCTTTACAAAGGTAGTTAATTTTCGAAAAAAGGGCCTTGCAAAAATTTTTGCACTGGGCCTTGCTTTTCCTAGGGATGGCTTTGGTCGGTATAATGACATAGTGACAAGTATTGCTAAGTTATGAACAAATGTCACTAAAATCACAAACATAGACGACAAACTTGTCATGTAAAATATTTCTACAAACCCATTTCTATATACAGGGTGTTTTAAAATTTGACTGAGAAATTCAGAGATGGTGATAGACGGCATCAAGAGGAAGGAAAATTAGCATAGACCATGGGGTCGCAAGCCATGTTGAGGGGGTAAAATTGTAAAAAATGCATGCAGGTTTCAATGTCATGCTGAAATAACAAAAGGTGGATTGAACACGTGGGACCAGTTACATAGCCTCCGCGTTCAACAATCTCAGTCCGCATGATTTTTTTTCCTTTGGGGTCACCTTAAATTACTTGTTTATGTGATGCCTGTGGACACACAAAAGGATCTAGCACTGAATATCCTTGCTGCAGTAGACATCAAAAATATATCTCGCATGTTCAAACGTATCTGGGAATAATTTTTATATTGTTGTAGGCTGTGCAATAATGCCAGCTGGTATCACTTCCAACAACTCTTGTAATAATTAATCAAATAAATCTTTTTGTAGTTAGTATTCTATTTTTGTCATTCCAGTGTGATGTCAGAAAACCTGCATTTTTTGCGATTTTCACCCTCTCAACGTGGTTTGGACCCAATGTTCTATGGTACATTTTTATTCTCTTGATGCATTCTATCGACCTCTCTCAATTTATCAGCTGAATTTTATAACACTATGTTTATATTTATATATATTAAAAAAAAAAAAAAAAAAAAAAATGAAAATTTTTGATATTTACAAAATGTCATTTAGAGAAAGAAAAGTTCTTTCTAAATCAAAATCTACATATAGAAAATAAGATTACCTCTCTAATTTTTGTTGTTTATTTAGTAAATATTGTTAATGGTTCAACAGTCAATTTTAATCTTTCAAGATTTTGCAACAGTGGTACTTTGAGTCTGCTATATCACTTTGTTTATGTCATATTATATTTGCATCTACTTCTTTGTATGATGAAAATTTGTGCTTAATTATATTGAACCCAAAATAATTATGTTTTTGCAACTTTCTTTGAGTTTTAACAACAGTTTTTCTTAGTGCAAGTTGTTAAAAACCTGTTGCAAAATTTATATAGTTAAATCATTACTGAAATTGAACTTTTCTACTTTTGCAAGAATTAGTAATTTAGTACTAATAAAACTGAAACAAGTAAGCCAAAAGTATCTTAAAATTAAAGTGTTTGTGCTGTTTCCTTATAAAAGCATTAATATATGCAGTAAAAATATGTATAAAAAGTGTGCAGTTGTATACATTTATCTATCATTTTATATTTTTAGACCACTAAATCACAACTACAGGATCCCTAAATTTATATTTATTACTATCCTCTTTCTACTGAATTTAATGGATTTTCAATGTCATTTTTTCAGATAATATTTTCATAATTCTGCTTTAGTAGATGTAATGTTTTAGGTAGATATAAGAATGATTTGGTTTAAAATCTTTCATATTTTGAATCATTAATCTGTTTTTGTAAACATCTCTTCCTCTAAAACTTAAGCAAAGAAGTGTTTACAATTTTCCTTTTTTTTTTTTTTTTTTTTCTTTCTTTATTTTGCAGTTTAAAATTTTATTTTAGTGATGGCATTTCAAATTTATTCTCATATATAGATAGTAAATCATCTCTGATGTATCTGCATACAGAAAAAATGACAGTATTGTATATTGCTAAGGATAAAAATATAAATGTTTTAAATAAATTCTAGACATTGTATATTCATATCAGTAAAAATATTAATACACCCCCCCCCCCAAAAAAAAATCCCAATATATATATATATATATAACACTTGAATTACATCATTTACATTCAGTTTTATATAATAAGATAATTGGATCATATTATTAGATCATTAAATCCCTTGATTTTGCCATAATTTTTCTGATTTCCATTTATTCTTCACTCATCTAATTCTTGAAAATTTTATCTTGATTTTTTTTATTATTATTATATATAATTATACATTACACATTTTTAAATACCTTCTATTTTATGTCTTATTTATTCGAATTATCAACACTTAAGCATTAATGAAAATTAAATTTTTACTAAATATTTTCACATAAATTTTAAATTCTGTTACTTTTTATACATATTTTACAGCTGAGACCATGGCCAGTGAGGAAAAGGGGGTGTTCAAACACTTTCATCCCACTGAAATTTCCAAGATTTGTGGAAAATTTTGATATTACTCATCATTTTAATACTCAACATTATGTACTAAAGTTTAAACCCCCTTCAAAAAAAGTTTTCTGGTCTTGTATACAACTAATACAAATCACAATAATTTTTTTACAATATTTCATTAAACTAATTTTGTTTATCCTCACTATCCTATTTATTTTTCTGATTTTATATATATATTACATTATTAAATAAGCAGCCAACATGCCTGACAAAAAGATTAAGTATAAAATCCATAAAATGTTACCACTAAAAAAAAAAAAAAAAAAAAAAAAAAAAATTAACAGCCCCCCCTCCCCCCAAGTGCCACACAAAAGAAGTTAGACACTGTTAACCTAATTTACTATAAAAATATATATATATTAGACATGCCATATTCCATATAAAATATTTGAACTGAAATTACTGAATTATATATTTTAGATTTCAAATATTTTAACATAACTAAATTAAACATCAAGTTAGTACTGTCAATAGCAGATATAATGCAGTGAATCCCGTGAAAAATCTTTTAATGCCATTATCTCCAATTCCAACAAAGATCAATGGTGAATCTGAAAATGATATATTATTCATTTTAAAAATTAAAAAGGATTGATTTCAAAAATTATTATACTAAATATACGTTATTTAAAATCCTTAAAAAGTTTGAGCTAATATATTTCGGCGTCCCAATCGGGGCCATCTACAGAGCTCAAAATGACAAACTACAGCTGGGCGGTATGTTTAATTTTCTCTTCTTCTTCCTTTCCTTCACTTTGCTTCATTTGTTGAAACAGGTGCTGCCATTCTGGTGGAATTATACTGTGTTCGATGTCGTTAACATAATTGTTAGATGTTAAGATTTCAAGGATTTCTCTTTTCAGAACATAATGGTGTGAATTATAAGGGGCTATTTTTTGATAATTAATGGAATTAGTGTTAATAGGTTTAATGTTGTTAGTCATTGAAAATGCAGTAGAGTGTTTATTATATTTGAGGTTGGCGAGGTGTTCAGAGATACGGTCTTTAATTTTACGTTTTGTCATTCCAATGTAGCTAGCATTATTTTTATCGTGAAGCTGAAAATTAATTTTATAAATTCCTGCGGTGTGTTTAAAATGAATTAGATCTTTTTCGCTTCGTATGCGTTGGTAAATATTTTTGTTTTTAAGGATTTTAAATAAGGTATATTTAATATAATAATACATTATTCTTTTTATTTGAAATCAGCATTGGAAAAGTTCTGAATGCTACAATAAAATAAAAAGATAGTTTTTAACAGGTTTAACAAAACTGTAGGAAGCTCTCTGAAAATAAACATTTCAAAAAATTATGAACGGCATAAATTAAAAAAAAAAAAAAATAGAGCATCTCATATATTAAAACACAAAGGTACTTCTTTAAGGCCAAAATCACACAATCTGGGCATGTGCAAGAAAATTTTGAACCAATTCGGAAAGGGAATATTCCTTTCTCTTTATGCAGTGCAATATGAACATTGATGATAGAGATCGAGCAGACGCTATTGATATCTCATATGTCTATGGCAGACGCCTAATTAAAGCTCAATAATAAAAACAATTCACATGATTAATTCATTGATTCATATTTTCCAAGGAAGTATATTAAAAACAAAGCAATTTGCAAATACTTATCAGTTAACGTTGTATGCATTTTCGCCGAAAAATTCCTTATACAGGATAGTATTGCAAGAGTTTTTGTGGCGCCATCTGTTACTATATAAATATACCATACCATATTCCTAAAATTATTTTTTTCCATTTCTTAAAAGAAAAAAAAAATTTTAATTAACAAATTGTCGAAGTTTATTGTTCTTTAAAATTTAACTTTTATCAGTTGAAAACTTTGTTTAGAAAAGATGAAGATATATATTTAAAATCAAAGGAGGTTTTATTTTATTTTTTAATCTAATTATTATAATCTCTGAAATTTCATTTTGGTACTATATTACAGAAAAAATAATTTAAAAAGAGTAACCTTGAAAATTTTGATATTTTATACAGAATTTACATAGTAAAATTTATTGTTAAAAATTCAATAAGCAAATTAACTTGCTGAAGTATTAAATTCATTCTTATTTATTTATTTTTAACAGTATATTTTTGTTGAAATATACTATTTTGATAGAATAAAGTGTTATATGTAATACTAAAAAAAATAAAATAATTCAATCAAAGTCAATTTATTTTTAAGTAGCATAGTCTGTTTCTAAGTGCAAATAAAATTATAATTGTAGAATATAAAGAAAACTCTATTAAAATTTATTTTAGGTTAAATTACTTTGCCTTATAAATTTATATGATTTTAAATGTGTATATTTCTATAAATACCCCCCCCCCCCAAAAAAAAAAAAAAAAACAGAGTTTTTTTTTTTTTTTTAATCTTTAGATTCTAGGTGACACCAAAACTGTCATATTGTATGGAATATCATCGATGGTCCATAGATTTTATTTTCATGCTGTATGGCAAACTACATTTTGCATATTGATTAGTTTGAAGAAAGAAAAGCTTCATTTACATTCGTATGGCAATAATCATTTAAGTATAGTAAATTGCAAATTGAATTACAGTAGTAAAGTTATTTTAAACAAATTCACAATTTTGCTTAAACCACATCTCAATGTCAAACAAGGTATTTAAATAACACTTATTTCAAAAAATAAATAAAATGCCCTTTTCTTAATGCACTAAAAAGAACAAAATAACTTTTTCAGCACAGCACCGATGATCTGAATACTTGTATTTCACTACTATTCCAATAAAATTGCACCTCAAATGAAGAAAAGAGTGGCTCAAACCATTTTATACCAAAATTTCCAATCTGGCTAATTTCAGCTCATATTTTCATAAATCCATAATAATTTTAGATTGTCAGTACTGAGCTGAAAAAGTTATTTTGTTCTTTTTAGTACATTAAGAAAAGGGCATTTAATATTTTTTTTAAATAAGTGTTATTTTCATCTTTTTCGTTTTGTAACAAAATATTTTCTAAACACATACCTATTTCGACTTATTAGTTATTATCTTAATTTCGCATTCATTTTCTTATTTCTCTTATTTTCATATTTTTTTTCTCATTCTTTACAGTCACGAGTAATTCATTTCAATTATTACATTATTTACATTTCATGTTATGAAATATTTCTAACATTTTTTACTTTTCTTATTTAAACACTTATGCTTATACAGTAGAGAGCCAGAAATCCGCCGACCTAAAATCCGCCGAAGTCCGAAATCCACACAACTTGTCAGATACAAAGAATGAAATTCACTATTAATAAATTACAAAACTGCAAATCAGAATTTTTGAAAAAGATCTTAAATAATAATTTTATGTTTGCCTTTTATGGTTATAAAAAAGAAAAACAAAATAATAGTATGAAAGACAGGACACTTTAGGGGGATGAAGATCCATAAAGACGGGACAAGGACTTACTGCCTCTGCAAAAACTGCCCAGACATAGAACTAACCCCCAAACATCTTTTCAACTGTCCTGCTATTCTGGCGCAATTGCAGCAAATAAGTGACAATCCGTGGGCAGACTTATATGAAGACAACTGCCTTCAAATCGCAGATGCTGTATATAGGACCTTTGGTCCCATTTAATTTTTTTTTTTTTTTTTTTTTTTTTTTTTTTTTTCCTATCCATGACACGACACCAACCAACCAACTGCAAGATCCAAGTTGCTGCTAATGAAATTATTGACAGTATATTAAATTCATCAAAAGAAAATAATGATTATTGTGATATGATGATATCAATCAGGTAAATAATAACAAACTAATTTTTTAAAATGTTTTTTGATGAAGGCATAATTTGTAAGGAAGAACTCCCCGAAATCCACAAAATCCTAAAATCCGCACAACCTCTGGTCCCGAGCTGTGCGGATTTTTGACTCTCTACTGTATTTATTTTGAATTATTAGTTCTTATCTTGGTTACATATTCGTTCAAGTTCTTCGTTTGCTGGTTCATTGCAAGGTTTTCTGCCAACTAATTGAGCTGTATCTAATGGCTCAATTCTCAATCCTTCCAAAGATCTTACTTGACTCAAAATTATATATGCCAATCCTTCAGTGAACATGTATGAAAGGCACACAACGGCATGATCTAAAGTGGTAAATTCGACACAAAATTGCCAAAATTGATGCCAAGACCAAAATTAGTGTTGGCTACAAACTTGGTGACTTGGCGAGATTAGTGATCAAATTTGGCGGCAAATACTGTTTCAGGGTAGCCAGAATTAGTAAATAGTTTCTCAATTTTAACTGAATTGTTTCGGTAAAATGTATAATTTTTCACCTCTATTTTTCAGCAAAGAGAACAAAAGTAGGCCATCTATACTCGAATGATTTTCATTAAACTAAGCTATGTATTTGCCAATGAAAGATTGTGTAATAAGCCATTCCTGAAAAAATTAGTATATTTGTTTGGCGGTATATGTAATCCTATTATCATGACTTTTATGGTTAGAGTAGCAATTTTTCAGCTTTTTTTCAGTTACCTCACACAAAAATGTCAATGTTTTCATAACAATATGTATATTCCAATGGGTGTATAAAGAAGTCATGTTGTCCATATCAGATTTTTTTCTTCATTATTTACCAATGTTAGATTTGGCAATAACTTAAATAGTAACAACCGCCAACCTCTTTCCAAAAAAATTGTACCTTTAACGTGCAACATTCGACTTTTTTTTTGAGCAAATCTGAAAATAAATTATTTAAGTTAATATTATTAAATAGTCAGTTGTAGGACGAATAAGGCGCCCATTGAAAAATGATCATTTCATTTATTTCTCACTTCAAATAATTCATTTGCTAGCAAGCCTGTGCAAAATTTTAACACTTTATATCTCTTTGTTACCTTTAGAATTTAAAATTATTATTTTATAGACATTTTTTAGATCATCATGACATCATATAGACACAAATTTAATATTTTATATCTTAATATATATAAATCTCGTGTCACAATGTTTGTCCTCAATGGACTCCTAAACCACTTAACCGATTATAATAAAATTCGCACACCATGTGCAGTTCGATCCAACTTGAGAGATAGGATAGTTTAAATCTCAAATTATAGTCGCAATTTTAATTTATTGCTAATTATTTGTCTGTTATTATTTGACAGTCACAATTATCTGTTAACTCCAAATGATTCTAACAGATGTCGATACCTTTCGACTGGGTTGAAATGAAAGCTGAAATATATTTGGTGCTGCCATCTACCCAAAGAATCTTCAACTTTTTAACCTATTAATAAATTTCGTATAATTCAATTATTTCCACTTTTTAAATTTTTGGTGTTAGCATAGCCGGCCACGTGTTACTTAGACTGAAGTGTAAATTGAATTCATATTATAATGAAGATAATACAGTGAAATTAATCCTGTTTTTTACTTATTTGTGCTTCATTGATCAAAACTTTATAATTTAATATAATATATATATATATATATAACTCCAAATGATTCTAACAGATGTCGATACCTTTCGACTGGGTTGAAATGAAAGCTGAAATATATTTGGTGCTGCCATCTACACAAAGAATCTTCAACTTTTTAACCTATTAATAAATTTCGTATAATTCAATTATTTCCACTTTTTAAATTTTTGGTGTTAGCATAGCCGGCCACGTGTTACTTAGACTGAAGTGTAAATTGAATTCATATTATAATGAAGATAATACAGTGAAATTAATCCTGTTTTTTACTTATTTGTGCTTCATTGATCAAAACTTTATAATTTAATATAATATATACGAGGGTTGCTATTTATATTTCTGGCCTAATAATGAAAAAACAAATATGTAGGATCGAAATTGGTTTTATTGTTTTTCAAAATATTCTCCATGATGATCAATACACTTTTGCATGCGTTTGAACCAATTTTCAAAGCACTTTTTCCAGTCCGATTGAGGTAACTCCAAAACATGCGTTTTGAATGCATCAACCGCTTCTTCGGGGGTCGAAAATCGTTGTCCACGTAATTTATTTTTGATGTGTGGGAATAAGAAGAAGTCATTGGGTGCCAAATCAGGGCTGTACGGCGGATGACCCATCAGTTCGATCTTTCGCTCAGTAAAAAATTCATTTTTTGAGTCGATGTGTGAGAGCTCGCATTGTCATGATGAAGAATGATTCGCCTGTTCTTCTGCTTTTTCGAATTTCTCCGATGACTTCTGGCAAACAAATGGTCGTGTACCATTCAGAATTGACCGTCCTGCGTTGCTCTAACGCCACTGTTGCCACATGACCGTTAATGCCGAAGAAACAGGCAATCATTTGTTTCGATGTGCTTCTTCCTCGAACAACTTTTGTTGTTTTTGCCTCGCCTTGGAAGACCCATACAGTTGATTGCTGTTTTGTTTCCGGCTCATATGCATAGATCCATGATTCGTCACCTGTGTAGATGTTATACACAGCCTTTGATGTACCTTGAACGTATTTTTCCAACATTTCCTTGCACCAATCGACACGAGCCTTTTTTTGAGCGTTTGTCAGATTATGCGGGATCCAACGCGAACAATTTTTTTTACGCTCAAATGTTCATGCAATATTTTATTGATGCTAGTCATACTAATGTCCAAAGACGCCTCAATCTCACGGTATGTCACATGACGATCTTGCTTTATCAGTTCACGCACAGCATCGATCTTTTCTGGCACAACAACGGATTTTGGACGACCTGCACGGGATTCGTCCTGGATCGAACATCGACCACGATTAAATTCGTTATACCAATTTTTTACAGTGCTGTAGGATGGCGCTTTATCGCTGTATAAAGAATTAAGTTCATCGAAGCACTCTTGTCTTGACAATCCACGTCGAAAGTTATGAAAAATAATCGCACGAAAATTTTCACGATTCAATTCCATTTTTTGAAAGAGAAGAACTTTTCAATTTACTGTCAACAACACAAATAAAGCTATAATGGTAAATCGTCTGCTGAATTTACGTTTAAAAATATCAAACTTTCAATTAAAATCGTCTGCGGTCGCCTAGCAACACTTACTATTGCCAAGGCCAGAAATATAAATAGCAACCCTCGTATATATATATATCTTTATATATAAAATTTATTATGTTTGTCCGCGATGAACTCCTAAACTAATGAGCCGATTTTAATGAAATTTGGACACTGTGTGCAATTTGGTCCAACTTGAGAGATAGGATAGTTTTTATTGCAAAATTCGCCTCCCAAAAGGGGGGGGGGAGGGGCCAAAACGTGATTTCACAAACAAACAAACAAACAACAACAACCAAAAAAAAAAAAAAAAAAATAGAAATGCAGATAGACTGTTCAAAATTGGTATAGAGAGGTTTTAGAGGCCTGCAAATCGAATGAGGATATTTTCGAAAGTGTAAAGTTATTAGGAGGGGCGGGTAAGGGGGCGGAGGGGCAAAAAAATAAAAATAGAGTTACATCGCTAAAAATTGGTACATAGAAGTTTTTGATACGTACAAATCGATTGCAGATATTTTCGAATTTGTAAAATTATTAAGAGGAGCGGGAAAGGGGGGGGGGCAGAGGAGCAAAATATAAAAATGGAGTTAGATCATTCAAAATTGGTGCATAGAATTTTTGATACCAACAAATCGATTGCGGATATTTTCGAATTTGTAAATTTATTAGGAGGGGCGGGAAGGGGGGCAGAGGGGCAAAAAATAAAAATATAGTTAGATCGTTCAAATTGGTGCATACAGGTTTTTGACACCTACAAATAAACTGTAGATATTTTCGAATTTGTAAAATTATTTAGAATAGTGGGAGGGGGGAGGGCAAAGGGGCAAAATAATAGAAATAAGAGTTAGAACTTTGAAAATTAGTATTATTAAGTTTTAAGGCCCGATAAATCGATTGCGGATATTTTCGAAAGTATAGAGTTATTAAGAAGGGCGGGAACGGTGGATGAAGAAACGGTGCGCATGGTTTGCGCAGGTATACACTGCCGCAGGCAGTGGGGGTCCGAACAGATTATTCCACCAATGAGAGAAGATTTTTTTGTATTTTATATCATTTTCCTTTCGATAATATATGGATTCATTATGAGTGTCGAACATTTTTCCCGATCAGATTTTTTTTTTCTCTTTTTTTTTTTCACATGTTAAAAATTAATGCAATTTTGAGAATTCTTTAATTATAGTGAATCATTTAAAAATAGGGACCAGCGAAGCGGGCTAAGTCTGCTAAGATCAAGGATGTTATCAAGGATGGTCTTTATTCGTAAATAATAATTTTAATATATTGAATATTTTACTACATTATAATTCAACGTATAACATAGCCACAGCAACGCGTGGCCGGGTCTGCTAGTATATATATATATATATATATATATATGTATATATATATATATTTTTTTTTTTTTTTCCACATGAAAGCATATTTTACTTTATGCTTGAATAAAAAAAAAATAAATAAAAAAAAAAAAAGATTTTTTTCTTCTTTTCATGAAGAAAATTTAATTAAACTTATTTTTTTTTTTTTTTAATGTTATTATTATTATTATTATTTTAAATTGTAGTCTCAGACATGACTAATATTTTAATGAAAACCCGAAGTCTTTCGGTGGTCTGATATCTAAGATATAAGCAAAAAGATGTGACACATTCGGACAAACGCCGTTGACAGACAGAGCGGGTATAAGAAAAGGTCTTAATAATAATATACCATTGTATAACACTATACGGTGAGATATTTTGCTCATGCACCGTTCTTTGTTTCTTTCTTATCTTGACCAATATATTTTAAACTCATCTTCTTGGCTTTAAAAGGGGATAAAGTTTGATTTCTATTATTTTAGTAAACATTTCATGGATTTTCTGTAGCTTCATTCCTAAATTTACATGCTTAATACTCTCATAAATTAAAAAATAAACAATTCATAAAGGGAAGGCGTAATTTCATACATGATTTATTATTATTAAATATATTTTAATGTGTTTCTGTCTGAACTTTATTTTCAAACTATCATAGTTTGATTTCAAAGATGAGCCTTGAAATTGATTTTTATCTTATCTTTACTTTTAAAACATTCGGATTTCATGATTTCTTTTAAAATTTCCTAATGTACAATAGTTCCATTTGGAAGAAACATTTTAAGTTATTTTGATTTTATATTTAATTTTAGTAGTCACTGAATATAACAATTTAACTTATTTTTAAAAACTGATTCTATAAAAAACTGTTTATGAACTATATATATATATATATACAGTAGACTCCCGATTATCGGCGGTCGGATTATCCGCAGTCCTCAAGAGCTTGAATTTAAAAGGGAATTTAAAAATACAGAACAAATTATTACAAAAAAAGATTGAAGAGAGTAATGACCTTCAAGGCTTTTGGAGATATTACACGATTCTTGGCAGAATTTATGGCATACACACTGCTTGGGAGGCAGTTAAGCAGGCTGCATTGGTAATGTCTTGGAGAAAAACTTTACCAAATGTGGAAAATACTTTGAAAGAGTTTATAGAGGTGAAAGAATTTTCTGCTCATGATTTGGCAAATTTAGCTAAATTTGTTACTGGAGGAGAAAAAGTCAATGAAGGAAACATTGAAGAGTAGATTAATTGTGACGCCAATGATCCAGGTATTGAACACCTTACAGATGAACAAATTGTGGGTCAAGCATTAGACCCAGTTTCAGAAGATAGTGAAGAAGAGGAAGAAGAAGGAGATAAAACTCAGCAGAGGATGAGCCACGATGCAGCCCTAGCACATGCAGATGGACTTATAAAATATCTCAAAGAACAGGACGATGTATCACTTTGTGACGAAATGCTGGTAAAGAAACTGTAATCGCAAATTAAGAAAAAGTGTTTTAGTACAAAAAAAAAAAAAAATGCTTCACCAATTTTTTTGTTAAAAAATAGAGCAAAATATAAGTAGAAATTTTTATTAGTATGTTAAATTGTATATGTAGGCCATGCTTAGCTGTTAATTAAATAATATTGCTCAAAAGGCTTTATGTGTTGATTTTTATTCCCTTTTTGACCATTTTTCGGATTATCCGCTGATTCGATTATCCGCGGTTGTCTATTCCCCGTTCACCGCGGATAATCGGGAGTTTACTGTATATATATACAATAAAAACAAATTTTAACGTTATTCCGATTTGCAGTTTCTTTTTAGAATACAATGAATTAATATTTTGGATTAAACCCAAGGGATTTTACAAATATGGGAATGAAAAATCAAAATCAAAACTATTATTTTACACTTAAAATGCACTTATTATTTTCTTGGCAAATTAGAATTAATGATATAGTTTACAAGTATTTTAGAAGTGAATAAAATCTTTGTCTTTCATAAATGTCTTTTATTAAAAACTGTGACCTGTTATTGTTGATAGTAAGTTAATATAATCAGGTAGAAAATCTTTGTATTCTTTCATTTTACATGAAAAGCAATGAATAAATTGCACAGTAAACATAAATCGAGTGTAGTTCTATAGATTATTAGTCGATTTGGTGTGACAGAGAGGAATTCTATTGTGGGATCAATTTACACGTGTGATGATTTGGTAAGTATTATCACAAATATTGATACCATCTCATTAAGAAATATTGATTCTTTCAATAATTTATATAAATTCTGTCTTTCTTTTAATTACTCCTAACATTCTTTTGGTCATATTTAGAGTAAAATTAGGAGATTTTATTTTTATTATGTGGAGTATGCTTAGATTTTGTATATAAAATTTCATAAATTTTATTCCTCCTCCCTCCTTCCTCGAACTGAAAGATAATTGATTAAAACAGGGCATTTTGAACTGGTTAAAAGTAATGTGAAATATTAAAGCAAGGGTGTTTTAAACTTTATGCCGTGAAAAGATTTCAGATGAACATCATCCATCAAATTTTGACTGGTATTAACTAGCATATATATGGGTCATTCTCTGAAAAGTGGGCTTAAAAAAAAAAAAAAAAAAAAAAGTTAGCTCAAATAAAATTGCTTCTTTTTTTTTTGGTGCATATACACGTTAATAAAAATAATAAAAATACATACACAGTTAATAAAAAATAATATTAACCAAGCTGTATCTGATAATTTTTGAAATAGTAATTATTTTTATTAATTAGAAAAATGAAGGGATGAGTGTGAGGGAATGACAAATTTCTTCTAGAAACTACTTTATAAAAATATTATTAAGTTTAGCTATATTTTCAAACACTAAATATTTATTAAAACATTTTTATTAATATAATAGCATAAAAAAGAAAATTTGATACTGTATTGCTATCTAACATTTGATAGCCATATACTATTCATTGTAAAATGTTTCCAACAGAACACAAAATGTTTTCTTTACTTTGCTTCTATACAAATTAAGTTTGACTTATATAAAGTACGTGCTGCCATTGATGGAGTAAGTAGGGGTATAATTACAGTTCGGTGAGGGAATGATATCTATTACCAGGGACAACAATAATAAGTGTTTTAATTTCTTTCATTGCATAATATATAAATGTAGTATAATGGATAAATATTTATGAAAGTATGTTTAATAAATTTTCACTTCAAATAATCTAAATATAGATGCTTTAATACCATAGAAACCATTTTATTTACTTACATGTGGGAATGGGGACACAGTGAGGGAATGATATTTTGCATTTTAAAAAATATTTTAAAGTTATATTTGAATTCCAATAACGAAAGAATAACAGTTTATATGCAAAACCAATTAATATTGATAGTTTGGACTGCTTTTTGTTTTTGTGCTTTTAAAAATATGCCCTCAAGACTACTGGGACATGAAATGACCACTTTTCAGAGAATTACTCATATATACAGTATAACACTTTTAATCCGGAATTGTCGGGATCTTGCCGATTCCGAATTACAGATCTTTTTTTCAGAACTTGGATGCATTTAAGCTACTAAAATATAATATATGAATGTTTGTTAAAAAAAAAAAATAAGCATCGATTATCATGTAATAAATTATCGATTTTTTTTTAGTCAAATATTAACAATTTTATTTATATGAAATATTAAAAGTAAAAAAAATCACAAAAAATAGCTTCCTTTTGTGTGGTGGAGCAATCTTGCTTTACTTTAGAGAAATAACTTTTCTAATGAATAAATTATATAATTTTGTGATTTTAAATTATAACTATATATATAATAAAAGAATAAACAATATAAATCCCGAGAATCAAAGCTATAATATTAAAAAAAATTAAATTATTTAAACAGTTTATGACAAGTAAATTAATTTTATTATTATTATTATCATGATACAAATTAATGGCAATGTAAAAGATTTAATGTTGAAAAAAATTATAAATAAATAATGCAAAATAAATATACATATATATGTTACCGTTAAAGCTTGGAATCCGTTAATGTGAAGATTACCTAGCTAATCTGCAGATTAACTAAAATGATCCATTAAAGTGCAGAATCAAGAGTTTTCTGCATTTTAACTAGGTAATCTGTACATTAGCGGCTTCTGTATCGTTAAAGTTCAGAAGTTTGTTTCACTCATTTCCTTTCCTCTCTGCTTCTACTTTTATTAGTTTAGTTTTGCTCCTCTCATTTCCTTTCCGTACTCCTTCCCCCTCCCTCGAGTTTTGGTTTCTGATCGCTGCCTGTTCTTTTTATTTCTCATAATTTGCATCGACTGCCTGTGCATAGCATAGTTAATTCTGTTTTCAAATTATATTTCTGTTGCTTGTGAATTTCTGTTGTGATTTTTTTTAAAGCAGAAACTTTAGCTTTATGCATGGAAGCAAACACGAACCTCTTAGTAAAACAGATTATCAGTTTTGTAAACTTGGTACTAAAACAGGTATTTTAAAACAATTGTATGCAAGATCTTGATTCAGTGTTTTTAAAGAAAGATTTTTAACGAAAGAAGATGTCCCTGCTGTAGAAATATCTTTGCATCAAACAGCAATTAAACAATCCCTTGGTATTGGCCAGGGTTTCAAAAAATGTGACTGCAAATCTAAATGTACAAAGAATAGGCATGCTTGTCACAAAAACCAATTGCTATGTAATTCAAAGTGCCACCAAATTTTAGATTACACTAACAAGTAAGCAGAATTTTATTAAATGTTTCGCAAATTTATTTTTTTAATTGTACTAATATGTTAAACAGTTGGATTCTTTGTATTATAGTTTTTCAACTGATTGATGATTGAGTCTATCAACTAATTTGTTGTTTGCTTGATTGTATTAACATGATACTTTAGGTATCGAAAATAAATTAATAATATTACCTCAATTTCTTTAATTGTAATAATAGTTTAAACTGTTTGATTCTTTATATGTAGTTTTTCAACTGATTGATTGATTCTATCAACTAAAGTGTTGATTGTTTGATTGTATTAACTTAATTATTTAAATATCAAAAAATAAACAAAATTTAATTTAAGCGAACAGAAACGTTGCTGTTGTTCCATCAAAGATTTTATTTTCACTTTAACGAGTGTCTAGTCGGTAATGTGCAGATTATCTAGGTAATTCACAGATTACCTAGTTAATTTGTGAAATGAAACAATTTTCCACACTTTAACAAATTACCCTGGTTAATGTGCAGATTACCTAGCTAATCTGCAGATTAACTGATTTCTGCACTTTAGCTGTAACATATACATATATTACCAAGTATTCAAACCAAACTTTGTATAAAAAATAAGAAAATACAGAAAATTATTAAAATTAAATTATTTGATTAAAAAAAAATATATATATTGAAATAATTTTCAAATGTAAATGAAAATTACTTTAGCATGTCTAAAAAAGACAACAGTTTCATTTTTGGAACGTGAGAACAATCAAATTTTCTAAAACGGAATTTTGTTTTAGTGGTGCCATCTATAGTCACTCATCAAAACAAAAAACAAAATAGGAGGATTTTGGTTTTTAAAGTCCGGACTATGGACATTTCCGAATTAAAAGTGTCATACTGTATATATATATATATATATACATATATAAATTAACTATTATTATTAAATGTTTGACCAATGAATGTGAATAATTATTGAAATGACAAACAAATAAAACTAATACTACTGATTCTAATTTATTGTACATAAATATACTTTCTCAATACACACCTTTAAATATTATACGCATGATACTAAATTAAAGAACTAGTGTACAATTAATATTTAAATTTGAAAACTTCTTCACACACCATAAAATTAAATTAACATGTTCAGCAACATGCCAGCCATCGGTGGCTGACACCGATCTTTCCGTTTAGGCCACGTCAGTCACCGGTGACTGACAGTGTGAAATACTATGATATAAAACTAAAAAATTTACATAGTTTTAAGTAATTACTGACAATTTATATTAAACTTACTTAATTTTTATTTATTATAGGATTATATCATTAAGGCATTTTAATGGATTTTATTGAAACACTGTAAACATAACACGCGCGTGGCCTGAATGGGATTTCTCTAAGAATTTGTGTGGTGCTCAACGTGTTAATATAAGCACTACTAGTTTCGATAGGACATGGCCTTTCTTCTTCAGGTGCAAACTATGTGCAAAAGCTTGTCTTGCTTTTGCCTCCATAGAGTTTGCACCTGAAGAAGAAAGGTCACATCCTTTCACAACTGGTAGTGCTTACATTAATTTAATTTTATGGTGTGTGAAGAAGTTTTCAAGTTTAAATATTATATGCATGGATATTAAATCATAAATATTACATGAATTGACGAATTATTCTTTAGGAAAAAAGTTTCTTTTTACTTATGATATTAAGTGTATATTTATAATAAAAACTATTAAAATGAAATAGTATAAGTTATCATACATAAGTTTATTTTCCCTAAGCAAATATGTATAAAAAAACTCATATATAAATGTAAATTTAACATTATTACACTAAATTTTACAATCTATTGTTTTTTAAATGCAATGATTTTTAATTACTTTTAAATTTAATCATAATATATTAACCACCTTGTGACGAGTGTCAGAATGGTTCTCAGCTACCATTGCATCCACAATTTAATCATTCAGCTTTTTCTTTTAATTCACACTTGAATTTTTAATCGTTTAAGTCGCTTTTATATATAATGTAAGAATAGATATTAATTTAAAAAATGCATCACATAAAATAACACAGGTCAACAAAAAGGAAGTTCACAAAATTTGATTTAATGATTTTAGCTAATCTTTATGTGTTTTGATGTGCTAAAGCCGAAAATGATGCCCATTTTTCTCTATCACGTATAGATTTTTTGTCGTGTTTACCGACATAATTTCTTACATATACCACCATAACAATAGGTTGGTTGGTTGGTATGGTTTTACGTCAAACTAGTGCTACACTATAACAACAACCAGCATCCATGATTAATTAATCATAGAAACAGACTATAATACATACCATATAAATTATATTGGTGGAAGAGTAATGGAAAACATTGTATAGGCAGGCATCCTGTATTGACAAAAATCTGTTTGTGATACAGAAAAACTAGCTTCATTTTTGGTTTCAGCACACCAAGAAACAAAGATCAGCCAAAATTATAAAATCAAAATTTTACATGCCGACCTGTGTAATTGTAGGAAAATTTCTGATTATGTATATTAATTTTTAATAAATTAAACTGGAATACTGATGTATTTAGTTTATTCTTAAATTTTGGACAGTTTACTTTTTCATTTTAATGCAACATGCAATTAGAATGTTTATTTAGAATATCCGGGTAAATGAATTATGATACAATCATGTGACCTACTTAATCCGCCTCATCCATTTGAATATAAATATAATGTATGACAATTCTGATGATAAAGATTATCATGTAGTATATACCTTGAATGAATGAAATTTGAATAATGTTTATGTGTGTTTTATAGTTATGAAACTATAAATAATTTTTTTTCTATTTTTTTATTATTCTGTCTGTAATACAGGGTGTTTATAAAGTCCCGGACCCATTTTGATGTTTAATAACTCATAAAATAATGAAGATATAAACAAACTTATGGCATTTATTGATGGAATAACTCATATATTTTCTATTCAGGTTTGAATATCTTTACTTTTGTAAATATCGTCTGCGCGTGGGGTTAATTTCAGATAATTTCATTTTCCAGTCTAAATATCTGTACTTTTCTAAATATCGTTTGCTTATTAATTGCATTTTTCTCTCTTTTGACTTTTTTTGACTCTTTTGAAAGCCCCCATGAATACCGTGAGGCACAAAGGGATTCTCCAAAGGTTAATGTGTGGTGTGGACTAATGCACGACCGAGTCATTGGGCCTCTCTTTTTTACAGAAAAGACGGTCTCATCAGTCATATACTTAGACATGTTGGAAAACTTCGTATTTCCACATCTAGAAGAGCTTTAGCCACATGTCTTTTTGCAACAAGATGGTGCACCACCTCATTGGGGTACCATCGTTCGTAGTTCTTTGAATGACCATTTTCCAGGAAGATGGATTGGGCGAGGAGGTCCAATTCCTTGGCCACCCAGATCACTTGATATAACGCCGCTGGACTTTTTCCTTTGGGGATTTGTAAAGGACAATGTTTACAGGAGGAGAGTGTCGAACATTGATGACCTAAAAGTCAGAATTACAACCGCAATAGCCTCTGTGGATGCCAAAATGCTTGCCGCTACCTGGCATGAAATTGACTATCGACTTGATACTCTCCGTGCGACGAAGGGGGCACACGTGGAAGTTCATTGACAAGGGTCATGAAACTTTTTGAGTCTATATAACCATTTATGTTATTAATTTTAATCTGTCTTTATTATTTTATGAGTTATTAAACATCAAAATGGGTCCGGGACTTTATAAACACCCTGTATATTAAAAATCTTTTAGCTAAGTCATCACGAACAATAAGCATCATTTTATCTATATGCCTTCTGTGCATATTCACATCTGATTTATTTACAAAAATAAATCTGATGTAAATAATATTTAAAAAAATATCAGATGACAAATAAACTCTGCTCATTAAGTAGAGTTTATTTTAAAATTTCTTCTAATGAATCCATATTTTGTTTATCTATAATAATAAAAGAAGATGTCTGTCTGTCTGTGCATCTATATGCTCAGCCCCTACTGAATGTAGAAGTACAAAATTTGATATAGGGGTGCTCAGGAGCTTTCCCGAGGGGCTCCTGAAAACAGAATTAAAATTTTTTAATTAGTTCCGGAGATATCAATTAAAACGTCAACCTACGTCTAATTAAAAAGTCAGTGGATCGTATTTTTCACCCTCCAAGTAGAATTCAGCGCATTCCTCAAAAGAAGCAGCACAGAGGAAAAATTTCGCATGTTTTCGTAAGGCAATCCCTGCTCAATGATTCGAGATATTGAAAATACGCCTGTACCACGAGAAAGAGCATTTTTACAGGGGTGATTGTGACTCAAAGGTAAAAACCCTGAAAATTAAAGCCTTGAATAAAAAAGACTCTGGAATATCAAATGATACTGTTAAACATTAAATTTAGTTATTCAATAATAAACTTGATTTTTGGATTTTGGAAATTTATAAAGTTAGATAAGAAAATGAAAAATGAAAAAATGGCCGAACGTGATCGATTTAGGAATAGTGGATTACTTGTGCGTATAAGTGCCGCGAATCATTAACCCTTCCTGAAATCAAATATTTCATATTGCAATCAATAATAATAATTTAAATTAAATTAATAAAACAATCATAGAAAAAAAATAATAATTAACTTACCCCAATGAAGAAAAATACATATACCTGAAAAAATAAAGGTTAAATAATCCAATGTGAGACACAAGAAGTAATAAAGTGTATAGATATTCTTTTGACACAAACCCTTTATTAAATATTAAAAACATTATATCTTCCGGTACCGGCGCATAAGGATTACAACTATTTTTTTTTTTTCCAGACATCTGGTTTTATTTTCTTTAGCGTATATAGAACGTGAATTATTTCATCATTAACATTTCATTATTTTCGATTGCACATGAAATACTTAGTGCTCATCATGTTATTGCTTATTTAGCATTTTATATAAAAGAAAATTTGGCTCGTGATAAGTTCACGGCTTGAAATGATGTCCACGTTCTAATGCTGACATTCATATGTACTTTTGAGCTAACTAGCTTCTATTATGCTCCCATCGGAGCAGAGCACACTTCTTTTGAATATGTCGCAAGAACGATGTCGGTGCGGATCACTTATCGCAAAATTCATGGCAAAGAGTATATTTTACTCCTTGAGATTTTTAATGGAGATTTCTGACTCAAAAGTTTTCAATATTGCGATACGTCGGATCGATGAGTCTTTCACTTAATTCAAAGCTCCGTTCTGACACTTAAGACATCAATACTCGCACACATCTTTGCTGGATGACTAGCAGGAAGCGCTTTTATTTTGCATACACTTTAACTATATACATTTCGGTGGTTTCGTTGCATTGGAGATTGAGACATAATATTTGCACATAGAGTGAGTAGTTGAAGTGATTGTAAAAATCAGAAGGTTAGAAACCTTCACTTTCGTTTCTTGCGTATTAAATCCGCATTAGTTCCTTCATACACTGTAGCGTGAAGTTGCTGAGGATTTTGTTACTGGATTAAAAGGTAATTTTGAAAAATTTGATCGGCCAACGGCCGAGGCCGCCGACTACGGCGTACTTTTCTTCACGTCCTTTTCTCACAGCATCCTAGAGAAGAGTTAGGAGAGATGCCTTCCAATCTCCCGCGCCGCGAGACTACGCACATTCAAATTGCTGCGCGCGATAAATAGTCCGAAAATGAATTATTTTTATCCGGATCGTCTGCTGAATAATAAATACTAAAATGGAAATAAATAAATTTAATTTTATGAACGGAATATTTTATATTGGGTTAATTTTTGGATTCAATATTAATATTAAAAAATACACATTTTCCTAGAGAGACGCCACTTTTAAATCGGCGCCGTGATATATTCGCTGCGGACCTGACATATTCGCTGCGAACCGAATGGAACATTCCAGAAGAAAAATTTGAAAATCGTCAATGAAAATGACGTCACTGATTTTAATTAGTGAAAAATGAACGTTAGGGAAATTAATACAATTATTTTTAAATTATTTGCAGACGATCTAAAAAGATTTTGAACTGATTTGAATCATGATTAAAATTGAATTTCTTTATTGGCTAAGGCGTTTGTTTACAATCCGGAAACATCGGTAGTTTTGTTTACAAACAAAACGCTTCACTGGAAATTCTTAAATTTTTTTGTTTATTGAAAATTACGAATTTTAAGAAATTTTAAATGGAGAAAATAAATAAAATAAAAGTAACTAAAATATTTTCCGGAGGATTTAATAAAATTTAACCGAATTCAAAAGTGTTAGAATTTTTGATTCTAACATTACCCCCCTTCTCCAAAAAAAATTATAGCCGCAGGAAAATGGAAGGACGTTGTAACATAAAACATACACTAAATATAAAAAATACACTACATGAGTGCATATCCGAATATATATAATAACACTGAAAACATAAATGATGTGGGGCAAGTTAAAAAAAATCATATGCATACCACTTTTTAAACACATAACATAATAAACAGAGGTAATGAAGATAATGGAAATCTGCCAAAATAAACCACTTGAAAAGAAAATTTTAGTTATGAATAAGTTTTTTTTTTTTTTTTTTTTTTTTTTTTACCAAAAACATCTCAGCTAAAAATTTATGACGGAATATTTAAAGTAAAAAATATGCACCTAACAACAAATCACTAAAGGTAAAAAATTTATTGGAACTCAATAGTAGATATACTAAACAAATACGAATGAAGCAGTTACAGCGCACACATTGTTACAGATGACGGTATATAATTATGTGAAACCGCTAGTGACCCCCATAACGATGTTGCCTTTGCCATCCGCACATTGTCATATCTACAATTGAAAGGCTTATGAGCTGTAACACTATTGTGATGAGCATGTGAGACAGCCAATAACACTTACATAAAGGCTCGGCTATAAATGGTCTCCATCAATACTCTAGGACAATACCTATATTTCTACAATGTGCCACATGCATAAAGAATTGGAAAATAAATACTGTTTGTAAAATTGATTTGTTATTTTTGAATATACACTCCTGCCAAACCGCAAAAGGGTTACCACAGGTAGGTGTCAGTGATTAAACGTTTTTGAATATACTTTAATAATTTGAAAAAAAAAATGCATATATCTTTTTTTTTTTTTTTTTTTTTTTTTTTTAACAGGTAAGTGAATATGTTTTTTGTAGATTTTCATAATGTAACATTTAGGTTAAAAATTTTATTCTGAAATTGAAGAAGTGAGAATATCTAAGAACTGCAGCACCAGTGCACAAAAGTGAAACATTACCTCGGACCAGCCTGACAGATTTTGAATCACTCTGGGCTCGGATTTCTCAGTATCCCATCAAAAGCAATTCCAGAATACTTTAATGTAAGTAAAAAAAAATTTTTTGCTATATATTAATTTATGTATTTTGTCTGCTAACTTGAATGTCTATTGGAGGAGCCAGTATCATAAAATTTGAAAAGAGAGTGAAAAATAGTTTTTTTTTTTTTTTTTTTTTGCTTTGCTGAGAAGTTTTAGTTATGAGTAGATTTGAATATTAAAATTGTTTGGGGTTCAAATGCAATCTCATAAAGATGAAGAGTGACAAAAACAAAGAAAAATTTGAACATCTTAGAGTAATATTAATGTTCTTTGAATTTCTTAGCAGGAAAACAGGCATTGTGATGATCACATCATATATAACATAATTTTAGATCATTGTTTTTTCTTTTATTTCATTTTAATTGAAGAAAAGGGGAATTTATTCGTCCCATATCAATAAAGGCAATGCATAACGAGACTGCTGTTCACACTAATTATAGGCTCAGCTTATAATGGTCTCTACATATGCTATAAATAATATTCAAGGTAGTTTTCATATATAGAATTTTGAATAGAAGGCATGCATGTCAGTTTAAGCCACAGATTTACATTCACCAGAAGTGAAAAACGGGTACCTAATCGGTTTTAACCTCATCGACTTATATAAAAACTGCAAGTGTCATGCCCTATCATCTACCCTATAAATTTTATACATACTGTGCACAGTTTTAATATAATAAATCAAATATAATTTTTTGTATATATAAGTAGGACAATGATCTGAATTTTAATTGCCTATAAATGTTTCCTGTAAATTCTTTAGGTGTGATGGAAAATTAAAAGGTATGTAACCCTTTATTTATTTTTGAAGTGAAATGCCTAGTCAACTGGGTTTATAGTTAAAATTTCGCATGGCACAATGATTGCTGTGGCCATCAGCTCAGATTACCATAAACGCAAAATTTCACTGTCCCAATAATCAAATCTAAACACCTTCGCCCCCAAAAAAAATATCTCGCACCTTTGGACTTTTTTATTTAGAATTTTCTAAGTAACACCATGTAGTTTATAATCATTCATCCCTTACAAATGAATTTATATTCTGAATTTTTTGATGTACATTTTTTCATCTTTTTAATTTTTCAAAACATTTTTTTTTTTTTTTTTGAAATTGCCATATTTAAGGCAAATCATACTTAAATAAATGATTGTATTTAAAATCGGAGATATTCAAGACCCCTTATTATTATTATTTTTTTTTTTTTTTTGAAATTTTCTCTATGTAATCATTGCAGCATATTATACATCAAAATAAATGAATCTTGCATATCCAGAAAGGATTTTTTTTTTTTTTTTTTTTTTTTTTTTTTGCAAAAACCTCTATCTAGAGTTATTAAAATCATCTTATTTTTACTCTACCCAGAGAGAAAATGTAATAAATGGAAAAGGACACTAAGTAAATAACTGTAAATTAAATATCTATATTAAATTTCACTTAGCAGATTTCCATAGAAAAAAACACAAATGTATGAATAAAAAAATTATCATTTTCTTTGTTCAACATAAAATTAAAATCAATATCTAATTTCCGAACATTAAATCACACTCCAATTCCATGGAATGTTTAAAAAAATGTGGCAAATCTCAATTATTTCTTATTTTTTAAATAATTATAGCTAAAATAGCTCTAAAAATTACATGTATTCCTTTTATTTACTGGAATACCATAAATTGGGACCTACCACATTAAAATAAAATAAAATACACAAAATTTCCATTAAATATTAATATAGGGCATGTAATAGTCGCAAATCTCAATTTTTTGTTTATTTTCTTTAAAAGTTTACAGCTAAAATAGCTCAAAAATTTATCTACATTCCCTTTCTTGGAATGCCATATATTGAGATTTCCCACCTTGAAATCAAATAAAATAAAACGTACAACATGAAAATATAATATCTAGATTATTTTAAGTGGCATGCATAATGAGACAAAAATAAATCTTCACGATTTTTTTTTTTTTTTTTTTTTTTTTTTTTTTTAAATCGCGATCGCTAAAATTAATTAATTTTGAAAAAAGGATTAATTATTAAATAACCTCAGGTTCTCAACCTTAACGGAGGTTATTTTTCGCGACGGCACCAAATGTTAAACATTAAATTTAGTTATTCAATAATAAACTTGATTTTTGGATTTTGGAAATTTATAAAGTTAGATAAGAAAATGAAAAATGAAAAAATGGCCGAACGTGATCGATTTAGGAATAGTGGATTACTTGTGCGTATAAGTGCCGCGAATCATTAACCCTTCCTGAAATCAAATATTTCATATTGCAATCAATAATAATAATTTAAATTAAATTAATAAAACAATCATAGAAAAAAAATAATAATTAACTTACCCCAATGAAGAAAAATACATATACCTGAAAAAATAAAGGTTAAATAATCCAATGTGAGACACAAGAAGTAATAAAGTGTATAGATATTCTTTTGACACAAACCCTTTATTAAATATTAAAAACATTATATCTTCCGGTACCGGCGCATAAGGATTACAACTATTTTTTTTTTTTCCAGACATCTGGTTTTATTTTCTTTAGCGTATATAGAACGTGAATTATTTCATCATTAACATTTCATTATTTTCGATTGCACATGAAATACTTAGTGCTCATCATGTTATTGCTTATTTAGCATTTTATATAAAAGAAAATTTGGCTCGTGATAAGTTCACGGCTTGAAATGATGTCCACGTTCTAATGCTGACATTCATATGTACTTTTGAGCTAACTAGCTTCTATTATGCTCCCATCGGAGCAGAGCACACTTCTTTTGAATATGTCGCAAGAACGATGTCGGTGCGGATCACTTATCGCAAAATTCATGGCAAAGAGTATATTTTACTCCTTGAGATTTTTAATGGAGATTTCTGACTCAAAAGTTTTCAATATTGCGATACGTCGGATCGATGAGTCTTTCACTTAATTCAAAGCTCCGTTCTGACACTTAAGACATCAATACTCGCACACATCTTTGCTGGATGACTAGCAGGAAGCGCTTTTATTTTGCATACACTTTAACTATATACATTTCGGTGGTTTCGTTGCATTGGAGATTGAGACATAATATTTGCACATAGAGTGAGTAGTTGAAGTGATTGTAAAAATCAGAAGGTTAGAAACCTTCACTTTCGTTTCTTGCGTATTAAATCCGCATTAGTTCCTTCATACACTGTAGCGTGAAGTTGCTGAGGATTTTGTTACTGGATTAAAAGGTAATTTTGAAAAATTTGATCGGCCAACGGCCGAGGCCGCCGACTACGGCGTACTTTTCTTCACGTCCTTTTCTCACAGCATCCTAGAGAAGAGTTAGGAGAGATGCCTTCCAATCTCCCGCGCCGCGAGACTACGCACATTCAAATTGCTGCGCGCGATAAATAGTCCGAAAATGAATTATTTTTATCCGGATCGTCTGCTGAATAATAAATACTAAAATGGAAATAAATAAATTTAATTTTATGAACGGAATATTTTATATTGGGTTAATTTTTGGATTCAATATTAATATTAAAAAATACACATTTTCCTAGAGAGACGCCACTTTTAAATCGGCGCCGTGATATATTCGCTGCGGACCTGACATATTCGCTGCGAACCGAATGGAACATTCCAGAAGAAAAATTTGAAAATCGTCAATGAAAATGACGTCACTGATTTTAATTAGTGAAAAATGAACGTTAGGGAAATTAATACAATTATTTTTAAATTATTTGCAGACGATCTAAAAAGATTTTGAACTGATTTGAATCATGATTAAAATTGAATTTCTTTATTGGCTAAGGCGTTTGTTTACAATCCGGAAACATCGGTAGTTTTGTTTACAAACAAAACGCTTCACTGGAAATTCTTAAATTTTTTTGTTTATTGAAAATTACGAATTTTAAGAAATTTTAAATGGAGAAAATAAATAAAATAAAAGTAACTAAAATATTTTCCGGAGGATTTAATAAAATTTAACCGAATTCAAAAGTGTTAGAATTTTTGATTCTAACAGATACTCAAATTATTTAGACCACAAGCACTCAATCTCTTTAGTATTTGTCCACATGTCACCTGGATGACAAATCAACAACTGATAACAACAAAAGATAACTTTTTAGGAAATATGAAAATACAGATAGATTCATTAAAAACCCTGAAATCAGGGGGAACCCCTGAACACAAACACCCCTACGATTTATTACCAATCCTTATGATACAATTTTTTTTAAAAAAATAGGGATTTTTTAAATTAAAAAAAAAAAAAGTTTTAAAAAGGGTCCAAATTTTCTCTTTTTTGATCGTCTTTTTTGAACCACCTTCTATGAAAAACTAATTGTCCCATTTCTTAACAACCGGTATATTTTGAAAGGTAATTTAATCCTCTTTCGAACCATTTAAAAATTTTAACAAAATACGGATTAGCCATCCATATTTTTAGATTTTACGAAACATCGATTTTTTCACAAAACATTTTATAACTGAAAATCTTTTAGAGATAAATCATTTTTCTTTTTTTTGCATATAGACCTCGATGAAACGAAACTTATATCAAAAGATTGAGATATTATTTCAAAAACTCAATCAGTTATAATTTTTTTAATTTTCTGCATCCTGTACTTTTTCATGAGATTCTTAATCCAGCTTCTTGCGTTTGCCAACTGAACAATACTTGATATTTTGGTTACCAGATTGAGGTTACATGTTTTTTGATGGGATTAAAAATTGCAAATATCAAAATTCTTCAATTTTTCTCTCCCGTGCACAAAACTTACTATACACCGTGACCATCACAAGACAAACTTGCAGTTCAAATTTCATCGATTTCAGTCAGTAAACAAAAAATTTACATTTTACTTTGCATTTTAATTGCAAATTTAATTTTATTAAAATTTCAATATTTAGAATTCTAATTATGATTAAATTATTTTTAATACATCATTCTAAAGATATTTTTAAGTACTTTTATATTATCGAAAGTGGAATTAGAGATTTTACCTGATTTACATGTTTTAAGGTGTCCTGATTAGGTTTTCTTTTGTATCTCAGCTACTAATTAAAATAATTTCATAAGTAATACATCATTTGAAAGCTTTGTTGATTTGGAATTGAACAGTAGATTACTGAAATTTCTACAGCCAGATGGCACTGTAATATTTTAGAATTTCAATTTTCAAATTCTAATGAGCGAGGAAGGTGTTGTAAGTTCTAAAACGGGGCTAAGGTGCAGCAGTTGCCACTGAGCGGGACTTAGCTAAAGTCAGAAATTTGAAAGATCATAACATGGTGAGCGAACAGGCTGTTTCAGATATTGAAACGGGAAGAGGGCGCTGCAGGCGCTACCAAGCGGGAATTTACTGCGATTAAATTTTTCAATAAAACTATTTTCACTAAATGTCAATAAGCTGTTGTAAGACCTGAAACGGGTAAAAGGCACCGCAGTCGCCACTGAGCGGGAGTTTCGTAAAGTCAGATTTTTCAAGGATCATGAACCAGCATGTCGCCAAAGGTGGCTAGTATGAAAATAAAATAAAAATATAGAATATATCAAGATGTAAGAAAGTCAAAAATCCAGTTTTTTTTTTCTCTTGAATAAAAATTGAATAAAAAGCTTGAAATTTTTTTCTCTCATTTTTACTTTCCTTTCAGTTAAATTTCCTGACAATTAAATTTCTGTCATTTTATGTCAAGATATTTTTCATTGTTAAGCTCAAAACCACTGGATAGAAAAGCAAAATTCTTCAATGAAGATCTACAGCTTGAAAAAAAAAAAAAAATCTTACAAAGCAGACATATTACGAATGTAAAGTCTAATTTGAATTAAGATTAAAAATTGTTTAGTGTAAAATTAGCGATTTTATATGAAATTCTTAAGGAATTTTATGTTTTTTTGTCTGAATGTGCATAATGCAGATTTACTTTATGTTAATCAAACATTCAACAACAATTATTACAATTTTGTAAACAATTGGATGATAAAAATATGTGTTCAAAATATCAACCATCCCTGAAAAGGTATTAAAATTCACTTTTCCATATACATACAGTAGGGAACCAATTATCTGGAATGGGTCGGACAAGACTATTCTGGATAACTGTTTTTTCCGGATAACCAGTTGCTCATCAAAGCTGTCCTCATTAATCAGACATTCAGAATGCATATGGTTAATATTTTAAATCAAAATTTGATAATTTTTAACTACTGAATTTTTAAATATTGAATTATTAAAATATTGCTTTGTGATTTTCATATACTTCGTTAGAAAAAAAATCTAACAAAATATTTTTTATTCAATATGAGAAGATAATGCGAAAAATATCGCCTTAATTTTTTAATTTTTTTTTTTTTTTTTTTTTTTTTTTTTTATGTTCCAACGAACACGTGTGTATAGTTTAAACATCTATTTTTAACCCCTAACAACAAAATCAATTTTTCTCTAGTTATATTATGAAAAAAATGATTCTTTACTTTTTCCTCTCTGTTGCTCCAAGAATGAAAACAAATTCTCTCTTATTGCAAGATTTATTTATATTTATTTTCATAACAAAGTAGTAAAGATTATGTTATTATTTCCCTCCCCCCCCAAGTACTTTCATGCTGAAAATATTATATTTCTCCGACTTTATGTGCATTCATATATTTAATTATGTCATTAACAAATTTTCTGTGATTTTAGACAATTCGACAGTTAGTTCGACAGTTACGAACAATGATTATTTCATTCAATCTGCAGATAAATTATCATCTTAAAAAGTATGCATCACTGATAAATGAAGAACACATCTTTCCATATTATGGGATTCAGTTGTAATAGCAACTGGTAAAAATTAAAAATTGAAGAATATGATTAGTTATTACATGTTTACACATGTGTAAGACAAATTCCTGTTGCAAAACTCACTCAAAAATATCATTCATAAAATATTACTTTCCCATATTACAAGATAGTGCTATAATAAAAGTGATAATAAGTCAGGGAATGGTTAAATTAATATAGTAATAATAATAATAAAAAGAAAGTAAAATTATGTATTGCTCAAAAATTTTAAAATTATACCATATTTAATTAAATTAATCATTATTAATCAATTAATTATTATACACATTAATTTAAACTACAGCATATGACTGGATATAGCAAAAGTCAGAGTGAGAGAATGATTACATAAATGCCATTTGAAAAACAATAATGTTAAATCATGCAGCTCTTGTAAACTATGAAACACTTTCCCATATTACAGGATATAGTTATAGCAAAAGTGAGACAAAGAATAACTTAGTGCATGTAAGTGATTGAATATAAACAATTAATAAAAATAATGTTTTCAAGATTTAAGTTTAAAATTAAAATAAAATAAATATTGCTAAATTAATGTTTCTTTTTTAAATTTACAATTCCTTACAAAATGTGTCATATCATAAAGAGAATGTAGGAATGGTTTAGATGTTGTGCGTATTGGAGGGGGGGGGGGGATTAGAGTTAGCGATGACCCTGACGAAATCTCATGCCTCACCACTGTTAGAAATAATACTGTTGCATATATGCTAGTGTGAGTAAGGGGAAAAAAATCTTCCACGAAAAGTTCACTGATTTTTCAAGAACTGGTCAGGAAGTTCAATAAGCATGGAAGCAGGTGCATGGTATGAAATATGCACAGTAACTGGAGATTAGTGATATGTATAAAAAAGTTTGCCACAACACTGAAGTGAAGAAAATCAAATGCAAAAACCATTTGTTGTGAAAAGCATGCAACAGGTTAAAAATTATTTGCAGAGACAGAAAGAAAAAAAAAAAAAAACACCTTTTTAAGATAAATTATAGATTACAAGGTAATATACATCAGAACAGTGGTGAGCATGACTATACACCATGGGGGAAAAGGAGATAAACTCAAAGCAGCAACAAGTCATTAAGTTGAAAAATATTATAAATGTAACCCTAAATATCTTTGAAAATCACAATATATGCACATTATACATTTGTGACAAAATAAAAGTTTTATACAACAAATGAGAGAGTTTAACCTCTTTATAAAGTTATGAACATAATGAATAATTTAGCTGACTACATCAAGATGGAGAAACAGCCTTTATGAGCAAAATGACACTTCTCAGAGATATACTTTGCAAAAGCCAGATATGGATATGAATAGAAACTAAAAAGGCACCACTTTTAGAGAAACTGACTCTAAATGTCAAAGAGGGGAAAAAATTCTTATGAAACAGACAAAATACACAGCAAATCTCATATTTAGATAGAAGAAAAGGATTAAGTATATCAAACTTTGGCTATGCCTATGATACATTGAAATCCATAAAATGTAATATATTATCATAAAAACAATTTTATATAATACTATGAAAAATAGATGTGAAGAACTATGGTAGGTGCTATGAAAAAGATATCCTTTGTGCTATACATATAATAAATATCAAAATAGAATCCTGCAGACTCGCAAACTACAAATTACCATTTTTTGCTGCCCTTCAAATGAACTAATAGGTAAATATAGGAACTTTGAAGTAAAATGTCCTGCACTATGCAATGAACTACCTCCAGATAAGACAATCTTGAGCCACAAACTAACAACATTTTGGTGCATGGATTTAAAAAAAAATCAATCGTAAATATAAATGAAAGACATTTATCATTTTCAAATATAACAACAGTTGCATATTTGTAAAAGAAAATATTGCCTATTTGCTCTCTGGATGCCAAATGATCTTAAAACTTGGAGAGAGAGAAAAACAAAAATGTAAGATCCATTATCATGGTAGAAGAATATGCAGCAATTAATACAATTTTGACTGTTTTTTGCAAAAAATATTGGATGCAAGATATCCTTATAATGTACTAATCAGAAATCCTTATATTCTTGAAACACAAAAATCAAAGAAATACTTAAGTAGTAAAATTATAGTAGTATTTGAATCAGTAAATTTTAACAAATTCACTTTGTCATTACCAATGTACATAGATTTTTTTTTTTTTTTTTTTCTGTATTATGATGTGGTGTAATTTTGCATCTTTCTTCGTGATCAATCTATAATTTTTTTCGCAATGCATGTTTTTATTTTGTTATTAACATGCGCAGCATTCTCTTACTGTCTGTATTCGTTATACACTGCTATTGTCCTTACATTATAATGCTTTATTATGATTTTATTTTATTTTCATATTTATTATCATTTATCTAATTTGTTATCAATACATGTCAATCAAAATATGTTATTTTGAAACCTTCTCTTTTCTGTATGAAATGTTATATAAATAATCTGCTCACTTTATCAAATTCGATCACTTTATGATAATCAATAGCAACTCACTCTATTCATATAAAGAAAAAAAAGAAAGATTGTGAAATAGCATTTATGACAAAAATAAAGGAAAACTTCATAGGTAATTATTGTTTACAGTTGACAAAAAAAAAAAGATATTTCTTATAGACATAATACACTCACAATCCTGCTGTCATTAATACTCATTATCTTGCTTATTTTTTACAAATTTCACTGTTCTAAAAATACAATTTATTCAATCAGCTTATGAAACTGGAATGCATCAAAATAATTATGTTTGTCATCTTGAATTCTTTCATTTTAGTATTTAATTTTTTATAATATCCTGCCATATCCTCAATTTATAATATTTTATTATGAATCTGTTTTTTATCTTCCTCTTTTAATGTATATAATCATACCTCTATTTTATTAGCAAGACATGCCAGTGTAAATATACTAATAATTTTAAAATATTCTCTTTTCCCATATAAATTGTTATAATAACCTGCTCGCATACAGATATAAATTTTGTTTAAAAAATATAATTTATTTAACGAACTTATGAAACTAGAATGCAACAAATAAATATGTTTATAATTTTACATTAATCTATTGTTTGTATAAGTTTTATTATTCTGCTGCATTCTTTTATATTTCACTATGAATCTCGTGCTTTCTTTACTATCATACCTCTGTTTTGTTATTAATCTATGCTTAGTGTAAATATGCATTAATCTTCATTTTTCTAAATGAAAATTTATAATAATGGCCTGCTCATTTAAGGCTTATATAAATTTTGCTGTTTCAAAAATATATTTAGTCACCTTATGAAGCTGGAATAAATCAATATAATTATGCCAGTCATTTTACTTTTTTTTGTCTGTATTTATGAGTTGTAATTATATCTTACCATACCCTCACTTTTAATATTTTCTCCCTTCCTTTTTACATACATTATTTTATTATCAGCACATGCCTTCAATTTCAGAATATTCTCTTTTCTAAACTATAATAATGAGCTCACTTTACACAGAAATTTCACTGGCTTGAAAATATAATTAATAGGCTAAAACAGCATCAAGTTTAAAATTTTGCATTCTCTCACTGTCCATATTTATGGTTTTTAATAATATCCTGCCATATCCTTATTTTATACTTTATTATGTATCAGTTTATTTTTTTTCTTCTTGTTATGTATAGTACCATATCCGTTTGGTTACAAACATATACTAGTGTAAATATATCTTTAATTTTAGAATCAGCACTTTTCTATATGAAAAGTTATAATGACCTGCTTATTTTACAAGTTTATACTTATATAAATTTTACTGTGTTAACTTATTTGACTAACTTATGGAAATTGAAATGTGTCAAATAATTAAGCTTGCCATTTTTCCATTCCTTTATTATCTGTATGACTTTTAATGATATTCTGTTGTATTCTCACTTTATAATATTTTATTATCAATCTTTATTTCTATATGTATATTATGTCTTTATTTGTTATCCATACATGTGAGAGTAAATATGACATTCATTTCAGGATAGCCTCTTTTGTATATTATATATCCAGTTGTGTCCTGTGTTGCCCAGGACCATAACACATTTCAAAGAGATATAAGCTGATAACTCCAAATTTTATTATTAATTCTGTTAACTGTTTTATCTAAAATAAGTAACCGATCAAAAGTAGAAGCAAGTAGTTGTTAATATGTGAAAACATAACAAAAAATATTATTTCAACAACTTTCACTTATTCCCTAATGTATCTGAATATTTTTATGTGGATCCGTTAGTCATTAATGCTAATCATACAATATTCTACAAAAAGCATACTTTTGTACATATGAGTAAAATATGTTAATTTTGTTACATTCAGGGTTGCCACTCAAACAGGAGAATGAAATTCCCTGACTTTTCTAGTTTTCCAGAAATATTCTACAAAAATTCCAGTCTAACCATATATTGAGCATCGGTTGTGTTGAGGGCAAAATAATTATGGTACCATTTGAAAACACAACAGTTATATATAGTGATAACACCTGTCACTTAAAAGTGAGATTAGAAATTTCTTTCACGAGCGGAAGAGAAGGATAGAGATATTTAAAACAAATGGTAGAAGCTAAAGAAGGGGGGGAAAAAAACGGAAAAATGACCTTACATTGGCAGAAAAATTATTTATTTTTATGCAATCATTGTATCAAATTCTCTGACTTTTTATATTTGAATTCCCTGATTATTCCACGTAGCGTGGCAATCCTGTATATTGTATGCAGTATGAAATTGCTTTAACCATTAAATGTTTACTTATTTTTTATTTTTTTTTTTTAAATTGGTGAACTAATTTCAAAAGTTTCAACTAGTTTCAAAAGTAAAATTAGTCACACAGCTGATCATAAATATGTAAAAAAAAAAAAAAAAATCATTTACGGGAAATATTTTATTTGAAACATTTATAGTTTAACCTGATTAAATCCCAATAATAATTAATTAAATAACTTTGAAAATAAACTACACATTGCAAAAACTCGCAACAGTAGTTTCAGGTGAAAATAATAGCACAACCCTTCAGCTGAAAAAACTAGACACAATAGCATCCTGAAAGCACCAAGGTGCACTTGCAATTACTAGGAAATTCAAAATGACTTCTGCATATTTCTTCTTTTGAAACACCATTTGTTAAATTTTTGAGTGATGCTTTCTCTCCCTAACAGAGAGAGAAGGAACAAAAAGCTTAAAAAATTATTAAAAAGAAAAAAAATATTGAAAAATTGTTGCATAATTTTTTTTTTTTTTTAATATTTGGTTTTAGTATGAAACCAATGAATGTTAAAGATAGAGTCCTGCATTGAGTCCTGACCTGATTTAACCCGACCTAACCCACCGGTCAGGTTTTATATTTTTTTTTTACTTGTGCGTTGGGTTCAGGTCGGGTTGACTGAATTTTTTTGTTGCAGGTCGGATTTAGTTTTCTACGAGTCGGGTTGACTTGAGAACATCTTTCAAAAAAATTTTACAATTGTAAGCATAAATTTGTAGACATAATTATAACTCTATAACTAATTTTAGACATGCGTCAGAGCTCCGTATTTGTATCCGTATTCACGGATATCCGCCTAAAATAAATTCGTATTCATATCTGAAGTATAAGCATGAAAAAAAAATAATAAAAAATATACATATATATCCGTATACGTTTTCTTTTCTTCAACAAATCTAACACGGATCTTGTGTAGAAATTGTAAGAAAATTAGAAAGTACTGTAAGTCTTTATTGAATATTATTAATATATATACAGTGAACTCTCATTAAAACGGACAATCAAGGACCAGCAATTTTTGTCTGTATATCCATCATAACAGGAGTTCATAAACTAAAGTTCCATGTCACCCCCTACAAATACAGTAACACGTAATTTTGAATGTTTGTCGCTTGTGCACTTTTCTCCTCTAAAGTGTAAACTTTGAGAAGGCTGAGCTTCATAAAAAAAGTCCTGTTTCATCGATGTTAAATATGTTTTTAGCTTTTATAGTTCGTAGTTCTTGATAAGGCATGAGAAATTCTCTTTCCACTCTTTTATGTTTTTTTCTGCTACATTTCTGATAATGAAATCCTTTGCTATGCAATTGGCAGAATATTAAAAATGAAAAATTTTAATTCCAGGTCTTAAATTCTTCGAGAATTTTATTCTGTCTACTCAGAAAGACAGTAACTATGCCTCGCATACAGGTGCACAAACAACATGCACAGATGTCAGCATTTGAGTGTGGTGCATAGTTGTGCTCAAAGAAGCCGGTTGGTCTAATCTGCAAATTTTTTGACAATTGGATAGGAGTGGGTACCACTATTAGATAATATTGACAGGAATAAGTGAACCATGGCCGAAAACAGCGTCAGGGAGGAAGCGGTTGGCCTAGAAAAGAGGACAGAAAGTGAGAACCAGTGAATCACAAAGCGGTACTCAAAACTCCAGTTCCTCATTATCATCGATCCTACATGCAAATGGTACTTCAATGACTTGAAAGACCCTTAATAGGTGGCTCAGTGAAATGAGGTTGAGCTCAGTCCCCGGATCTCTCTTTCACTGATGACGTTTGGAGCATCTTGAAAAGCATCCTATAACCAGCAGGGGATTTTGCCAATCTAACGCAACAATTGGACAGAATTTGGGCACGTTACTTCACAGGAGCACATCTGCCAACTCCATCAATTAAAATACCAAGCCGAATAACTGCATTCATAAGTGCCAGAAGTGGACCAACGCATTATTGACTTGTTTACTTTGTGAGGTCCTTTCTCTTAATTAAACCATTCATATTTTCTGAAATTGTAATCAATTGTTTTTCTCCACATGTACATAACATCTACTAATTTTTGTCTCATTCAAATAACTCCTTCTTGGTGCATCGCTTTTTTTGTTATAGAGTGTACTATGTTATTTAGTTATAACTTAAGATAACTATTTAAGGAGTAATTTAGGATAAACTATATTTAATTTAATTATTATTGAGATTACCATGTGTCATGAGATCCTCATGACAAACACAGTGGGTAATGACTTGGGATTCACTCCTATGACAGATCCGGAAATATGCCCTCACAATTTTGATCCTCCATGAAAAAGATCGAGCAAAAAAAAGCAAGTTTTAATTTTATTTTATGAATTATTGAATTCAAGGTGTTTTTGATAATTTTGCCATTATTTTGAGTGGGTTTTGATGCAGGACTATAACTATGCAGTAAGAAATAAGTGACAGCCTGGGTTGAGGTTCAGCTGGTTTTATGTCTCACTAGAGACATTCAGTGAGAATTGATAATGGTCTGGGACTCGCCCCGTCTGGGATGGATGAGGAAAGGTCTGGAAATGATTTTAGCAAAATTATACTGTGATTTAAACTTAAGTTAGATGTGTCTAACAGACATTTTTATTCCATGAATTATACATTAAACTTTTTTTTTTCCCTTTGAAATGAGTGGGTGGGTTTTATATTGCATTTGAAAAGAGAATTACAGACATACACAAATGTTTGTTGAAGTCTTACAGATTTTATAGCATTTTCTTTCGAAACTTCACTGCCATCGCTTTGAAAACTGCTACTGAAGGCAATATAGCCTACCTTATCATTGGACATTTTATAAGTGCTAAGACTAAGCGAGTTTATTATGTTACACTTGAGTTACAGAATGAGCAATTGGGGACTGTCTAGAATTCACTCCTAGGTGTGGTCCAATGTTTTAAAAGAGACTAACCGAGTAGACACAGGAAGCAAAGCAAGTTAATATTAAAAACAAGAAAAATTTAGAACCAAGAACCATTTTTAAAAAATCTATAGATTTTTTTTTAAATGGTGCTTAGATTTTATAAAATAAAATTTAAACAATACTATTAAGATGAAAAATAAAAAGTTCATAGGTTTTATTGTTTAAAAAATACTTAAAAAATACTCAAGAAAAATGTTATAACAATTTCTGAAAAAGACTAATTTACATCATCGGTTACTTCATCAGCAATAGATTCTAGATTTCTTGTTGTTTCATTTATAGATTCAGATGTCTCACAATCCATTTCTAAAATTTCAGGATTATCCTACAGAAGAAAATAGCAAGTTACAAATCAAGTATAATAGAGTAAAATAAACAGTTTTTTAGTGTTTTAGTTAGTTTTTATTATATGTAAATAAAGGTTAGTTTAACTAAATTTAATTTATAAAACAACTAAAGCAATTTTACTCACAATGATTCAAAATAAGTATTAAAAAAAGAGGAAGATAAAGATAGGAAGATAGAGATAGGAATTATGAAATTTTTCATGGTTGTAATATACAAAGTGAGCCAAAAATTTGTTAAAACTTAAAAAAAAATTTTAAAAAAGAGAAGTAATAATGATAAAGATATACAGTTTGTAAGAAAGAGGTCAAAAAGAAGTCTAATTCTGTTCAGAAGCAAAAAAAAAAGGATAAAAAAGTCACTGGTAAGAGGGTGGCGACTACCCGAAACAATGAACAGGACAACAGTCATTCCATGCATTCTTCAGGCAATAACAAGTGTTATCATAACCCCTAGCACAATTTACGACATTACTAAGGTGACTCACAACACCTATTATAGCTGAATACAACATTTTAGAATAAATTACAGTAATTTTGTGACAGATAGAACCTTTGTGTTTGGTCAATGTTGAAGGGGATGAACGGTACATAAGCAATTTCAAATAGCACCAGAACCAGAAATAGACTTTTTTTGCTTTTAAATAAAATCAGATTTCTTTTTTATCCCTTTCTAGCAAACCATACATCTTTATCATTAATCCTTCCTTTTTAACAGATTTTAAAATTTTAATGAACTTTTGGTTCACCCTGTACAGGGTTGTTATTTCATCCACTTTTTTGTCAAAAGTCCGGGACGCTGTACAAAAGTGGAAAAAACCTGGACAAAACTGGAAAAATCCACACAAAACTGGACAAAATAAAATCCACTGATTTGTACATGTTCAGTGCATAAAATTATTCTGTTAAAACAATAAATTGCAATTTTTACTTTAAATTAGCAATTTTAGCAATAGAAATATTTTATTAAAAATTAATAATTTGATTAATGAAAAGTGTAATTTCATTTTGATCGCGATAAAAAAAATTATGAAGAAAATGCTAATTACATTAGTTTACAGTTTGTAGATGTAACAAAGTAGATCTGTTGTGGTGGACTATTATAATATTATCATATTGGATATAGATATTAAGGGGAAAAAAAGTTATTTAACTCTATATCTAAATCTTTAAAAACAAAAGAAATAGACAAAGCTGTTTAGCCAGAAAAAGATTTCATGCACAATGTTGAGTTACCTTCAGTACATAATGTTGACAATTAAAAATAAAAAATAACTTAATCCCCCCAACACCCCTATTCCCCCCTCGAAAGAGATTATTTTCAATATTAAAGTTTTTCACAAACGACGTGAATGATTAATACATACACAATTATAATCTGAAAAATAATTCAAGTTGTTTCTATTTTGTACTTAACTTGGAAATATCTTATTTAACATTTCTATATACTAGGTTTAAAAAAAAAAAAAAAAAAAAAAAAAAATCTCATAAATGCAGATAGAATATTTTTATCAATGTTTGTCCATAAGTCCTTTCAAAGCAAAGGTTTCATTTCTATATAACATTTTATTTGCAATACCAACATGTCATTTTTTTATTCAATAATTTAAAAAATCAAATTTACATACTTAATCATTTAATAATTTTATATTCTTATTTTAATTTTGTAAAAAAATATTACTTGGTAATAGAGAAACAGATGAAAAAAATACAGAAAGTTTGCTTCCACATAGAAAAGTTATTTATTTTTCAAAAATGTCTTTAATAATATAAAAGTGACATATATGTATATGACTGTATATATGTATGTATATAATAATGATGATTTATTAAGCGTAGTAGAAGCCAAGCAACAGATACAAGATCACTGAAACACCAATGACCAATAAGAATAAAAATTTCTTTATGTAGGAGAAGCTCAGAAAAATGAAAAAAAATTCATCTATAATCAATTTGATAAATATGTAGAAACTTTAAGAGAAATAATAAAAATGTTAAGTGACTCCAGTCGACTTCCTGAACATTAAAGTAATTCACTAAGTTGTTAGTTCACACAGTTGTTTAAATAAAATAAAGTAAGAGAAGTCATTAAATAAACAAACGAGAATATTATAATAAGTGTTTGATTATTTGCACCCAAACAGTATATTGTTTAATGGAACGGAATGCATCCAAATCTTTTGTGCATCTCTGTAAAAGAACTAATAGTGTTAGATGCACTAAAATGTATGCAGTTTGTGTGACATATACTTATAATTTATATATGACAGAGTTACCATGCTACCTGGAAAACCTAGAATAGTCAGAAAATTGAAAAATCGACTCTAAAAGTCAGGGAATTTGAATATTTTAGCCAGAATCTGGAAAAGTCAGTGAATTTCACATGATGATTACCAAAACATAAACAGTTTTTCTGCCAACTTAGTCATTTTTCCATTTTTTTTTCTCTCCCTCTCTTTAGCTTCCTCCATTTGTTTTAAACACCCTTCTTCTTCGCTCATGAAAGAAAATTCTTATCTCGCTCATAAGCAACAGATTCTATCACTATATGTAATTTTTATCATGAAAAACAGCAGTTTTTCGAGTGACGCAAGCGGAAGGACAAACTGAACGCTGCGAACTCATATATACAGCTAGTTTGACATCAAAGAAATTTGTAAAAGCTGACACTTAATATCTCAGCAAATATGCCATATTTTGTTCTGATCTTTTCAAAATAGTCTTATCTTCGGTCTTAATCTATCCTGAAAATTTTACATTTCTACATGCAGTATGTTTTGAGATCTGAATCTCAATTTAAAGCCAAAAAGGGAAAATGTGTGGTGTAAGGATGTAATGGATAAATTCATGAAAAAATATCTCTAAAACCGCACGAACGATTTTCTTGTAATTAATATATGTTGTTAATGGGATCTTTCTGAATCTAGTAATGTTTTCATTTTTTTTCAGGAAAACTCTTGTTTTTTATAAAAGTAGTTTTAAAAATGGATCTATATTACTCCGCCAATTGCATGCTTTCCTTCGGCGAAAACATCGTGATGCGGTTTTTACTAGCCAGGCTTGAGTTGGACCCGTTGGTTGGTTGACCAACGTGAATGTAGTGAATGAATTATTTAAGCTTTCCTTTTTTTAACGCAAAAATGCTTTATTACATTTTTTATATATTTATTGTATATATATACTAAGTCAAATTCACTTAAATATATTTTCTCTTCTGCTATGAAAGATATTTTTGATTTCAAAATTTCATATTTAGTCAAAAAAGTATTTAAATAACACTTTAAATAAGGAAGTATTTTGTAATTTTAGATATTCCATTTTATCATAATAATGATGAATTTACAATTTTTTAAAGCAAAAAGTTTTTAATCATTCATGAACATCGATTTTATAGTAGCTCAATCATTTGCGATTCCTATTCATGTATCCTTCCGCACAGGGAATTTTAAAAAACAGCAAATGGAGTTTTGGTGCCATCTTTTGTTTTTAATTTAAATTAAAACATACACTTTTGCAAATATATATATATATATACCGTATTTACCCGCATATAAGTCGAGAAATTTTGGACAAAAAAATTATTTAAAGTTGGGGGGGGGGTCGACTTATACGTGGGTCCTTAATTTTTTTTTTTTTTTTTTAATCAGAAAACAAAAATGCCCTTTTGTAAGACAATTGTTCTCTTCCCACATTCCACAACACAATGATGTCGTTTACTGTCGATTTCTAGAGAAAAAGAGGAAGGAATTGTTTTTCCTTATCAGCGCTGGGGTGGGGGTTTCGAGGCTGAGTTACGAGATTGGCCCAGGTGATGAATGTACGCCAACCACCCCCCACCTCCCCTCTCTCCGAGAGATCAGTCGGTAAGATTCCCAGAATGTATCACCCCTATGTGCAATTGAATCGTCCGCAAGTGGCTAGAAACATTTGGCCCGCATTATATCTTGCTCGTTCTTAATAGTACACTTTATTCATTATTTCGTCGTTTATCTTACTACCCTTTTTCTCCTTGTTTCTACTGATATGACTGATTTAGTTAGTAGAAAACAGAAACGCAATTCATACGCAGCTGGATTTAAACTCAAAGTTATTTCTTTTGCGGAAGAATCTAACCACTGTGCTGCTTCTCGTCAATTTGGGGTTCACGAAAAATTGATTCGTGATTGGCGCAAGAATAAGGGAAAAGCTAGAAAACATCCCAAAATCAAAAAAGGCTTTGCGGCAGGGAAAATCACTAAACTAACTATTAACTTGCTCAAGTATTAGATTCATTCATTCATTTTTTTTTTTTTTTAACAGTATACTTTTCCTGAAATATACTATTTTGACAGAATAAAATGTTATAATGTTTAAAAAGTAAATAAATAAATAAATTTTTCAATCTAAATCAAGTAAAGATGTTATTTATATATTTTTATGTAGCATAGTCCATTTCCAAGCGCAAATAAAATAATATAGAATAAGACACAAAACATTATTAAAATTTCTTTTTAATCCGTTAACGCCCGAATTAATTTTGCAAAATATTATTAGCTGATTATTTCATTTCTAAATTAATATAGACAACTGACAGTAAAATATATTAATTTAAACAATTCTTATAGTTTTAAATTTAAAGCCTATCCTCATTTATTGACATTTAGTGTTCTAGTGAGAAAACTTCGAGACAGAAAAACTTTGAGATAACAGATTAATTTCTTATTATATCTTGACAAAGATCTCGAAAGTAAAGTATTATAATATATATTATAATTCAACTTGATTTAAGTTAGTATGCATGCGCAAAAAGCAAATATATGTGCAACGAATGAAAAATCATAAAATGACTATCCAAATTATGAAACAATAATTAATAGTAGGCACATAAAACTTTCAGGGATCATTTAGAGTGATGCTATAAACTGTCACTAAAAAGCAGAAATCATTCCAAGAAACCACAAAAAAAAATACGTGACATTTTATTAGCTGTCCTCAAATGAGGACACTGGGCACTAACGGGTTAAAGAAAATTTTGTCTTATAAATTTACGCGATTTTAAAAATGTATCTTTTTATAAATCTAAAAAAGAAAAAAGAAAGAAAAAAGTAAAACTGATATTCTTTTTTTACATCGACATCACAGATGGCGCCAAAACTGCCATATTGTAATTTAAATGGACTATCATTGATGCTCGACAGATTTTATTTTTGTGCTATATACAGTCGACAGCAAAATTTTTGAAGCGCTAGCAATAAATTCTATTTAAAAAATGTGTACCTAATACTGTTTTGTTAAGTAAATATTTGACGAGCCATGATCTTAGTCTTATGCTGTTTACAAAAAAATAAATTAATGATAAAAATTATCGATCAAATTAAAAAAATATGGATGAAAAATATGGATATGTGCTTTCTTTTTCGATTCCTTCAATAACTTATAAATTCTTTCTTTTAATTACTCTTAACATTCTTTTGGTCATATTTAGAGTAAAATTAGTAAAATCTTGGGATTTTATTTTTATTATGTGGAGTATGCTTAAATTTTGCATAATATTGAAATTTCTTGAAATTTATCCCCCTTTCTCTCCAACCAAAAGATAATTGATTAAAGCAGGAAGTTTTAAACTGGTTAGGAGCAATGCGAAATATTAAAGCAGGGATGGTTTAAACTTTATGCCATGAAAAGACTTAAGATTCACATGATTCGTCAAATCTTGATGGGTACAGTAGAACCTCGATTAACCGAGCTTCGATTAACCGAGGTTTCTGTTAACCGAGGCAATAAAGAAGTCTATTTTTTTTTTTTTTCTCCTTCCCAAAATGAGCTTGGAAAAAATTATACACATTTTAGTTCGTTGTCCGTATTACAGGCACTTCTTCCTCCTGTTGCTCAAAAATTGGCGCGATAGGGCAGCCCATTATAGAAATTCTGGACTTTTGCAACGAAAGATAACAGACATTTTTAAAAGAACGTAAATTTAACAAATTAATGTATATTAAATTTTAAAAATACAATATATTTTATTAAGATTTGTGTTATTTTTGAAAATGCGTCTTTCGATATTTAACTAAGTATAGTTTAAAAAAAATCCATTTTACTTTTTAAAATTTACTACTAGAGTAGATTTCCTTTTTAAATCTTTTTAGCTGTGAAACATAAGTTCATATATGTTTATTTTTATCATTTAAAAACCGTTCTATTGTTTTTTAATTTAAAAGTAATTAAATTCGCAAGCACAGAAGGTTTTTATACAAGGTTTCTATTAACCGAGATTTCCGATATCCGAGGTACTAGCGGTCCCAATTAGCTCGGATAATCGAGGTCTTACTGTACTAACTAGTAATATACTAAAACAATGGATTTTTCACTATGCATTTAAAGATGAACCTCATGACTATTATATGATCTTTCATACTTAAAGAAACAAGCTTAAAATCAATTATGCACATTTTAAGTATATGTTTTTTAGGGGACAAACAATTACAAAAGCACGTTCACGACTGTTATAGGGTTAATGTTCTAATTCCATACTCAGAATAATAATGATTGGTGCAGCCACCTATTGGTAGAATAAAAAACTAATAATAATCAATAGTAAGAAAAAAGAATTTAATATTTTGAGATGCTTACTGATTTTAACTCTTCTAAAAAATTCATATACGAAAAGATAAGCATAAACTAGAAATTTTCACAAAACAAATGTAAAAATAAGTTTAAAATTAATTAGGTAAGAAAAGCTTTAATAGAAATCATTCATTTAAAAAAAAAAAAAAAAAAAAAAATTGTTTGGTGCTGCCATCTATTGGCAAAAGGTATAACCAAATTTTTAAAAATCACATTTAGCATTTATGCATTCTGTATTTTTGAGATTAAATGATTAAATTTTTTGAGATCTAGATGTGTATAAAAAAAAAAATTACTTAACAGAATAAAATGTCAACTGATGAATTAATTAATGTTATATATTCAATTAAAATGGCCTTGAAAATCAATCACTGAACATGAACTTAAGATTGTATTGCACAAAATCAAAGATAAATTTTGGTTCGAAACTAAAAGCACAGGAAAAAAAAAAAACATCAGAAATATATTAGAAATCCGTTTTTGCTTTTGAATTATTTTCTTATATTTTCTTTTACTGAAAATTTCAATAATTTTAGTATACAAATACTGCAATAAATGAATGTTTGTTTTTTAAGTTAATTTATTAATACTATTTTTTTTTTACTTATTTAATTTATTGCCTTAATTTATTTTTGTTTATTCAATTTGAAACAAAAAACGTAAATAAAATAAAAGTATTAAACTGGATATTTATGAATCATAATTATTTAATTTTAAACTTAAATTTACCTATTTTCTGAATATTTAGACAAAAACTGTCACGAACAGATACCCCCCTCTGTTATTAACCAGATGCATGACTCATGAAAACTCTTGTGTGAACTTTTTGATGATTAATCTTTTTCTCTCATTTTGTAGATATGCTGTTGCTAAGTTTTTTTAGTTAGAATGAATCCTGTGATTGAAAAGAACGGAGGTAAGTGTGAATTGTCCGTGAAAATGTAGATCTTTAGATAGGTGAGTTAAGTTTAATTAAAATTTTTAAAAGACATCCGAATTGCTCCAGATTATTTTATGGATCATGTTTTACTCGATGTTATATTGAATCTCTGCCAGAAGAATCTTCATCATTATGGATATCATCTTTACCAGCGGTGCGTGTCTCACAACAAATTTATGTAGGCCCTTTTGATTATTATTTGAAATAAAGAAGTTTATTATGTGAAATAAAGCAGAATATTTGATAGGGCCTTAACAGTAATTTTAGAATTTAGAAAAATGAATAAGGTCAAAATTTTCAACATGGCATCCCTGCCGAAGGGATGTGTACAGCTGGTCTAGATAATTAAAAAAAAAAAAAAAAACTAGATTCTATGTAAGTATAATTATTTGATTTTTTGTAAGAAAAAATGGCAGAGCCAGAACTATTGAGGAAAAAAAGAACAATTTTGCACACAGCAATTACAAATAATATAAATAAGCTTGAAAAAGACCTCCAAAAACATGATGAAAATATTAACATAGTAGAACTCTAAGAAATGCTTGACATTTTAGAAAGTAAATTTGAATCATTAAAAAGTACAGACAAGAAACTCGAACCACACTTTAAAGTTGAGGAATTTGAAAATGAGTTCCTAAAATCAGAAGAATATGCAGAAAAAGTGAAATTATGCAAATTTAGATGTAATAAAAAACTTCTCAAATTAAAAGGAGAATTACCCGGCATTCCGAATTCGAACCACGAACAACTTAGACAATAGAATCTAGTAAACCACCTAGTATAAATATTAATATACCAAGGCTATGACTTGAACGATTTTTCGAGGATATAAATAATTGGTTGACTTTCTGGAGTTTCTTTGAATCTTCAATTCATAATAATCCAGAACTCACCAAAGTTGATAAATTTAATTATTTAAAAGCATATTTGGAAGGCACTGTATTATGCACGATTGAAGGGCTCCCTGTGTCTGAAATGTCTTATGAGGCAGGCGTAAATTTAGTAAAAGTTCGGTGATCGAAATCTTTTGATTCATAACCACACCTGCAACATCCTCAATATAAAACCCCTGAAAAATTCTAACAATGTTGTAGAATTCAGAAGATTTTATGATAAAATTTTAACCAAATTAAGGAGTATTGAAGCCTTGGGCTCAGAAACGAATAATCTCTCTCCGGTTTTATGTACGACAATTTTGAAATCGCTTCCCCATGATTTATTAATTGAATTAAATAGGCCGGAATTTGAAAAGGGTTATTATGAAATTAAATGTTTACTAGATTTTTTATCTATGTTTGAAAGCTAGGGAAAAAGCCTTGTTAATTTCAGAGTTTGGAAATAATGTACACAGATTCAGGAAAAATATGCCCTCATTAAGTAAACAACATTGGTTGAATGACCCCGATTCACACATTCAGGGTGAAACACGATACCCCGAAGGGAAGAAAAATTTTGCAGTTACGGATTTAATACACATAGATAAGTATACCCCCCTTGATGGGACAAGAAAGAGAGATTTTTTGCATTTTTTGAGGATCGGATTCTCATGAAAACATAGTGTACGATTGGGCTTATGATTTAACTCTTGAAGAAAGGCAAAACATATTAATGAAAAATGAATTTGTTTTTGTTGTCTAAGGATAAAATCTCATATTGCCAGTCAATGCGACACTGACATAACATGCTCACATTGTTTAGGAAAACATAACATTTTGATTTGTAGAAAAATCCAAAATAATTTGGAAAAAGAATCTGATACGCAACCGGTCATAGAATCCTCCACACTAACAAATCAAAGTAAATCAAAATTTATTTACAGACACTCGTGGTCTGTGTTCGTAATGCTGGAACAAATCAGTTAGCTGATAATTATATACGAATGATCATAGATACAGGCAGCTGTAAGAGTTACATAAGTAAATATGCAGTAGAAAAATTAAATCTGAAGAAAACAGGAAAAACAACAATTGCTCATGGTCTTTTTGGAGGATTAGAACAAAAACAAAATTATAACCAATACAAGGTCATTTTAAGCCCTATAAATGGAAATAATAAAATTGAAGTAGAGGTCACGGATCAAGATAAAATATGTTCGAACATACTTAAAATAATTAATAGAAAATTTGTGGAAGAATTAAAAATAAAGGGAATTTGTTTAAGTGACCTAATTGGTGCAGATGAAATCTGTTTCAACAACCATGAAAATGAGATTCATCTATTGCTAGGCGCCAATGTTGCAGGAAATTTATTAACGGGTGAAATACGACACCTTTCTAATGGTCTCATTGCAATAGAAACGAGGCTGGGCTGGACCGTTATGGGAAAAATAAACTAACAAAGTAGAACAGTCATTATTAGATGTCGGTGAAAGTTGTGCAAACAATGATAAATATGATCATAAGAAAATTAGATGAAAAATTAGAAGAAAATTAGATGTTTTATGACAGAAATAAAATCAACATAGAAAATGTAGGAAAAAATGATGTAGAGCTGAAGAAAGAAAGAATCTTGACTTGGATATATTGACAGAGCTGGTTGAAATAGTAAGAAGACTGGAAAGGAAATTTCTGACTGGAAAATATGAAACTTGTGAAAATGTTCCTGATTCCGGAAAACCTTATGCTGATGAAGAACCAGATTCCTATAAACCGGATTATATTGAAAAAGATAAAAAGAAGATGAAAACTAAGAAAAGGAAAAAATCTAGAAAGCAAACAGATGATGATGATGATGATGGAAGCGGGAAGAAGAAAACAGAGAAAGCCAGTTAAGGAGAACCTTCCCATTTATTGTCTGTTGTTAGACCTTAAATAATCGACATAGAAACTCCAGACGTGAATTTGCCTGCCATCCAGAAGATAGAAAAATGTTCAATCGGCAGAGTTAAGTTAAAAGAAGGTCCTATTGCAGAATTCAGTCTGTTAGCAACGTATAGTGAATGTGAACTGGTGAAAACCTTGAGTTGAAGACTTTCTGCAAGAAACGTTATTCCTTCGAACTGAGTGATCCTGGGAAAATAATAAACGCTGTGACTACGCCTCACAGACGAATTGTTAGACCGCCTGATCGCCTCGGTGTGGTGTGATGCCGCGAGTTAAGTTCTGGTTCCTGTTGAGCTCAAGGAGGGAATGTCACGAACAGATGCCCTTCTCCGTTATTAACCAGACGCCATGACTCATGAAAACTCTTGTGTGAATTTTCTGATGATTAATCTTTTCCTCTTATTTTGTAGATATGCTGTTGCTAGGTTTTTTTTAGTTAGAATGAATCCTGTAATTGAAAAGAATGGACGTAAGTATGAATTGTCTGTAAAAATGTAGATCTTTAGATATGTGAGTTAAGTTTAATTAAAATTTTAAAAGACATCCGGATTGCTCCAGATTATTTTATGGATTATGTTTTACTCAATCTTATATTGAATCTCTGCCAGAAGAATCTTCATCATTATGGATATCATCTTTACCAGCGGTGTGTGTCCCACGACGAATTTAGGTAGGTCCTTTTGATTATTATTTGAAATAAAGAAGTTTACTACGTGAAATAAAGCAGAATATTTGATAGGGCCAACAGTAATTTTCGAATTTAGAAAAATGAATAAGGTCAAAGTTTTCAACAAATGCATATAATTCTTTTTAGTAACGACTAAAAATCCGGAATTACTCTAATCCCGAGCATTCTGGATTTTTGGCTTTGTACTGTACTACAGTACGAAGTCGAAAACCCAGACTCCAAAAATTCGGAATCGTCAAAAATCCAGACAATTTTGACGTCGTTAATCATCATCATCAACAGCATTTTTTTTCTTTTTTTAAAAATATAAATATATCTAAAAAAAAAAAGAATCGTAAAAGTATTTTATTTCTTATTAATCTTCAAAACTGGCATTTGCAAAATCTGAAAGGGGGGGAAGAAAATTAAAATAATAGTAACAATTCTTAAACATTTATCTAATTGACAGCTAAATTCTATATTCTATTTCAATTATGCCCAAACTTACTGAAAAAAAATCTAAAATACTTTTTAAAAAAAATGTTTTAAAAATGGCATTTCTTTTTTTTTTTTAATTTTTTATTTTCTTTTACTGCAACTTGTACTAATTTCTGTATACAAATATTTCAATAAATTTTTTGTTTTTCAAGTTTAATTTTTAATTTAATTTTTATTTATTTGTTGTTAAATAAAAATAAAAAAAAATACAAAGTATGTTTAAGCATATTAATATATTATTTTTTACTTGAATTTCCATACTTTCCAAGTACTTAAACAAAACACTATATTTTTTAGGCATGACAGAAAATCTGAAAATCCGGAATCGCCGCAGTCCCGACCATTCTGGATTTTTGGGGCTTTGTACTGTATCTTATTTAGAAATATTGGTTCTTTCCATAATTCATATAATTTTTGTCTTTCTTTTAGTTACTACTATTATTTTGGTCATAAGTAGAATAAAATTAGGAAAAGTTTAGGATTTTTTTATTCTGTGGAATACACTTAAATTTAATATGTTTAAATATTAGGGATGGACCGGATATCTGGAAAGAAACCGGTATCCGGCATATCCGGCTGATTTTTCAATATCCAAAATATCATCGGATATCCGGATCAAAATCACCGGATATCCGGTTAATATGCAGGATATCCGGATTTTAACATTTGCTTTTTTTCTTGTTTTCTTTCATTAAAATATGGTGAGAAATGCGAGAAGCAACTTTTCTCCCTCCGTTTGCGGGGAAACTTAAAAAAATAGCTTCTTAAATCACGTCACTAAATCAATAATATCATAAAATTACACATTTGTGTCTCCGTTAGTTTGACTCGGCATTGCTGAGCGAGCAAGCACGTCAGTCAGGAGATATGCCTTTATAGATGTAGATTCCTGCAATTCATTTCTTTTAATTAAAAACAAGTATGTTGTGGAAATCACAAGACTTTCTTCTATATTTTCCTATATAAATTCACTAAGGGCAAATAATTTATTAAAATTATTATTTATTAAAATTATCTAACATGATGAATACAAATAATTTTCATCTTAGAAAAAACTGACATTAAATATTCAAAGAAAGACAGTTTTATTGTGTACTAGCAGGCTTTGCCCGCTTCGCTGGTCATTATATATTTAAGGGAACTCTTTTCTATATCGCTTTATTAAAAAAAGAATAAAATAATACTGAAATCGCTCAAAAGCTCTTCTTGTGTTCCTGCTGCCAGGTTGACATAAATTATACTCGGGGCAAACCTAACTTGAGCACACTGGGAAAGCTACAGGAGCCAGTTTACTCCCTTTTCCCTGTATTCATACAAATAAGAGGTAGTAGGATTACTAGATTTGGCTGTTTATCCTTAGTTTTTGTGGGGGAAAATTGCGCATTGTGTTTAAATTATTATTGAAGGAATTGGTGTTGAATAAAAAAAAAAAAAAAGTATTACATGTTGATAAATACGTTAAGTTATTATTTCAAAGAATAGTATGTATGTGCGTTTATATAAGTACAGATACAATACTGAATGGACTCAAAATAACTTAATACAATTTTTTTAACTTATAAATTTACAATTATAATTTAATCTATCAAAATATTAATTTAATTTTATATATTTTCAGAAGTCTGAATTTAATGAAAAGATGTTTCTACTGAAATTATTGTAATTAATAATAATAATAAATATATAAATAAAAAGCATTCATTTAGTATTACACGTATTTTAAATTTTATGCATATAGCTGCATTTAATGTTTTTGAAATAACTGTCATTAAAATTTAGAAAATATTTATGACGTAAGTTCATCTCTCTAGCATTCTGTACATGTTTTTCAATGCCTTGAAATTTATATATGTTGCTCATGTCTACTGTGGCATGATTTCTATTGAAAACAATGCGATTATAATTATTGCCTTGTTAACAAGTTTTCACTAAATCATGTACATTATGGTCGATAAGTTGTTTAAAGCCATTTTTAATTTTTTTTTTATATATATCACAAAGCATAATGAAAGTAACATGCATTATTTAGATGCAAAAGGCATGTTTCTGATTGAGTATAGCATGATTAGTATTAATGACTGGTTTACAGGGCTATGCAAGAATATTCAGATGCGTCATCGGTTTTAAACAAAATAGCTGTAGCAATATTTTAAATGATATCCATTTTTTCCCCCTATGTAACTTTTTTTTTAAAGAATATTATATAATGCTTATGCAATTTCAAACAATTTTCAAGGCTACAAAAAGTATTTTATGATTTCTTTTTAAAAAGAAAGAATTTTTAAGGTGCTATTACTTTGGTAAAATACATTGAAGGTGAACTAATTTTTAATGGAAAAATGAAGTTGGAAAAGCTGTATAATACAGTAAAACCTCTCTGAAAGTCCTCCTCTATTTATGAGCCAGCTTTTTCCAGTCCCCAATTTTTTCAAGAGGACTTCATACTATTTTAACTCTATTACAGGAGGAAAGAAGGACACACTTAGGTAGATTTCACAGTGGCCTCAATGACCTAACCTGTATTCATGCGAGTTTCGAAAAAATCCGCAAGGATCGCCAAATGGCTAAACCGACGATTGTGAATTTCGAACTAGGCACCTTCTATCTACCAGCTTTGAGAGCAGAAACTCTGAGAACTGAATGAATTATCTTTCTTTAACAGGTTGGTTGGTTGTAGGGATTGACTATGCTAGGGTCCTAGACCTTTAGCTGGAATGGCCTCCGTGAGAGCATTTCTAAGGGGTCCTAGCCCGTATTTACGCGAGAAAACCACGGAAAACTCTAAACGGGTAGGTGGATGTGCGCAACCAAAGATCGAACCCGGCACTTCCCATCTACCACCTTTGAACGCAGCACCGCTCGGCTGCTGGTGGGCTTTGTTTTACAGGTAACATTGCGTAATTCTCAGGGCCCGACTTAGACCACCTGGAGCCCCGGTGCAAGCCTATTCTGGGGCGGCCCCCTTGCAGTGGCATAAGAGCTCTTTAGGTTGCAGAATTTCTGCATACGCCTGCAGGGGGGGGGCCTTCCAGAAGGGGGGCCCAGGGCATTTGCCCCGTATGCCCTGCCGTTAGTCAAGGCCTGGTAATTCTCACTCCCCTAAAATAAAACACAATGTTATAAGTCATATTTTTGTTATCCATAAATGCATGGTTATAAATCCATTTTATTTTATTTTACACTTTATTGTTATACAGATTTGTTTAATTTACTCGAAATATTTTTATACAAGAATGATAATAATAAAGTTTTAATTCTCTAATCACTCCATATTATATGAGTTATTTCTTCTTAAGCTAAAAGAATTATTTTTTATAAAAAGAAAAAAAAAAAAAAAAAAAAATGAAACTAGAATTTGCAGAAGATTGAAATTTAGCAAATATATTTTCCCAAGAGAAAGAATTATTGCTTACAATTTGAGTTTTGTTGTATTAAAAATTTTGGTAAAAGCGATGAAATCAGAAAAGGAGTCCAGGTAAATTGATTGATAAAGAATAAAGTACAAATAGCTGTGGATTAAATAATAAATGACCGATTTAGTGTTTAAATCTACACACACACACACATACGAAAAAAAAAAAAAAAAAAAAAAAAAAAAAGAAAGAGAAAGAAAGAAATGGTTTCAGAACACCGTTACTTTAAAGTATTATCTTTCAACAAATAGGCGATTTTCAGTGAAAAATGAATGGCGGTGGTGTGTCCAAATGACAGTACGAGTGCCAAGTTATGGATGGAATGCCCTTTAACAGAGGGGAGAGGTGGGATCCCAGGATATCTACTCCGTATTTAAATGAGTTTTGGAGAAAACTACGAAAAACACTGAACAGCAAAGCTGCCGAGTACGATCTGCGTTCGAACCCAGTACCACCTCTCTCCAGTTTTAAGAGAAAAACCTCTCAATTCCTGGTGGAGAGGGAAATGAATGAGGGAGATGGGGGAGGGCGATTAAAAAAGAAAAACGTCTGTACTGTGTTAAGGTTTTTAAATTTTTGTATCTAGAACTGAAAATTGAAAATATAGGCTTTACTTAAGAAAGCTTAAAACGGCTTAATATATATATATATATGTATATTTAAAAATCCTTGACTGACACTTTTAGAGCAATCTCTGATGTTTTTAATGTTCTAGTCATCGGAAAATATTTTTAGAAGTCTTAAGTTAGTTCATATGGCATGAAAGACATTCAGAACCACATATATGTTAAAATATATACAATTGATAACAATTATTATTTTTTTATGAATTTTTATTTGACACACACTGAATGTTCCAATAATTGACACTGCCAGTTTTTCATTTTATCAGTCATTGACACCCTATGTTCCAGTGTTTGACACTGCTAGTTATTCATTTTACCAGTTATTAGCACTCTATGCTCCAGTTTTTGACATAAAATGATAAAATTTTTATATGTAAATATGTGATTTTATTATTTTTCTTATTTATTAATTATTTCGGGATAGATGTCAATTACTGGAGCATGCCAATCACTGGAGCACCTACCCTAATCATCATTATTATTGTTGTTGTTTAAGGAAGGAGAAACTGAAAAAGACAATTGAATAATTTGTGTTCTAAATTCTTAGGGTAATTAATCTTTCTATTTTTTTATTTTCGCCTTTGATAAGGCTTTGTCCTCGAAAGGACTTATTTTTTAGTTCTGAAAGGAACTTTTTTTTGTGTTAGTTCTGAAAAGAACTTTTTTGTGTTCTAAAAAGAACTTTTTTTAGCCTTGAAAAAAAAAAAATTCTTATTCGACGTTTCCCATTCGTCTTTAGCTTTTATTCTGTCATTTCAGCTTTTATTCTGTTTATAGATGATCGGGAAATTCCTGTCAATTCAGAACACATCTCAGTAATTTCATTTTCCGATTTCAAAGGATTTTGTTCTCTGAGTTTAATGAAAACGTTTAAGATGATAATCTTAACAGAACTTTGCAAAGCTTTTCCCTTTCTCTGAGGTTGAAAAGTAAGCCGGGATCAAACTGAAGAAGATGCCATTGAAACGATAAGATAAGAGGCTTGTGGTAGAGAAGAAAGAGGGTAAAAGAAAAGCAAGCGTCAATTTCGGTGTCCGAGAAAAGAATGACCCCACGAAAAATTCCAGGGGTTGAGGGTTGCCGGAATTTCGCTCTTCTCAGTAAATCGCCAAACAAAGGAAACTTTTGACTGGATAAGTAGATTGTGACGTATAACTTATTATTTTTTAAAACAATTTCTTAATCATTAAAATATACACTTTAAGCTGAGTATATAGATTTAACTAATATTACTGAATCTAATACGGATATTTAATGTTAATTTCAATTTATTTTTAATAATATAAATAAGTATTTAAAAGGAACTATATATCACTTGCGGAATCACACAGGCTCAGCCTTTGACAGTGTTCTCAAGTTAGGTTTGCCCCGAGTATAGTACCTATCAACAGTTGGTGTCAACCAATCAACAGGTGGCGCTGCTATGCAGCGACTTCCACAATTTGAAAAAAGGCAATATCTGAGGAACTACTGTGCAAAATTGCTTAAAAATTTACACGTGGATGCACCTTGACATAAGTTACAGCGGATCAACTTTTGGAACTAGTTGCTCAATAGGCGGCGCTCCTATACGGCGATTTCCTCAGCTTAAGGGAAGATTAAATTTCAGGTTCTAATGTGTATAATCAAACAATACTTGATATGTGAGAAAGCTTTTATGAGACATTACACCGATTCAATCTGGATGTATATCTACCAATATTTTGCGCTGCTATAGTGCAGTTTTTTCCAGAGAACGGGAATGCATGCTTCAACTTCTATGGCATTTAGCTGTACGAAACTTCATACATGAGATAACCAGTATGAAAACTTATTTTTTAAGGTTTTAGTTAAACTGTGTTTCTTTGAATATTTAGTATTACTTTTCTCCAAGATTAAAAATCGCCTGCATTCATCATGGTAGATAATTTTAATAAATAATAGTATTTGTAGTTTATTTTAACTGAGTGAATTTATATAGAAAAATATAGAAGAAAGTTTTGTGGTGGTCACAACATACTAGTTTTACTTTCTCTTACCCATGTAAATGGTAGAGAAGTAATATTTTTGGGTCAAATTTTTTAAGTTGAGTTTTTATTTATTTATTTTTTTTTTTTTTTACACGATTTAAGGTCCCCTGAATCCAAAAATCCTATTTTTAACGGTTGGTCTGTGTGTCTGTGCGTGTGTCTATCATCAGCATATCTCAAGAACAAATAATAGCAGAAAGTTCAAACATGGTATTATAAATTTTTATGACATAGGGATGCTACACTAAATCTTTTATCAAGATCAAACAAATGATTCGTATACAGGGACACCCAAGAGAAATCAAATACATTGCGTCTATGGGGGTAATTAAGTATGTGCTAATTTTCGTCAAGGTGCATCAACATGTAAATTTATATGCAATTCTGTGCAGTAGATCCTTAGCTACAGCCTTCCCTTAAATTACGGAAATCGCTGTACAGCAGCACCACCTGTTGGACGATAAGTATTCAAATTGAACTGGTATTAGGACTCATAATGGCCTTCTTACATATTAAATTTTATTTGATTGTACGCAACAGAACCTGAGATATAGCCTTCCCCTTAAATTGCGGAAATCACTGTATAGCAGCGCCACCTGTTGAGCGGTTGGCAGGCGCTAATTTAGGTCAAGTTGCATCTGCTTATGAAACTATCTGCATTTATGTGCAGTAGTTCCTGAGATATAACCTTCCTTTAAATTGCTCCTTTATAGCAGCGCCACCTGTTCGCTGATAAGCAATCAAATTGCACCAGCATAATGACTTACAATGGCCTTCTTACATATTAGTTTTGTTTGCTTATACGAAATAGATCCTGGGATATATAGCCTCCCCTTAAATTGAGGAAATCGTTGTATAGCAGTGCCACCTTTTGAGCAGTTGACACCAAATATTGATCGACACTAAATTAGGCCAAGTTGCATCTGCATATAAATTTATATGTGATTTTAAGCAGTAGTTCTGGAGATACAGTTGCCACAAAATTTTTGTTCTCTCTCTCTCTCTCTCACACACACACACACACACACACACACACAGACGGACAAACATTTTCTAAAAATGATCAAATCGTATTCTAGGCCTTTCAAAACGTGTAAATCCATCGAAAACGGAAGTCAAAAATTTTTACGAATCCAATACTTTCTTCTATTGAATTGAGAATAACGTAATAAAATAAAATAACTCTGTTATGGCTTTATTATCCCAATGATATTTACAGTTTTACATTTTTTACCAAAGTATTGGATTTGTGAAAATTTTCGAACTCCAGTTTTCGATGGATTTACACGTTTTGGGATGTCCTGAACACGATTTGACTGTTTTTAAAAAAATGTCTGTCTAACTGTCAGTTTGTGTGTGTGTGTATCACAAATTTTGTGGACGCTCTAGCACACGAGCCAATAAACGAAATTTAACCAAACTTGGTATTTAGTTGAACCCTGACATAAACTGGTGCTGATTAGATTTGTGGAACAATTTCTGAATAGGTGGTGCTGTGATCGCATTTTTTCTAAATTTTTAACATGCCAGTATGGGACAAAATCTTGTATAAATGTACTTAATGAGAGTTATTTTAAACGTGTGATTGTAAAATTAATATGAATTATTTATAATAGTAATAGTTAACATGAAAAAAAAATGTGCATTTTGCAGCATAGCTTCACCCTCTGGAAGGGGAGTTAACACCCGCCCCCCCGGGGGGGGGGGGAGTAAATTTTCAATATGGGTGTTTTGTTTCGAAAGACTTCGCCATTAACTTTAAAATAAATGGTTTAAGTATAGATCTGTGATAAATTAAAACAAAGTTATAGATTTTTTTATCTTTTAACGAAAAAAAATTAGAAAAAAATCTTATTTCTTTTGATATTGGCAAAAAAAATTTACTTTCTTTCACCATGTAGTGATATAATTCTTTCAGATAAAAATCATCTGCATTTATAATAAAAAAATAATTTAATAAAAAAAATTATGTTCAATGAATGTTGTGTAAAATTATATAGAAGAAATTCATGTGGTGGCCACATCATATACTAGTTATGCGAATGGAATTCAGTTGTATAAAAACGAAATGCAAATATCTTTTTTACTTTCTTCTATATGCAATAGAAGAAAGTATGGGATTCGTAAAAATTTTCGACTTCCGGTTTTCGAAGGATTTATACGTTTTGGGAGGTCTAAGAACATGAATTTACAGTTTTTAGAAAATGTGTGTGTGTGTGAGAGAGAGAGACAAAAATTTTGTGGCAACTTTATCTCCGAAACCACTACTCAGAATTGTATATAAATTCGTATATAGATGCACCTTGACCTAAATTAGGGCCTATCAACTTTTGGTGTCACGGCTCAACAGGCGGCGCTGCAATACAGTGATTTCCTGAAATTAAGGGGAGGCTATATCACAGGTTTTATTGCGTATGTTCAAACAAAACTTCATATGTAAGAAGGTCATTATGATACATTATGCTGATTCAAGTTAAATGCTGATCGTCCAACAGATGGCGCTGCTATACTGCAATATAAGGAAGGCTATATCTCAGGAATTATTGTACAGATTTGAATATAAATTTATATGTAGATGTACATTGACATATATTAGTATCTGTCAACTTTTGGTGTCAACCGCTCAATATTTGATGCACAAGCAGCGATTTCTGCAATTTAAGAAAAGGCTATATCTCAGGTTTTATTGGGTATAATTAAACAAAACTTGATATGTGAGAAGACCATTATGAGACATTATGCCGATTCAATTTGGATGTATATCTACCAATAGGTTACGCTGCTATAGTGCAGTTTTTTAGATTGCTGTAAGATGAAAATCACCTGCATTTATCGTGGTGGGTAATTTTAATAAATAATGCTTATCGGCCAACAGGTAGTGCTGCTAAAAAAGCGATTTCCACAATTTAAGGGAAGGCTATATCTCAGGAACTAATGCACAGAATTGCATTAAAATTTATCTGTAGTTGAATCTTCACATAAATTAGTTTCTATCAATTTTTGATGTCAGCCGCTCAACAGCTGCCGCTGCCACACAGAGATTTCTGCAATTTAAGAAAAGACTATATCTCAGGTTCTATGGCGTATAATCAAACAAAACTTGATATGTGAGAAGGACATTATGAGACATTACGCTGATTCAAGTTGGATGCTTATAGACCAATAGATGGCGCTTCTATACTGAAAATTTCCTCGATAACGGGAAGACTATATCTAAACTTGTATGAGATATGAGATAACCATTATAAATACGCATTTTTAAAGATTTATTTATAGGCAATAAAACTGTCCTTATTTGGATATTTGGTTTTAGTTTTCTCTAAGATAAAAATCATTTGCATTCTTCATGTTAGATAATTTTAATGAATAATAGTTTTAATAAATTATTTGCCCTTAGTAAATTTGTATAGGAAGATATAGAAGAAAGTATTGTGGTTGCCACAATATACTAGTTTAATTATTGTGTGCTCATAAAAAACTGAAAATTTCATGTGAACTGGGGAAGGGGACTGCCGGATATCCGATGATATATCCGGCCGGATATCTGGATCCGGCAAAGTAAAAAAATATCCGGAATGCTGGATATCCGTATCCGGTTATCCGGTAAAATCCATATCTGGTCCATCCCTATTAAATATCATGAAATTTACTCCCTCCTCCTCCTTAACCAAAAGATAATTGATTAAAGGGTGTTTTATACTTTCTGCCATGAAAAATTTAAGTTGCATATTTATGTATCCTTGATCCATTAAGTTTTGACGATTATCAACTAGTTATTATTTTAAGGAAGTTACTTCAGCATGGTGCTTAAAAAAAAAAAAAAAAAAAAAAAACATTTGCTGGAAAAGATTACTTACATTTTTTCTGTCATCAACAATGATATTTTCGGAACTGTTTGTGACATCACAATTTGTTACATGATCGCTATCCATTTCAATTACTTCAGGATCATTCTAGAAAAAAAAAAGATGAAATTACAAATCTAATATATTTAAATAATAAAGAAAAAATATATGGTGTTATATAATACTGCTAGTTTACTAAATTCAATTCTTAAAACAATAAAAATAATTTCACTCGCAGTGATTAAAAAGAAATTTTAGAAAGGGGGTTGAAAAGTACCTGATAAACACTTCAAAAGTTTTTTTTTTTTTTTTTTTTTTGGGGGGGGGGGGGGGAATTAATATCACAATTTTGATGAACATTTTGAAAATATTTTCTTGTGAAAGCAGAAGAAAATACAACATTATTAAGATTTCAATAATCATAACTAAAATAATAATTGAAAAAACAGTTATATCAGTTATTTGAATAAGGCACTGTGTATGATTATGGAACTCTGACAATTCAGTCTATCACGACACTTATAGAATAATATATAAATATATATATATATATATATATATACACACTGGGTGTAACAAAAAGATAGGACCAGTTTAATATCTCAAGAAATATACTTTGGACCAAAAATTAGAAAAATATATGGATTCAATATTTTTTTAAAAAGCTATGCTAAAAATAAATCTCCCCTCCCTCTTAAGCTTTTCATGGTCATAAATGCATTAGCTGGTTAGATTTCTTTACTTCTAAATGATTTTTCATTGATATAATGTTGCTACACAGGGAAAAGTCAGTTTCACAGTATTACTCTAAATTTTTAATATCGTTAACGCTTAACCATTTACAAAGACTAAGCACATCACGTCCCAGTAAAATCGCTTCCAAAGGAAAAACAAGTCCTTCTGGCTTATTTGAAAGGGTAGGTTGATTTCTTTTTTCTTATCAAGTAGCTGCCATTTTGAAACAAAATTATGGCATTAATTTATTAATGGACTTGGTGGAAAGATTGATCTGGCTATGTACAGTCGCAGAAAAAAAAACGCAACACTCAATGTAACTTCGTTGCTAGTTGCTGTAGAAAAATGTAATAGGTATCATTCGACGTAGAATTGTGAGTAGTTTCAGAAAATGAAGTGAAATTTTGAACTGAGGGTCGTCTACATATTAAAACGCGCACCAACTTTGATTTTTTTAATGGTAATGCCTTATTTTTATTTTATATTTGAATTCCTGGGATCACGACAACGCGAAAAAGTATATTGGTTGTATATTTTACTTATTTTTTCACAGAGTTATAAACGTTCAAAGTTTGAAGGTGCTAATGTTAAATTCATATTTCAAACTTTTATTAATATCTTCACAAAAAATAACTTGATCAATATAATTTTTTTTTTTTACAAGATACAGTGAAGAAACCCAAACATAATCCATACAGTATATAAGTTTTGTTGACAGGACTTGATAACTGTTTTAAAGATGATTGAAGTATACTGCAATTAAATGTTAGATCCTGTGGAGGTAGTTATCTATTTTCGGGGCAGCTGTTTACACGTTTCTTTAAGCAAGTATTTTTCGTAATTGGTTGTTATTTTGGTAGTTTGATGTTGGTGAACAATGTTTGCTAATCTTGGATTAGCGTTGTATTGGTTTTTCTATCTATCAGTTTAAAATTTTATGTTACGTTTTCAAAGTCTACTGTTAGCGGTACTGGGTTGCTGATATCAGTTTTGAAGTTGGAATTTGTTGCCTGGAACCTGCGTTTTTTTTTTTTTTTTTTGTAATTGATGAATTGTTAAGGTTTTTATTAATGTTGGATGATACGAAATTTAAATTAATCATTGCTATACTTATCCTTTTTTGTTAAATTACTTGTTGTTGAAACTAATTTTTGTTGAATCTACTAATGTTGAATTTACAATCTTTCTAATGGTATTAATAAAACTTTGTTTTTAAACAACTCTTTTTTCTTGAACTACCAAAATACTTTTTACACTTAACACTTTAAGCTAAATAAGATGAACTTTCACTGTTGCAATTTTTTTTATTACTCTGCAAACCTTTAAAGCTTTATGCTGTAACAGGAACTGGAAAGTAATGACATTTTTGTGTATGTCAATATTCGATTGTCATTTATTAGCTAACTGTGTGCTTAAAATCGTACTAAAGACATTTCAAGATTAGAATGACCTACTTATTTGTAAATAAATATTATTATTATAATTAATTAAAAAACCGTTTTAAACTCCGTACCTTTATTTGCGGGGACGACGTTGTAGCAGCTTTTGCTGGTGGATCCGCTGTGTAAAGCCCATTTAAAAACCTATTTAGATTATTATTATTTTTTTTTTTTTTTTAGATGGGGGGGGCAATTTATAGTAAAATGGCCAGCCAAATATCAGAAGAGGTACACATAGGTATTGTATGCTTTAGGAGTTTCAAAAGGGTAGTAACGCAACAGTTGCTACCAAAATTATTTGGAATGTTTATTCAAAAGCATTTAAGATTCGTAAATGCAAAAGGTGTTTTTTAAGTTTAAATTTGGTAATTTTGATCTTTCTGACTCATTGATCACAAGACAACTTTAGACAATAACATGTTAAGGGCGGAAGTGGAAGCAAATTCATGCAAAAACAATCAAGAAACTGTCAAACATTCTTAACCAACCTTGGTCTACCATACAAGACATTTGCAGCAGATTGGTAATAAGCAGAGCAGGTGTTTGGGTCTTGCAGAATTTATCCAAAGGAAACAAAGCTAACCGATCGAGTACATGTAACTTATTGCTTTTGCGGCACAGAAATGTTTTTTGATCACTTGATCACTGGAGATAAAAAACAGGTCATTTACGATAATCTAAAACACAAAAAACAGTGGTTCTCTTCAAATGAATTGCCACAATGTACAGCTAAGTCAGTTTTACACCAAACACAAGTGCTTTTGTGTGCTTGGTGTAGTATACATGAAGAAATTCAATTTGGAATTTCTGCTTTGGACAAACTGTGAATACAGACCTTTACTGTGAACTTGGATAGAGTAAATCAATCATTAATTGAAAAGCATTATTGTCAATTGCAAAGTCATTCTGCAAAATGATAATGTAAGACTGCACTGCGCAAGATGAACCCAGAGGGGAAAAAATGAACTGGGGTGGGAGGTATCACTTCACCTACCATACTCACCCGATATTGTGCCATTGGATTTCCATTCATCTCAACTGCTAAAATACTTTCTAAATGGTAGAAAATTTGAATATCTGGATGATGTTCAAAATGCAATATCCAGAGATTTTGCCCATAAACTAATTGATTGTTATCAATCTGGCATTAAACACTAGATGCTAAAAGGTTGATAATGAGAGTGATTACATAACTGATTAAAAATAAAAACTTGTTAAAAATTATCTGTTTGAATTTGGATCAGTCCATATAATTTCATGGAAGTGTGTTGCTTGACTATTTTTGATTCTTTTGATATTTGTGTCCGTTTATAGGTACACATGAGAGATGTTTAAAACAACTTTTATTTTTTCTCTACTACTGTCCTTGTATTTTTATACAGGTCATCAAAAGTCGGTCTCATGGTTAAAAATGGGATTATCAGACCTTTATAATTTTGGCACAAATCTTTTTCAATTAAACTAATTTTAAATATTAGCATTATTGTACATAAGGTAAAGGAGTCCCATGCTTAGTTTATACTGCTGTAACTTAACTCAAATAATTACAATAGGTCAAAGTTCACGGTCAACCATAAAATATTTACTTATTTCTATAGTGAATAACTATTCTAGGGAACAAAACCACAAAATAAAAATATCACACAAATTAATCCCTGGAATCCACTAATGAGAAAATTTAATTGTAATTGTGTAGTTTTTAACCCTTTACAGTTTATAGGTCCCCGAATAGTGTTGACTCTAGGCCGATTTAGCAGGGCGCAGCGCCAGGCAGCCCTTTACCAAATGATAAAGACCATTAGAAGTGGTCTATCTATTAAGTTTAATATTAAGCAAAGTTTTGCACAATAGAAACGTTTAAACTTTAAGTTTTTGTAAATGTAAAATGACTAGTGATTAGAAAACTTGATCTCAGTAAAAACAAGGAAAATTTAAAAACTTAACAAAATTTATTAATATCAAAAAAACATATGTAGATATATTTAACAAGCTTTTAATCAAATACATTAACATAAAGTAGCAATATAAGCTGGATAGTTACCTTGACATAGTATAAAAGCATTCAGCTCTTGATGACAATACAATATTTCTGAAGAAAACATCTTGTTCCAAAGTCCCCTTTAAACACAAATTTTATAGCACTATTAACATAAATCTCAAGGTCGCCAGGTTGACCATTGAGAAAATTAATGATACCAACTGAAGAGAATATAATTAAAGCAAATGAAAATCGTAGATAGATGGTCGCCAAGTTGACCATCGGGGAAATAACCAGGAAGCTAAGCCAACTTCCCAATGGTCACCCAGTTGACCACTAAGAAAATAAACCGATGATATCAATTGAAAAAACTTAACTATTGTAGACCTTAACTATTGTAGGAAACATACACACAGTGTGGTAAAGTAAGAACAAAAGAGACTGCATGCTGAATTCCTCCTTTTCCACAAAGACCTCCACGTTTGACATCTGCGTGAACTTGACCGATAACCCCCTCTCCCTCATAATCCCCAATTGCACAAAGAAAGTACAAACAGGCTTAGACTTTTTGTTATTTAGTTTCTAGTCTTTTCTAAAATTGCAAATTACAGTCCCTTCAAATGCATTTCCAAGAAAGAAAAAAAAAAAAAAAAAAAAGGATGATAAATATCTCATTTTTATATGCATTCAATCAAGTTTAATTTAATACTGTTAACTAAAAAATTGGAAAAAAAGAAAGAAAGAGGAAAAGAAAAAAAAAAAATGCTGCAAATAAAAAAATTTTCTCTGCTCTGTGATTAAAGTCCGTAAACCTGCAGATTGTTAATAAAAGTATAAGCATAAAAATAGGTTTGGTTACCCAAAAAAAAAAAAAAAAAAAAACTTTCATATGTTTATAAAATGCCACTTTGAAACTTATAAAAACTCGTTTTACTTAATACGGCTCAATGTTTACCGAATAGTATGTATATCACTAAATAAACAATTCTACTGTGCCCGATATATAAATGAGATCATTATTAGCCTGAAAAATATGACGTCATCAAATAATTAATGTTCATTTTCATCATCTAAATCTAAACATTCAATAATTTGATTCGACTTTCCATTCATAGTAAAATAATTTTCCATTCATTGAACTTTATATGAAACAAACTTGCATCTGGTGTTATTCCATATAGAGTAAAAGAGTAATCCATAAATCAATTCATTTAACAAAGAACATAATCGTGAAAAATATGTCTCAACGACATATGAAAAACAAAAACTTTCGCGTTTAAATTAGAGGTCTGCAAGCACCGAAATTTTAATTCCCGAGGCCATGCAAAAGCTTTACTTAGTCCGTTCAAGGTTTATTATTATTATTATTTATTATTAATATTATTTCAATGCATGGCCCGGCCCAATCAAAGAAAAAAAAATAAAAAATAAACGAAAAAAATCACATTGCAATACAAAATTTTTTTTAGTGTCGACTTACCAGATTTTTTTTTTTTTTTTTTTTTTTTTTTTGCGGGAGGGGGGGGGGGGGGGGAGCGACATTTTGTAAGTGATATACTTCATTCAAAAATGTAAAAAATTTTCAAAATTGTTTCTCATAAAAATCTGATTTTGTCTTGGTACATTCTATGATATAATATTATCTGTACAAGCTTTTTTTTTTTTATATCTGATTTTTCTTTTCTTTTAAAATTCCATTATTTTGTTTATTTATTTATACCTTGGATACATTGCTGCTATAAAAAAAAAAGTTTTTTTTTTTTTTTTTTTTTTTTTTTTTTTTTGGGGGGGGGGGGTTGCTACATTTTGTAAGTGATATATTTCATTCAAAAATATAAAAAATTTCTAAAATTATTTCTCATAAAGTCTGATTTTGTCTTGATACATTCTATGATATCATCTTATCTGTACTTTTTTTTTCATATCTGATTTTTCTTTTAAAATTCTTTTCTTTTTTAAATTTCATTTATTTGTACCTTGGACACATTGCTGTTGTTTCTCATGAAAATCTATGGTTTTGTCTTGGTACATTCTATGATATAATCTTATCTGTACAAGCTTTTTTTTTTTATATATCTGATTTTTCTTTTATTTTTAAATTTCATTTATTTGTTTATTTATTTATACCTTTGATGGGGGAAGGGGGGGGGGGCTACATTTTGTAAGTGATATATTTCATTCAAAAATATAAAAAATTTCTAAAATTGTCTCTCATAAAAATGTATGATATTGTCTTGGTACATTCTATGATATACTCTTATTACTTTCTCTTACACATAAGGTAGAGAAAGTATTGTTTTTGGGTCAAATTTTCGAATGTGAGTTTTTGTTATAATTACATGTTCTGAGGTCCCCTGAATACGAAGATCATGTTTTTAGCAAATGGTCTGTGTGTGTGTCTGTCTGTTATCAGCATATCTCAAATACATTGCCCCTATGCGGGAAATTGCAGGTAAGTAGAGTTTAACATCTATAGACTGCACTAAACCAAATGAAACGAATATATATTTTTTGTAATAGAGATAGTCAACAGGAGAAAAAAAATTGTGTATGTAGGAGCCTCACCTCCCCCCATGGGGGGGAAGTCCCCCCTCGGGGTGAGTAAATTTTCATGATGGGTATCTTTCAAAAGAGCTCACCAATACCTTAAAAACGAATGGTTGAACCATCGATCTGCGATAATTTAAAACAAAGTTATTGATTTTTTTTTACTTTTAACATAAAAAACCTTAGATTTTTTTTTTTTTTTTTTTTTTGGATATTTGGCATTATACTACTTCTCTAATATGGAAATTGTCTGCATTATCATACAAGATAATTTTTTTAAATAATAATTTTAATAAATTATTTAAAAAAAAAACAGAACTATTTTTTAACAACCGAATTAAATTCTATATAAATGTAAGTGCATTAATGAAACAGGGGGTTGAGGGGGGTGGTAGCCCCCCTCACACACAACTAATTATCATATAAAACTCTCCCGAAGCCTAATTTGAATTGTTTAACAGAGGTTTACATAACATTGTTATCTTACCTCTTAATCTCCAACCTGTATTTATAGTATTATATTTCAGGGTAAGAGAAAGTCGTGTGAGTGACACACCAGATTATCTGTTTTGTTTTTGTCTTTTAATATTCATATTTTATTCATATTATATATTAAAGTTTATTTCCTAAGTTACTAAATTACTGTACTACTATATTTCTTTTACTGTATCATATGTAAGATATTAATAATACGATTGTCAGGAAAACTTTCTAATTATAATTGTTATCGTAAGTTCAAACAAGTTTTGTTCCTATTATATAAAAAAAGTAGGGTCAGGTGAGGTAAAATAAGTTCGGGGGTAAAATAGGTCAGTTTAAAAAAAGCTCTTTAAAAAAACATCCAAACATTTTTTTAATTCCAATTTTGCGGGTTTTACATATTATTTACATTAGTCTTCATTTTATATGCAAAATTAACTGTAACTGATACTTTTTAGTTACAGCCAGTAACTATTTGTGTGTTTCGTATTAGTAACTCGAATGTGTTGCTAAGAAAAACTTTGGTTTTTAACTAATTCAAAAGCAAATTTTACAGTATTTTCTTATCATATTCCAAAAAGCACATTCTTAATATGAATTTCCTAAACTTTTGTGAATATATATATATATATATATTAATATTTTGGCGTAAAAAAACACATGTGGGGTAAAATAGGTCAGGTGTTGAATCATGTTAGGCTTAGCAAACATTAAATAACTAATTACTTTTTTTTGTGTTTTAAATAACTCCATATGTTTTCTTTTAATGTATTAGTTTAAAATTAAGCTATATATTGTTCTGGAGCTATTTCATACACATAGACATAGATATAAAATAATTTAATGTTAAGAAAAAAAAAAAAAAGCAATACATATTAAAACTGAATCAAAATATTCAGTTTGTAGGTGAAATTCAAAAAGTTGTTTAATTCGAGCTTATTTAAGAAGGGTGCCAATTTTTCATACAAAGGACAGGCAGGCCACAACGTTCTCCTGAAACTGTCTGAGTGAAACTCTGCAGCTTAGCATCAACTTCAAATGCAAGAGTGGATGAATCTAGATCATCAATCACCAATTTAACAAATTAATTCTAGTGCAACTTCAACAGTCATGGAACAGGATAATATTTATATACACTCCTTCTCATATTTCTAAGGACACTTTATACTTTGAAATAACTAATGTAAAAATAATTGTGAACAAGATTATACTAAGTGCACTTATTATATCTAGTATTCTAAAAATCAAAACTGCTATAATTTTTTTAATATGAAACAAAATTAATAAAAAATAATGCAATATATTTTTTCCTCCACGTTTTTAGATGTTCATAATTATAGGGACAATCAAGATTTTTCCGTTTTATTTAACTTACTAGCGGATAAATTACAGTTGACATGCGAATTCGTTAACTACTGGGCTAGATTAATTCATATATAAGACTTCAATTTTTCTTGGATGGACATTACTGATAATTCCTCAAAAAAAAGAACGTTCATGTAGTGAAGTATGATAAATGTGTTTTTTTTAAGTGGAAGGATAATTTCAATCCGCCGAATTTCTAATGAAATTTGAAGATCTAAAATTGCTGAAGGAAATGAGATCAAATGTTGAACTGCTGGTTCGATAGGAGAGAGATCTGATGCAAAATCATAGTTGTTTTACAGAGATTGAAGACTCATAATTCCTCTTACTGTTCTACTCATAATGACTGCTGCTGAATTTGCTCATAATTTTTAATGAAAGGTTGGGGTCCACATTTATGCATGTTTAAAATAATTAATAATGTGTTAAAATAAATAAAAAATCTGTAATAATCAATAAGCATTTAATGGGGGGAAAGAACGTCTGTGTTAAAGTTGAATAAAGACAATATTAAGTGGTAAAATGTTGCATTTCCGGATAAAAAACATTTTATTCTTGATTAATCAAATGGTTTTAACAGTTACTGGTACGATCTGAAGATAGCAAAAGGCAGAGCAGATTTTTTAAAGGCAGATATGAATTGGGCATTTTAAAGGTGGATCTATGGTGCTTAGTTTTTGTTAGATTTTGGGGGGTAGTAATATTTTTTTCAACAAGACTTACATTTTTGCTCTACTTCTAGAGCAATAGGAAATAGTTTGAAGAAAGAAACTTCTGTATTGTTGCCTTTTAAAGGGCAAAATTAACGGTGGCCACCGGCCACGTGGCGACTAAATAAAAAGAGATGGCGATTAAAAATTATGCATCGATCGCCACTAAAGTCGCCACTTTTTGTGATCATTAAAAGATTCTAAAAATAGAGCGACGATAGAGAATCTAAGCTTTGTGATTTCCAATCTTTTTCCATCCATGGCATAAATGTCAATGTTCATTTTAAACTTGCTTTATTATATTCTACAACCTATAAAGAAGTAGAATTGTTTAATATATCTTACTCATATAATTTTTTGGACCCCCCCCCCCTAACGATTTGTGATCACATAGCTTATAGAAAGCTTTATAATTTCTAACCATTTTCCATTTGCTGTAAAAATATGAATATCTATTTTAAACTTACTTTATTAGATTCTAGAATCTGTAAAGAAGTAGAATTGTTTAATATCTCTTACTCATAATTCTTGTAATCCCCCCCCCCCAAGCTACAAATTTGGCAGCTAAGTAAATTATTTTTAATGAAGCAGCTAAGTTTCCATATCTATATTTTTTAAGAGGAAATATTTTAACTCTATTGAAATAAAATCAATTAAAAAAGTGTGTCTTTAGAAATAAGAAAAAAGTAATAAAACTGCTAACTGTATTTACACATGACCATGTAAAAGGTTGTGATGATGATGAATCATTCATTTACTTAGAAAATAGCAATGTGAACTGTGAATGATAACAGCTTATTTCACTTAAATAAATTGAAAAAAAAAATACTACTAAATTATCTGAAATATAAAAACTTTTGCTTTTATTATTACAGCCCTAAGCAGATATCAATTTAGGATGTGCAATTTAGGATTTTTAAAAAGAACATAATTACAATTTCAGTGTCTCTGTGTTAATTTTATTATATGTATTTCTTATTTTCATATTTTTCTTGTGGTAATTATACCACAAAATGGTGACAATGCTTTTTGCAGTCTGAAAGAAATAGTCTTATCATGTGAAAAGTGGCCACTAACTTAAAAAAGTGGCTACTAATGAAACTGACAGTACCGGCCACTGGCCACTAATGAATTTTCCCAGTTTTGCCCATTATTGCCTTTCCTGTGGCCTAAAAGTTGAAAAAGCCTTAACTTATCATATTAGAAAAGTGCATGAAAGCGGAAAGCAATTTTAAATAGTTTAAATGTATTCAGAATATCATCTATGCTGTATCAAATGGTATTGAAACTGAATATTAAAGAATATACATATATATATATATATATACCAGATAGAATATCTGACTGTTTCACCCTAAAAAGAGACCCCAAAAAAATATAAATTTAAAGAATAATTGAAAAAAAGTACTAAGATTCGAGCTGTCCTTATAATTGTGAACACCTGAAAAATCCCTTTTTTGACTCTATTTAAAGTTTTTTGAGATAGAAAAATGGTGAAACTTTTTAAATATCGTCTATTAATGAAATTCAAATAATAAAAAATATATTTGTTTAAATAATAGTGTTCAGTGTTTAGCTAATATAGAAAAACGGGTGTCCTTATAATTATGAGAAGGAGTGTATTCTCCTTTTAAGTACATAAAATCTGCTATTATAAACATTTTATCACCCAATCAAACATTGTCCTCTACAGAAGCTTTGAAAAATGCACACAGAAAAAGAACCCATACGCAACAGAAAACAGGAGTAATTTTAACAACCATTTTATTTTCAATTGATTGTATGACAAAAAATCAACAGAGATGCTAAAATCACAGAAACATCAACTGTAAAAGAAACAAAAAAACAAGTCTTTCTCAAGAAGAAAATTTTGACAGCATTAATACTAATCAATTCGTAAAAATTGGAAAATGTGTTAAAGTAGAATTTCCTGGGAAAAGATCAAAGAGAATATTTCATGGCATCATTCTTTCACACAATCATGAATATTCTGAAAATTTTCAAGGAATAAAAAAAGTTTAAAGGGAAGCTCCAACAGGATTTTCCTGAGAAAGATATTTCTGATGTAGATGCATCACACATTCCAAATGTTCTTCCCGAACTAATGTTGGACCATAGAGACATTTTTTTTCTCGAGAGAACACAAAATCAAGTTTTTATCAAAAAAAAGGAATGGTAAGTGTACCAGTAGTGGGCCATGTACCAGTAGTGGGCCACTTGAATGTTTAAATTAAAAATAAGAAATTCCAACACTCAAATGAAATAAGAGATCTGCCTCTGATAAGCAGAAACCCTTATTGACTAAATACAAGAGGCACAACCTTCACTTCCTGTTTACTTAGGAGTTAAAATTTTTTTTGCTGAAGTTAGTCTCAGAGAGCAGCATTTTAAGCCTATCCTTAATGGTTTCCTTTAGAGATAAGTCTTCATTCAACTCCTTTTTAGCATACATTCTGCTTGTTTTAAAAATGAATTTTTATTGATATTATTTCATTATATACTGAATATATTATAAACTATCATTAAATTAAATAATATTAATAATTTATAGGTAATGGAGGGTGGCCCACTTTTGGATCAATGGTTTACTAAATGTTCCATTCCAGTAGTGGGCCTAGCAGGCCCAGTACTGGAGCACATGCTTTTTCACATATAGACTGTTTTATGATGTTTAATAAAAAGATTATGTCTTGTAATCTTATTTTGTATAATTAAATTTGTTTTATTTCTATCAGAACCAGTAGTGGGCCACGTGGCCCACTACTGGTACACTAATGGCCCACTACTGGCACATTAATGGAACATTCTGAAAAATTACTTCAATAAATATATTATAGTCAGAATTGGCTGATATTCATCCTGATATGCATCATGATATTTATAAGCTAATATATGTATCAAAATGACATAATTATTGAAAGATTAAACCTTAGAGAATCTTATTTAATTATAAAAATACATCTCGTTCACAACATACAAATAAAATGAAAGAATTAAATACACTAAAAAGCAAATACAAAATAAACAAAATATTGAAATAATATTGTGATGTGGTAATTCACCACACTCATATTTTGTTCTTAAGTAATGCATATATTCACAAGTTATATAATCTAAAATATCTGTATAATGAAAATTGTTCTCAAATTGTAGTTACCTTTGAAGTTAGTATTATAAAACAACTGACTGTTTATTTTGAGGACAATATGTAAAATACAGATAAAGCAATTCTGTGAACTTTGGTGTATTTATTTTATAATTATATATATTTAAACTTTTGTTTTGATTTGAAATGTATGTGAATTATGTAGGTAATTTTAGCCATTTTCCTTGCATTAAAATAATAGTTTTGTAATTTTTTGATACATTATAAAGATATTATGCATATGTAATTATATAATAATGATAGTATATTTACTCTGTAAATAGAACATCCTAGCAATTCCACAACAAAATATAAATACTTCTAGTTTTGGTTTACTTTTGTTTTAAATATCTTTGCGTCAGGGGTGGCGCCAGCTAGGGGGCCAGGGGGGCACAGGCCCCCCCGTCGGGGAGTCTGTGACCCCCCCATCGGGGCATACTCATAAAATCTCTCGGGGGGGAAAAAAAACAAAATTTTCAGTTTTTCTACTTTTGGCAGCATTTTCTTTCCTTGTACAAATTTGGAGCATTCCAGTTTTTTCATTCTGTATTCAATAGAAGAAAGTATTGGATTCGTAAAAATTTTCAACTTCCAGTTTTCCATGAATATACATGTTTTGAGAGATCCATAACACGTTTTGACGACGGTATTTTTAGAAAATGTCTGTCTGTGGCACGATGATTTCCAAAACCATGAGGAGTACTAACAAATGGAATGGTACAAATATTAACAGTAATATTATTAACAGTATTGCAGTTTTTGATAAATACTTATATAATAAACTCTCTTTATGTAGTGCCCCCCTGTCGGGGAGGTGGTGTCCCCTCGTTGGGGAATTTCTGGTGCCATTACTGCTTTGCGTTGTTTTGAAAAGGCATTAATATAACAATAAAATATAACGTTAATAATATTACTGTTAAGTATATTTGTTTTATGTTGAATAATATTTTATATTATTTTAAATTTAAATTATTTTTAAAAAATTTTCATGCACCCCGTGAAAAACAATGGATCGAGTTTCTACTGTAAATATTAATAATTTAAAAATATGCATTTTTAAATGATGAAAAACTAATTCAGTTTTAATTTTTGCAGCTTTTAAGTTAACTTAATGATAAAACTATATTGAGGAAGAAAATGATTTAGGTGTTAAAGAGCCTGTTAAAGTTTTTATAGACTATATAGATTCCCTAGGCATCAGTTCTATATATGATCAGGTAACAATAACAGGGTTGCTACGGAACAGGGAAAACCTGGAAAACTCAGGGAATTGAAAATTACTAAAAACAGGGAAAACTCAGGGAATTTCGAAATTTATTGCAAAAACAAGGAAAATTCAGTGAATTTTGTAATTTTTTGGAAAAACATTGGAATTTTTTTCTTTATAATCAAATATTTTTTTTAATTTTAGTGCTTTATAATGAATTAATTATGGTTTTTTTCTCCAACTATAGTAAGTTAATAAAATTAATAAACCCTAAATATGTTCAATTGACTTGCAAACATGTTAGATTCTAATGCTGCATGATTATGTGTCATCTATTTTACTTCCAGAAGAGACAGGGAAAACTCAGGGAATTTTTTCTCCTGATTTGTGTAGCAGTGAACATACCATCAAAACTTTTGGGGAAAAGGTTGATCTTCACAAATCATTTGGACTCTGTAAGGAGACAAACAATAATAATGACTCCAATTGCTTTACCATTGAAAAATATTCCATCACCATTTAAGAGTGCTTTTTTCTGGCCACAAAAGAAGGATGATCAAAGAAAAAAGAGAAAGCAGGAAAAAAAAAATTCCTACTATAGTTACTTCACCACAAATGATCATGTATTATAAAAATAAAGAAGGAGCTAAAAGTGAAAAAGTTGCTGAAAAAGAAAAGAGAAAAATTGAAAGAAGAAGAAGAAAAATGGAGAAGAAAAGCAAGATCAATTTGTTCTTGTGTCCCTGTTGGGAGGTAGAAGGAATACACAAAAATATAGATATTTATGCATAATTCAAGATATAAAACATAAAGCAGCACAAGTTCAGGGGTTAAAATCCACAAAGACCAAAGAGGACTTTGCAATTGTTGAAAATTATTTATTCACCATAACATATGAAGATTTATTGTCTGTAATACCCCAACCAGAACTTAAGATGAAAGACAGACAGTTATCACTCAAATATAATAAAAATTTGTCCATTAAAGAAAAAATGTAAATTTCATGTGACAAGAATGCATAAATAAAAGATTTCATCAACATTAAGCCATTTTTATTGTATTTATACAGTGCAAAAATGTTAGTATATTCTTATTATTACTGTATATAATGTTTCTATTCTTTCTTTTAAGCATATTTGAAAAGTATGGGTGGCTCACTTTTGGTATGCCCACTACTGGTACATTAAAAGTTTGCTATGCCCACTTCTGGGGCATAGAGTGATCCAAGTTTTTAATTTTTAAAAAATTGATATTACAATATTTTTTATATTTTAGAAGATTATTATTGTAGATAGGAGTTTGAGCAATCATAAAAAAATATAGTTTAGCGAAACTTCTTGAAAGTTTTATAGTAATTGAGAAAATGCCCTTAAGTGGCCCACTACTGGGACATTTACCTTATATTTGTAATTTTATTTGCATGAAGTAAATTGTATTAAAATTTAAAACAGTTTTAAAGGATGACTTATTTTACCCCAACCCATGGGGTAAAATAAGTCACAAACAGCATATTTTAAAATTTATTTTTCAGTACATATTTTTTGTTTTTTCAGAGATATTTCTCTTAAAATGTCATGAGGAATATTCATTTGCATATATTGTGCAATTTTTTAACAAATGGAACCAATACATTTTCTGCTGTTTAAGTGCAAATGTAAAATATGCTGTTTTTGACCTATTTTACCCCACCTGACCCTATAATGAATGAATATTACATTAACTTTTTCTCCTAAAAATTAATGTAAAATAATAAGTTCTATTTAAGTTGCATTAAATTTCCTCACTCTTTTTTTTTTTTTTTCCATAATCATATTTAATTGCTATATATAACATAATAAAATATCTTATTTTAAACTTGTTTTTTTATTAAGTCATGTAATCAGATTCAGTAACCTAAATATTTTGTAAACATGATTTATGATGTATATTTATGATTTTCAAAATTAAAGTAGTCTTGTATAATTACTTATTTATTAAGAATAAGTCATCTTAATCTATTAATTTCTTCATTAGGTTAGGATATAAGCTGAATAACATTGTTATAGAGAGATAGGACTACGATTTGTATACTTGGTAATATAGAGACTGTTTGAACATCTGGTTTGAACATCCAAGTTCAAAACTTGTATGATCATTTTGTGCTTGTTGTATATTATATACTAAAAATTCTTTCAGTTCAATGAATTTATCAAATTTTGTAATTATATTCAATAAATCTAAATGTTTTATATGCCATATATTCATCTTTTGTATTCATAATTAAAGTAGTTCATGCAATTATTTATTTATTAAGAATAAATCATTTTAATACACTTTCCAAAGCATAGTTGAATTATATTGTTCATTAAATATATATACTGTCAAAAAAAGTCCTATTTGCTGCCAGAAATTTTCTGCAATTCAGAAAAATGCATTCTATCAACGGAAAAATTATGTTGATAGAACATATTTTTCTTAATTACAGAAAATTTCTTGCAGCAAACAGGATTTTTTGTTGACAGTGTATGATTTGTATACTTAGAAATTCTGATTCAAAAACATGACTTAAGTACCAAACTAAATTCTGTTTAGGAGTTTTTTTTTTTTTTCCCCTTTCCTTTAATATATTATAATTTAATAGTTGTCTTTCCATTTAAATATACCAGAAGCAGGGGAAAAAAAGGTTCTTTACTTTAAAATAGGAAGTTAATTCCTTAGCAATAGTATATTAATTTAAATAAAAACTAAACTCACTGTATATTGGAATATATATACACACATTCTGCTTTTATGATTTGTATATAGTTTTTCCATTATATCACATTACTTCATGAATAAGAATTCATAAAAACTGTAGATAAAAATATTGATAAACATTCTGTAGTATTATGATGGTTTGTTTCTGCATACAAAGGCTATTCTTAAAACATACTCAAAGCTAATTCACAGTTTGTTTTTTGAATAAGACGTAAGAGTATATTTTTTGAGAATAGCATAATTTTTTAATATATAATTTTATTAATACAGTCGAGCCTCGTTAACATGAATATCAAGGGAGATAAAAAATTTGTTCATGTTATCAGTAGCCAATCTTGATATAACTAAACTAATCTTCCTTTTAACGGGGATTGTGGAAACAGTTCATGTTAAAAGTAATTCACATTAACGAGGTTAGATACTGCACTTCTTGAGTATATTATAGTATCTTGTATGCAAACATTATTAAAAGACTTTCTTTATGAAGATGTTATAGTGCCCTTTATGAATTATTAAGAATATTATAGTGCCCTTTTATCGAGTTCCCCCCCAGCGGCCCTTTTGTTCTAGAGTCAACACTACCGAAATATCAGAAAAATGAAAATGATAAAATTGTCATTTTAAAACCCCCACAAACCAAAAGGGATGAAATTAAAAATAAAAAATTTTTTGGCAATTTATTAATCTATTAAAGTATTATCAGGGGTTAATCCAGGGTTATAGAAAAGTTGTAAAATAATTATATTTATGTCAATTGGGTAAATACCTAAACTGAAGCTATTTATGATTTTTTTTTTTTTTTGTAAAATATACGAGTATGTATATTACATGACATTTCAAACCATCTAAGACATCATATAGTATAGACCCGTTTCAAAAGTCATACATTTCAGGGGTCTGTCCAGACTTTTTGGACAGGGTCCTGTTTTTGTGAAATTGTGAAAAACTCTACATGTATTTTTATGAATTTTAATTTTGTGTGAAAATAAAGTTCTTCCAAACTTTTCGGCTAGGGCCCTCTTTTTGTGAAAAATGTAATTTTTCAAAATAAAATTATAATTAAAGTTTCATTTTAGACAATGACAGTTCATTTTTACAGAACTAAACTTAAATATATGCATAGAAGCCCTTAATAAATTAGAAATTGAATATCAGCTTTTTGGGGAAATACAGGAAAACATCTGATTTTTCATAGGCAGCCTGTTCGTTCCATGGAAGATTAGTTTTAAAAATGAAATAGATTTATCAAAAGGTCTATTTTTTAGGATAAAAAATTTTGTGAAGTGTCCTGTTTTAGGATAAATAATTTTGTGAAGGATCCTGTTTTATGATAAATAATTTTGTGAAGGGTCCTGTTTTAGGATAAATAATTTTGTGAAGGGTCCTCTTTTAAGATAAACAATTTTGTGAAGGGTCCTGTTTTATAATAAATAATTTTGTGAAGGGTCCTGTTTTAGGATAAATAATTTTGTGAAGGGTCCTTTAAAGGACCCAGATTTGCCTCTGGACAGACCCCTGCATTTTAAAGGTCTCAAAAAGCAAAGGATAAATATGTTATTCTCTAATAAGCAAATAATATTCACCTTATCAAATAATATAATATAAAGCTGTTATATATACCTTCTTCCTCCTCTCACTTTATCACACATTGACAAATTTTTAAAAAGCACTGAAGGAAAAGCTATATGGTCAATTTCAGAGTATTTGAGATAATGGATTATTATTTTTTTCTTTCTTTTCAAGCAATAAGAACATTTTAAAGACTTTATAATGTACCTAAAAGTTAAGATTTAATGCTTTTACATATAAACTATAAACTGAATTTATCTTCCCTGAAATTGAAATTTAATGTTCTAAATCTTTTTATTCTCCTGAGTGATGCCGCTAGGCTTTCAAAATCCTGGGTTCCCGGGACTCATGGTTCTGAAAATCTGGGTCCTTTTTTAAAAAAAAGTGGGTCCCCATATAAATGAATTTAAATTTATATATATATTATGAAGGTATCAATTAAAGCTATCTTACTGAAGTTAAAATTCATCAGCTCTTTTTGAGATTATCTTAAGACTTATAACTATTATGTAGGAGGTTGTTGCTGTTAAGAAACAACTGAAAACCCTTAGCTCTATGTGTTCTAGATGTTTGATTACAACATTTGTTAATATTTTGAATATTTAAATCAGATCAGATATATCAGCACTAAACAGAACTCTGCTTTATTTTTATAACGATTAAATTAGTTAAAAATTAATAAAAAACTGGTATGTTATGGCCTTCACAAAACTTTCTTCTATATCATTCTATAAAACAGGGCCACTTACTTTTTAACATGCACAAAAATTCAATCATAACTTCTTACAATAAGTATTTTGGTAAAAATGTGCTTTACGGTCCTTCTTGGCGATTTTTTGGCGAGTTTTTTCCGAACTCGCCGAGTCTGCGCGGTGTTTTTTTTCTCTCCCGTCCTTTCCAAAATGGCAGACAGGAAGCACGGTTTCCCAGTTTTTATAACCGTTCCAGGCCGATTTACGCAATTTAAAGCGATTATGTAAACATAAAGCGTCAGAAATATCTTACAAATACTTGAGTAAAGAAAAATACAAATTTAGCGTCAGAAATATCTTACAAATACTTGAGTAAAGAAAAATACAAATTTTTCCGGTCTGGAAGCACGGTTTTCATACCCATCCTTTCGAAAAGGGCCGATTTACGTACTTTAAAGCAATTATGTGAACATAAAGCGTCAGAAATATCTTACAAATACTTGAGTAAAGAAAAATACAAATTTTTAACAATTGTTATCAATTAAATCTAAGAAATATTACAAAACAAAAACAGCACAAGTAACTTAATATACATAAATAAGCATTTAAATAAAAAAGAAAGTTTATTTACTTACCTGTTTTATAATTTCCGAAAAAACTAGCATTTTCCTTGAAAAAAAAGAAATATCCCCTCTGCATATAACGATATAACCATGTACACCAACCACTCTAGCATCACTCTTAAACACTAATCCAAAGCTTTTTTTTAGCATAAACATTCAATAGTACAAAACCAATAAACGCTACTCAAAAGCTTTTTTTTTAAGATACTCAATCTAAATATTCAATTTTACAAAACCAACAAATGACAATTTTACCTAAATAAGAAAAGCGGCACACTGAAAAACGAAACTCTTGGAAAAACGAAGAAAATAATCTCTGGAGATTTCGATTTTATCATGTACACCAACCACATCAACACAATTGCAAACCGTACTCAACGTATTTCTTATGATATTCAACACAAATAATCAATTTAAAATAAATCGCAATTTCACAGAAGAAAAACAACAAACGTGTGCATCCATGCCTCACATATGATGCAATGAAACGGCCTACTGTTGCCAAAATTCAAAAAACAAAAGAAACAAATCGAAATACCAGACTCTTTCTGAAAGGACCTAAGACTACTGTATAAGTAGTCTTAAAAGGACCAAAAAAAAAAAAAAAAAAACAGAGAATACAACAATAACCTTAAATATAACCCAGATAAGCACAGTGCATTTAACGTCACACTACTACTGCGTTATGGGCGATAATCTCGGAGATTCGCAAGTAATGTTGCATTTAACATCGCACTAGCACTACCCTTCGGCGACAATCTCGGAGATACGCCAGTAAGGTAAGGTGACCATATTTTCAAACACTGATTTGAGGACAAATTACCGTTTGTCCCCAAATCGAAGTAAATGTCGAGGACCTTGAAAACTGTATTTGGGGACTTTTTCAAGGACACGATAGACCAATATCTATATGCATTATTAATAAAAAGAACTCTGATTTATACATTACAAAATGCTTTGAATCACTTTTTTCTACGAAAAATTGCTGAGCCTAAGGTAAGTTTATGCAAATTAAACTATCCCAGCATTATTAAAATAATCAAGTCTATAGAACCCATTTACACTTTATTATGATCAGGCCCTGACTAACGGCAGGGCATACGGGGCAAATGGCCTGGGCCCCCCTTCTGGAAGGGGCCCCCCTACAGACGTATGCAGAAATTCTGCAACCTAAAAAGCTCTTTTGCCACTGCAAGGGGGGCCCCCAGAATAGGCTTGCCCCGGGGCTCCAGGTACCCTAAGTCGGGCCCTGATTATGATGATAGGAGAAAACACAAAATAGCACCATTTCATTTTAATCTTTAGAATCCCCACTCCCTGAAATGCAGAAGTTATTCCCGATTATATAACTAAAGAAATAACTTCATTAAGCAAATTTTATTTTTCACTTAACATAAATCGGGCAAGATAGAATTTATATACTGATTAGTAGTGCATGATTCTTTCTCTGCTCATGAAGTATGAGGGTCTTTATTTCAAAGTTCCGTTGATTTTCAAGATAATCCAATTATTAGAATGTGATTTTGATTGGATTGGAATAGATGGGTTTAACGTCTCATTAGTGCTGTACAATGGGCAATTGGCGACAGTCTAGCACTTACCCCCACAGGTAGTCCGGAGACATGCCATCACAATTTTGATCCTCCACGGAATGGACTGTGATTTTGAAAAAATACACGCAAATATTTAAATTTCGGGACATTTAGCGTCCCCGAGTAGTCAAAGAATTTTTGGGGACAAAAAATAGAAAAGGCCAAAATTCGAGGACAGTCCTCGAATTTCGCGGACGTATGGTCACCTTACAGTAAGGTAGCATTTAACTTCGCACTTGCACTGCGCTTCGGCGACAATCTCGGAGATACGCCAGTAAGGTAGCATTTAACTTCGCACTAGCACTGCGCTTCGGCGACAATCTCGGAGATACGCCAGTAAGGTAGCATTTAACTTCGCACTAGCACTGCGCTTCGGCGACAATCTCTGAGATACGCCAGTAAGGTAGCATTTAACTTCGCACTAGCACTGTGCTTCCGTGACTTTTCGCAGGAATGAGTAATATGCACGTTTGTACGGTCCGCGTATATGAAACCAAAAAAGAAAAAAAACACTGGATACCACACCCGCATTGTGCATGAATGTATAAAACCTACGAAATTTTGTTTTGCAGCAATCAGTAAAATTAAAAAAATCCCTTTATTTTGCTTCGTTACTCATGTCATAAAGCTTTTTCGCCGGAGGGCCCTCCGCGTCCTCGGTGCCTCCCGCTTGTCGTGGACGCATTTTTTTAATTTTACTGATTGCTGCAAAACAAAATTTACTGCTTCATAAAGCTTTTTCGCCGGAGGGCCCTCCGCGTCCTCGGTGCCTCCCGCTTGCAGTGGACTGCGTCCACTGCAAGCGGGAGGCACCGAGGACGCGGAGGGCCCTCCGGCGAAAAAGCTTTATGACATGAGTAACGAAGCAAAATAAAGGGATTTTTTTAATTTTACTGATTGCTGCAAAACAAAATTTACTGCTTCATAAAGCTTTTTCGCCGGAGGGCCCTCCGCGTCCTCGGTGCCTCCCGCTTGCAGTGGACTCGTCCACTGCAAGCGGGAGGCACCGAGGACGCGGAGGGCCCTCCGGCGAAAAAGCTTTATGACATGAGTAACGAAGCATTCGTTTTGCAGGGAACAGTAATATGCACGTCTGTACGCTCCGCGTACATGAACCCCCTCCCCCCCAAAAAAAGCACTGCCCCCCCCACAAAAAAAAACACTGCCCCCTTCGAAAAAAACACTGCGCCCCCCCCCAAAAAACACTGCTCCCTCCAAAAAAAAAAACACTGCCCCCCTCCAAAAAACACTGCCCCCCCACAAAAAAAAAAAATTTCACTGCCCCCCCACTAAAAAAAAAATTTCACTGCCCCCTCCCTCCCCCCAAAAAAAACACTGCCCCCCAAAAAAAACACTGCTCCCTCCCAAAAAAACACTGCCCCCCCACAAAAAAAAACCACTGCCCCCCCAAAAAAAAACACTGCCCCCCCACAAAAAAACACTGCCCCCCCCCACAAAAAAAAAAAAAAAATTTCACTGCCCCCCCACTAAAAAAAAAATCACTGCCCCCTCCCTCCCCCCAAAAAAACACTGCCCCCCCAAAAAAACACTGCTCCCTCCCAAAAAAACACTGCCCCCCCACAAAAAAAACCACTGCCCCCCCCACACAAAAAAAAAATCACAGCCCCCCCCCACAAAAAAAAACCCACTGCCCCCCCCACAAAAAAAAAAAAAAAAAAAAAAATTCACTGCCCCCCCACAAAAAAAACCACTGCCCCCCCTACAAAAAAAAAATCACTGCCCCCCCACAAAAAAAAAATTTCACTGCCCCCCCCCACAAAAAAAAATCACTGCCCCCTCCCTCCCCCCAAAAAAACACTGCTCCCTCCCAAAAAAACACTGCCCCCCACAAAAAAACCACTGCCCCCCCCACAAAAAAAAAAAATCACAGCCCCCCCACAAAAAAAAACCCACTGCCCCCCCACACACAAAAAAAAAAATTCACTGCCCCCCCACAAAAAAAAACCACTGCCCCCCCCTACAAAAAAAAAAAAAATCACAGCCCCCCCCCCAAAAAAAAAACACTGCCCCCCACAAAAAAAAAAAAAAAAAAAAAACCCTCAAAAAAAAAAAAAAAAAAAAAAAAAAAAAAATTTCACTGCCCCCCCCCCCCACAAAAAAAAAAAAAAAAAAAAAAAAAAAAAATCCCCCCCCCCCCCCAAAAAAAAAACACTGCCCCCCCCACACACACACACAAAAAAAAAATTCACTCCCCCCTCTAGAAAAGAAAAAATAAATCACTGCCTCCCCCCCCCCACACACAAAAAAAAATCACTGCCTTAAAAGCACATTTTATCCAAATGATGTCCTCCGGACGAAATGTCGTTTTGCAGCGACCAGTAATATGCACGTATGTACGCGGAGCGTACATGAAAACCACAAACAAAACATCACTCTATACCTCACCCGCATTCTGCATGAATCTCTTAAACATACGAAATTTCGTTTCGCATCGATCAGTAAAGCGTACATAAAAACCACAAAGAAATATCACTAAATACGTCTCACACAAACTCCATGAATCTTTAAAACGTAGGAAATTTCGTTTCGCATCGATCAGTAACCCGTATATAAAAACCAAAAAAAAAAAATATTACTAAATACGTCTCACACAAACTCCATGAGTCTTTAAAATGCACGAAATTCGTTTGGCAACAATAACGTACGCGAAAATCAGTTTCAAAACATCATGGGGAGGTTACCACATTTCAAACATCGATCGTTCAGCGGCGCATAAACACCGTGGTTACTAAGGTTGGCATCTTTATCCGCCAGTCGCCAAGAAGGACCGTAAAGCACATTCCAACCAGTATTTTATCTGTAGTTTCATGAGCGAAAAAGAAGGGGGGGGGGTTAAAACAAATGGAGGAAGCTAAAGAGAGAGAGAGAGAGAGAAAATGGAAAAATGACTTTAAGTTGGCAGAAAAACTGTTTATTTTTTGGCAATAATCATGTGAAATTCACTGACTTTTCCAGATTCTAGCTAAAATATTCAAATTCCCTGATTTTTAGAGTCAATTTTTCAATTCCCTGCCTATTCCAGGTTTTCCAGGTAGCGTGGCAACCTTGTCATATACAAGTTATAAGTATATGTCACGCAAACTGTATACATTTTGGTGAATCTAACACTATTAGTTCTTTTACAGAGATGCACAAAAGATTTGGATGCATTCCGTTCCATTAAACAATACGCTGTTTGGGTGCAAATAATCAAACACTTATTATAATTTTCTCGTTTGTTTCTTTAATGACTTCTCTTAATTTATTTTATTTAAAAAACAGTGAATTACTTTAATGTTCAGAAAGTCGACTGAAGTCACTTAACATTTTTATTATTTCTCTTTTAAAGTTTCTGCATATTTATCAAATTGATTATAGATAATTTTTTTTTTCATTTTTCTGAGCTTCTCCTACATAAAGAAATTTTTATTTTTATTGGTCATTGGTGTTTCAGTGATCTTGTATATCTGTTGCTTGGCTTCTACTATGCTTAATAAATCATCATTATTATATACATATATGTATACAGTCATATAAAATAAATAAATAACTTTTCTATGTGGAAGTAAAATTTAATTTTGTATTTTTTTCATCTGGAATTTCTATTACCAAGTAATATTTTTTTTTTTTACAAAATTAAAATAAGAATATAAAATGATTAAGTATGTAAATGTGATTTTTTATATTATTGAATAAAAAAATGACATTTTGGTATTGCAAATAAAATGTTATATAGAAACGAAACCTTTGCTTTGAAAGGACTTATGGACATAAATTGATACAAACATTCTATCTACATTTATGAGATTTTTTTTTTTTTTAAACCTAGTATAGAAATGTTAAATAAGATATTTCCAAGTTATGTACAAAATGGCAAAGAAACAACTTAAATTATTTTTCAGATTATAATCATCTATGTATTAATCATTTGTGAAAAACTTCAATTTGTGTTTTTTAACTGCTTCAGCATTAGCATTTATTTAGCATTTTCTGCCATATAAATAAACAGGTTTTTATGTTTTGTCTCCATGAGAGTTCTATCTCCCAGAGATAAGATGGGAGTAGTGCCATGTTGGCTGTTTTTGGAAAATGTGCCCAGTGGGGATGCAAAAATTGACTTCTCCCCAGTTTTAAATAATATGTATCATGCTTTAATCAAGTGTTACTTTATTTTTTAATTCTTTTAAAAAATATGTAAAATTCTGGTACACGAAGAAAATTCTATTTGACTAACTTTTTGTAAAAAATGTATTTTTCAAAGCAGTTTTTATCATTTATTTTCCCCCTTCAGGCTGGTAAAATCTAGCCAACTCTGCTAAAAGAGATTTTTATTCAGAAGCATTACTTTAAAATTTTATTAATACAATGACATTAAATAAAATGTAAAATAATACATAAAGAACACATGTTGAAAAAAAAAAAATTACCTTGTCATTTACTTCAATCTCAACACTACGTACCAAATTGCTGTGGGTGTCATTTTCGGATGGTGGCGTCGGACTCTCCCTTACTATTCCACTATCCTCCTAGAAAAGAAAATGGTCAGTTATTGAATAAAATGTAACAATTAGGAAATAACTATATAGTCATTTTCACACATATGTGCTATCAGGATTGCTACACAAATCAGGAGAAAAAAATCCCTGAGTTTTCCAGTTTTCCCTGTCTGTCGTTAAAGTAAAATAGATCATACGCAACCATGCAGTATTTGAATCTAACATGGTTACAAGTCAATTTAACATATCCAAGGTATATTAATTTTAATAACTTACAATAGTTTTCGGGGGGAGGCGGGGGCATAATTGACTTTTTCTTCTTCATTATAAAGCATTAAATTTTTTTAAGGATTTGATTATGAAAAAAATGTCCAATGTTTTTCCAAAAAATTTCAAGATTCCCTGAATTTCCCCTGTTTTGTAATAGTTTTTCAAATTCCCTGAGTTTTCCAGGTACCGTAGCAACCCTGACTATGTTTGCTAAATTCAGGTTCTTAAAACCAATAAAACAAAACAATTTCATTCGCAATCACTAAAGAGATCTATGAAAACAAACGAACAATTCGTGAGACAACAAAGTTTAAAAATTAATACACAACGCTTAATCTTACCGTTCGTGTTAAAACGATAACTGCTTGGCATCTAGCCATATTATTTTTTCTTTCAATAATGTTACGTATTATACATATATGAAACAACAAACAGTTAAGCCGTTCTGTATTTGTAGATTTGAGGATTCCGCTGAAACTCCAAACACGAGCAGATTGACTTTGACACTAATCTTTGTTCTGTTCAAAAGAACGCTAAAATAGTAGCATGAACAAAAAACAAATTGGTTGGTTGGAGTTGAAAAAAACATTCATTGGAAAAAGAATACGACTAGCCAAGGAGGTTAGAAGATTCACTGCCTACTTTTACAAGGAAAGAGCACGTGACGTCACTCACATAGAGTGGCAAAACATTCATCTTGCCACTATACTATTACTTCAACAAGTAAAATTTTTGTTTATTTTTCCTTGAACAAACAAAACAGAAAAAGAAAAGTTTCTGACATTTTTTGAACACATGAAACTTAGAAATATATTTTTTTAATATTATGAAATGTAGGAAATTCATAAGTTTACAGAGCACTTAATAATTAACTGCTTATTAATGTGTAATGTATTAGTATTTGCTTATTTGTATTATTTGATATGCAATTAATAATACAGTCATAATCATTTAATAATTTAAATTAAATTATAGTTTTTAATTACATACAAAAAACGAGAATTGGAATAATTAAAAAAACGCAAATTAATCTATTAATTAATATTATTCATCAAAAACATTATTTGTCGTTATTTATTAATTATATATTTTATTACTGCAGTGTATGATACAGATTTTAAAATATTCTATTACATATGTAATTAATTTTTTTATTTTATATTTTATTAATATATTATTTAATAATTCAAATTTGCTTATAGCTTTCAAGTACATGGAAAGAGCATGAATCAAAATAATTATGAAAAATATATTTGTTTATTAATTGTAATCAATATTATGTATTGTTAATAATTATACATTTTTATTAAATGCATTTTATTATAAAGATTTGAAATCTTAATTTGTAAATTAATTAATACATAATTAAAAAATAAATAAATAATGTGTATATAAAGAGTACAAATTAATTATATTTGTTTTTTAATTATTAATTATATGTTATTAATAAATTTATAGTAAATGCAATGATTAGTTCATTATAACTCATTATTAAATTTTTAAAATATCACTTAATAATAAAACTTATCATTAATTTATAAATATATATTCTTGTAAAATTTACAATTTTAGTTACTTCTAATAAATAAATCTTAATATACTCTGAATTCGATGACTTTAATAGTTTGTAATGGTTGTAAAAATTATTATGTACAGTCATTGTATTTATATAATTATTAATCGAATTTTGGTCGTGTTATTACAGTAATATCTATTTTAACCCTTTAGCCGTGTCGAGTTTTTTTAGCATATCTGTTTAATAACTCATAAAATCAATATTAAGTGAAGTAGGAATAAATGTTGTTAGTTTTTGAAATCTATGGATATTCAGGAATTATATGACCTAGGAAAAAATAACATATTTTTCGAAAATTTGTCACATTAGCCTCTTTTTTCAACTATTAAGTGACGGAAAAAGCCGTTTGCAAGGGTTAAAGGGTTAAAAGATTTTTGTGCATTTAAATATTTAATCTTTTCGGAGGGAAAAAAGTTCAACAGCATGTAGAGTTTTGAAATGTTCATTAAATTTAACATATATCGCTGCGGGAAACAGGTTGATCTTTTGATACAGTAGAGAGCCGATTATCCGGATAGGTCGGGACCGAGGCCGATCCGGTGAACGAAAAATCCGGATAATTGGACAACTTATAAAACGGCCAAGTCAATTTTTTTAGGTAACTTCCCTTCACAATTTTTCCATTATTATATTACAAATGGCGTGTTTAGAAGTTAATTTTTTAACTTTTTAAAATTTTATTTTCTATAAAAATGGTACAAATTTTTACATAAAAGCTCAAATAGAAATTATATTATAGTATTACATAGTATTATAGTATAGTATTAGTATTAGTATTACATATTTAAAAAACAATTTATTTTGATAGTAAAAATTGAGATCAGTGAAGAAGCCAGTCAAAAGAAAATGAATCAGGAAACGCATTCCTACCCTCTCTAATTCTTGGAAAAAGAAAACTCCTAATCCTTTCATTCAGCCCTTTCCACTCTTCCTCCCTCACTAAAGGCCGTATCAGATTCACCAACTTTTCGGGCAATTTTTAGACCCAACGCTTAATTTGCGCCGATTTTCTGGGAGAAATTGCTTCAACACCCAGTGTGATAGCGATTCTCAAATTCGAACAACTTTTTTCTCCATGCCTTAAAAAATTGGGCGTACGAACAATTTTCTTCCAGCTTTCAACCAATCAGAGGTATGGTATAGGCTGTGTAACCGTAACGTCATTCTCCAAGATGGCAGACAATACGAAAGAGAGTATCTCTCGGAACTTTTAGCAAGGAAATGTTTTAATTGAATGCATTAAAAATTGTAGGCACTGTGGGATGCTTAAAATAGTTAAATACTTGCTTTCAGTGTATTTTTTCTTTATTGATGAATTATGCGACAAATTTAACTAAATATTTAAAATTTCAGTGTCTATTCGTATCCATCTTCTATATATAAGTCTGTGACCTCGAATAGATTTCTATATGTTATTAAAAGGTTAAAGCTTCATACTTTATTAAAATAAAATCAGTAAAAATACTTATTAAAATGTTTTATGGATTACTAAGAAAAAGTACCTTATTATTATAGTTATTTTTTAAATAATTATCGTTTGTAGTTTAAAAAAAAAAAAAAAAAAAAAAAGCTATGAATACTTAATAATTTCTGAAAAATATTCTTTTGAATCAAGCCTATTTAAGGTTTGAATTTTATTTTTGCAAAAATTAAATAAAAATAAATTATTACAATTTTAAAAAGAATTTATATTTTAATTTTGTTTGTTTTGTGAAAAATATGCAAGTATAAATATTTGCAGAAAATAAACTCCTCTATATTAATATCTATATAACACATTTTAGGTTGATTTCTTTAGAAATCGACCTATTGCAATCACTTCGTTTATCTATATATATATCTATCTATCTATCTATAATGAAAAGTTTGTCATCACGATAACTCCCGAAATAATACTCGAAATCGAACCAAATTTAGACAGTACTAATCTTATAAATATCTTGGACAAGTTCGTTAACCAAGTTGCTCCGACTTTTTGTTTTCAAGTGGCAGCCACTTGAAAATTTCAAACCGACATTGTAAAAAGCATATTTAAAGCAAGATTTCCTTGAATTTTGATGTAAAAACAGGCCACATAAGGGTCTCAATGAAGTTTGTTAATGAAGTTTATCCGCCATTTTTAGTAAAGTGGCAGATATTTTAAGTTAAGCAGGACCACTTGAAATCAGGCTACCACTTGGAAATTTAAAATCACTATAACTTCCGAAATAATACTCCAAATCGAACCAAATTTAGACAGTGTCTTAACTTATCTTATAAATATCTTAGATGAGTTTATTAATCAAGTTGCTCCGCCATTTTGTTTTCAAGTGGAGACCACTTGAAAATTTCAAATTCAAATTGTAAAAAGCTTATTCCGAATTTGTTTGAAATTTGCTGCAAATACAGACCACATAAGGGTCTGAATGATGTTTATTAATGAAATTTTTCCGTCATTTTTAATAAAGTGGTAGATAAGTTAAGCGGGGCCACTTGAAATAACGCTACCACTTGGAAATTTAAAATCACTATAACTTCCGAAATAATACTCCAAATCGAACCAAATTTAAACAGTGTCTTAACTTATCTTATAAATATCTTAGATGAGTTTATTAATCAAGTTGCTCCGCCATTTTGTTTTCAAGTGGAGACCACTTGAAAATTTCAAATTCAAGTTGTAAAAAGCTTATTCCGAATTTGTTTGAAATTTGATGTAAATACAGACCACATAAGGGTCTCAATGATGTTTATTAATGAAATTTATCCGTCATTTTTAATAAAGTGGTAGATAACTTAAGTTAAGCGGGGCCACTTGAAATCACGCTACCACTTGAAAATTTAAAATCACATTAACTTCTGAAATAATACTTCAAATCGAACCAAATTTGGACAGTGTCTTAACTTATCTTATAAATAACTTAGATGAATTTGTTAACCAAGTTGCTCCGCCATTTTGTCTTCAAGTGGAGACCACTTGAAAATTTCAAATTCAAATTGTAAAAAGCGTATTCCGATTTTTTTATTTATTTTTTATTTTGATGTGTACATAGATTACACAAGTGTCTCAAATAACTTTATTAATGAACTTTATCCGCCATTTTTAATAAAGTGGCGCATATCTTAAGTTAAGCGGGACCACTTGAAATCAGGCCACCACTTGAAAATTTAAAACCATGATAGCTTCCGAAATAATACTCCAAATGGAACCAAATTTGAACAGTGTCTTAACTTATCTTATAAATATCTTAGATGAGTTTGTTAACCAAGTTGCTCCGCCATTTTGTTTTCAAGTGCAGACCACTTGAAAATTTCAAATTTAAATTGTAAAAAGCGTATTTCGAAATTGTTTGAATTTTGATGTAAATACAGACCACATAAAGATATTAATGAAGTTTATTGATAAACTATATCCGCCATTTTTAATAAAGTGGCAGATATCTTAAGTTAAGCGGGGCCACTTGAAATCAGGCTCCCACTTGAAAATTTAAAATCACGATAACTTCTGAAAAAATACTCCAAATTGAACCAAATTTGGACAGTGATATTATCATATAATTATCTTGAATGTTTTCACTGGGCAACTTGTCCTGACATCTTGTTTCTAAGTTCCAGACACTTGAAATCACACTGCCACTTGAAAATATGCCATCACGATAACTTTTAAAATACTATACTGATTCAAACAAAAGTTGGAGAGTAAACTTATTGTTCAAATATCTAGGATAATTTCACTTGGTGACTTGATCCGCAATTTTATTTCTAAGTGGCGGCCACTTGAAAATTTGTGATTATGGTAACTTTAGTAATACAGAATCAATTCGCATCAAATTTTGGTAGTGGATTTATCATTCAAATATCTCAGATAAGTTCGCTGGGCATCTCACTCCACTTTTTTTTACAAGTGGTGCCACCTGAAAATTTCTTATGACGATAATTTTTGAAATACTGATTTAATTCAAACTAGAACGGGACAATGAACTTATCGTACAAATTTACTGGATGATCTCGATGGGCAAGTTGTTTTGCTATTTTGTTTCCAAGTCGCAGCCACTTAGACTGCCACTTGAAAATTTGCCATAAGAATAACTTTTGAAACATGGCACTGATTTAAACCACAGTTGGACAGTGAACCTATGCTTCAAATATCTTGGATGTGTTTGCTTGGCAACTTGTTCCACTGTATTGTTTCCAAGTGGCGGCCACTTGAAAATTTGTTATCACGGTAACTTTAGAAATACTTAATCAATTCAAATCAAAGTTGAAAAATGGATTTATCATTCAAACAACAAAAATTTAGAAAATTCACGTAACTCGGGAACCAATCACGTTATTGCGTCCAACTTTGGTATATCGATAAAAAGTATTTTCTCGCCAAAAGTCGCCATAGGGGAAAAGTCGCCAAATTTGGCGCCAAATCCATTATCTGCGTTACTGGATCTTTTTAATGCGTTTTTAAGGAAAAATTAGGCTATTTTAATGCTAAAACAAACTAGAAATGCAGAAAACTAACATTTTAGCAGCTTACTAAGCCTCTTTGAAAGAATTTCTACAAAAAAAATTATTTTCAAATTTGCAACGATATCTTAGATGAGAAACTTTCTCTGCCATTTTGGTCGAAGTGGCAGCACTTAATTTTTCAACACGATGACTTTTGAGATTTTGAATTAATTCGAACTATATATGTACAGTAGACATATCTCACAAATACATTTCATATATTTGTCAACTTAACCTAAAATTTTGTTTTCAAGCGCCGGCCACTTGAAAATTTTAAATTCACATAAAAATGTATTTATGAACCGATTTGCTTAAAACTCCATATGTGCATAGCCTACATCAATATTTCTACCAAGTGCATTAATAATTTGTAGCCGCCATTTTGAAACAAAATGACGGCTACTTGATAAGGAAAAAGAAATCAACCTACCCTTCCGAATAAGCCGGAAGGACTTGTTTTGTCTTCCAATTAATATTTTATAAGTAATATAGTAATTGAATGACTGGGGCGTAGAAATGGGTGGGGTCATGGAATTTAAAGTCCTACCCATTGGTCCCATGGACTCAAAGTCCTACCCATTGGCTTTTGCATTGTCTCAAAGTCCTACCCATTGGATTCCTTTTAATGCTGTGTAAAAGAAGTATTCTTTTAAAAATATTTATTTACATGCAATTTTTTGTAACTGATATTAATTATGAGTAAATATTAATTATATTTAATTATTAATTGATTTTCTTCAAAATAATTTTTATCCATTTTGAAATGAAATTGTTGAACAAAATATTGATGTTATCTTAAATATATTCCTAATATTGTTAATTTCCAGGTAATCAAATAAACACAAAACATGAAAAAGATATTTTCATTTATTTAATTTCATAAGTACTAAAAATATTTTTATTATTATTAAATAAAATGAAGCAGAACTTGAGTTTTGCAAGAAAAAAAATCAACATTCCAACAAACGATTTATTTGCGCCAAGAAAAGCGCGATAAATAGTAAATCATAAACTAGTTGTTCAAGCAATTTTTGTTACAATAATTACAACCCTCTTTTCTCCTTTCATCCAAAAAGTCGGGGCAAATATTGACCCAAAAGTTGTTTGTTCGAAAAATCGCCTAGTCTGATACTGGCTTAAAACTGGTCGGAAGAAAGCGAGTAGAAGGGGCGGGGGACAAAAAGAGAGATTTTGACCGCCTTCAGAGACGTCTTCAGTCACGAAAACTGATTTTCGTGGGATTTTATTTTATTTTTTAAAGGGAGGGGGGAAGTGAAGACCGGGAAAGAAAAAAAAATGCTCCTTGATCGATCCGGTTAATTGGACGTTCCGGTTAATCGGCGTCCGGATAATCAGCGCTCTATTGCACTCAAGAATTTGATGGACTGATTAACGGAGCGTTTGTTTGTAAACCCGCCAATATCGCTATCTAATGACGAAAAAACCAAAAGCATCGATCAACATAGCAAATTTGGAAAATTTTCATTTTAACTATTTTGTAAAATAAATGATGGAATTTAATGCCCCCCCACCCTACAGTGTGAGTTCACAGGGCACGTGTCAGAATGCCCTGTCGTAAATCAGGCACTGCACTTAGCCCGAATATTACCCAGCTTCAATTACTTTTTCCCATTACATTTTGACCTTATATTCCTATCTGTGTTTGTCTTTTTTTTTTTTTGTTCTTTCTTTCCCACACACTTGTGATTACGAGTTCCATCTATTTTCTATGGATTTTTTACTCTTTCTCCCCCCCCCCTTTTTTTTTCATTCTAAAGTGCGGTGTAGATTATATCTATTCCTCATACCCTTATTACAAGACTAAATTTCTATTTTATTCTTTTTAGGGCTCCACAATAAAAAGATTCTATTAATATTTTATTTAATTATTTTTTAACTTAAATTTTTAATTTGTGCTTTTTAGTTACAATTTTTAGCATGTATCATATTTAATCATATCTTTCATTATAAAAATGAAGCAATTCCAATGTTTGCATTTCCAAAAATTGCATTAAAATCTCATAAAAAATGTTCCTTTATACAGTCGGTATTCGGTAACAAAAGTGTCCGAACACTAGCAAAAGTTCCTATGTAAAAAAAGTACACTTCATACGGTATTGTTAAATAAATCCTTCTCGAATCCTGTTCTTAGTCAGTGTAAGAACATGATTCGATAAGGATTTATTTAACAAAACCGTATGAAGTGTACTTTTTTTACGTAGGAATTTTTGCTAGTGTTCGGACACTTTTGTTACCGACTGTACTTTTTTCTATATAGGGTAAGTGCACCAGTGATTGACACTTTTAGAGCAATCTCTGATGTTTTTATTGTTCTAGTCATCAGAAAATATTTTTAGAAATCTTAAGTTAGTACATATGATATGAAAGACATCCAGAACCACATATATGTTAAAATATATACATTTGATAACAATTATTTTTTTTTATGAATTTTTATTTGACACCCACTCAATGTTCCAGTAATTGACACCACCAGTTTTTCATTTTATTAGTAATTGGCCCCCTATATTCCAGTGTTTGACACTGCTAGTTATTCATTTTAATTAGCACCCTATGCTCCACTGTTTGACATAAAATGTTAAAATTCTTATATGTGAAATATATGAATTTATCATTTTTCTTATTTATTAATCATTTCGAGATAAATGCCAATTACTGGAGCAGGCCAATCACTGGAGCACCTACCCTATATATATAAGAAGAAAGTACTGGATTTGCAAAAGTTTTCGACATCCGGTTTTCGATGGATTTACACGTTCTGAGATTTCCTTGACCATTTTAAGAAAAATGTCTGTCTGCTAGTGTGCGTGTATCATAAATTTTGTGGACGCTGTATCTCACTAACTAATGATTGAATGAAATTTAACTAAACCTGGTATTTAGTTGGACCTTAACTGGAGCTGATTACATTTTGGGATCAATCGCTCAAAAGATGGAGCTGTCATCCCTTTTTTAAAAAAAATAATAGTAATAGTAAAGTAGGAAAAAAATTGTGTGCATGTAGGAGCATCGCTCCCTGCTGTACGTGTGCATTTTTAATATAGGTACCTTTCGAAAGAACTCGTCAACACCTTTAAAATGAATGGTTGAACCATAGATCATAGATCTGTCGCAGTGGCGAATCTGTTAAGACTTAAGAGGCTTAGCCTACCCAAAAAATATTCAAAAGTTGCTTAATATATATATATTTTTATTAACATAGTTCTGTTTTTTGAAGTGAATATTACTAATAATGCTATATTTTTGACGATGTTTTAGCGTATTTTCTTCCATCAATTCCTTCAACTTTCTCCTCCTAACTGTAAAAGGTTTTACTGAAAAAGCCTTCATTTAGATAAAACTAACACTAAATATAAGAAAAGAAAGACAGTTTAATTCTCTATAAATAAAGTCTTTAAAAAAGCGTCTTCATAATGGTTACCTCATACATCGGGTTTCGAACCGTTATATGCCATAGAAGTTGAGATGTAGCCACATTCCGTTCTCAGGGAAAATTGCAGTTTAGCAGCGCCACTTATAGGCTGATATGCATCCAAGCTGAATCAGCGTAATATGTCATATAATGGCTACACTGATACATGTTAAGTTTTGTTTGATTATACACAAAAGAACCTGTGATATAGCCTTCCCTGAAAATACGAAAGTCGGCGTATAACAGCACCACCTGTTGAGCAATTGATGCAAAAGTTGGTAGGCACTAACTTATGTCAAAGTGTATCAAGTGTATCTGCATATAAATGTATATGCAAAATCATGTAGTAGTTCCTGAGATACAGCCTTTCCTGAAATTGTGAAAATTGCAGTCCAACAGCACCATTTGTTGAGAAATTGACACCAAAAGTTGATAGGCACTAATTTAGGTCAAGGTACATCAGCATATAAATTTATATGCAGTTATTTGCACTGAGACACAGTCGCCACAACATTTTTTTTTTTTTTCACGCACACACACAAACAGACAGACACGTATTTTCTAAAAATATCTAGTCAACTTGTGTTCTGGATTTCACAAAACATGTAAATCCATCAAAAAACGGAAGCTGAAAATTTTTACACTTCCAATACTTTCTTCAATTGAATACAGAAGAAAGTAAAAAGTAATGTAAAATAATCACATTTAGGAAACGGATTCCATCAAGGCATAATAATAATATTCTTTAACGTCTTCTCTTGAACAAATAAACAAAGCACGGAAACATTTATTACATTTTTAAAATATTTATTGCATATATACTAAGTCAAATTCACTTAAATATATTTTCTCTACTGTTATGAAAAAAATATTCTTGATTTCAAAATTTCATATTTAGTCAAAAAATATTTAGATAATATTTTTAATAAGGAAGTATTTTGTAATTTTAGATATTCCAATTTATCATAATAATGATGAATTTACAATTTTTTAAAGCGAAAATTTTTTGATCATTCATGAACATCGATTTTATAATAGCTCAATGATTTGCGATTCCCATTCATGTATCCTTCCATGCCGGGAATGGAAAAAAAACAGCAAATAGAGTTTTGGCGCCATCTTTCGTTTTTTATTTAAAACATACACTTTTGCATATATATATATATATTTTCTTTTTAAAAATTAAAAATCTCTTTTGAAAATACAGTTAGAATTTATTCATTTATTTACTTTTTAGACTTTAAAATGTTACATATTTTAAATATTAACATAATCAAACAAATTTTTTTATTATTATTTAAAGCAAATAATGGCTAGGGGATGAAATAGTGCTTACACTGTTTATTAGAAAAAGCATTATTTCATGAATTTTATTAAAACTCATGAAGAATGTGTCAAATAGCAATTATTAAAAAACACATCAAAATAAATAAATAACATCTTTACTTTGAAACCCATAATAATTTATTTAAAAAAATATTATTCTTTCTTTTCTTTTTTTTTAATTAATTAATTTCTGCATGAAAAATTTTATTTCATAAATATATTTACAATTACAATAAACAAAAAATCCTCTAATTTTAAATAACTATTTCTACCTGCTTCTAAACAAGTTTTTTTTTTTTTTTTTTTTTTTTTTAAGAATAAAAAAAGTTAAATATGTATGTATATGATTTTAATACAAACTACTAGATGGCGCCATCTAGTAGTTTGTATTAAAATAATTATATTAAAACCATATACATTCCTACATTTAATTTATTTTTCTTAAAAAAAAAAAAAAAAAAAAAAAAAAAACTTTTAATTGCTTAGAAACATGTTGAAATAATTATTTAAAAGAAAGGAGAGTTTTTTGTTTATTGTAGTTGTAAATATATTTATGAAATAGAATTTTTTCGCAGAAATTTCATTTTTTTAAAAAGTTTAACTTGTATTTTCCATAAAATTTTTCTCCAGATGATTTTATCTTATTTTTAAAATTATAGAAATGTAAAGCTTAATTTATATTTTGTCTATTTCCCCCCCCCCCCAAACGTTTTATATGAACATATATATGAAGTAATTTTTACCTGCACTTTTGATGAAAATTTAAATTGTGAATATTGGAGCAGTATATATACTTAGTCTCAAAAGGGGAAAGAAAAAATATAAATTTCCATTTTTAACATTCACTTGATTTTTTTTTTTAATTGTTTAATTTGTATTTGTAATTCTCTAAAAAGAAACTTGCAAAATGTAAATTACGTAATTCTAACTTAAATTTGAAATTTTCCACTTATTATTATTATTATTATTTTTAAGAGTTTGAGAATTCCAGTTAAAATGTTTCTAGTGCGAAGCTTCTCCATTTTGTTTCCAAGTGGCAGGCTACTTGAAAATTTGTCAGCATGATAACGTTTGAAATACTGAATTAATTCACACTAAATTTGTAGTGTAGATTTATCTCAGAAATGTATTTGATATGTTCATTTGCCAACTTAATCCACCCTCTTGTTTCCCTGTGCCATCCAAATTTCAAATTTACATTAGAAAGGTTTTATGAACCAATTTGCTTAAAACTCCATATATACATAGCCTTCATTTATAAATCCACTAAGTCTATTAATAAATTGTAGCTGCCATTTTGAAAAAAAATGGTGGCAACTTCATAAGAAAAGATAAATCAGTTTACCCTTCCTAGGAGCCAGAAGGACTTGTTTTAATTTTTTGATCAATAATCCCTAAACAGTAATGATATCAGTACAAAAAACCCTTAACGGCTTAAAAGTTTGTGACGCCGCTACTTTATGGCTATAAGAATTTGAAATATGAGTCTTAAAAATAATGATATCAAATTTTAAGTGACGCTTTGCAATTAGTTAAAATATACATAGATTTTCTTATTTGATCATTTACATTTTTCTTTTCTTTATATTTATAATGCAAACGTAATATTTTTAACTTCAAGATCAGACAAATATATAAAATACACTCACTGATGCTTTTTCATTCGCATTTCAAATTCAAAATGACAGTTTTAAAAGGAATGATATAAAAATTCCAGTGGTGCCTCGGTGTTATTTTAAAAGATTTGTTTTTAGATTCCATTAAAATTACTTTTGTTTTGCCTAATAATGTATATTTACACATTTGAAACAGTTCTTTTAATTTTCAAATATACTGTCAAGTAATTATACTTTCACTGAGTTTGCATTATAAATTAAATTATTTATTTCAATAAATTGATTTATCTTTTGCGTCACGCTATCCAAAACTGCAAGTAAAATTTGTGTAAATGTTTTCTTTAAGTCACACTACCTCTTTGCGCAAATTTTCACTTAGTTGGATACTATGTTTTAGTTATGTTGAGTTATGTTTTAGTTTTAACTGCCTTAAATTAGAAATTTTCTCTTTTTGTAATTACCATTCTAATTTAAAATCGAATTACAGATGAAAAAATAAATAAAGCATGCTATTTCTTGAGGGCCTGAAAGCTTGGGTTAAAAGCACAAAAGGCCTAGGCATCTTTTTTAGAATCCTTTTCTTCCAATTATTGTTGTATTACTCTTGAGTCATGCAGTTTTCTTTTCTTTTTTTAATAAGTCCTCATTTTTATAAGATTTATTTGCTGAATTCTTTAATACATTTTATTCATTACTTTTTAATGATTAAGTTATTGTATTATATCAGCATATTTTACTTTTATACACATTATAATCAATTATTTGTGTTTTTAGATTTAAGATACTTTTGTATTTTGAAAAGATAAGATAAAAGATACAGTTGGCAGCAAAATTATTGAAATACACATTGACATTTTTCATATTTATTTTTTTAAGTTTGATCACTAATTTTTATCATCAACTTACTTTTTTATAACAGCATAAAGACTAAAATCATGACTTGACAAATATTTACTTAACAAAACAGTATTAGGTGCACATCTTTCAAATACAAATTATTGATAGCACTTCAATAATTTCGCTGTTGACTGTACTTTTTATTTAAGTACAAATTCACGTTTCCAAACACAAGGCATTCAAAATGTTTAATTACTTGCAACACTATAGAAATGAGGTTTAAATATTAAATTCAGGGTGGCTACAGAAATTAAAAAAGTTCCCTGATTTTTCCATGACTAATTTTGACAAATTTCCATGATTTCCATTATCTATTATATACATTCCATAATTTTGTGTATACCATACTCTTGTGTAACATGCTTGCTAAATCATTGCAATTCAAAAAACTATACTGTCGGGTAAAAATATCTCAATCTTTTTACTTTTTTTTTTTGTTCATTTGAGAAATTAACAAAATTATAAAAATATGACTCATTTTAATTGCATAACATATTAAGACACAAAATTATTGCTCAAGTTAAAGCAAATAAAAACTACAACGTTAGAAACACCAAAGAGAAAGTAATATTGGGAAGCAGACAGCTGTTTCGGTAACCTTTAGCGTACCGCCTTCAGTGCATAAGGAAATCACAGAGAAGTGCTCCTATATATATAGAAAAGGGACCCACAAAACTACCAATCATATGGGTGATTTGTACACTATCTCCCAATAAGTATTTGGACATTTTGTCAAATATCTAGAAAAATTTCTTAGGAATTATCTTGAAATTTTAGGAGTATAAAGAACATGTTTTACCTCATATATTTCAGCAAAAGTTTTGCCCCGAAGAGAGAAAGAATAAAGTAAAAAATTAAACAAAAAACAAAATGTTTTTGATCACCCTGTAAAAAGTAATGCATGAAATGTATTTTGGCTGTATGTGATTATGAGGTTTCTTCTAATTATCTGTATATATTTTTGTGAGGCTACCACATATATTCATGGAGATATAATGGTTTTTATAAAAAAATTTCAAAAAATAAAAAAAGCCACTTTTTTAATTATAACACATACGGTATTAGACCCAGTACAAAGCCATTTGTAGGAAACTTGGCATACTACAATGGACACATCATACTGCAATCAAATTGCTAAAACAATGAATATCTTACAAAATATGAGCATTTTTACTAAATAATTTTTAACTACACATGCAACAAGCTTTTAAAAAATTTCATTTGCATAATTTAATAACCAAAAGTATTGAGCTACTTATACGAAATCCCCAAACAAATGTTGTGGAAATTAAAAAAGTTATGAGACAGAATGCATAGAATTTCAGTTCCTCTCAAAATAAAAGCTAAACTATAAGGTGTTTTACTCACAATTTTATTTTGATTCAATCAATGCCCAATGGTAATACACTGTTTGCTGATTATAAATAAATATTGATAAAACTTTCCTATAATATATCTTTTTACTTTCTTCTATATGTATATATAGAGAAAGTATTGGATTCGTGAAAATTTTGAAACTCCAGTTTTCGATGGATTTACACGTTCTGGGATGTCCTGAACACAATTGTAATGTTTTTAGAAAATGTCTGCCTGTCAGTCTGTGTGTATGTATCACAAATTTTGCGGATGCTGTATCTCCCGAACCAATGAAAGGAATTTAACCAAACTTGGTATTTAGTTGGACCCTGACATAAACTGGTGCTGATTAGATTTGTGGAATAATTGCTCAACTGGTGGTGCTGTGATCGCATTTTTTCTAAATTTTTAGCATGGCAGTATAGGACAAAATTTTGCATAAATGTACATAATGAGAGTTATTTATTGTGTGACTGTAAAATTAATATGATTTATTGATAATAGTAGTAGTTAACTAGGAAAAAAATATTGTGCACTAGCCACCTTCGACGACCAGCTGGTTCGCGATCCTTGAAAAATCCGACTTTATAAAACTCCCGCTCGGTGGCGCCTGCAGCGCCTTTTTCCGTTTCAAGTCTTACAACAGCTTATTGACATATAGTGAAAATAGCTTTATTGAAAAATTTAATCGCAGTAAATTCCCACTTGGTAGCGCCTGCGGCGCCCTCTTCCTGTTTCAATATCTGAAACAGCCTGTTCGCTTATCATTTTATGATCTTTAAAATTTCTGACTTTAGCAAAGTCCCTCTTGGTGGCGCCTTATCCCCGTTTTCGAACTTACAACACCTTCCTCGCTCATTAGAATTTGAAATTTTAAAATATTACAGCGCCATCTGGCAGTAGAAATTTCTGTAATCTACTGTTCAATTCCAAATCAACAAAGCTTTCAAGAAGTTCTGGCTTTTCTGTGTTTTTCTCTGAAACTCCCGTACAGAATTTAACAGCTTCTGTCGGTTTAAAAGTCCGCAATATTTCAAATGATGTGTTATAACTAATTTAATCGTAATTAGAATTCTACATATTGAATTACTAAAATATCAAACCGCCCTCTGGTGACAGAGATTTGCAACATACTCTTCGATTCCAATTCAAATAACTTTTAAAATGATTTATTACTTATGAAATTGTGTTAATTAGAAGCTGAGATACAAAGATAATATTAACATCTTTATAAAAACATTTGCGTCTGACTCATCCATGTTTTTTTCCAAAACTTGCGGAATTCTGGGCTGTATAATATTAAAAATTCTTAGTACGAAATGTGAGAGAAAAAATTCGAATCTCTGCAAAATATAAAAGAATAAAGGCATTCTGGGTTTTCCGTTGTTTTCTCCGAAATTCCCGTTCATTTTCTACATTTTTTCTCCTTCGTCCCTCTTAATAATTTTACACTCGAAAATATCCGCAATCGATTTATCTTGCTTTAAAACCTAATAATACGAATTTCAAACGCTGTAAAACTTCTTTTTCTTTCCCCCTCCTCCTTAAGCCTTTCCTAATAATTCTACACTCTCAAAAATATTCACAATCGAATCAATGGGCATTAAAACACAATTCTACGAAATGTCAATGGCTCAATTTATGAAATTATGTTAATTAGAAGCTGAGATACAAAGCTAATATAAACATTTTTATAAAAAGATTTGTGTTCGACTTATCCATGGTTTTCTCCGGAACTTGCATAATTCCGGGCTATATAACGTTAAAAATCCTTAGTACGATATGTGAGCAGAAATTGGAATTCGAAATTCTGCAAAATATTAAAGAATAAAGGTGTTCTGGGTTTTCCGTGGTTTTCTCCGAAACTCCCGTTCCTTTTCTACACTTTTGTCCCTTCCCCCCCCACCCCCCTTTCCGTTCCTACTAATAATCTCGAAAATATCCACAATTGATTTAACTTGCTTTAAAACCTAAATATACCAATTTCAAACGCTGTAACTTTTTTTTTTGCCCCTTTCCCCCCTCCCTAATAATTCTATTCTTTCAAAAATATTCACAATCGAATTATCAGGCATTAAAACCAAATGCTACGAAATTTCAACTTCATATCTCAATTCAAAGTACTGCAAAATATAAAAGAAAACTTAATCTTTTCCCAATACAAATGTAATTTTTTTGTTTATTAATATATTTTCATGAAAATTGAACAGTAGCTTTATAATATGCTGTGTAATCCGAATATTAATTTAAATGTAACATAAATGAAAATTTGAAGAATTTTGAAATTTGCAATTTTTAATCCCACTTCAAGAACATGTGATGTTAATGATTTCCAGATGTTTCGTTTCCATTCCAGACAGCGAAAAAAATCGTCTGCTGATAGAAATTTTTTTTTTTTTTTTTTAAGCAATTAACCGTTGAATCCCGGTCATTTTTCGATCGACATGGGTCGACATTTTAATTAATATCTTCGCAACTAATTAAAATTTTTAAATTCTGTTTTCACTATCCCCTCGGGAAGTCTTCTGAGCACCCGTATGTCAAATTTTATACTTCTGCGTTCAGTAGGGGCTGAATGTATAGATGCTCAGACAGACAGACAGAGAGACAGACATCTTCTTTTATTATTATAGATGTAGGAGCATCGCTTCCCCCCTGGGGGAGTAAATTTTCAATATGGGTATCTTTCGAAAGATCTCGTCAATACCTTTAAAAAGAATGATTGAACTATAGATCTGTGATAATTTAAAACAAATTTATCGATTTTTTTTTATCTTTTAATGAAAAACAAAAATCGTATTTCTTTTAATATTGGTAAAAAATTGACTTTCTTTCAGCATTTAGTGATATAATTCTGTCAGATAAAAATCGTCTGCATTTATAATGGAAAACAATTTTATAATTTAATAAATAATTTGTATTGAATAAATTTTGTGTAAAATTCTATAGAAGAAAGTCATGTGGTGGGCACATCATACTAGTTTTGTGAGGAATTGAAATTCTGTCTCTCATAACTTTTTGAATTTACAAGATATTTGTTTGGGGTTTTCATATAAGTAGCTCCATACTTTTGGCTATTAAATTATGCAAATGACATTTTTAAAAAGATTGTGTGTGCATGGTTAAAAAACTCATATTTCATAAGATATTTAAAATTTTTGCATTCTGACTGCAGTGCGCTGTTTCTATTGTAGTATGCCAAATTTTCTCAAAACGGCTTTGCACTGGGTTTAATAGCATACGTGTTATAATTAAAAATGTGGCAATTATTTAAAGAAACCATTATATCTCCATAAATAATGTGGTAGCCTCATAAAAATTTATACAGTTAATTAGAAGAAGCCTCATAATCACATGCTACAACCAAAATGGATTTCATGCATTACTTTTTACAGGATGATCCAAAACATGTTGATTTTTTTTTAACTTCTTACTGGTCTCTTTTTTTTCTTCAGGCAAAACTTTTACTCAAGTATAGGCGGTAAAACATGTTCTTTATGTCCCCAAAGTTTCAAGATAATTACTAAAAAAGTTTTCTAGATATTTCATAAAACGTCTAAACTCGAAACTGTCCAAATATTTATTGGTAGATAGTGTAGCAGATTATAAATTTGATTTAAAAAAAAAAAAAAAAAAAAAAAACTATCTTTTTTTTTTAACCATTTTTTGAAATTATTTCTCTTTGTCTCCTTACTTGAAAATTTCCCTATTCTGCCACCCCTTTAAATTTGACGCTCTGAGCAATTTCCCCTGTTCCTCCCCTCTAGATCAGGCTTTGGCTTTGACTTTTAATTATTATATATCGTACATGAGATGAAAGGAACAGATATAGACATATCTATTTAATTGACTTTTCTAACTTTTTAGTATCATATTTACATCCATATATACTATTCATATTTTTTAGTTACAAATTTTAAAATTTTACAGAGCATTGATGAAACATAGTACTTAGAAAAATCTTTTTATTATCAGATTTTTATAAAAATTACAAGCCAAATTATATATATATTAATATTTATGACTTAGTTCAAATATTTTGGCATAACTGAAAATTAACTCTTCACAAAATTGGAAGTAAGAAAGTGAACATGCATTAACACAAATGAAACAATACTGAATCATTTTATATAATAATCTCTTCATAAACTATTTTGCATAAGAAACAAATATATCAACAATCTTCATCAACAGTTTGAAATTCAAATTGAGTAATTTAAGATACACAAACAAAATATTTTAATAAATTAAGACATATGAGGAGCAAACATTCAAACCATGTTTTCTCCTCCGGATAAAAAAAAAAAAAAAAAAAAAAAAAAAAACTAATAAATCAAAAAACAACTAAACTTAAATTCTGGTTATCATTTGTTTAGATGTATTACTTGTTACTAGGAAGATATGTAGACATTCTATTTTATGTTAAGTTTAAAGAAAAATCACTAACTCATTTTTTTTTTTTTTTTGAAGGAAACATGGTTTGAATGTTCGCTCCTCATATAATTAAAAAATTGGATACATTACACCTCTATCAATCACATTCATATTTCAAAATATGCCCTGCTATTATTTCATAAGATATTAGTAAAAGTAAAGGAAAAAAAAAAAGTTCTTAGACATTTTGCTTGGAATCTTAATAATTTTAATGTTTTCTGCAAAAACAATAATGAATACAATGAAAAATTCGATAACATTAAAAATCAATTGTGGTTCAACTTTACACTTTTGCTTGCAGTGAAGATGTAAAATAATAGCAAATTATAAATGCAAGAAAAGTTTTAGTTACTCAGGGAAATACATCTTTAAAACAAACAAAACAAAGTTATACCAAGCTTCTTTTGTTGTGAAATTAAGAATATTTCACTAAACATAACAATAGAAACTATACATATTAAAAAAAAAAAAAAAATCATTTAATATGTCTCATATATGGTAAGTAATAAAGCACATGCCATATATTTACTTAACCATGCATTTTTAAATAACAATCTGAACAGTAGAATTTTACTAATTCTTGACAGACATTCATGCCTGATTTTAAATAGTTATAATAACTTAAGACATCTCTTTTTTGAAACACTTAATAGTACCTGGGAACAGGGTACGCCGATTTAAATCAGCTTGATTAAAATCACTTTGATATTTAAAAAAAAAATCATTGATTTAAATCAAAAATAAAATTTTATAATTTTGGGTCAATATGTAGTTTTATATAGTCTTAGAACACAAGAAAACTTGAACTTACTTGTTATTTACATCAAATACCCCCACCCCCCAAAAATAAATAAAATATCTGTGTTTATTAATTTTAAAAATGATTCTTTTAATTTTCTACAACTCTATTTTTATCTTCAATTCTTATGTTGAAGCTAACTATGTTCATTTGCAGCCAACATTTTTATACAAAGCCTTAAATTCTCTGCCCTAAGTTTTTTTTTTTTTTTTTAAGGATAATAAATATTGCATCATCTGAACTGAAGCATTTGATTTGTCTGTCACTCTGTACTTCATGTTTAACTTTTCTTATTTCTGTTTCTGATTACTATGTTTTTTAACTGGCCAAGGCATTCTTAAGCAATTTTTCCCTTTTCACTTAGGCTTTTATAAAATTAGAAATGAAATGGTAATGGCCTGGCTAGTTGTTTCAGTTTTCTTGATTTTTTAAAACTTTAATCTTTTGAAAAAATCTTAGAATTTATATGTATTTTATTGGTAATAAATTGCACAAACTAATGTGTGTATTATATATATATATATACTAGCAGACCCGGCCACGCATTGCTGCGGCTAAGTAATACGTTGATAATTTGATAAGGTATTTCCCCACAACTGGATTTGACGATTTTTTTTTTTTTTTTTTGGCGCCTTTTTGAACAATAACAAAGTCGTTCTGGATTCTTTGAAATAAAATATGGTAACCTGCATGCTTTTATTTTAGATTTATGATTTAGCTTATGATTTTATCATTTATGATTTTTAGATTTATGATTTAGCCATAATCGCCAAATCCAGTTGTGGGGAAATACTATAGTTGTTACCCACAACTATAACTTATAATATAACTTCAGTAATTATATTCGGATAATTATAACTTCAGTATATCCCAACAGCTGAATTTGGTGATTTTTCTTTGGCGCCGTTTTGAACTATAACAATGTCGCTCTGGACTGTTTGTGATATAATATGGCAGCCTATATGTTGTTTATTTTGGATTTATTATTTTATGCTTTTGATTTATGATTTAGATTATCATTTATCATTTATGATTTATAGATTTATGATTTAGCCATAATCGCCAACAAAAAATCGCCAAATATCGTTGTGGGGATATACTGATTAATATATTACTGAAAAGATTAATATATTTTAACGAAGTGGTGAGAAGATTCTGAGTATGTTAAAATTTCAATAGTAAATTCAAGTTAATCAAGAAGGAAAGCATTGAGGATTAAGATAAGAAAATTGCAAGATTTTTAAGATCGCATTTTCAGCAATAAATATGAGTCAAAATTTAATGCAAAATACATATATAAATCACAAATTTAATCAGGAACGTTAAATTGGTAAGTTATTAAAGAAAAAGTAAAGAAAAATAAGAGAAATAATTAATTAAAGTTTCGAACATCGATCATATAGATTAGCATTACAAAACAAATAAACAGACTTAAACTCTTCCAGACATTTAAATAAGTTTTAAATTAAGTTTTAAAATTTAATGTTAAATAAAACAGACTTTTAAATAAGTTTTAAAATATTGAAATGGTTACTTTTTATTTAGAACGTTATGTATAGATCACAAATTTCTTAAAGAAAACGAAGTGATAGAGATTAGAATAATGCAACAAAAATTGAAAAAGCAAGGTTATGTCGCAAAGCACATACTCGCTTTGTTATGTCGTAAATAAAATTTTAACACACGTGTCATGTGAAATAAATTGTAGCATATACATAATGTATCTGATATAAGATAATTAACATGTTGCAGCGGAATAAATTTCATATCTATCATCCTTGGCGGAAAAAAAATAATATCGCCAAATTATCTGGCGCACACATTTAATTCCTTTCAAAAATCATGGTTATTTAAAAAACTTATATTAAGAGAGTAATGAATAATATGAAACAATATTTCGCACAATACATATTACGAAAATATACATCTAGCTTGTATATTTTCGTGTTACGTTTTTAATCGCCAAATACAAAAAACTCCAAGGACGACAGAGATTTGAAATTTAAAATTAAAATTTTGTCAATTTGACAGCAAAATAACTCAATCTAACGTATGCACATGATAAATAATACATATCTATACAAAAATATGGGGATTAAAATCCGGAAATAATTTTCCTCGTTTTTTAATAATTTTTTACAAAAAATACAATGGGCGATTAACATAAGAAATCTTTTTCTTGATTTCACAGACGGTCAGTGACGTCACACTTCGCTTGTGTATAACTACATACTTTATCAATGCGAATAAAATCTTTAAATTGATTATGATGTAAATTTTCGTAAGATGTATAATTTAACTTTTTATAATTTTTTAACGTTCACATTTGATTAAATGTATTTACTTTTATGTCGAAAGAAAATGAACTCGTATTTTTTCTTTTTGGCAATAATTAAACTTATGGAACTCACAGATATTTTGGAGCAACTGTAACAAAGGTCTATAATTAACAAATAATTGCAATAAGACAATATTGTGACAATAAATTGAGATAAAAACTATCCTATCTCTCAAGTTGGACCAAACTGCACACAGTGTGCAAAATTTCATTAAAATCGGTTTCTTAGTTTAGGAGTTTATCGCGGACAAACATCGTGACACGTAATTTTTATATGTATACAGATTATATACACATTGAATTTCCTTTAATTGAATAATTATTCTCCAAAAAGTTTCTCTTCAAAAAATTTGTTAATGTGATATTCAAGATGTTTTAATATGTACATTTTAATGACAATAATAATAAAAACATAAAAAAAAAAAAAATCTTATATGCTTTCACGCTATTTACACTTGATCATTTATTTATTTATTTTATTTTTATTATACTATATTATATTATTTATTTATTTATTTTTCTTTTTGAAAGGGGGGGGGGGGGGTTAGAATGTACCTATGTTGGCTAATATTACAATTTTTTTTTTTTTTTTTTTTTTTTTTTAAATATCCTCATATATATTTTTTTAATTTAGTTTATTTATATTTATTGCTTCTTATATGTATTCACATTTAAATTTAAAAAAGTTTTCATGCTTAATTTCTTAACAATTGTTTTTAGTCGAATAATGTAAATAAAACAAAAAAATCTGATTTTTTTTATTTTTTTTAAAAAGTCATGATTTTTTTCACACCCTGCCTGGGAATATTGTACGTTGGCATAAAATCTCAATTTTCTACTGGAGAAACAATTCAAAAAAATAAAATAAATAAATACCTTTTCCTTTTCTTCTTCTCAATAATTGTTATTTTGTGATTAGTAAAAATCATTAAAATTCCCTTAACACTGTCTTCTATTTTAAAGCATTTATCTAAAAATGTATACATTAAAAAATAGTCAAAAACATGCTCATATTCTCTCTCTCTCTCTCTTTTTTTTTTCTTTTTTGAAATTTTTTACACAACTTTTCAGAAATTTCACAAACCAATTTAACATAAACAATATTTTGAATCACCTACACAATATACTTTTGTGAAATGTAAAATAGATTTTCATATTACTTTAATAAAGATCTACTGAATAAGACTGTTTTGATCCTGAACCAATATTTAAGTCGATACATATTATACCAGATTCATAATTTAGATTTATTTCAGTTTTACTCATTTGAAAATTAAAACATACTTGAACAGAAAAAAAAAAAAAAAAAAAAATGCTACAGCTTGTTTTTCGTATAAAAAAAAAAAAAGCTACATTCACATAGCTTTTAATTAAAAACAATATTAAAAATTTTAAGTTCCAAATAAGAATATTTACTCTTTAACTACACACATGTATCAAAAAGTAAGTTGTTTTTTAAAAATAATGATAGGAATTCAGAAATATTTATTCCACTTTTTTATATATGCTGTTACAATAATTATGAAAAAGCAATAAATAAAATAACTTTCAGCATATTAATCTTAAAAACTTTAATAAATCATATATCCAATAAATATCATGGAATAACTTAAATTATCTATGTTTATGTGTTTTTAAACATCGTTCTTCCCTGAAGAAGGTTAATGAAGAAATTTAACCGAAACGTTGGATATATGATTTATTAAAGTTTTTAAGATTAATATGCTGAAAGTTATTTTATTTATTACTTTTTCATAATGGATAGGAAATTAACGTTACTTTAAAAAATATTTGTTAAGTGAAATCAATGGAATTATTGTTATTATTATTATTTATTTATTTATTTTTAAGCATATCCATTTACATTAATATGACAATTTTAATTAAAAAGAAATATACAAGAACTGTTCGTTAATTCCGTGCAAAATGACTAGATGGCAGCACTATCTAGACAATGGCATTTTCTTCGATTACTGCTCAGTCTCAATAGCCATTATCAGGTATAATATCATAAGAAAGGACACTGTTTGTGAATATTTTTCTAAAAAAGAAGCATTTTGATATCTGGAAAAACTCTAGAAATAAGTTTAATGAGAAATAAAAAAGTATCTGGCACCGGAAAGATCCAATAAAAGAATTTAATTAGCGATGTTAAAAGAAACAAAAGATTTATGATTATAAATTAGGGTTTGATTACTTATGTCAGATGCAAAGCAATAAATAATTGCTTTAATGAACTGGTGAGTTCGCAAAGTGGGGTGCCAACTGGCGTCACTCTGTCTGGTAAGTACAAGTCATTAGCCAGTAAGACACAAAGAAGAGGCGTGTTACTAAATGAAATAACCAATAAAAAGAAATAAGGAGGGGTTTAGAAATACACCAAATTACACCAAAAATTATGGGTATAAAACATGAAACTCCAAAAATTAGAGAGCGATTAGAGAGATCTTTGAACTATCATTGGCTAAAAAGATCTAAAGAATATTTGTCGGCCGTGGACCGGCGAGCCCCGGCCCGAACAACCGGTAACCATATTATAAATCCTTAAACCACAAAATCCCAATTTAACTCCATTCCGCGGTCTGAGACTGCAAAATTAAAGTACTGCGACTGGATATAATGTCCTCGCTCTCCATTGCCTTCCAAGTCCTTACTCTCTAGATATTAAATAAAGAGAAGTTCCAGAAATCAAGTCTTTTTCCTTGGGAGATCCACGACTGTACACCCAAAATATGTGACATATATATATATATATATAATATGAATAAATTCATATATAAATTCAAAAACTTCATAAATGATCACTAGCTTATGCTTATGAAGAAGAGTCTATGATGGAAGCAAGTCAATAATTAGTTCTTTGAAAGAAATAGGATTATGTCACTAAAAGCAAATTATATTTAATATCCTAAGTTTTTTTTTCTTTCCCTTTTCCTTTTAACAAAATTTTTCTGTATTTTATTATTTTTAAATTAATTCAGCCTTTATCAATAAATATATTCAAATGGGGATTCTTTTTTAATAAGAAGGTACTGTTGTTATTGTAAACAATACTTTTAAAATCACAAAATTTTGACAATAATAGTAAATTAAAAATCAAATTACAATTAAAGTAAGTTAAATCGAAATCAAATAAAAAGAAATCTCAATTAAAAAAAAGAAAGTGCAATTGCATTAAAAAAAAAGTTTAAATATATTAAATGTTCGTAAATAATCAAAACAAAATTCTACGAATCTCAATAGCTAGGGAGCAATCATAATATTTACCTATAAGAAATTAAACCCTTAATTAAAGATATTGTAAGAGCACCTCAATTTTACCGAATCAACAAATAGACTATCATATTTAGCAATAAAAATACCTTAAAAATATCCTTAAAAATGGAGACAGCATATTAATTTCAGCCACCATCGTGGCCATCATCAGTGCTGAAACACAACCTAGACGTTTTTTCCTAGTTTCCAGGCGTTGTTTTGTTGTCGCTGCGATTCCTTCGCTTCTCTTCATTTTCTTTCATGAGTTGTTGCCATTCCGGCGGAACTAAGTAGTGTTCTCGGTCATTAACAGTTAATGGGTTATTGATAATTTCAATGGCAAAACCTTAATATTAATATCCCAATTAAACCAAACAAAAATATTTTCCAGCACATACGCAACGAAAAAGACATTATCCCCCAAAACTCCACCGCCGGTATTTATAAAATTGAATTTGAACATATTAACGGTAATAAAGCAAGCTACATTGGAATGACCAAAAGAAGGATTAATGAACGCGAAAAAGAGCACCGTGCCGATTTAAAATATGGTAAATCCTCCACCGCCTTTTCCACTACCCACAACAAAAACCCAATTAATACTAATACCATAAACATTAAAAAAATAGCTCCTTATAACTCCTACAATTACGCCTTAAAAAGGGAGGCCATTGAAATTATCAATAACCCATTAACTGTTAATGACCGAGAACACTACTTAGTTCCGCCGAAATGGCAACAACTCATGAAAGAAAATGAAGAGAAGCGAAGGAATCGCAGCGACAACAAAACAACGCCTGGAAACTAGGAAAAAATGTCTAGGTTGTGTTTCAGCACTGATGATGGCCACGATGGTGGCTGAAATTAATATGCTGTCTCCATTTTTAAGGATATTTTTAAGGTATTTTTATTGCTAAATATATTTAGTCCTTAATTTTAAAATAATTTATAAATAGACTATCATATTAAAAAACCGATATATATTTAAAAGATAGCAAAAAATTAGCGGGACCAAAATGGTGACACCAAAGTGTCATGCTTCGTTATAATGCCATATTATAAACCAAGCGAGGAGGTTAAGAAAAATGTAGAATTGTTGGTACAGAAATTTAACTCTTAAGACTACAAAAATATGAGATAACTAAAACCCTTAGTTCTTTTAATTGACTTCCATAAAAGAAAGATACTATTGGTTGTTATCAAAGTTTGCAAAATTTTATTGTCATTTGTCTTGGAATATTTAATGAAATGTACAAAATAATTGTCATTGGAGAAAACGAGAAGAAAACGAACGCCCGTATGGGGACTTTTTCGCCACCAGATGGCAATACTAGACTCTGTTTATAAACTTGTTTTCGAGTTGTGGTTTCTCCGGGGGCTGAAATGTTTTATTTTAAGTGTGTTAATCATAAGTGTGTTTTCAAGTAACTCATTAAACTAAATCTATGTTATATTCGTTATTCGAATCATTCATAATGTTTTATTTCGGGCTGAAGTTGAATGCCCATATTCTACATTTATAATCTAATTGTGTAACTTTGTGTCAAGTAAAGAATTGAAAATATAAAATGCCTACATTTCAATCATGTGGAAATTTAAATTCATCTCTGTTCCCGAATGCTGAATTCCGGAGAATGGGTAAGTTCCCATTAATTATTCATATTCAATTAAATACTGAATTCTATTTTTAATGTTGTGCGTATTCGTTAATGAAAGTCTTAACAACTAATCTTTAATAGTCAGAATCGGGTTTGGCTTCTAGCCACGATTCTTAATTCTATAATTTAAATCTTTAGGCTATTAGCCATCCATAGTGGTCCGTCGAGCTTCAGATATAATTAATTCTTGATTGAAAAATTAATTAATATGTAAATTATTAATTATAAAACTGTTAATTTCTTAATTATATTTTCTATTTTTTAAATCGATTAATTGCTAGTAGCATATGTTTCAATATAGTGAAAGATATTTAAACCAAAATTCTAAAACCTTGTTTCCTTTTAATAAAGTGAAAATCTGAATTTGAGTTATTTGAAATCGTGTATTCTACATTTTTGATAGTTTCGTTTTGAAACCAAAACTATTTAAAGCTTAAGAAAGAAAACGAAAATAGTTTATTTGTTGGATAGGTCTTAGTGTAGAGTTTTAGAGGGCTTATTTTAATTAATTAATGCATAATAAAATAATTATTGTTTAAAAAAAAAAAAAAAAAAAAAAGAGTTGTGTTATTTTGTTTATTCTTATGGTTTCAATTTGGGTATCGTTGTCACTGTTCTGCAGAGTTCAATTAATCTAATCGTAATGTCATTTATAACTCATGCTTTAATTTTACTTATAAAATGTATCTTTTGATTCAATCGTAAGATGTGTTCTTAAGAGGTCATTCTGTTCTCAAAACTTAATTTTTGTTCCTAAAACGTAACTTTTATTCTTAAAACATAACTTTTGTTCTTAAGCGGCAATTTTTGTTCCTAATACATAATTTTTATTCTTATACATAATTTTTGTTCTTAAAACATAATTTTTTTTGTTTTTTGAAGTGTTACTTTATTTTCATTCTTAAATCGTAAGTGAAATTAATTAAATCATTTCTGTTGTTTATTCTTGAAAAAATGTTCTTGTTTTAATTGTAAAGAGTGAATTATCATTTTTTAAACATGGGTAGGAATAAACCTAAATCAAGAACTAATGATTCAGAAAATAGTGTGCTTTTTCCAAAATCAAAGGCGCTTATTCAATTCGAACAAACGTGCAAAGAAATCGATTTCATAGATGAAAAAATAAAAAATTGCGATAAGGATTCAAATAGGATTAGGATACTTAAGGAAAAAGTAAATTTATTAGAAAATAAACTTAATGAATCGGTAACAAACTTTTCTGAAGAGGAACAGGAAGATAATTTCGAAGAGTTATTAAAATATAGAGACATTTTATTAGAGGCTTTAGTAACATTAGAAAATAAATCGCCTGTAAATAAAACCGAAACTAATTATTCAGAACACTTGGTAAAGGGAGCAACTTCCAGTAATTCGCATATTAATTTACCGCGGTTAGATCTCCCTTCCTTTTACGGAGATTCTGATCAGTGGATTTCATTCAAGGAACTTTTCCAATCGTCAATTTTAAACAATGACAGTATTTCAGATCTGGAAAAGTTGCAATACCTCCAGGCTTGTGTTAAGGGAAATGCTGCAAAATTAATTCGAGGGTTTTCCTTGCAGCCCGCTAATCTCAAGCATTGTTGGGAGATATTGTGTAGTCGATTCGAAAACAAACGACAGTTGGCTTTGGCTCAAATCAATAAAATCTTTGCAATCAAAACAAACAAAGCCGATGATCCAAAATCATTCTTAAATCTTATAGACACATGTAATGAAGCAATTCGTAATCTACCTACGCTCGGATTAGAATCAAATTCGTTAAGTGATTTAATTATTGTAAATTTTATGTTATCCAAACTCGACAATTCAGTGCGACATCGATGGGAACTTAGTTTGGAAAATACCCAAACAATCCCAGATCTCAATTCCTTCCACACATTCTTAGAAAAGGAAGCAGCTAGTCAGGCTAAAATCGAAACTAAATCGTTCCAGAGGAAGCCAGTGGACGTAATTCCCACAAATCCAAAATTCAGTATTAGTAATTCGACTCTAGTTAAAGATAACCCATGTGTTGCATGTTTTCAAATTCATCAGCTATTCAAATGTCCAAAATATAATGGTATGAATGTACAGGAAAGATGGATATTCATTAAATCGAATTCGCTGTGTGAGAATTGCTTGCGCAGTAATCATTCAGTTAATCAATGCCGTATTAATATTAAATGTAAAGTATGTTCTTTGCCACATCATACTTCTCTTCATATATACAACTCAAATTCTGCAGAACAGGTGGTCAGCGGTCTCACGGACACCATTTCAAATAATTCGCAATCAAAATTGGGAACTCAACAAAATCACATTTTGTTGTCCACCGCTAAAATCAAAATTCGTTCTCCCACCGGTCAAGTGATGCAGTGCAAGGCCCTAATTGACTGTGCCTCTCAAAATTCTCTTTTAACTCGTAGGGTTGCAAATGAATTGAAATTACCTTTATTCAGCACCTCACATCGCTTGATCGGAATTAACGGCATGTCGGCAGAAACCTGCCTAAACTTCACAAATATCGAATTCTCGCTTTGGTTTTCTGACCAATATCAGCCGTTAAAGCCCTTAATCGTAAATCGGGTCACTGCCCCTCTCCCGAATTTTCATTTGGGAACATCATCATGGCCACACACAAAGAATCTTCAGTTGGCTGATTTCAACTTTTCGGCCTCCAGCGAAGTCGATGTCCTTCTTGGAGCCGACATCTTTGGTCATCTATTAACTGGTCCACCTATACTTGGAAAAAGGGGTGAACCCTGCGCCATACCGAGCACATTGGGGTTCCTTCTCAGTGGTCCTGTCCAACATCATCTAAATGAAAAATCAGAGAGTACAACCTCTCATATCCACGTAAATCTCACTCACTTTTTCAACAAGGATAAGACACCTCCACCATCAAAATACTCCTCCTCAGATCCAGTACCTCTTCATCCTGATCAACACATAGGCGAAAGTGCCAACAATGCCCTTAAAATCTTCAAGGTTTCCGCATCAACCTCTAATGCGGTCAACCTCTAATGCACAGTCGTCAAATTCGACACTGTACAAATGCTCAAAGCGTCAATCTAACATCTTTTATAATCGTAAAACACAATCATTCGCCCATTCTTTTAACCCAGATAAGGTACAACAAATTCTAGGATTGGAATGGAATTTAAATGCCGACACCTTATGTGTTCCATTCCATTTGGAAAAAACAGTCACCACAAATATGTATGCACCAGTTGTATACTTTAATGACTCTTCAAATTCTAAATTAAAGCTAATTGCCACCAAAACCCGCATAGCTCCTCTTAAACCAGTAACTTTGCCCCGACTTGAACTATCTTCTGTGTTACTTCTCGCCGAGCTAGCAAAAGGTGTTAGAGACAGTCTTGAAATTCAACTCGTTCTTCACCGAACCAACAAGATTCGAGCCATAAAATGTCCAGAAAATTGGCACCATCTGCCAGGAAAATTTAATCCTGCCGATGGCTCCACTCGTGTGATATATCCCAGTAAACCTTTGGGAAACCTGATTGCTGTACCTGGAACTGAGTCATCTCTTGACAGCCAGCCCGAACATAGTCAGCCCACTGCTATCCAAACACCAGGTCCATGGAATTTGTTAACTAAATTTTCTTCCTATACTAAGTTATTATGCGTCATTCACTGGATTAAACGATTTATAACAAATGTACGTGCCCAATCGACATTTAAAGGCTCCTTAACTTCGTCTGAAATCTCAGAGACACCTCACCCAGTCATTCAACTAATTCAAACCTACGGTTTTGCCACAGAAATTGCATTAATAAAACGTGGAAAACCAGTGCAAAATCAGAGTAAACTGAAGTCCCTAAATCTCTTTTTATTCTCAGACTACACATTGCATGTTGGTTTCAAGTTCGTACTTTTCTTGATCCGACAAAATCAAGAATATTCGTCCACTCAAAAAATATATCCTCATCATACTAATTCTTGTGTCAAGTTCTCTTGCAGGTTCTCTTATTTGCAACAGATGATGACAATCTTCTACGTGAATTGGCATGACCCATTCATCGCATCAAGCTCCTTCCTGGTTCAGCCCGCCCCCCGGAGTATGGAGAAAACGAGAAGAAAACGAACGCCCGTATGGGGACTTTTTCGCCACCAGATGGCAATACTAGACTCTGTTTATAAACTTGTTTTCGAGTTGTGGTTTCTCCGGGGGCTGAAATGTTTTATTTTAAGTGTGTTAATCATAAGTGTGTTTTCAAGTAACTCATTAAACTAAATCTATGTTATATTCGTTATTCGAATCATTCATAATGTTTTATTTCGGGCTGAAGTTGAATGCCCATATTCTACATTTATAATCTAATTGTGTAACTTTGTGTCAAGTAAAGAATTGAAAATATAAAATGCCTACATTTCAATCGTGTGGAAATTTAAATTCATCTCTGTTCCCGAATGCTGAATTCCGGAGAATGGGTAAGTTCCCATTAATTATTCATATTCAATTAAATACTGAATTCTATTTTTAATGTTGTGCGTATTCGTTAATGAAAGTCTTAACAATTAATCTTTAATAGTCAGAATCGGGTTTGGCTTCTAGCCACGATTCTTAATTCTATAATTTAAATCTTTAGGCTATTAGCCATCCAGTCATTTTCTGACTCTATAATTAAATGCTCAATGATTTTTACTACAGGTTAATTTGTTGTTGTTGTTATATCCCTAGTATAGATAATTACAAAAACCATTCACATACACTGTCATATATTGTCACTTAGTATGCCACGTTATCATATTCAATGGAATATTTTGCAGTTACTATTCAGAGGTATTAAATAAATGAATGAAGTAAATTAAAAAAAAATAATAGCTATATTCTTAATTTTACAAAATTTGTCAATAATAAGAAAATATCTTCATAAAACAATTTATAAAATAAATAAATATAATATTCAAGACTTAATAATTTATACAATCCCAAGTGTTATAAAGCATCTGTGAATGCATCACTTTACTCAAGTTATACATAGTAAATAAACAATTGAAATTATAAAAGTATTCCACAATTTGTAGAAATTTGTAAATATACACTAGGATGGGTAAAAAAAAAAATAAATAAATGAGAAAAAAAAAAAAAAAAAAAAATGAAACTTATCTTATCAAAAATGGGTTTCTATAAGAAGTTGTGGCTTAACTGTATGAGCATTATTGTAAAATATATATTTTGGATATCATCTTCAGCCCACATATAAAGCCTAAATTTTGAAATATCTACATAATATATATATATATATATATATACAGTAGACTCCCGATTATCGGCGGTCGGATTATCCGCTTTGCGGATTATCCGCGGTCCTCAAGGGCCTGAATTAAAAAGGGAATTTAAAAATACAGAGCAAACTTATTACAAAAAAAAGATCGAAGAGAGTAATGACCTTCAAGGCTTTTGGAGATATTACACGATTCTTGACAGTATTTATGGTATACGCACTGCTTGGGAGGCAGTTAAGCAGTCTACATTAGTAAGGTCTTGGAAAAAAATTTACCAAATGTGGAAAATACTTTGGTAGAGTTTATACAGGAGGAAGAAATTTCTGCTCATGATTTGGCAAATTTAGCTAAATCTGTTACTGGAGGAGAAAAAGTTAGTGAAGGAAACATTGAAGAGTGGATTAATTGTGACGCCAATGACGCAGGTATTGATATTGAACACCTTACAGATGAACAAATTGTGGGCCAAGCATTAGACCCAGTTTCAGAAGATAGTGAAGAAGAGGAAGAATTAGATAAAACTCAGCAGAGGATGAGCCACGACGCAGCCCTAACAGCACATGCAGATGGACTTATAAAATATCTCGAGGAACAGGACGATGTATCACTTTGTGACAAAATGCTGATAAAGAAACTGCAATCGCAAATTAAGAAAAAATGTTTTAGTACAAAACAACAAAAATGCTTGACCGATTTTTTTGTTAAAAAAAAAGAGCAAAATTTAAGTAGAAATTTTTATTAGTATATTAAATTTTATATGTAGGCCATGCTTAACTGTTAATTAAATAGTATTGCTCAAAAAGCTTTATGTGTTGATTTATATCCTCTTTTTGACCATTTTGCGGATTATCCGCTGATTCGATTATCCGCGGTTGTCTATTCCCCGTTCACCGCGGATAATCGGGAGTTTACTGTATATATATATATATATATATATCCACAATTTATAATAACAAAATAAATTTTGAATAATGCTAATATGTTAAAATTCATATTAATATATATATATATTGAAAATAGCTCAAAAAACTAAAACTCTTGAAAATAACTTGAAAATGACAAAAAGTTTCAATATTTAAGCCAAACGTGCAAACTGAAAATATTCAATGAGTGACAAGTAAAGAATTTTATGTTATTTTTCAAATCTATTTTTATTACATTAGCACAAACTCAAATTTATTTATCAATATAAATTGCAAGAAAAAATTATGAATTTTTCAGTTATTATTCTAAAACTGAGGCTTCTTGTGCACACTGAAGATGCTATCTCTCCCCAAAAATAATAATTTGCAAAAATGTTTATAGGGCCAAGTCACAATTATTGATAGGTACCCCTTTTGATAAGACAAGTCTCGTTTTTTTCAATCTATCATAATGTACACCCTGACATATTTATATACATTTATTTCTTTCATATAAGCAAATTTTGCTCATTTTTAAAAATTTAAATTACATAAATTATCTCTATAAAAAAACAAAGTACACTTGTTCTAAAACATTAAAGAGAATTCATTCATTAATATATATATATATATCTATAAAGGCATATCCTAAAAGTAATGATGAAAAATTAATAAAGTTCTCATTTTGGACATTATGAGTACTTTTTATTAAATAATGTCAATGTAATCAATAAATTAATATTTTAATCCATGATGCTACTTGTGAAGTTAGAATATAACAAATTTATTATAAATTATTAAAATAAATATTTTTTTAAAGACATAACAGAAATAAGAATGCTGAAAACAATGTATAAAAATAAGCTCTTGAAAAATAATTGCTAAGATATACAAAAATTTGTAAATACATACCTTGATATATTTAAATAAATTCATTTCTTATAATATAGGTATAACTTTTGTTAATTCATTAGTTTTAAAAAATGCTCACAAAATTACATAACCCTGTCTTACTTCAACATTACATATAATAAATTAATCATATTAATTACCAAATAAGAAATTTCTTAAAAATAATGATAAGAAATTATTGAAATTGTCATTGTTACTCTTCTCACATTCATGACTGAGTTTTTGTTTAAGTAAAGTTAATAAAATTAGCATTTTTTAAATAAAAATTTTACTGTGTCAACTTGGATTATTCAAAAATTTCAAATACATTAATAATAAATATAAAACTCTACAGAATGTCTTCTTGATACCTTTTAGGTTTACAATAATACATATTCATAACAGATCATTCCTAATATATAATCCAAAGAATGCTCTTAGAAAATAAGTACAGACTAGTATGCCAAGATTTAGAAAGATATTTAAATATATATCTTATTATATTTATTTTTTTTTACAAGTACAAATTTAATATATTTTGAAATTTTGAAAATGCATACTTTAAAATTAAGCAAAAGAAATCAATAACTTTTCATTTCATCTTGTTGTAACAACTTGATAAATTAATTATTTATAAATTAAAAATATATTTATAATAAACATAAAGAAGCAAGTACTTAAGTAAAATTCATTTAATGCCATTCAGGAATACAATGTTTATACACCTATATACATATGCAAAAAAACATAAGAATGTTCGTAACATGCATCCGAAAGAAAGCTCTTATAAATAATGCAGACAACATATCAAGATTTATAATGAATTATAAATATAAATCTTGTTATATTTATCTATATTCATTTTTTTATAACACACAATTTATTTCCATTCTTATGTTTTTAAAATGTGTACATAATTATACAAACAATTCACATATACTATCACATATTGTGGCTTAATATAATACATATAATATACAACAGGATATTCTTTAACCATTATTCAGAGACATACATTTCTAAATTAAAATGCTTAAAATGTCAGAAACAATTTTTGTACTTGTTAGCTGGATTATATACATTTTTTGAAAAATATATATATATAACTTAATATATATATATACATATAACTTAACATAATATGTTAATGTTATTTGTACCTGGAGAAATATCTTTATAAATTAGTTCATAAATATAAATAAATATATTGTGCAAATGGACAAAAATTCATTCTGATATTTTTTCTTTGAGTTTTATTCATATGTAGCATTAGTGAATGCACAATTTTGCTTAAGTTCTAAGCAGTCATTAAACAATTATTATGAATATGGCTTTAACTACACTTTAATTAGTGACACATCATTCTTAATGATAAAGTATCGAAGCAGTCTTTTAATCATAAATATTATACACACACACACACAAAAGAAAAAAAAAAAAAAAACTTCAGAAAGCCATAGGTATTACTAGTATCCCCCTAAATATATTATTTTTATATGCTGATCTTTTATAGCAATTTTAAAAGAAAAAATACTAAATAATTTTTTTCTTAAAGCTCCAAAATTAGACTTTGTCCTTTTTAAGAATTTATGTAATACCAAGATAAATATTCATCAAGGAAAGTGAAGGAAGATACACACTCCTGCCAATAGCCTTCAAAATTTAAATAGAATTAATTATTAGTGAAGAATTCAGGTATTTCGTCATGAAACTTCATAATGTCTCCCCAATAGATTTTAGACTTTTTTCTTCCTATTATTTATTTACTAAAAATACCTTCCCAGTATTTGAAAAAAAAAAAAAAAAAAATCTGAAGAAAAAGGTATTCAAATTCAAAACTGAATATTCTGAATGATGATATCTGAACTAAATCTTTATTTACAAAAAGGTCTATTTCTTTTTTTTTTTTTTTTTTTTCAAGCCAAGGATGAACACTTAATGTAGTGTGTTTATACACATAAATATTATGCATACACAGGATGTTCAAAAGGTCTCAGTCCAATTGCCAATGGCATATGCATAGGTAAGTAGTACTCTCTGAATATTTTTCTATATCTATTTATAATAAATATAGTATGCAATTCTCATTCACATATATGCTTAAAAAATATAACCTAAAATACTCAGTGAGAAAATGATGCAAAAATAATTATTGAGTGGGCTCTCATTTACATTTTTGGTAATGTAATTTCATTTAGATGAAAGAAAAGTATTTATAATACTGCATTTCTTATTTAAAAAATAATAGTGACTTTAAACAGACTGAAATATATATACAAGTCTTATCAAAAATTTCAGTACATAATACAAAAGAATAATCACATAATAGAACATAGTCCTGATAATTCTTGACCTCTTTTTTGAACGGGTTGTTGTGGAAAATTTGGATCAGGTGTTGGTGGACGGAACTCAACCTCTTCATCCCCATCTACATTTTCACCATCATCTGCTTTTGTATCTTTATCAGATGGACTTGATGGTGAATGGCATTGCAAACTCTCAGCCTTTACTTTTAATGTAATGCCACCGGACTGCATTATAACCATTTTAGACTCAGCTTTAGGAGACTCGTTATGTATTTCAGTGTCTGATTCTGTTATCAAGCCAATAATCTCTTCTTCACCTGGTTTTCCTTCTAAAATTTCTTCTTCTGAATGAACTTCCATAGGAGGCACTTTCACATCTTCCTCAATGTTTGGAAGATTAGTCTGATCAGGAACAATATCATTTACTTCAACAGTTTTACACACTTCAATAATGACTGTATTTAAGGCATCAGTTATTTCTTGTTCAATTTCAATTTCAACTGAACCAGAATTTGCATCTTCTAAATTTTTAAGAGCTTTCTCAGCTTCAGATGACTAAATAAAATATAAAATGTAGTTTTAATAAACATGTGAGTACTTAAAATACAATTAATTTGGCAAAAAAATAGGAATAAAAGAGGAACTAACAATTACTGAAAAGACATAATCTTTATAAACTTTAAACAAGCAATGTTATTTTAATAAATCAGTCCATAAGTGCAAAAGTATATGATTTCAGCTTTATCAAGTAACAGTGTCTGAAATTACCGATACTTTAGATTGAAAGTATTAAAACTGATATAAAATGGTTGTAGAATGACACCATTATGAATTTTCCTGCGTATAATCTGTGGTGGCATATAGTTCGAGGAAACTATTTTTATCCCCAGTAATAAAATTTTATAAAATAATCCACAGATGAACATTGTGTTATGTTGAATATCTCTGAAGTTGTGTTGAATATCTTAATAACTGAGTTAGATTGCAAAAAGCAATTTTAACATGAGCAAAGCATATTTTTAAACTTATTTTCAAGTCATTCGAAAGGGCACTAAATGAACTAAAACATTAAACAGTAGGCAAAAACAGATTTTGGAGGGGAAAATGGGGCCAATGGGCCCAAGTTCTGTCAATTGATTTTAGTAAAATGTACCTGAGATAATCTGAGGATGTTACTTTTAGTAACTCAGTTATATATGAGCCAGATGTCACTTACAACTAGAGACTACTTTTTAAATTTACAGATTAGTTTAGATTTATCTTATGGATTTTGGACATTGCATAAAAATGAGTGCATTATTGATTACATATAAATGAAGAGAACATATCAGTCAATATTTAGAAAAGAAAATCCAGCAAGTGTTTTCCCAAACACTTATATTTTACAAAAAAATATTAATAAATAGCTTTTGAATAAAACCATCTCTAATGATCTAGTCTAAGTCAAATTATTCCCCCAAAATTGGATTTGTTAAAGTAATAAGGGCACAAGAAAATAACAAAATATGTTTATAAGGAATTATGGGGAAAAAAAATTACCTTTTTAAAGTCCTCATAACATGTCACGTGATAAGTCTGTAAGGAAAAAATTTTTTTTTTGTAAATATTATCTTTCTTCATTTTTTTAAATATAAATATAAAGATATAAAAAAAAATCACAGAAAGTATATATCCTATTAAAATAAAAGTTGATCACATATGTTATAAAAATGGATCTTAAAACAATCACATTTCAAGAAATGGGAGAGTAATTTTTTGTGAGTTGCTAATTAAAATAACTTGTTATAATTTTTCTAAATGTTAAATTAGTTGAAGTTATACAGAAGAAAAATTTGTAATTTCTTTTCAAAACTGTACAAATTCAAGAGTGGTAGGATAGAGTTCTGCATGGGCAAAAGGCCCAAGCACAGTCCAGCCGATCCCTCTGATCGATCTTCTCCATTTGGCTTCAGGATGGGCTGGGCTTATTTATTTATTTTTTTTTAAACACACATGTCACGCAGGGCTTTTATTAAGTTTTTCTCAGACTGTGTCACCCCGGAAAACTTTTTTTCATTTTCTTTATTAATTAATGAAAACAAATGATAGAACATTTCTTTAGTCATTTCTTTTACACAATTTTATATGTTAGTATGTCACATGAAATTTTGTTTCGTTGAAAAGTATTTATAACTTCAACTTGATTGTCTCAATGCCTATCTGTCTGTTTGCACTTTGATTTCCATATATATTTTTAGCAAGTCTCGAAACTGATATATGTTATTGAAGGTTGCAATAGCAAATTTACTATTCAAATTGACAAGCATGTTGCTACTTGTACCCATGTACAAATAAAATAAACTAAATATGTCATAGTCTATGAGGCTTTACGCCCTACAGTCTATAAAGTCTAGAGAATATGAAGAATATTTACATAATACTTTAGTATTAACTGTATGTCTGTAATTAATCACCATTAAGAAATGAAATGAAGTGAATAATGAATTAATTTGGACATATTTTTTAGAACCACTGTTAATTGTTCTTAGTAATCTATGTTTATTCTATTATAATCCAGGCTAACTTTTACATTGATCTTTGTTAACCTAAATTCATGGCACACAGTTAATACAAAAGTATTTTTTTAGCACACTCTTACCACTTTTCAGGGCACTAAAAATGAAATTTTATCATTTTTATGATGTGCAAAAGTATTTTTTTCCATTGAAAATGGTTGGTTAATGTTTTCTTTACAAGGCATCAGATTCACACAAAAGGATTTGGATACATTACAGGATATAAGTAGAAATAGATGAAAGTAGATTTTTAGTAGTACTAACCATCCTTGATATTTTCCTACACTGTTTCATAAATATTTATATTTTCAGTTTGATTTTCTGACTGTGTGCCTTTTGTTTGTCCATAATAATAAATTTCTGTTTATATGTAATTTCTTCTAAGTGATTAGTAGTTTTGTTAATCGATATTCTATATAAAAGCCAATGTAAAACTATTTTTTACAAAAGTTGACATACAACAGACACAGTATACTGCAATCAGAATATAAAAATATTAAATATCAAAAGAAATATCAGCATTTTTACTAAATATTTTTAAACTACACTTTTGCTATACTGTTATTATGCTGTAAATCTACCGTTTTTTTTTTACAGTGTAAGGTTAATAAGATTTCATTCTTATAATTTATCAGCCAAACATATTTAACTACTTATAATGCTACTGAAAAGCCAAGGAAATATTGTAAAAATTATCACCGATAGAATAAACTTAATTTCAGCTACTGAAAAAAAAAAAAAAAAAAAAAAAAAAAAAGAGGGAAATTGTAGGGGGATTTCATCAACATGTACAATTAATGAACACTATATTACCATTGACTGAAACAAAATAAAAATTTGGATTATCTTCTTATAGCTTTAATTTTTTGTGAGGAGATGAAATTCAGTATATTCTATCAATGATAACTTTTCGAATTTTCATGATATCTGCTTTGAGTTTTCATATAAACAGCTTAATATGTTTGACTAATAAATCAAATGAGATTTTGCTAATGCTTGCACATGCACAGTTAAAAATTATTTTAGTAAAAATGCTCATATTTCATTCAAAATTTGACATTATTATATTTTCATTGCAGTGTGTTGTGTTCAGTGTGTTGTTTCTAAGAAGCCTTTATAACCCCTATAAATATATGTACTAGTCATGAAAATAAATACAGATAATTAAAAGAAACTTCATAATCACATGCTACAGCCAGAATATATTTCAAGCATTAATTTTTACAGGGGAATCTTAAATATTTTTATTTTTAAACCTTTGAAGGGTGCTAATTTTAATTTCCAATTGCAAAAATTTGTCCATGAAATTTATCACAAAATTTTACTTTTATAGGAAAAATTTCACTACTTTTTTTTTCTGGACTTTTTTGTAAATTTTTCATTTTAAATAAAGGAAATTGCCTTGCTCCTGAATGGGTTAATATATAACAGATCCCTTTTTTGTTTTTTGGGGAAAATATTTGCTTAAATATGTAAGGTATAATATGTTTTTTTATAGTCTTGAAGTTAAACTAATTCATCAATTACTTTTTGAGATGATCTTTTGAAAGTGTGGAATTTATGGAAAGGTAGTGTAGTTTAAATGATTGGGGGAGGGGGGATTATATGAGCAAAGAGAAATTTTTAAAGAAAAGTGAGATAAACATTTTCAATGATACTGTTACCACAAAGTAAAACATTTTAAGAGAAGGTTACATAAATAAAATATAAAAACAGCATAATCTACCAAAATAAAGATAATCACTTCCTATACATTAATAATGGAAATATAATTATTAGTTAAAATATGTGCATAAATAGAATCATGGCAGATCTGAAGGCAACAGAAAAACAAATTTTTGTTTATACATATATATAAATACTGAAAACATTGTTAATTACATGATTTACAGCATATTTTCTATTTTGTAAATATATATATATATATATACATATTTAATTGAAACATAAAATACTTTACAGAAATAAAAATAAATCAGTAGGCACTAATTTACTTTTATGAAACATTTTTATTGATGTAAATACTAAAGGGAAAATTGTAATTTGCAACTAATCATTATTTTCAGCTGTCCACTTTAGAAACTATTCTTAAGCATTTAAAGCTTTGGTAAGTAATAAAATATTTCAAATGAAAAGCAAAAATTTACTTACAACATTATCATGACGGACAGCATTACGATAATGCCATTCCTCCTCTTCTTCAACCCAAAACAACTGGAATTTTTCCAAGCAAACTGGGCAATCCTGGAAAAAACATATCACAAATATATCAGTTACCATTTAAAGTTGACTATTAAGAAATACATCAACAGTGATTATCAACTGCTCTTTATTATTAACTAAAATTTGTTAAATACATTATTTTTAAACACACAATTATCATTAAATAATATTTTATTAATAAAAATTTAAGTCATATGTCACTGATTTTTTTTAGTGTAGCATGTACTGAAAATAATGTATGAAATATTTACATAGAGATAATAACATTTTTTATGACACATTACACAATAGATATAACATTATTTATGAATTAATAAATTTCAGAATGTGATTACACTGCTCTGTACCCAACCATTATCCCCAAATATAGTTTTAAGAATTGTTATTATATATTAATTTGGAACTTTGCATTTTAATTAAACTGATTTGCATATAACTTGGGGGACAAAATTATTAGATAAACTTGTAAAATGAAAAGTTTTATAATTTCAATTTATAATTATAATTTCTTCATTTATCAAACCTCAGGTGTAATATATCATTTCTTTAATATCTTCCACATTGTACAAGCAGTGATATGTGATGTAATTAGATACAGCAATTTTTTTCATGGACAGCTACCTTGAGTTACTTATAGTTCACTATCATAATGTTTTGGTGGGCATTTATGGAATGCATTGACCTTGTCTTTTGCACATGCTTACCAAATTAAAGAAACTGCTTTCACTGTTGTTGTTCTTTGTACTCTGATTATATTTTTAAAAGGCCAGTTGAATTTACTTGATGATAGTGAAATAAACAATATGAATTTAAGGTGTCCCTGCATAAGATCAGAACTATAAATGGCTTTCTTCTGCTTTCAATTCTTCAACAATATTTGATTTGGTTAACTTAATTTTATTCAGAAAACCTCTATATCATTTTAGTAATATTTTGAATTAAATAAATAACTTGATTTGAATGAAATTCTTTTATAGTCCTTATTATTTCAATATACATTCACTGCTTTCAAAACTTATACTGTATACACTCAAGAAAATTTTGACAATACTAATATGATAATTTTACAATAGCTTCAGTGAACAGTGGTTATAATCTAATTTAACTCATTTAAATTTTTGGCATAATTCAGATTTCTTTCTTTCTTTCTTTTTTTTTTTTTTAATCTTTTGATCCTCTACAATAATTAATTTAAGGAGTGATATGTTAATTTTTGATGAGGATGCCATCTTCTTTTCCTTTTTAAAAGTTTATAATTTTAAGAAAAAAAAATTTTATATAAAAAGTACAGTATTAATAACTAAAAGTGAACAATTCCAAAATTAAACGGAAATGCTCATTTCAACTGTATTTTTCATATTATGCTAAAAAACTTGGAATTAATCTGTGGTATAGAATGGGCCTGTCCAAACTGAAACACTTGGCGGGCTGCATTGGAAATTTATTTTATTCAGGCGGGCAGCACTGTATATACGTATGTATGTGTTTATATATGTTTGTGAGTGTATGAATCATGTATGTATGTACTTTTTCTTGGGAGAAAAGAGGGTAAAAATTTAGAACAAAATACATTCATATTAAATTTTCATTTATAAATTAATAAATTTAAGAATATATATATATATTTTTTTTTTACAAAAATATGTTGTTTCTTTATTTAGAAAATTTTAATGAAAAAATAGTTAAAGAAAAGTTTTATAAAAAACTAACTGAAATTTTAATACATATTTACTTACTTCTTGATCATTATTTGTCGCAGAAACACTAACTACAGTAGGAACTTCAGTGACTTCTGGCTGACTATTTTCAGCTTCAAGTTCAAAATAGCAGGGAGCTACAAAAATTAAAACACAAACATTACACACGTTAGACAAATGAATCTTTCAAAACTTTTACGATGAAGCTGCTTCAAAATCAGATTTACTTGAGGATGCCTCAGAAAAATGAATGCAAAAACGTTTGTGATGATAAAGTTTTTAAAAGGTATTTTTTAAGGTATTTGATTACACGTGTGTTTATGATTATTCAGTATTTATGAAAGATTTAGGAATCTAAGCACCAAATCCTTCAAAGATTAGAAGTGGGTGAAGAAAAATTCTTTCAATAGACTACACGCAGGGAGTATGAGATTAATATTTGCTAAAGAATTTTTGCCACTAAATTTGTTTGAAAAATTCATGAAATTATTATTATTTATTTTAATCTTACCTTCTCATTGTTGGTGATAGATATATTCGTTCACTCATCTATTATTTTTTTCCACAATACACTTAAATTCAAACTTATATTACACCAGATTTTTAGTCTGTTTTTGAATTATGAAGTTTATAAATAAAAGTCAAAGTTTATTTTCAGATACATAGATATATTTTTTAACTCAAGTTTAAATAAGTATTTTTTTAGTACACTGTAAAAACTGTACAGCCAAAAATAGCAATTTTGCCCTTTTCAAAGGCAGTTTAAATTCCTCAAATTTATGTTTTCTCACAATTTATAATTTTCTCTTTAGGCCCTTTCTTTTTACTACATTTGAAATTAATTTCAATTTTCATATTTATAGTTCCAAAGTTTATGTTCCCCCAATTTATAATTTTCTTTTTAGATTCCTTCATTTTTACCATGTTTGCAATTAATTTTAGCCCCCACTTTTACATTAACAAAATACTGAATTTCAAGTTATTTATATTAATATACAGTGGGTGATCACATTATCAGAATCTTTTCTTATTGTCTAAAAAAATACTGAATGAAATGGCCTTGAACTTCAGACAAACAAAGATAATTTATAAACTCATACTTTCTAGCATAGACTTAGTCACAAGTGCAATTAGAGGACCAACCACACATTAAAGAAAATGATAAATATTTTGGATTACCCAGTGTCATAGAAAGTTACAAATGATTTGCAACTTTAACACATGAATTCACTTACTATGTACAATATTTGTATGCTTTTTTGTGGAAATTATACGATTATTTAAATAGACATTTCTCTTGTAAAATTATAAGTTTTTGGCAAGTTTTTTGCTTATAAAAAATGTGCAGAAAAATTGATAAAATGTTAGAGAAACATTACCCTTAAACGTAAAATACAAAAATTTAGTTTTCTTTGAGATATGAGCATTTGCAGTGAATACCTTTTTACTGAGCATGCATGTGAAAAATAGCATTTTTTTTTTTTTTTTTTTAAATTACAGAAGAAAAAAAAAAACTACATTGTGAAAAATTCTTTATGGGCTTGTATTCTAACATACTTTTACTAATGTACTAACAAGGAACACTCACGATCTGTGATGCACCGATCGTAACCCAACTTTTCTGGTAGTTAAAAGGTACGAAAATATACACTCCTAACAATTTATATTGGCAAATGTTACTACAGAAGTTGAGTAAAGGAAGAAGAAGAGATATTGGTGTTCAAAGTTGGAACTAATTTTTTCCAATATTATGACATGATTAAATTTATCTATCTGACTTTTCTAATTTTTTCTCCCACCAAACACTTGCTGTTGATTTATTTATTTAAATTGTATTTTAGATTGCCTGCAAGAAAGAATGTATTTGTTAAATTACACTGAAATAGGCCTGAAAATATCCACTCGCTACATATTATTAACCGTGTAATATGCTTCATGTTATATAATAAAATACGAATTAAATAAACTATGAGAATTCTAATTGAAATCTCTCTTATATAAAAACACAATATTATTAAATAAATTTACACAGTTACCTTACATAATGTCTTTATTTCTTTTTATGCACAATACGTATTTCAAGTGCGTCACACTCATCATCAGGTGCTAAGTGTCCTCTTCATCTTCATCTGTCTCTATTGTTGATCATCGTCGGCTCGTTAGTTCTCCTCGCTTCACTTCAGTTAAATTTAGTATTGGCTGCCATTCTTTTGGTATTGTTGCGTGTTCTCTTTCGTTAATTGCGTATGGGTTAGTCAGAATTTCGAGGGCTTTGCATTTTAGGGCATAACTGTGATTATTATATGGAGCCCTAAAACACGAAGCCCTCGAAATTCTGACTAACCCATACGCAATTAACGAAAGAGAACACGCAACAATACCGAAAGAATGGCAGCCAATACTAAATTTAACTGAAGTGAAGCGAGGAGAACTAACGAGCCGACGACGATCAACAATAGAGACAGATGATGATGAAGAGGTCACTTAGCACCTGATGTAATTGAAATACGTATTGTGCATAAAAAGAAATAAGGACATTATGTAAGGTAACTGCGTAAATTTATTTAATGAATTTATCGTCCTTCAAGTAAAATTAAGTGATTAATACACAGTGGCGTAGCGTAGGTTTGGAGCGCCCGGGGCAGTCCAAAATTATGCGCCTCTCTCCTTCCGGTGATGGTGTAAGTGTTAAAGCAAACTGACTGTGTAAGAATCCTAGGCCTGCATAAATTGCCGTCAAGGGGCAGTCTTTCTAAGAGATCCTATCCTGCATTCTCGCAAGTTTCAGTGAAAACCACGAAAAAATTAGAACTGTTAAATTGGCGAGTACGACCCGAGTTCGAATCGGGCACTTCCTTTCTCCTAGCTTCGACAGAAGACCTTCTCGGATATTAGTGGCTTTCGTCCGAGATTATGGAGTTAAATATGTACAGAGAAAAAACTATATATATAAATGATTCAAAAGCTATTTATAAATTCGCAATTTGTTCATAAAATACAATTACTTCCTTTCCAGTCGTCAATACTTTCCTTTTTCATAATTATAAAAAATTACATCTTTGTTATCTATGAATAAAAAGGTTTCCAAATAGTAAGAAAAGAAAAAAAAAAGTACCTTATAAAACAAATAAGTTATTTCCGTACAGTTAGAATTATAGCTGAATCATTACATAAATTACACTGTCAAAATATGTAAATCTTTTTCAATTGGAAATATTGATACTGTCAGTTAGTCTTTCTTTGATCATCATTGAGCGTTTATATGTATTTTATTAATTTAATTTTTAAAAGCTTCTATCATCTTGCATTTAGTAATTCTTAAGGGAATTGATAATAAAACAATAACATAACGTTAATTTAACTTTTTTGAAGCTTTTATTCAGCTATTCAGGGTAATAAATTTAAAAGTATTGTCATAGAAATACTCAATTCTGAATAGACTTCTTTAAATAAAGTGATAAGTCGTCTAACAAAATGTCATAAGTATGACGTTTAAGTCAAAATATTTGAAACATAAATGCTGGATATATCGAGCAATTTTGTACATGTAACGAAGTTTGAACTTACAGAAAACCTAATGACTCATAAAGTGTATTAATTTCTGTTGACTTTTTTTTTTAGTTGCTTGGTTACTAAACGTTTTAAGTTTTTCCCAAATAAAATATACTATTCACAAAGTAAGGATAATACTATGAAGAACTGACATAGAGGCTATAACAGTATAGAAACTCTTTGCGTGTAAGATGCATTAAAAAAGGCTATTATTTACACATTGTCTTTTAAATATCTCAGTTTCTTGAGATCGAAGCTCATTTAATTTTTTTTCGTTTGTGAGGGCAATCTCTATGCAGCATTCAACAATAATCTGCTAATATATTAACATTCCATCGACTCTGATACCCCCTTTACATTTCTCAATGACTTAAGGAAATGCCTCTCTTCCTTCACTCACATCGTCTAGATTTTTAGGGAAATAAGTGAGATGGGAGTTGAAAAAGTAGAGTTTTAAACTCATTTCTGTCAAAAAAAAAATCTGTCCAAAACCGTATGGGATGGAAATTTTTGAATATTCTTTTCTTAATCAGCATCTAGAAACACATCACATCTCATTGCAAACCTGTATTATCGATATCAGTATTTTTTTTCTGATCAGTACTATGTTACAGAATACTTAATAGTTCAGACTCGAAAATTACGCAGAACCTTCTCAGCCTTTTCCATTATTTCTACAGCAGAAGGAGGCCCCACCAGTAGCTGAGTGGTTCTACTCTCGAAACTGGTAGACAGGAAGTAACAGATTTGATTTCAAGTCGCGGTCGTCGACCTAACTATTCGGAGTTTTCCGTGGTTTTCTCTGACACTTGCATATATAAAGACTAAGTTCCCTTAGAAACACCTTCATAGAGGGCCTCTCATCCAGGTCATTGTCAATCGGCCTTGCTTTCAAACACCAAAGATCATTTACAACAAAGTGTGAATAATTTAAAGACCTTGTATTTGCAGCTTGTTCTGAAGTTCCTGGAACCTTATACACTAAGATAAACTCTGCCTTTTTTCTTTACGATTTTTATTATAGTCGTATCTATTGTTTAGAATCATGACAAAATTTATCTGTACAATATTTATTATTAAATAAAATAATAATAATATGAAATTTAGCAATCGCTCAAAAGGTGGTGCTGCTGTACCGTGCTCTTCTGGATTTTGTGATAGTTATATAATTTAGCACCTATGGAATGAAACTGTATCAAATTTTATATATAAGGTTTTTAGTATTTTTTTTCTTTGGTCAATTTTTAGTAGAAATGTTTATTTATATTAATAAATAAAAATGATAAAGAATGTCGCTATCAAAATCTGATTGTAAAAAACTACCCATTTATGGATTTGGAATTTCAGCGCCTCTTTTCAGCAATCATCTTGTTAACAACCGGCAGATGATGACCCTTTTATATGAGTTTCTGAACTAACAAGTTACAGACGCAAAGGGTCCAGTATTTGAGTATAAGGTGGGCTTTTGTTATATTGATCAGTATATTAGCGCTTTATGGACACAAAATAAGAAGGGTCGCTTACAGTCATTGCCATACTATGAATGTATAGAGGCGTAGAGCTCAACGTCCAGTAGAAACTTTGACAACAGTGCTCGGCCAATTTATGAATATAAGATGTAAAAATGAGAGGAGAGTTCATTTAAAGTACGCGCCCACATTATAATAATCACAGGGGGAATAATTTAAAGCTATGATGCGCATAAATTTTTTTCATTTTCATCAAGAAACCTATGGTTAGCCAGAGATAATTTTAGAAGGGTCTAATAAAATTGTAAAAATTCAGAAATTTATCACAATGATAATTTTTAGTTTTTAGAAAAGCAGTATTTGGCGCCCCCTAAAATTTTGCGCCCGGGGCAAGCGCACCCCTTGCCCCCCGCACGCTACGCCACTGTTAATACACAATATTATATTTTAAAAAAAATCTAGAGCAAGAAAAATATGCATGTGCAGACGATTAAAAAATGCAATTTAAAATAAATCAATCAAAAGTGCGTGTTTGGTGGGAAAAAATTGAAAAGTCAAATAGATAAATAAAATGATGTCAGAATAATGGAAAATAATAGTTCCAATTTCGAACATCAATTACCTCTGATAGAATGGAGTAGAAGGCTGATTTTTACCAACTATGTGAATAATACCAGAGCCGGGAATCGAACCCCGGGCCTTCCGCTTACGCGCGGATGCTCTAACCACACTGTAAAAAAAAAAATGTAAAATCACGGTATTTGACCGTATAATTTTAGGGGAAATGACCGTTTTGCTACCTAAACGGTCATAATCCGTAAATTAATATTTTTGAAAGCATTTTAAGAAATAACCGTATAATTTTACGGAAAATGACCGTTTTGCTAGCTAAATGGTTGTAGCCCGTAAATTGATGTTTTAAAAGTATAATTCTTTTGAATTTTTACGAGAAAAAGCTAATGTACGCAAATTGCTCTTATCTTCTATCAAACCATTTTTTTACGAGAAAATCTTTTATTTTGTTTTTGAAGAAGGGTGAGAAATTCTCACCCATTATTTTCCTCTAATGAAAATCTTGAAATAAGACTACCTGTTTAGTGCTTAGTGTTTACGAATAAAAATGATTTCGAAAAATATATTTGATTTTCTTTCTCAAAAATTAGCATAGTCAGTCTTTATAGAAGAAGTAGAGAAAAAAAAGGCACTAGCCACAGAATTTCTAGAAAAAAGCGTTTAAAGTTTACGTAATCTTTAAATAGTAGGGATTTCGAAATTTGACCAGCGCTACCGTGGCGTGCTTAGTACAGCACAAGGCTATCACCCAAACGACCAGAGTTCGATGCTACCCGCGGGCTTTTTTTTTCTTTTTATGTAATCTAAACATTTATTTCTTTTTACCTTATTTCATAATTCAATTCAAATTTGAAAATTCTAAGAAAAAATCAGTTAATTTTCTTGAATATAAAATAAATAAATTTTACAATTTGTAATATTTATAGCTTAAAAATTTAATAAATTTCTATAACTTTAAAAATAAATTTAATTTTTGTTTTAACTAAAAGTAAAAGTTTTCCAATATGATAATTGACTGACTTCTTAATTTTGTCAAAAATAGCAAATTTAAATTTTAAAATAGTCTTAAAAGAAAATATATTTTATGCATAGTTTGAACGTTGACAATATTCAATCACTGTAAAAATTTTCTGTAAAAATAAAGCATTTTTTTTTTTAACATAAATACAACATAGGTTGCTGTATATTTTTACAGCTAGTTCTGTAAAAATAATTGAAGATTTGTTACTTCACATTGTGCTGTAAATTGGTTTAAAAAATTTTCCAGTCTTTTTGTGCGTATGACACGATTTATTAACCTATCAGTTCTGATGTTGACTTTATCAGTTTTTGTAAAGACAGGCCACTGTGATCCCAACGGCGCGGTTAGTAAAGCGCTGGCCTTTGAAACTGGAGATTGTGAGTTCGAATCCCGGGCTGCCGAAGACGGTTTGCGTAGAATGAAAATTAATAAGTTAGCTTTCATGCGTAAATAAATAAATAAGTTGCTTAATGTTGTGGATTTCTCACTGCACGCATGTGTAATAATTGCAAGAAATTTTTTCAAAGAATCCGAGAAACTCAAACTTTAACTTTTAAATTTACGGTCAATGCTACTTTTTTTGCAGGTTAGTTGTATGTTTCATCACAACGTAAAATTACTGGCGATACATCATTCATCATCTAAATGTTTTTTTTACGGGCTTTGTCTGGAATCTCTGCTGCCGGGCTTTGCCCGTAATTTTACTGCAGCATTTTTTACAGTGCACTGAGCTACCCTGGCTGATATCCAGCTCGGCACTTCTCACATAATTATATCAGCCAGGGTAGCTCAGTGGTTAGAGCATCCGCGCGTTAAGCGGAAGGCCCGGGGTTCGATTCCCGGCTCTGGTATTATTCACATAGTTGGTAAAAATCAGCCTTCTACTCCATTCTATCAAAACTAATTTCTAGGTTGATGTATTAAATTTCTGAATTGAAATTTCGTGGCCGTTTGGAGTTATGCCATGTTTAATTATGTCACATGATATAGCTGCTTTAATGCAGACTCGGTGACCTTGCCATCAATTACCTCTGTTTTGAAGTAACATTCGTTGACATAAATTGGTCTTCATACACTTCATCTACCTTAATACCCTTTAACTACCTGTAAAGTTTGGTTATGGATCCGTGTGTTACAGTTCTTGAGTTTTTCCCAATGAGCTCATAAGGAGTATTTCATAAACGATTTTTCTTAATGTGACTGAAATAATTTGGTCTCTTAAATAATATGTGGTATGCAAAATAAATTTCAGCTCTGGAAAATACAGTTGGTTCTCCGTTTAACGACTTTCAAGGGACCGTAAAAAATCGTCGTTAAGTAGAGAACGTCCTTAAACAGAATATGTGAAAAAATTATGTGCATAACGTTTTCCTTCACACTTTACAGGCTTAGGACTGTTAATATATTTCTCTATATATTGGCGTGTTTAAAAATGTTATGTTTTTTTTTAACAATTACTGTACTTTATTTTCAAAAATTACATTAAAAATGGGTACAAAAAATTAACTTTTAAAAAAATCAAAAAGTGTTGATTGCTTCAATTCTGGCCTGGTTTTCCTTATTCTTTTTCAAGATTGTCTAAAATATTAAATGTGTCGTATACCACATTCGATGAGACAATATAACGTCGGAGAACATCTACAGCCGAAGTTGCCTCTTTGTAAGATGGTGGCGGTATCTCATTTTCCGTTTCTTCAACTTCACTTTCTTTGTCTGACACTATAGTTTCGTTTACTAAATCCTCATAAATTTGTTTTGCATTTCTATAGTCTGTTGTTAAAACTGATTTATCACACTGGAAGAAATCTTCAATTGAAATATCCTCACCTTGAACAACACTTCTCAATTCTTCATGATCATGGGTAATGTCATCTTCATTGATTTCTACATCCGTACATTGCAGCTCTACGTCAAGTTCTTTGTGAATGCCGGCATTGCGAAAGCAATTTCTTATTGTGGATGAAGAAACTTCTTTCCAAGCTGATTTTATCATGTGCTTTGCTTCCAAGATTGTAAATTTTCTAGTTTTCATGCTGCGAATGATACCCAAGTCTAATGGCTGGGTTCTTTCTTAAGTTTGGATGTGGATCCGAAACAGAATTTGTGTGCTGATTCAACAATTTTTTCTCTGCTTGCTAAAATGCCTTTGAGAGTAGACTAATGCAATTCAAATTTTTTTTCAAATTGCACATTCGTCATTCCAATGCTTTTTCCCCATTCTTCAATAATTTTCACCTTTTCGTGTAGACTGAGATGCTTTCGCTTTGATGCCATAATGTTCAGATCACTTCGTACTGCAACACAACACAAACACACTCGCTAAGTCTCTAAACATAAACACACACATAAGCAAAGACCGCTTTATCGGAAGGAATGGGAGGCAACTGCTACAGAAAGTTACATGACGGGTTTAGGGACAATAGAGTGATTACACTTCCGCACAGCTCCATTATTCGATTTTCCAAGAAACAGTAACCACCACCCCTTTTTCTTGTAAACCCTGCAACACTTTTATGATTGCAACATAGCTTGTATGAAATGTGTTTGTTGTGAATGAAATGTGTTCTGTGTTTGTTGAAAGTTTTTTTTTTTTTTTTTTCTCCTACAGGAAATTTCTCTATTACAGATAAGAGTTTCAAGGAGAAAAAAACGTCGTTAAATAGAAACATCATCGTCTTTAAATAGAAAATTTTTGCGGCAAAGGGGGTAGGGACTGTGAAATATCGTCTTTAAATAGAAATCGTCGTTAAGTAGAGCGTCGTTAAACAGAGAACCAACTGTATCTAAAATCTAACTTATTCTTTTGCTGATAATTTTCTTAAATTTTACAGTATTCAAATGAACTTTTGATATAAATTGCCAATATATATATCTAGCAATGAACTTGTGTAATAATAAAAATAATAAAATGCTATATTTGTCACATGCATAGCTGACAACTTTGCAGCTTTAAAAATAGGAAGAATAAGAGAGATTTCTTTAAGATAAATTTGATTTTTAATGTAAAATATCTGATATTTTATAGCAATAAACAAAATCAGAACAATAAATCTTATATTGAATATCATATTAATTATAATTAAAATAGTTGTAAGTGTTTAAAAAACAGACAAACTTATTACATATATTTGAAAATAAGTTTATTCTATAGAAGCATTGTTTGCTGGGGCAATTAATTAGCAAAATAATGTAGTTCAAGTTCATTAGGAAAATGCAGTTGAAGTGCTATTTCTTTTTCATTTTCTCCAAGTTTGAATTTGATATTTCTTGAAAGCCAATCACATAGAAATTGCTAATAATATATTGCACAAATTCAGGGTAACCCCCCACCTCCCTACACATGTTCAAAAAGTTTTAATGCAGATTTGCACTGATCTCAAGAACAATAATTTTCAAGCTTAAAAAGGCTGAAAAGTAACATGTCTGCCTTTAGAAAAGATCTCTTGCTTGTGTCACATCATCAATGCAAAGGGGTAATTGTGACTCACAGGTAAAACCCCCTGAAAATTAGAGCCTCAAATAGAAAAAAAAAAAAAAAAAAAAATCCAGATTATCAAATGACACTCAAATTATTTAGACCAGAAGCTCTCAATCTCTTTACAATTTGTTCACATATCACTTGAATGACAAATAACAACCAATGAAAACAAAAGATAACTTTATAGAAAATATGAAAATACAGATTGATTAGATTAAAGAAATTAGGGGTAGCCCCTGAACACAAACACCCATGCATAACACCATCTTGAATTTAAATTTTTGTGAAGCATATAGGCATGGTGGAGATTTATACTGAGATGGAGAGGATAATTAGTGAAAATGTAAATAAATGGCTTTAACAGAGGAAAGAAACAAAATTTAGTCTGATATGGTCACTTTAAACATAGGTTTACAAAAATAATGTTGGCAAAATTTCATTTGATAATTTTAGCTGATAAATACGTTTTTTGGAGTGCTGAAATTGAAAATGAAGCCGGTTTTCCTCTATCACAAATAGATTTTTGTTAATACAAGGTGTTTACCAACAAAACCTCTTCATTTTTGGTAGTTTCCAGTATGTTTCCATGATTAATTATTATTAATCATGGAAACATATTATAAAAGTTACCATATAATTATTTTGGTAGAAGAGCCACAGGAGAAACTGTGTTGGTAGACACGTTGCATTGGCAAATATCTGTACATGATAAGAGAAAAACTGGCTTCAGTTTTAGCACATCAAAAAACATAAAGATCAACGAAAATTATAAAACCAAAATTTTAGATGCAGACCTGTTAGTGGTTTCATAAAAAATGCATATTTATTAGTTTGAAGTTTATAGCAACATATTTACTACTGCCTTTGATTTTAAAATATCTGATATTTGGACTGTTCAAATTTGTTGCTATTTTTCTACTATTCTATTATTTGCAAAAATAATTATGACTTAAAAGCAATTTGATAGAATTTATTTGAGCATTATGACATCTAGATGGTTCAGAGTTCCTATGACTTGAATGCTGCAATTTTTTCCCCCTTCTTTAATATATGTGAAAGGTGAATATATCATTCTAAAAAGAAACTTTAAAATATAAGTCAAATAGGGTAAAAACAAAAACAGACTTTAATATTGAAGAATATTAATTTTAAATAATATAACTTTATAGCCTGATATTAGGTATACTTATTATTTTGCAAGCAAATAAAAGATATTAACTTACTTCGTTCTTCAAAATCTTCAAATTCTTCAAACTGTATCCAGTCCTGAAATTTTATAATTAATGATTAATTGATAACTTGATTTAAAAAAATGAAACAAAAAACATATATACAATTTAATGTGCTGAAATAACCTTGTGTATTTACATACTGAGAAGTTCTTTATATACTTTGAACATTTAGTTAATTTAATAAATGTAATTAAAATAATTTATCTTATTACATTACCACACAGTAAGTATTTTAATGAAAACATGAACACAAACCACAAGAATAAAACATACAATGAAAACATTGCCATATATATATCACAAAACACAATGTTGCCGACTAAAAAATTGTTATGACATCTTTCCCTTAAAGGGAATTAAAAATTTTAAAACAATAATAAATAATGGTATAGACCAAATTTCAAATTAAGATAGTCTGGTGGTCAAAAAACTTGTCTAGAATGAGTTGTTATAGTTAATTGAAGTTTTTCAGTCTTATACGAACCATTATTACATGAACCTTTAGCATCTATTGTACGACATGAATCTTTATAAGAGGAAGATGTTACAGGACCCAGATCTTTAGGAATTATATATAAAGTAAAGAAAGAAGCACAATTTCTCGCTTAGGAGGAATGTTTTTTATTTATTTATTTATTACTCTTAATTCCATTGAAATGTGCTGCCATCTATAGTAGTTACTATGATCTAGATAGAAGAATCCACAATTCTAGAAATAGCAGCAGGAACCCAGTTTCTTGGAGATATTTGATATGGCTTATATAATATAAATTCTTTATTATGTACGAACAACAATTGTATAATTTGATACTATTTTAAATATTATATTTTCAGGTTTAAACAGAAGCTGTGCTTACTCATTTGAGACAAGTAACTGGGTACAACTTTTCAGACTTTGAATCAAGTATATCATAATTCTATTTTTTGTCTTTGTATATTGCAGAAATTCAACAGGCAGATAAAGTGAAGATTACCATTTCAAAGTACTAGGGCTGAAATGCATGAACCACATAGCTCTATGCATGACAAGTGTATATATCCTATATCTGAAGCTGATTAAAACAGACATTAGTCATATAACAATTAAGCAGTATAGTCCGTGGGGCGAGAGCTGATATCATTCAGGTCCGTTTGCAATATCATGCAACTAAGTGAATTTTTGCATATGGGTTTTACATGATACAGTGATTCTGTTAGTCTCAAAATCCTCGGTCCCTACCAGGACAATGTCCCACATTATAAAACAAGACCTTGGACTTGGTGCTTACCACAGCAGTACTGGCCAGTGACTTATGGCTGTTCTAAAAGATATTCGTAAGACCAGAGTGAGAGTTATGTTACAGAGGTATGCGGACAACAAACATCGGCCAATTCTTTTTTCAGATGATAAAGTCTTCACTGCAGAGGAAAAACTCAACAAGCAAAATGACAGAATGTTAGCTTGCAGTTCCAAAGAAGCAGCGGAAAAAATTCCAGTCACCACCCTGCTTCAGTAATGGTTTGGTGAGGGTTTCGTATGAAGGTGTAATCAGGCTACATTTTTGTGATAAAGATGTACAAACATCAGCTAAAAACTAAAAAAGCGACATCCTGGTACAAGTTGTGTACCCCTTAAGTGATACTTTGTTCTCTGAAAAGCACTGGATATTCCAGCAGGATTCAGCACCAGCATATAAGGTGAGAACGATCCAGCAATGGTGTGTGAGAACAACTTACCAGAGTTAATTCGAGCAGATCATTGGCCATCGGGAAGAACAGATTTAAATCTACTGGACTACCATCTTTGAAATATTTTAGAGGTGAAGGCCTATGCTAAGCCTCATTGAAATATTCAGACTTGCAGATTAAGTGAAGACAGCAGCAGAAATTCTGATTGAAGTCGTGCGTGCAGCAATAGATTAGTGGCCGGAGCATTTGAAGAAATGTGTAAATGCGAAAGAGGGTCATTTTGAATAGTTTTTTTTTTTTTTTTTTTTTTGGTAATATACCATAAGTAATAAATAAAATGTATGTAGAATTTAAAATCTGTTTCATTTTCCATAACAACTAAACCTTTCTAATTGGTAGATAGAACTTACAGCAGGACAATGTATAAGTATGTTTTATAGTCAAAAACAAGTTAAATAAATACTGAATTGTGCTTGGGGAAAGAGTGTATGATGAAAAACTGAATTTTGAGAGTTCTGTTATAATTTGGATAATAAGAATATAAGCATTAATTACTATTTATAATACAATTATTCAAATACAAAAAAATTAATATACAATTGTTCATTTATAGTAAGCATACATAAAATGACAGAAAAAAAAAAAAAAAAAAAAAAAAAGATTAGCTACTCTAGTATGATATACAGATTCATTCTTAAAGATGCTGTTTTTATATTTTGTTTATAACATTTTAACCAAATGACTTAGTGAAAAAATATTTGCTTCAGGATTCTCAAAGATATCAAAATTTCATTTTTCATTAAATTATACCTGAATAACTACTCATGAAAAATAGAAAATTTGTATATGTGTGTGTGTGTAAATATATTATGTATTTTGCAAAACTGAAATATAAAATTAAGATTGCTTTGTAATACTTAGTAATAAAAAAAAAAAAAAAAAAAAAAAAAAACTTTATTAAATTCTTATTATTTTGCTATGATTAGATTTAAAATTATAGCTATCATTTATCTGCATAACATGCACTCTCTTTTACAATGCTTAAAATAAAATTAACCATAAAATCATAAAAGGAAAACAAACCTCAATTTCATAATACCAGGTTCTAGATATGGATCTTTTAGTATCTTTCTCTCTGCGATTCATTCGGAAATGCCAATCTAAATGACGGCTATACTGATCAGATTTTGTTTCTTTAAACCGCATACCACAAGTAGCACACTGCATTCCTGAATGTAGAGCAGAGATCACATGGGGGCGATGCCTGTAAATATGTTTTTCAATCAATAAATTATGTAAATACATTTAAAAAACAATGTTATGATAAGTATTTTATGAAAGTAAAATAATGTTGCCTAAAAATTGTGCAATTTCTTAAAAAAAAAAAAAAAAAAAAATCTATTCTTAGTACTATATAAATTTAATAAAATAAACTGACAATTAAAATAGAATGCAAATTTTAAACAAACACTATGGAATGTATTTGTAAAACATCATATAAAAGGCAATATTGTATATTTATGGTGTTTATTTATAAAAAAAATTTCTTTATCCAAGCCTACATTTCAAAGTTTTGCTTGTTAATAATAATGATAAGAATAAGAAGTTTTATGGGGAAAAAATAAATATCATTGTCTAAAATATGAGAGTATTTCTGATATGTCTATAATGTCAGAAAACTGGTATAAGTGTGTGTGTAAGTGCAAATAGTGGAAGTGCAACCAATCAGATTAATATAAAGCCATTCGCAGCACCTCACAACAGGTGTCAGATTCCTGCTATTACAATGGCACATTATCAAGATTAAGTAACTTTGTAAGTGGTATTATAGTTAGCGCATGAGAGAGGTGACAGATTCTTTAAAGTAGTGATGAAATTAGGATTTTTATGTACAACCATTTTACGAGTGTATTGTAAATATCAGGTATCCAATAAAACATCATATCTTTGAATTGGTATAGCTGGCAAAAGAACTTGGAGGAACAGAAGCGTCAATGACTGATGTGAATCTTTAAATAAGACAGCTGTGCAACACTTATTCGAATTGCCTCAGACTTCAATACTGGAGCATTAACAAGTATCAGCATCTGAACTGTTCAATGAACTATCATTGTTATGGGGTTTCAAAACTGAAGGCCCACTTGTATACCATAATTGACTGCATGGTACAAAGCTTTACACTGCCTGAGCCTGTCAACACTGCCATGAGGCTGTAGACGACTGGAATATTTTTCAATTGTATTGCCCAGATAGACACGTATGGGTATAGAGATAATCTCATGAATTCAACATAACAACAGTTTTTTTTGTTTTTTTTTTACTGATAAAGTCTCAGTGATGGTATGCAATGTGGCAGATAAGGAATTCCTGATTAGAATTCTACATGGGGTCAGGTAAAAGAACCCGGCATACAGGTTAGGTTCAGATTGACTGATTTTTTTTTTTTTTTTTTTTTTTTTTTGCAAGTAAGGTTTACTTTTTCAATTAGTCAAAACATATTTCAAAAAAATTTCACAATATTAAGCAGAAATTTGTTAAAATTGTAACTGCATAACTGACATAAATACTATATATACCCATGATTAAACATAGAAGTACTCAAATTATTATAGTAAAGTAAACATCCATATCAGGCAAAAGAAATGAACAAAGAAACATAATTTTTTTTTTTTTTTTTAATAATATAAACATCAAACAATGAACTACAGTCACTAATCTCGATACACATTTTTGCATATTTGAAGTGCACAACACTCATAAATGGTTACAAATTATTATTAATCCATTTTTCAGATTTTTAAAATTTTAACCTAGTGTATTAGTAATTACCCAATTTTCAATTCTTTTAAAAATAATTTATCAATAGCATGATGCTAAAAATTTATTTCATAATTTAAAAATGTTTTGCATGATTTTTAGATGAATTATTTTTATCTAGGGAACATCTTGGAATTTTTGAAAACTATAAAAAATATGCAAATTTATTTTCAGTCTCTAATGGCCATATCACATGAGAGACTTCACTCAGCATTTTACTAAACACAACATGATCAGCTTTTCTGAAAGATGGTCGAAAAAGTTTATTACCCACTGCCCCTGAATCTTCCACATATGCAAATGCGTTGTGTTTAGTAAAATGTTGCACGAAATTCTCTGGTGTGATATGGTTATTAGAAGACCTTTCAATGAGCTAACAATCCCCCTCGCATTAAAAAATTTAAATTTTCTCTCTTAGGTTCCCTTTTACGGTAGACAGTAGATTACAACAAACATTTATTTAACTAAATGTAAGATATGAAATTTTTGAGATTAATTTAAAAGTTATGAGAAATATTTATACAGTCGAACCTCGTTACATGAATCTCAAGGGAATAAAAAATTTGTTCATGTTATGAGTAATTCATGCTATTAGTAACTAATCTTCATATAAGTAAATTAATCTTCATTTTGACGGTGATTGTGGAAACAGTTCATGTTAAAAGTAATTCATGTTAACAGTGTTCACATTAACAAGGTTCGGTTGTATTTATCTACAATTAACCTATAAGCATTAACCAACTGATAATGAAGAACAGATTTAAAGAATCTAGAATAAGTTTAATAAACTGACTATTTTTCACCTGTAAGGAAGAACATACCTTTTTTCTATTAATTGACAATATCTATATAATATATAACATTCTTTACATTGTTAATAGAGTTAGTTTAGATTTAATAAGTAATCTTTTAAAAATAACTTTTAAAATTTCAATGAACTAAAATAATTTTGTAAAAAGAAAAATATCATAAGAAGTTTTTCTTTCTTGTGCACTAATTATTGAAATACACTAAATGAAATAGATATATGAGATGGAAAACAAATTAAAATTATTTTTAAAGCATTCTTACATTCGAAGACTTTCTGCTGTGAGTTCAATTTTTTCAGTTTCTGTCGAAACTTTTTCAGATTCATTGTCATTATCTGCTTTTACATCTGTTTCCATTAATTCAGGTTCTGGCTCAACCTCTTCATACATTTTTGTATTTATTATTCCAGCAGCAACTAATTTTTCCAATAGCGATTCGACATCTACTGGCATTCTAGGACTATTAGGTTTTGCTAGTTGAGTTTCAGAACTACTAACTGGAGTAGGTAAAAGGCCTAAAAGAAGATGTAATATTTCACAGAACAAATATTTTTTATATTGCAAATAATAAAAAAGAAAAGAAAAACAAAATCACTTATTTAAATAAATATAACTTGTGTTATGTATCAACTTTTATGATTTAGAAATGTGGCAAAACAAGTCTATAGAAAGTTTGAAGGCAAAAATAGCTATTGGTTTTAGTAAAATACAATAATTATTATTTGATACTCACAAGATGTTAATACAAATACAATATATGACAAGAATTTTATATATCTATACAAAGCTTTAAGGATGTTTTAGATTAAGCAAAATAAATAAACATGCACATTTTTAATAATTTAAAACTATTAAGTGCATTTTAAAACAATAAAAAAATTTCAGTAGATAAAAAAATAAAAAACAGAGTGATAGTTATAAAACTTAGACATTTTTTAAACACAGCAAATTTTGACACCTTATCTATTTTATACTTTTCAGAGATAAGACAGTTGAATTAAAACAAATTCAAAAAGTTCATCTTTCCTTATTCTTATTTAAAAAAAAAAAAAAAAAAAAAAACACACATTTGTAATACAGATACACAATATTAATAGATAAAACATAAAAAGAAGCCTTAAATAAAATCTCTTCTCTAATTCTTTTGAATATTCTAATGATATCTTTTTGAAATGAGAAATCAATAGTCAATGCTTTTAAAGATAAGTTGGTTATGTACTCAATATGTAAAACCTAAAAAACTGCCAAAAAATATGGTAATCGATCAATGTAAGCAATGAAAAATAGATTCAAAACTGTATGAAGTGGAAAGCTAAAAATTCAGAATATTTAGAACTGAAGCGATTCTGATTTTTTGAATTTTTGGTCATTCCTATAAAAATACATGTATTTGTCTAAGTACTTCGATAAAAGGTAAATTTATGTTAAAAATAATATGTTACGATTTTTAAACATTTGTTATATTATTATTATCGGTGGTGGCTCGTCATTAAGGGTCAACAGGGCATGGCCCCACTTAACATTTTTTTTTTTTCGATTTTTAATTATTTCATTCTTTTTTTTTTTGCTACTCAAAAAATACATACAAACTAACATCTTGCATCCATTTTTTTCTTAATATGCTTCTCATTATCATTAATTTGTCAATATGTTTTTTTCAAGTGTCATAAATCACTTAATACATTCGCGATCGCTGATGTGAATTCATGTCATTTCAACTTCTATAGCTAGTTGACACTGATGCAAATTCATGTCTTTTGAGATTCTATTCCTGGTTACAGCTGACATGAATTCATGTCATTTCAAGAATTTCTATGGAAACAATACATTAGTATTATTTCAACAGTATTATTAGAGTATCAATTCTTTGATAGTATTATAGGTTCGTTCTAATATTATATAACTAAACTTCATTCCAAGCTTCAGGTAACCACAAGGCTTTTACAAGAGTAACATTTTAAAACATTACATTCAACTTTTATCCACATTTAAACATCAAAAGTTTGCGGCAACTAGCTTTAGTTTACTTCAATATTTCCCAGCAATCAGTTTTAGAAAAGACAAAAGTATGCCGGTCGCGAAAGTGTTAATGATTCACCCACCAAATGTTGAAAAAAAAAAAAAAAAAAAATACAGCCTTGGACTGCAAGTGCCGGTGAGCAAGCCACGGTACCCTGGTGAAAACGTGTTATGGTTTACCATGAAGTATGTAAATTTTTTCTTATTATAATTAACTTAAGTCTTCATATGAAACAATAAGTTTATAATAAATACATTTTTACTAATTGTGCCACAATAAATAGATTTAACTCTGGTAGTGATCACATGCTAGTATGTTATAGGTAAAGTTCCAGGTTGCACTGGAAAGACAGAAACTGGTGCAAATTCGAAACAAGAGAATTTGACAACAGCTTCTAAAAGCTAAAAAACAAGAGTTCCAGATTGAATTGAAAAACAGATTTCAGCTGCTTGAGCATATTGAAGATGTCAATGAGTTCGTGGTGAATTTTATCAATATGTTATAGAATCAGCAAAAAAAGTTTCTGGTTTGGAATAAGATAAATATTGGAAGAAACACAACAGCTTATGGAAAAGAGAAGAAATATAAAATATGACAAGGAAAATATTATTGCAAAGGTTGAATTTTCAGAACTATGTAAAACTCTGAGGAAAAAGATTGTAGAAGACACCAAGAAATTTAATTGAAAGATGAACCAGCTTGCCAATGAAGAAAATAAAGATTTGAAGACTGCAAAAAGGAATTTGATGCTTGGTAGGAAAAAAATTCTAGCCTTGAAGACAAAAATGTGAAAAGATTACTTGGAATCAAGAGCAAATTTTAAAACAGGCAGCAAATTCTTATTTAGACTTGTACAGCTTACCAGAACAACTCAGTATTCACCTACCCCATCAAATACAAACAACGCTATACCAACAATATTGAAATAAGAACTTATGGTCCATAGAATCAAGGACTATGAAGCAGGGTCTGAATAATATCATACGAGGTCTAGGACACACACACTTTTGTGGCCTCTTCCTCTTCCCCCTACCCTTACACTGTACACCAATCAACATATATACCTGTATATTAGAATAAAATGACAGAATTTTGCATTTTATACCATTTTTTGCTATTTTTAGACAAAATGGCACTTTTAAAAGCCACTTTGACAGCCCAAAGCACGTATCTCATGTGTCCTTGCGTTAATCAGCCTCTGCTATGAAGGGCATTTTTTAAACACTTTTCCCGATACTTTCCAGAGTACTAAATATAATTAAATTAGTATCATTTTTCAGATGTAGAAAAGCATTCTATTGAAAATGGTTAAATTAGCATTAGTATTAATATTTTTCTCATAGAACCAAATAAAAGGATTTGGAGACATTACGGTATAAATGGCTGAAAGTAGTTTTTTAGTAGTATTAACCATTTTTAATACCTTCCTTCCTATATTGTTTCATAAATATGAATATTTTTTTATTTGACTTTCCCTCGGAATGACTTCTCTCCATTTCTAATAATGAATTTCTGCTTATGTCTTTTGTTAAAGGATATTCTATTGCTTGGCTATATAAAACCGCTGAAAATTAGATGCTAAAAAATTCTTGCATGGAAATGCATATACTTTCTTGTTGTTATTTTACTGTTAGTATTACTTTTGGATTGGGCTGGGCCATTCATTAGAGGGGGTGGGAAGCGAGGCTGGGTAAGCAAAGCTTTGTATGGACTAGGCCTCAAAATTTTAGCATGTACAGACCTGTAGTTCTTACTCATTTTTATAGCATAGTGGTGGTTATGATGTTTCAGTTGGTTAGAGTATCTATAATAAGTACATACCTGCCAACATTTGAAAATGACAATTAGTAGCACACGAATTTTAAAAATGGATTAGATGGTTGGTTGGTTCATTTTCTCATGCATCACACGAATCTGAAACAAATAAAAGTATGTATATTACCATATTTTCTTGTATATAATCCATGGGGTACTATTTTCAGCCCTGACGAAAAAATTTCCACAGATAATACGCACTGCCGGATGCCAGACATACGGCTTTTATTTGCAACAGAAATCTGCCCACATTATGTTAAGTGTTTTTTTTACAACCCCCTCCCCCCCCCCCCCTTCAGATTAAATAATTTTAAAGTTATTTTTTTTATCGAAGCAATTTGCATTAGTGTTCACATATAGAATGAAAGACTGTACTGTTTAAGAAACAAACATGATTTATTAAACCCGGTGTAAAATAATTTTATTCAAAATTATTCTTTTTACACGATATTCAACCAGTTATTAAAATTCAGCAAAAATGCTAGCCAATCAATAAATAAATTTTTGTGTGTTTAATTATGTGTATAATTTTAAAAAATATAAATTATAATTATTGCACAAAATTATAATCTTAGTATTAGGATAATTATTTTAAAAATGTTAAAATATAAATATTTAACACAATCAAAGGCTTCTGCAGGCGTTTGATCATCATTTGTTAAGGGAGGGAAGGGGGTGGGGAAGGTAAAAAAAGTGAGAAATATTGAACAATTTTACTTCTTTATAGGTTCTAGTATCTAATAAAGTAAATTAAAAAAGAACATTGACATTTATGTTGCGGATTGAAAAAGATTAAGAATCCCAAGGTGCCGCAAGGCGTTTGTTTGCCGATCGTTAGCGGGTAGGGTGGGGCGCAAGGGGGGGATACACTAATGAGAAATATTTCACAATTCTATCTCTTTATACATTCTAGAATCTAATAAAGCAAGTTTAAAATGAAAATTGACATTTATGGCATGGATGGAGAAAGATTGAAAATCGCAAAGTAAACGTAGTCAGATATGTTGCAGTTTTGGTGCTAGATAAAAATTCGTAATTTTGAGCCAATTTTTCATAGAATCGTAGTTTATGGCCCAAATTCGTAGCAACTACGAATTATTCATAGCAGTTGGCAGGTCTGTAAGTATATGGATCACAGAGTACATGATCATTGAATTAAATATGTTTTACTAATTAATTTATGCCATACTTTTATTTCTAAAACAATTAATTTATTAATATTAGAAAAATTCAATTACCAGTTCGTATATTCTGAGTTTCAGCTGAAGTTCTTGCAGGATCATCTGATTGGAGTATAAATGGTGCTGGTGAGCGATATGGTGGTGGTGGTAAATGTGTAGGGTGGAAAAAGGGAACTCGCATTTCAGCAGGAAATCTACCTCTTGGTGGATTAATAAGAGGAACCTTTTGTCTTGGTCTACCAAAATCTGGATTAAATGGTGGCCTGTACCTTGGGCCTGGATATCTTCCTCTAGGATGTCTAGCACGAAAAGATGATCTACAAAGAAAAAATCAGTTTTTATTAACTGTGAAAAAAAATTATAAATTTGGATTTTTAAATTGAAAATTCCAGATAAAATATAATATTTGTATCAAACATATTATCAGCACCCCTACAGTCTTACAAGGAAGGTCTCCATAGGCACATACACAAAAAATTTTGAAAAAATTACAGAATACTCTCCTCATGGGGTTATGTACGTTTATAAAAAAAATTCTGGCGGAATCATTATATACCAACCGTAAAAAAATATTGAAAATGTCCGATTCTTGGCTATTTATCGCTTGCTGGTGACATATTGATAACTGATGCGAAACAGATTTTTTTTTTTTTTTTATAAATGCTCTTTACAAACGTTTTTCATACTCTTCATACTGAACTAGTTTAAGAAAGTTTATTTTGAGTAAATACACTTTTATAACTACAATTCTGTGATATATATTTATAAGTAAACCTAAAGATCAATTTAAACAACCGTTAATTTAACGTGAAATACTTAAACTATGCTTAAATTTTACTTGAATGTTAAATGTCATGGCTTAAAGTAAAACAGTATGCACATTTATTTATATTGCATAATAAATTAAAAAGAATGTACATAACAATTTGAAAATGAAACAGTTGTAAACGGTAATCACTTATAAGTGTGTTATTTTGTGTTTTCAGAGAATACTGATTAATTTAGATCAAAATTTAAATTGATAAAAATTATTTCAAACTTAAATTTAAGTTTCGAATTTCAGTATAGATTACACATTAATATTGAAATTTTACACCTATTTTATTATAATACACAGAATTAATTTAAATAAGTCTAACTAAGTCTTTAAGCTCTTAATGGGTTTAAATAAAAATCATAGATTAGAAGGGGGGAAAATAGGTCTTTGGATTACAAAATTGTACAGAAACAAATTTATTTATATGATGATAAACTTTGATATTGAAAAATGCTTCATTAGAAGATGCAATTCTATCCCCCTCCCCCCTCCCAAGAAAAAGCTTTTTATTTTTTTCTTCCTACGATTAGTTATATTTTCTATTTGTTTCTCCCAATGATATAATAAACGTAATTTTTATACATATTTTAAACTGCATTTGGACACTTTTCAAACTACAACATGCATTTCCAGAATTCACATTATGCCAGTAATTTACAGCCTTTGTCTAGCCCATATATATATTTTTTATTTTCATGTTTCGCATCTTTAAAAGGCAATTCAGTCATATACTCAATTTTATCAGAATTTTCCAATATTTCGTTAACTGAAGCATGGGCAACATATGAAGGATGTCTTCAAATTTTTCATAGTTTACACACATTTTTTTAAGGCTTCAACAATGTGGTTTTTCAAATTAATTTCTTCTTCTATAACATTTGTGAGTGCCATTTTTTTTAAATGTATTGTTTATGCAGCATCCAAACAACACTGTACGTGTTAATTTCCAAAAACATTGTCTTTAAAAAAATTTATTTTTTCAAACTATAAATTTCATTTCAAACATTAACTAAAAGTGAAAAAAAAAAAAAAATATATATATATATATTTGCAAATTGTAAAATATAAAAGATTTTTCAATAACCGATTAAAAAACTAAAGATATGTATAATTTAAAGGTCTATTTGACTGCTATTTAAATATTTGCAGCTCGCAAGATTAAAAAAGAAAAGAAAAGAAAGATTTTTTCAAAGCTAAAATAAAATACTTTTAATAAAAGGGCACATGCATACTAAACAAGCTTGTATAAGAAACAGGTAACTCTTTCATCCATTAATTTCAAACTATATTTAATATAACGTCATTCAGAAAAATTTGTTTTGCAAGGAATTGTTAAACGCATTAAAATTAATTGCATTTGACGGGAAAGGATGTTGCTTGCCAAATCATGTGCACTTTTTGTCTTTTTATGTGAAATATTCGAAAGTATTTTTTTTTACAGAATTTTTAGTGGGATTCTGTCGATAAATTTGACTGATCTTGTATTATTTATGTAAGTAGTATCTCTGTAATTTTTTTCACAATATTCTGAGTATACGCTTTAAGGATACCTTCCTTATTAGTGATGAATTTTTGCAGTTTTTCTATTTTCACCAAAATATGTTTTTAAATTTTATTATTACAGGGTTGCTACAGAGTAAACATTCATCATGTTTTTCATGTAAATATGAAAGTTGTCCTTGCATAATTACAATAAACAAGAACAGCCCCCATACTCTTAAAATTTAATTGTATACCGTATATTTCCGTGTATAAGCCGAGAATTTTTGAAAATTTTTCAGAAGCTGAATTATATTGGTCGGCTTATATACGGATCTACATTTCTAGCAAAAAACGTACTTTAGAAACAATGATTGATTACATATATTTTAAGCTTAAAAAGTATATTACAATTTAAGTTTACAAAAGGATTATAAATTTTATTAAAAACATTTTAAGTTACCTTACTAAAAAATCCTTAAAAGTTGGTTGATATATTTCGGCTTTCATCCGAAGCCATCTTCAGAACCCGATGACATAAACAAAGATCGTCGGTGGCTCATTCTTCTGACGGGCAACGAAATTATAAAAGAAGAATGAGCCACCGACGATCTTTGTTTAAGTCATCGGGTTCTGAAGATGGCTTCGGATGAAAGCCGAAATATATCAACCAACTTTTAAGGATTTTTTAGTAAGGTAACTTAAAATGTTTTTAATTAAAAAGTATATTTAAAGTAAAATAGTGATATTAAACCTTATTTTTAAATAATTATCACATATAAAACTCTTAGCAATTTTAAATTTATTTTAAAAAACGCTCGATGTAGTCACGTGTGTTTACATTTCTTTTTGACCTCCGGTAACTGAAGTCATCGGCAGAGAGCACGAACGGAGTAAATTCTCTGTCTGATTCAGAAATAGTATAAGAGAAACTTTAAAAAACAGGACTCTCGATCATATTTTTAATTTATACAATTAAATTTAAATCATCTCTATTTAAAATGTTTCTAGGCTTACACTAGCAAAAGCGGCAAAGCTTCGTTTTTTTTATAGAAGTTTTTTTTTTTTTTTTTTTGAAGATTTCCTTGAAGCACTGATAAAAATACTGAAAAGTAGAAATATACAAAATAATTTAGATACGTCATTAAAAAAAATCGATGCAATTGGTCTTTAAATGACTTATTTATGTAAACATCCAGCGGCGGCATTGCATCATCCACGTTAGGGTTAGGTCTCCGGCACCGGCCCGGTATTACGGTAACCATCGTTTTCAGCTGCTGGGACTTGTGTTTGTGTCTGTGTTTGCCTCCCTTCTGATAGGGTTGCCAGAGTTAAAACTACTGCCGTTGCCGAACACACTGCCAACGTTTTACGTCGTAGCTAAGCAAGGTAAGGAATTCTATTGGATAAGCACGCATTTCACGCAATTTCATTTGACAGATTATCCTGAAGGTTGTATAGATTGGCAATATTTTCTCCATTTTGGCGATATACTCGAACTTTAAAAAGAGTATTTTTTCAATTCGGCTTATACACGGGTTTGCAATTTTGGGCAAATTTCTGCAGGGAAAAATGTACTCTCGGCTTATATACGGATCGGCTTATATTCGGAAATATACGGTATATGTTCAGCCATCTGCTCACAAAACACTGAGTACTGAAAGATGTAGAAGATATACCAAAAGAAGCAAAAAAAATGAAGGTTTCCAGCTGACCATTTAAATTAAATTATTCTAATCAGCTAAAAAGATATCAACTTAAAACCCAAAGTAAGTACAAGATAAGTGGTGCATTCTTTTGTGCATATGAATAACATATATCAATTTCATTAAGGTTTGTGCAAAGTAAAGTTATTAAAATATGGTTAATAGAAATACCTTTCTTAGAACACAATTCCTTGCAATAATTTTAGATGTTCCTGTACACTAATCATTGGTGGTATTTATTCCATTTTCAATACAAAACATACGATAGTGAACTTTAATAATATATATCAATTTCATTGAGATTTGTGTAAAGACATTAAAATATGGTTTGCAGAAATATCTCTCATAGAATGCAATGTTTTGGAATATTTTTGGGTACCCTTGTGCATGAAACGGTAGCGGTATGCACTTTATTCTAAATAGGAATCTTCCGATTGTGAACTTGAATAACATATTTTTTAAGATTTGTGCAAAGTAAATGCATTAAAGTATGGTTTATAGAAAAACCTCACATAGAACACAATGCTTTGTAATACTTTTGGGTGTCTCTGTACACAAATTAGCTGCGCTATTTAATCCATTTTCAATAAGGAACACCCAATAGTGAAGTTGAATAACATATATCAGTTTCAAGAAATTCCATGAACATTTTCGGGAGTTAGAGCACACAATGTCATCAATACTTTTCAACTTAGGTAGAAATAGTTTTTTTTTTAAAGAAACAAACAATTAAAGTTTCTATTTTTTTTTTAAATGATTCTTGAAAAATGAAAAAAAAGCCAAATTTCTTGCAATATTAAAATTTTTAAGTGGTAAAATAAAAAATATGCAAGATTCTCGTGGTCTTGCGCTCTAATGGGAACTTTGATCTATAAAAATTTGAATAACTAGGTTTTACTGTACATTTGATTTATCAAAATAAAATAATAACAGAATTCATAGGCATGCTCTTCACTCATTATGAAACACCATGTGTACAGTGTAATTCTATTACGATAATAATTTTGAAATATTTGTTAAAAATTTGAACTGTCACACAGTATGTAGTTTGACTTTAATAAGCCTAGTGCATTTACAGTAGATATCCCACAAGTTCCTTTTTCCCATAGTATATTATTCTATTTAAAAATTTAACTAGATATCTTCTACAGAAACTTTTACCTTTGTGCATATGGTACATATGATGGATGTGGATGAGAATCATATTTTCCATACTCTTCAAAATGTTGGTTGGAAGAATCTTGTGCTGACTGATATGGATTCTTTTCTTCTCGGTAAGATGGTTGATAGTTTTTCCTGTAATAATTATTTATAAATAAAAAAGTGAAAGTATATGGATATCTAATTTATTACATTTAAAGGAATTTGGAGGGAAAAAACGTGTAACCCTAAAAGTTTTCTTAGATTTATGATTTATATATAATCCAACATGTTAATTTACTTCAGTTATTTGCTGCATTTACAATTTCAACCACAGTTATCAAAATTACTAATTTTTTGCTTGTAAACTGAAACTGATACACCTAATGAGACAATATTTGCAAAAAATTCTTTGAAAAAATGAAAAAATACAAAACATTTACAATGGAATCTGGATGTTCTGCAATTATAATATGCTATGCATAAATAGTATTCTGATATATGATAACTATAGCTATATTGATGATATTATTGTTAGTTCAAATAACAAATTAAAAAAAATATGAAGACTACACAAAGCATTAAATTAATTAAATAATTCAATAAAAAACTTTTTACTTGCCTCATTCTTGGCCGGAATATATTTTGCAGAGCGCCCTGCTCTCATCGCCAGCGACAACTGTGCTGGAATCTTCTTTCTCTTTTCTCTACAAGTGTTTGATGTTGTGAATGTTGATGTACAGCTCCTACCAGAAGGTGGCACCACATTCTATCTAAACACATTGTGTCGTTGTCGTTGCAAGAATAAGAGTTAGTAATTATTTCTATTGTTTCACAAAACATGGTGCATTCATGGTTAATATAGTTTGTAATGTTACGAAACTTGTAAACTATAATAACCATAAATACGCCATGTTTCATGAAACAATTGAGATAATTACTAACTCTAATTCTTTCAATGACAATTGATGCAATGGGTTTAGACAGAATGTAGCGCCACCTTTTGATGGCAGATGCACGTCGACGTTCACAACATCAAACATTTGCAGTGTAAGAAGACTCCAAGCACAGTTGTCGCCGCTGATGAGAGCAGGGCGACCTGCAGAAAATATTACGTCGAAGAATGAGGCAAGTAAAAGGTTTTTAATTAAATTATTTAACAATAGTAATATTGATAACTTTAATTTTAATCATCCTACTATTTTAAAACTAACAAAATATTGTCTTCTAAATAATTTTATTAATTTTCTTAATTTAAAAATTAAATAATAATTTTTTTTTTAAACCAATCTTAAATATAATAATTTTTAAACCTAAATGATACATGCTCATTTTAAAATATACCTACAAAATTTTGTTTTTAGAAACATTATTCTTAATTATCTGTTTAACACATAATAATTGTCTCTAAGAATTTGTATTTTCCCTCATTTTTCTATATTTTAATGGTCTGTTAACTTAAAAAAAAAAAAAAAAAAAAGAATATGTATGCATGTATACAGGTGATTATCAAAATAATGGAGACATTTTTTTTTTTCAGCTTTAAAAAAAAAAAAAAAAAAAAAAAAAATCCTTTCAGATATGCATAAAATATTCACATTTTCCATAGATTTAATTACGACTGTAATTAGGGGAACAACCCCAAATTGACGTTGGAACACCCTGTATTATAAAAATCTACAAATGATTTGCAGCTGTATTACATAATTTCATTTACTATATACAATATTTATATGCTTTTTTGTGTGAATTGCATGATTAGACTTTTTCTTTTTTTCAAAACTTATAAACATTTTTGGCAAGTTTTTTCTTATAACAAGAATGGGTTTCTATAAAATTTTACAAAAATTGCAGGAAAATTAACAAAATATAAGATATATATTAGTTTGAAACATAACATGCACACATAGAATTTTTGCTGACATATGAACATTTCTAGTAAATATTTTTTTATTGTGTGTACACAAAAGATAGAAATTTTTTATTATATAAGTTGAAAGTAAAATATATTGGGCAATGTCTCTGAAAATTTTATTTGAATAGAGTAAAAATTAAGCAAATTATTAGCTAAAGAATAAGGGCCGTGCCTACACTTTTAGCTGCCCTGGGCAAAAGATTTTAGCTGCCATATTAGGCAAGATTTTAGCCAACAAACATCCAACGTACACCTGACAATTTAATAAAGCACTGCACAATCACAGAGAGTGAAAAACTTGGTCTGCAGCAGCGATCGCAACCTTTTTGATTTCACGGACCACCAAATTCACAACTAATAATCCCTAACCATTGTAGTTTCCAAGTTACTCCTTGTTTCCTGTAAAGCTCCAACTAAATACAAGTTCCTTTACCTCCAGACTGTAAGTGGCTCCATGATGACCCAGTAAAGCTCAACTAAATTTATAAACTCACGATTTCAGACTGTTTTATCAAACTTAACTTGAACTACCACATGTTTTCATTGGTATATAATGGAACTGTTGCTGCACTTGTAATCAAACATGGCTTGAAATTGTCCTGATGATGCCCTGATAAACAGGACGAAAAGTTTTGACAGCATCAATTTTTGTAATTTTAAAGTGTAATTTCCCTCAAATTAGTGTTTTTTTTACAATGACGTGTGGCATATCTCTATATGAGATGTAACTGCATTTAAAATTGTTTCAAAATATATCATATACAGAAAGATTTTTAAACTTATAGAACAATATATACTATTATATCCTAATGTATATTATAATAGTATTATATAATTTCTATTATATCATATATGGGTCATTCTCCTGAAAAGGGGTATTTTCAAAAAAAAAAAAAAAAAAAAAAAAAAATTTTTGAATTTTAAACATGAAATAAAAATTGTTGTTATTATGTTTTCTATTAGATATAAACTTGCTGTATGAAGTTATACTAATGGCCAAGATCATATTTGAGAAATTTTAAGAAAAAACAACTTTTAAATTTTTACTTGTCCACAGACGTGATGGTGAATCCACGGACGTAATTACTTACAGAATTATGATGTCCACAGAGTCTCTATGAGCTTGCCCCACCTCAAATTTTGATGTTCTATGGCAAATTGAACTCTATTAAAACACTCAACCTGAAAACAAAAGTTCTCCAAGGCCAATATGGCTGACTGAGAATTTTTAAATCACAGAATTGGTGCTTGTACTGCCATCTATGAGGAATTAGCAGAAATAAAAACTTTGTCCACAGATGTGACTAAAATTCTTGGGACATTTTAGTTTCTGCTGTAAAATTGATTTTGTAAATATGTTCATTATATAGGTTTGAGGTATTATAAGTAGGGATATTTATTTATTTCATACAGTATTTTTTTTATTTTCAATGAAATTATTATTTTGATTTTAAATCTTATTATTTTAAAACTTCAGTCTTGGGACAGTCCACGGATGTGATTTGTCACATTCCGTGGACATATTTTTTCAATAAAAATAAAATTTAATTGCTTCTTTTATATTGTTGCTTAATTCTCTTAGATACATGTTGCAATTTCCAATAGCATACATAGAATGTTTACAATTATTTAGATAAAAAAATGCTTGGACAGCAGAATGTACTCTTTTTGGAGAATCACCCATATACTATTATATGGATATATTTCACATATTCTGTTTTGATAATTAATAGCGCTAAAATATTGCTTATTTTGAAATATATACTTTAAAATATTTTTCTTTTATTTTAATATAAAAAATTATATTATTTATTTAAAAAATTATTTATTGATTATATTTTTTAAGATACAAGCAAAATAAAATACAATGCTTTTTAAAGTGATTCTTTAATTTAATTCCATCATGAACAGGTTAAAAGCGAAAAAAAAAAAAAATAAAATAGAGCACACATGCTTAAAAATTAGTACTAAAATTATTTAGCTTCTTCTATTTTCATTTTTTTTCCCCCTTAAAAAAAAAAAAAAAAAAAAAAAGCAGTTTTAATAGGAAAAGGTCCATGAAACAGATCAATCAGTAGAATAAAAAGTATATGAATACACATTTTCCTTGCAAAAATAACTTTTAAGTACAATAAATTGTCAATAATTTAAAAATATATTTCTGAACAGCTTTTTCGAGCATTTAAAACCCTTTTATAAAATTATTTTTAGATCATTAGTTCTATATAGTTTGTAAGTTTGAAACTTACAAATTAATAAGTTCTATCATTCATCAAAACAACAAGAATTATCAGGCTTTCCCTAAAAAATACAAAGTTACTTTTAGATGGTACACTTAGCCTGTTCTATAAAATCTGTACAGTGTTTTTGTGACTTACATCAATAAATCAATGCTCTTTTTATTCTGAAATAAAAATCTCATTTTTAAATGAAACAACACCTTTCTTGCTTTAAAGTTGTACTTCTGACAGAGAAGCAATATCCAAATTGTTTAGAAATTCTCTTTATGGATAAAGGACTACATATAGACATGAAAAGGCAAATGTAGAATATTTTTAAACATATATATAATATCAAATTAAGAGTATTTACCTATTGTTGTCATTTTGCCAGTAAGTATTATCTCGCTTATAAGCCCATTCCTGGGAAGTAGATGTAGGTACAATACTTCCTGAATGCAATGGTTGTGGTGGTCGCTGCATGTGTATTGATGGATGCTGTTGTTGCTGTACATGTTCTGCTAAGTGTGGTCGTTGTTGTAGAATGTGTTCTGGTGGATATTGCCTTTGCTCCTGGATATGCTCTGGTGGATATTGTCTTTGATCCTGGATATGCTTTTCTGGATGTTGTGTCTGTTCCTGAACATGTTCTACTGGATGTTGCCGGTGTTCCTGAAACAAATCTGCTGGATGTTGCCTCTGTTCCCGAAGTAAATCTACTGGATGTTGTCTCCGATCCTGAAGCAAGTCTGCTGGATGTTGCCTCTGTTCCTGAAGCAAATCAGATGGATGATTTCTCTGTTCATGAAGCAAATTAGCTGGCTGTTGTCTCTGCTCCTGAAGCAAATCTTCTGGATGTTGCCTTCGATCCTGAAGCAAGTCTGCTGGATGTTGCCTCTGTTCTTGAAGCAAATCTACTTGATGTTCTCTCTGTTTTTGAAGCAAATCTGCTGGATGTTGCCTCTGTTCTCGAAGCAAATTTGCTACATTTTGTCTTTGTTCATGGATATGCTCAGATGAATGTTGCTGCTGTTCTTGGATATGCTCTGATGGAGGATGTCTGTGTTGTGATAACTCTTCTGGTAGAAGTTGTCTCTGTTGCAACAATTGTACTGGTGGATTTTGCTGTTGTACATGCTGCTGTTCAGCCATATCCCACTTACAAATGGCAGGTTCTTTTGGCATAAATTTTTCAACCTAAGCAGATATATTTAATGTTATTAAATAATATATATACAATTATCAATTATGAAAGGTTAACTACTTGTTTTTTAAAGATTACAGTTACACAGTATGTTTTTGATGAAATAAAATTCTCTTCTTAATTTGCTTTAGTAATAAATATTCTTGTTTCAATTAAAGGCAATAATACACATTACTTTCATTCATAAGAGAATTTAAAAATGTATACCTTTTAACAAAAAAAGAATCTGTACTTAAATTTTTTTAATTTATTATAACATTTTCAAATACTGAATAGGTGTGTTCATATACATATATATGTATTTAGAAAATGTCAAGAAATACTTTGCAAATTTGCAGTATTATGCTCGGTTCAATTGCTTTTATAGGGAAGTCATTGGATCGCCAAACTGCAATCTATATTCTCCTCTTAATATTCCATTATTTCGAAAATGTAATTCATGTACTGCAAGACTAGTCTGTCACTAATTAAACAGAAATTATTGATGATCCACATCTGTACCCATTCTATAAAGCTTATAATGTTATTTATAAAATTAACAGTAATATGTGCAATATGAAATATATATAGGTGAAACATCTACTGCTCTACATTTTTGTATTACCCAACATAGATGTGATTCAAATAAATATTCTACCACTACTCTTAATTGTAAATCTACAATTAAACTGCAACATTTTCATTTATATAGCTTTGACAATACTACAATAGAAATTATTAAAATACATAAAAATAGAAATGAATGGCTTTTCTTATAATCTAATTACATGAAATATTATAATACAATTTATCCATATGGACTTAATTCAGGTTGCTTTAATAAAACTACTAAAGTTTATTCATATTTTAATAGAATTCATTAATATACTCTAATATATTACACTATTAATGAAATGATCTACTATAAAATAACTCAATACAAAACAGTAAATCCTTATCTACAATAACTTGGTCAAACTATTATTAAAAGCATAATACAGCTACAAAATCAATATTTAAGAGATTATAATTTGAAATCCATACATACATTTACATTTGCTTTTAAAAAGAAATAATTGGTAAATTACTCAAATTATTTTATGCAATTAACTTTGAATAAGCAATTTTCTATTTTCTGATCTAATAATGCATAGAATTAATCAATTCAATCTTAAAATTAATAATAATAAAAACTAAAATATCAAATAATAATACTCAAATGATTATCAATTTCCCAAACACAGTTTTAGATTAAAAAAAAAAAAAATTCAATAATTAGTGATAAGTATTGTGAATTCCCTATTAATAACTAACCTTATTGAATGGACCCTTAAGTATAATGTACCTCTTGGATGAAAGATCTTTAATTATAACTCATTTTAAAAATTGTAAAATTCAACAGATTCTTATGCTTGTAAATGCAGTGATCCTAATTACAAAAACTTTGTGGATAAAGCCCATAGTCATATTATAACTGGAGATTTAAAAATTATTAATGATCGCAAATTGAAAATAATTATGGGAAACAGAACTAAATTTATACTTCCCTCCAAAATCACAATTAAACAAATGGTTAAACAATTTGAATATGATGCTGATTTTTTTATATATAAAATTGCTATATAATTTAATAAACCTATTGATTTCTTACTTTAGCTTATTTAAAACGAAGCATAATTCAAATAAATTTAATAAGTACCTTATTCTTGCTTCATTACTTGGGAGCTGCTTTCGGCTTGGGGCCAAAAACCTTCCTCAGACGTTGCTCGAGTGGTAAGTGGTTTCGTATCTTGATGTTCTTCCTCACCTGTGATCAGGCAGCGCCACTGGGTGTCTATTCCGATTCTCGATTCATGGTCATTAATCGAATTAAGTTCATTGATGATCTCGACGGTTTCGCGGTAGTATGCATAGATGGAGTTATCGTAATTAGCTAATTTTTTGACGTCATCAAACTGGATATTTATTCTGTTTTCGTGATAGCTTTTTGATAGCGCGGTAGTATTTCTGTCGCTTTTTAAATCATTTTGGTGAAAATTCAAAAAGCTATCACGAAGCTATCACGAAAACAGAATAAATATCCAGTTTGATGACGTCAAAAAATTAGCTAATTATGATAACTCCATCTATGTATACTACCGCAAAACCGTCGAGATCATCAATGAACTTAATTCGATTAATGACCATGAATCGAGAATCAGAATAGACACCCAGTGGCACCGCCTGATCACAGGTCAGGAAGAACATCAAGATACGAAACCACTTACCACTCGAGCAACGTCTGAGGAAGGTTTGGGGCCCCAAGCCGAAAGCAGCTCACAAGTAATGAAGCAAGAATAAGGTACTTATTAAATCTATTGATTTCTTTAAACAATGCAAAATTCTAGTTTTAAATAAAATTATTCTTGTCTTTCAGAATAAATCAAAATTCATCAAACAAGAGTAGTAGGGAAGGGTATGAAGAGATCGTATTTGCTTTAATCGATTCTCCTTTCCCCCCCTCACTTGTGTTTGACTTCTGACACTTCTTCCTGGCGGTCCGGTTCAACGCTGAGTTTGACAGCTGTGATAATTAGCAGACTGTATTTCTCAGTGGTTTTGAATGTGTGCCTTTGAAGATAAACACAGAGAAAGAAAAAAATAGGTTGATCACTAATTCATAGATTAAAAAAAAAAAAAAAAAAAAAAAAAAGAGAATGAATGAATTTAAGATTTTTAAAAATTGGATAATTTACCGTAATTTGCTGGAAACAGTTTTTTTTCCTACCCCCCTTTTTTCCCCCAGACTGTTCAGTGCAGGAATGATTGGAATTTCAAAACGTTCTGGATTTTGGGTCTTTCTGGATTTCGGAATTCTGGATTTTTGGTATTATACTGTATATATGTACATATATAAAATAACTCAAAAGTTTATAAGTAAACACCATGCCAAGCATTTATTAACTATATTTAGAGAAAAATAGATATCTAGCACAGCAGTTGCTGGATTGTCATCCTCTCCCAAAATTAACAACTAATCAGCCAACAACAAAGTTAATACCATGAAAGAGAGAGTGTAGACCCTTAAGGAAAAGATGATCTTAGCTCCATTGAAAATATTCTAGACACACAGTTAGCTATCAAACGCAGCCATTATGAAATACATCTTTTATATTACATTTAGTAAAAAATTCTTTGAGATAGCATTCAAAACACATTATAATGCCTTAATGCATTCAAATGCTATATTAAATTATAAAATTATACGTCAAGGGAAGGTTTTTTATTTCTAAAAATGAAGGAAAGATATTTAAGAGTTACAGAGAAAATTTTAGGTTGATTTCTTTAGAAATCGACCTATTGCAATCACTTCGTTTACCTATCTATCTATCTATAATGAAAATTTTGTCATCACAATAACTCCCGAAATAATACTCCAAATTGAACCAAATTTGGACAGTAAACTGATCTTATAAATATCTTGAATGAGTTCTTTAACCAAGTTGCTCCGACTTTTTGTTTTCAAGTGGCAGCCACTTGAATATTTCTAACCCACATTGTAAAAAGCGTAGTTAAAGCAAGATTTGCTTGAATTTTTATCTAAATCTAGACTACATAAGGGTCTAAATGAACTTTATTAATGAAATTTATTTGCCATTTTTAATAAAATAACAGAAATCTTAAGTGGGGCCACTTGAATATTTAAAATCACAATAACTTCCGAAATAATACTCCAAATCGAACCAAATTTGGACAGCGTCTTAACTAGTGTTATGAATATCTTGGATGAGTTTCTTAACCAAGTTGCTCCACCATTTTGTTTTCAAGTGGAGGCCACTTGAAATTTTCAAATTCAAATTGTAAAAAGCGTATTCCGAATTTCTTTGAATTTTGATATATACATAGACTACATAAGGGTCTAAATGAACTTCATTAATGAAATTTATCTGCCATTTTTAATAAAGTGGCGGATATCTTAAGCTAAGTGGGGCCACTTGAAATCAGGCTACCACTTGAAAATTTAAAATCATGATAACTTCCAAAATAATACTCCAAATTGAACCAAATTCGGACAGCGTCTTAACTTGTGTTATGAATATCTTGGATGAGTTTCTTAACTAAGTTGCTCCACCATTTTGTTTTCAAGTGGAGACCACTTGAAATTTTCAAATTCAAATTGTAAAAAACGTATTCCGAATTTGTTTGAATTTTGATGTATACATAGTTTATACAAGTGTCTCAGAGAACTTTATTAATGAACTATATCTGCCATTTTTAATAAAGTGATGGATATCTTAAGTTAAGCGGGACCACTTGAAATCAGGCTACCACTTGAAAATTTAAAACCATAATAATTTCCGAAATAATACTCCAAATGGAACCAAATTTGAACAGTGTCTTAACATATCTTATAAATATCTTGGATGATCTCGTTAACCAAGTTGCTCCGACATTTTGTTTTCAAGTGGCAACCACTTGAATATTTCTAACCCACATTGTAAAAAGCGTATTTAAAGCAAGATTTGCTTGAATTTTTATGTAAATCTATACTACATAAGGGTCTCAATGAAATTTATTAATGAAATTTATCTGTCATTTTTAATAAATTGGCGGATATCTTAAGTGGAGCCACTTGAAATCAGGCTACCACTTGAAAATTTAAAATCACGATAACTTCCGAAATAATACTCCAAATCGAACTAAATTTGGACAGTGTCTTAACTTGTGCTATGAATATCTTGGATGAGTTTCTTAACCAAGTTGCTCAACCATTTTGTTTTCAAGTGGAGACCACTTGAAAATTTCAAATTCAAATTGTAAAAAGCGTATTTCGAATTTGTTTGAATTTTGATGTATACATAGATTATATAAGTGTCTCCATGAAGTTTATTAATGAACTATGGATTTTCTCGCCAAAAGTTGCCAAATTTGGTGCCAAATCCATTACCTGCCATATTCGAGCTTTTTAATGCATTTTTAAGGGAAAATTAGGCTATTTTAATGTTAAAACAAACTAGAAATGCAGAAAATTAATATTTAATAAACTTACTAAGCCTCTTTGAAAAAATTTGTACAAAAAAAAAAAAAAAAAAAATTTGAAATTTGCAACAATATCTTAGATTAATTAGTTCACTAAACAACTTTCTCTGCCATTTTGATCGAAGTGGCAGCCATTTAATTTTTCAACACGATGACTTTTGATATTCTGAATTAATTCCAACTATATTTGTACAGTAGTCTTATCTCACAAATGCATTTGATATATTTGTCAACTTGGCCCACCATCTTGTTTCCAAGCGACGGCTACTTGAAAATTTTAAAGTCACATAGAAAAGGTATTTATGAACCGATTTTCTTAAAACTCCATATGTAGATAGCTTACATCAATATTTCTACAATTTTGTTAATAATTTGTAGCCGCCATTTTGAAACAAAATGACAGCTACTTGATAAGGAAAAAGAAATCAACCTACCCTTCCGAATAAGCCGGAAGGACTTGTTTTTCTTTAGAATAAACATTATAAAAAATTAAAAATTTTATAGTGAAATACTTTGTCTTTTGGTAAGGGAAAGGTCAAGAGTCATTCTTCAAATTAGACCCTGAATTTATACTAAAAAAGGAAATTACATATTTTAAAAATATAATTGAAATTAATATATTATCAGTAGATTTTCGAGTGTATTTTATTTTCTTTGAACCTATTTCTTTTTATTTTAGTTAAATGTCTTCCTAATTTTATTAGAAGCATGTTATTTATTTTGCAGACATAATTCTTGCAAATTTAGAATTTAATTTAATATATATAAATAAAAATATACCTCATTATTTTTATCTTGAAATGAAATTCTGGTCTGGCTATCTTCATTTATCCAAGTTTCATAACTACTTGCTTGATTTTCATTAAATACATTATGCAGATTTTTTTCTGTTTCTTTCATATTGCTTGGCGGAGGTATTTGTCGCCAATCAACATCTTTCATATCTTCACTATAAAAAGGGCTGTCTTTATTCAGTAATATTTCATGCTGTGAAACTGAATTAGATTTCATTCTCATATCAACATCTTGTAAAGAATCAGACAAAGAGGGAATGTCAGGTTCTGTATGTGAAACTGGAACTTCAGATTTACAAGATAAATTATATTTGGCAAAGAGCTCACATTCAGGTTTTTCTCCAATAACTACTTGAGGTGCAGGTCCCTCTAAATGTATTTTATAAATGCGCCCATCTTCAAGCATAGCTATAAGAGGAGGTCCTCCAAACTGTGCAGCATATGGATGATCATTAACATAAAGTTCTCGACCAGGTATTCCTAATCTAATAATATGCCTTCTGCCATCCAGTTCAAATTCCACTGATTTTCCATCAAAGCCTAAAGATAACGGCTCTGCCTATTTGAAAAAATAAAAATTAAGCATATCTTATTCTCACTTCTTGATATAAAAAAATTAACATTATAGTGATAAACAAGGAAATAACATAATATTAAAATGAGACTTAGTGCTACATAATTAAACACAGGAAAAATATGCAACATCTTGAATGCCAAAGAGAATAGTGCAATTTCAGACAGCTGTTTCAGTAGAATTTAATGTACTGTTATCAGTGTATAAAGAAATGGGAGGGAAGTGTTTCTATATGTAAGAAAGGAAACAGATTCTAATCAATCAATAGAATTAGGCAGAATGTAGGGAGATTACCCAATAGAAAATTGAGAAACAGTAGTTGTGATAAAATGTAAATGAAATTAAGAAAATATGAATTGAATGTAAAATTTCCAACAATTAGACAAACGGGGTACAGTAAATATCACAATTAAACATAAGAAACTTGAAAACATTGTTAATTTTGATTTTGCTAAATCTCCTTCGACTGATTGTTGGGAATTTTACATTCAATCCACACTTTCTTAATTTCATCTACATTTTTTCACAACTGCTTCATCAGTTAGATTCCAAAAATTGCTATATACACTTACAATGAAAAATGAACTGCAGAATTATGTAACTAAGTTTGGGTTTTGGGATGTTTAAAAAAAAATACAGATAATGGAAAAGAATAGCTCAAAATATCAATTGTTTAAAAAGTGATTTTTTCCCCCCAATGTTCAAAATTACATCAAAACTGAATAACTGATTTCCTAACAAAAAGTTAATATTAAATCTATAGGATACTTGATTTTTGTGCATGCTATATATTATTCATATTCCTTCTTTTTTCTCCTCATTTTTTAATTCTATTAAAGTAAAATACTTTTTTCATTAAAAATTTCTTATGGCACAACTTATACTTTATAGTACTTATACATTGCACAAATAATTCAAATGGTCCTTTGGAATCATTATTTTTATCAAATTTAAGAAATTTTCTGTTTCTCATTAGAAAATTCTGTTTCTCATTAGTTAATATTTTTAATTAATTTTATTTTCATACTTATTTTTCATTTAGAAGTTCTAATATAATTAATTTTTTACTCATAGTGAGTGTGATTTGCAAACATTATCAAATCAACTTTAATGAAAAGGGCATAATTTGAACAATTATTTTTTACCTATTTGTCAGAGTGGTCATTTCGACCCAAACAAGATACTCCCAATGGGGGGGTCTTACAAAACAAGTCAACTATATATATATACATATATATATTCAACATTTCCAATGATGTTCCAAAATATTTATGAATTACTATTTAGGACATGACAGAATAAATAATTAATGACAAAAAATACTTTCTAAAATACATTTAGAAAGTATTTTATGCAGTTTTAAAAATATTTATGGAAATTAAAATGCACAGATGAATCAGTCATAAACATTATTAAAATTTGTTGAAAAAGTTGAAAATATTTTCCAAATCGTTCTTTAAAGGGTAAAACAGATAAATAACATTAATAAGAGAAATTTTTCTTAAAAAATATTGCATGCATTAAAATAAATAAATAAAAATTCCCAATTATTCTAATAATTTCACATGTTTGTCTATACTACTATATAGCCCAGTGGCAGAAAATTTTGTAGCTGTCTGCGACAGGCTTTTAAAATTTCATAATCTGTCTGCAAAATTTGCATGTAATCAGGGGTGAAAATGGCTTACACTCAAAAAGCTTGAAAGCTGATGGGGGTGGGGGGTGGGGGGGTGTTAACATCAGTGGTGATCTCGTGCAACAATACACGAATACAATTTTACTACAGTACAATATAGTACAAACAATTGTGTATACATTCAATTCATCTCATTCAATTAAATATTTTATAGCAATGTTTGACACAACACAATATAAATAATTATAAATAATAAAAGTATTAGTTTTAATTTTGATACAGAAATTTTTATAAGTGAATTGTTGTCCGAAAGTTACGGACAAATTTTTTTTATCAGTGCAGACAAAAACTGTCCGCAAGCCGTTTTTCTGCCACTGGGCTATATAAAGAGGAAAAATTTGTATGTGGAGGGTAGTCTCTGGAACAACTGAACTGATTTAAAAAAGTTTTTCACTAATCAAAAGCTACACTATCCTTGAGTACTACAGACTATAATTAATTTTGATAAAACAATTTTTTTTTTTAATTTGAAATTTCAATATTTTAATTAAAATCCCCATAAAAGTGATGAAAAATAAATATTTTAATGAAAGCTGTTTTACATGTGAACGTCGTGGCTATGAGGCAAAGGATCATGCTATGAATCCAGAGATTGTGAGTTCAATCCTCGTAAAGGAAAATTGTTTAAAAGTAATTTTTGTTTAAATCTAAATTGTTTCATTTTCTCATTCATTCAGTAAGTCATTATATTTATGTTCATTATCGGTTAATGTTATGTAATTTCTAGACTTTTCGAATTATAGAATTTTATATTCCAGAAAATTCCTCAATTATATATAAAACGATGTAAAATTCAGTTGAGTTGAAAAATAAAGTCTCAAGATGAGCTTAAAGTTCTCTGTGTTATTTCGGTTTAATGTTTCTCTACATATTATCTAAGTCAAATCTACGTGACAATATTAAAAATCTAGCTGATGCCACTAGAAAGCAAATTTTTACGTGTTCATTTTCTTTTCTTTTTTTCTTTTTTTTTTTACATGAAAAGAAGCATATTTACACGAAAACAATAAAATTGATATAAAGCTTTGTGAAAAATTAAATTTTCATGGTAAAATTGATATATATTTTTATATATATGTATATATATTTTTTTCAATCGATATGATTTATTAAAAAAAAATATTAATGAATATTGATGTTTAAACATTATTATAAATTATATTTGTTAGTATTTAATTTTGAAAAATCATTTAATGCTTCAGATAAGCAATTTTTTTAGTCTAATTCCTTTTATATTATTCTTATTTATTTTTATTTTACTTACTTATTAATTTATTTATTCCGTTTTGTTTTCTTGCTGCTAATTTCCAATTATGTGATTGCCACACAGTTTGGCGCATTTGGCAATTAGCATACATGACGTGCATATCAGCTTATTTTTTGTTTTTAATAAATAAATAAATATATATTCTTTACATATCTACATCTGTACAAATAAAGAGAAGTATTTGTCTGTGTATCTATGTAAGTCTGCGCTCTGGTGCATACACTACTGATTGCAGAGCTACAAAAAGTGATAGATGGGTAGCTGGGACCATGCAGATGTGCACCTTGCATATCTTAGCAACTGTTATTACACTATTTATTTTTCATTTATTTATTCATGAGAGGACATTTTTTTTTTTAATTTATTATAATTATTGAAATCAAATGGTGAAACAGTTAAAAAAAAAAAAAAAAAAAAAAAAATGAAATACATTAAATTTTAAATTAAAAAAACTATTTTTATGTTTATGCATAATTTTTACAATACAGTTGAACCTTGAAAATTCGATCATTTTTCCGGTTTTAGTTTTATTTTTAAAATAAGATTTTTGCTGAACATTATTCCCACATTTCTTGTGGAATGCAGTTTAAAATAATTTTAATTGAACACTGACTACATAAATAAATATAGTCATAATCTTACATATTTTTATACTGCTTGATTGTTAATTAAAGAAATTATTTATTTATTTATTATAACAAATTAAGTTAGAAAACAGAATTAAAAAAAAAAAAAATCCATTACAGTAAAACAGCTTTAAATTACTGAAATGTTTTTAAAAAATCAACATAAAAACTACTTTGTTTCTACAGTTTTGAGTATTTTTTTAATGAATAAATACTTTATTAGTAGTTATTTAGCAGCCATTATCCGTTAGCTATAATATTTTGGTTTAATGTGTTTATATTTTAATTCTGTGCATGTTTTATTATATTTCTATTTTGAAATTTAATTTGCCAATTTGTTCGTCATTTATTTTTGTTCTTTACGAGCATAAAAACTATATTTTTTATGCTATTATAATGTCAAAAAATTAATTTTTAATAAATCTCTAAAATATGGAAAATTCAAAAATACAGAATCGCTGAGGTCCCACTGATTCTGGATTTTCAAGGTTCAACTGTATAACAACTTTTTATTTTTCATTTATTTATTTAACTCCTCAATAAGGGACATTTTTTTTTTTTTTTTTTAAGTTTGTTGCATTTATTAAAAAAAAAAAAAAAAAAAAAAAAAAAAAAGGTAATATAGTACAAACTAAACTTATTAAAATTTGTTTTTTTGTTTATTTAATTCCTTTTAAAGGAAAATCTACTTTTTCTTTTATTTATTATATTGGTTGGAAACATACGGGGATACAGAGTAAAGAGCGAGGGCTATAAAATACATGTTCAAAAACTAAAATATTTAATAGGTGTTCAGATACAGTCATCTTTAAAATCGTAGTTCTTGAATAATAGCTGTTTCATCTGTTGCCAATAAATACCCAAATTGTAGAAAGTGCACCGGAAAGACCTTTTTACAAGCAGTGGGAACCTGGACCTGAAGCTGTGTGGGCGGAAAAAGAGCAGCTGTAGGCAGTGGGTACCCAAAACGAGGTTTAGAGTGATTTCGATATAATTTTTTTTTGTTTTTATTTATAATGTGATACAAAAAATAGCGATTTAATTATTTTCAAAATTCATTTAAATATAGTGATCAGCGAAGCGGGCATAGCTGCTATTTTACAATATGACAATAGCATTATGGTCAAAAAGAAAAAACAATAATCAATATAAAATGTTGCATTAAAATGAACAAAATCACTTATATAAGTTTTCTAATATGTTTACACTAGTAACAATTTTCACTAGCAGTTGTTATGTACATGGCTTCGAGCTATTCTATTTGAACTTTGCCATTCATTTTTTCAAGCTTACTAAATTATCACATAAAGCATTCATTTCTTAAGCCATTTTAAGTCTAATATCAGAATTGAATATGAATAGTGTTAGTATCTAGTTAATTTAATACAACATATGTTACATTTTATTAATAAATTTTCTGAGTTTAGTTTTTAATCTTTTAATTCAAAATAATCTATGAAACTTCTCAAATACTGAGAAGGAGTATCTTCACATATATTATTGTTTTTATTTACATTTTCAAATAAATTTAATAATTAAATATTATATTTTCAATAAATAAAATTTCTATTAAAATGTGTAACGAAATCCTAAATTATCTTTTACATTTAATCATATTTGTCTCTATAAATAAATATCTTAATTTTCATAATATTTTATCATTTAATCTATTAAATAAATCTGTTGAGCAAAAACATATTCTTTAAAATGAATAATTTATTCCTTGTAATCTAAATGCATTTTTATTAAATAACAGTCTTTCAGATTTCCTATCTTCCAAAGCTAAATCGTTTTACAAATAAAATTTTAAAAAATATTACTGTCATGAATTAACTGTTGCTTATTCCATAAATTACAATTCATTCTTTTCATTGTACAAGCTTATTTTATTATAGCTAAATTGAGCAATAAATATCTGTTGAAATATCATTTAAAGATAATTTATATTTCTTAATGACAGAATGTCGTAATAATTCATAGTCTCTTCGTCTCCCATGCACAGATGATTTTTGAGATGAAAAGTTGGCATAAATGTTTGCCGTAATATAACGGATTCTCTAAATTCAAAATATTTATATTATTTTATTTAAGAGATAAAGGAATGTGCTTAATTATGAATTTGGTGATATTTTCGAAAAACTTTGCTTATACTACAGACGCCTGATTCAAGCTCAATAATAAAAACAATTCACACAATTAATTCATTGATTCATATTTTCCAAGGAAGTACATTAAAAATAAAGCAATTAGCGAATACTTATCGGCTATCGCAATATGCATTTTCATTTCACCGAAAATTTTCCTACACAAGATAACATTTTAAGAGTTTTTGTGGCGCCATCTTTTATCATACAGACATACCATACCATATTCCTAATATTATTTTTTTCAGTTTCTTAAAAGAAAAAAAATCTTTTAAAATTAATAAATTGTTGGTGTTTATTGTTCTTTAATTTATTATTAAAAATTTAATGAGCAAATTAACTTGCTAAAGTATTAAATGCATTCTTACTTTATTTAAAATTTAAAATTTTTAAAAAACAGACCAACTGAAATTAATCACTTAATAAAGATGCCTTTAGTAATGCTCTGTTATAGATGCTAGAGATCTTTCAGGGCGAAATCTGCCCCTTCTTCAGTATGGTCACTGTTTTTCGTCAAAACTGATTTCTCATCCCGCTCTTCTCTCTCGGTCTTGCTCTTCATAATGTGGCGCTACACTCCATCCAAATCGACGTCAGTGCCGACGTCAATTTTCCTTTTCTTTTTTCTCCTACTATTTTTTGTGACTCGTGCCGTTACGATAATATAATTATATATATATATGTGCGTTTTTATAGACTATACCGAGTTAAATTTACAGATCGCTTTTAACATAATTGTTTAATGTAAATATAAAATTGTTAATTTTTCCACTACCCTTTTTTCTAAAGTTAGTTTTTTTTTTTTTTTTTTTTTTTTTCCCTGTTTAGTGGGTAGGTTTTTTCTATTTAGAACTGTTTCTCGTTCCCTTGTTTCAAAATGAACAAAAATGACTTATATTTAAAATGGAAAAGTATTAACAAAAAAATTGTAAATGCGAAGAACATATAAATTTTTTAAACGATTGTAAAGAATTTAAAATCACGCCCAAATCGTTTAGAATTAAATATAGAATCCTCATTAAAAATTTCCCAAAACAAGTAAATTTCTTTGAAAAGAAAATATTAAACTCGGCTTTAAGAAAACAAAAATTGAACTTATACAAAAATCGTAAAATCGCTAATGAAATAGAAAAACAAATCAGAGAAACAAATGAAACTAAAAATTTTGAAGTAATGAAAAGTAAACTATCAATATTTAATGACATCCAGCGGAAAAAAATTTGTAAAATACACAACAAAAAATTAAAATTCTGGATTAATAGAAACAACCCCAACTTACAGAAAATTAATGAACATCAATATATAAACATGTCAAACCATAAAATAAATAGTCATGAAGATGCATTATTAAAACTTGGCCCAAAATACATCCTAGAACAGCCAATTAATTTAAACGATAGTATTGCAAAAATAGAAACAGCCATCAAAAAAGCTCCTGAACAAGCAAAAAGCCAAATTAGACATGTAGCTCAAAAAGAAATAGAGAAAGCATTAAATAATCAGAATATTAATAAAGCCGATATTAAAACCCTTAAAAATCTTAAGAAAAATGAGAACATAACATGCACATTAACAGACAAAACAAGAAAAATCACAATTTTAAATAAAGAAGACTACATTAAAATGATGACAGAAGCCATTCAAGAAATAGGCACAACCACAATAAAAAAGGACCCGAATAAAAAATTAATAGAAAAGACGCACGAACTGATAAAAAAGGGAAAATGGCTCAATAATCACCCACCATATATTAAAAACCACACTCCTAACACCCCCCGCCTGTTTGGTAGATACAAAGATCATAAGAACCCCCCAAAATTTTGACCCATTGTTAATAAACGCGAAGGCCCTACATATGATTTAGAAAAATACATGGTAAAAATTTACCGCGAACTCCTACCCCCCACTGATAATAGTTTGGTTTCTACTGAAGATTTCATTAAAAGAATTAGGGAGTTTGATTTTAAAAATAATTATAAATTTGTAAGTTTCGATATAGTTAATTTATACCCCTCAATAGATGTCAAAGAAATATCCAATACCATAAATAACTTAATTAAAGAAAAATACGACCAAGAAACGGCAAACACTCTAATAGCTACCAGTAATTTGATATTAAACGAAAGTTTCTTTAAGTTTAACGGGAAAATTTATAAACAAAATAAAGGAGTCCCAATGGGGTCCCCCGTTTCAGGACTAATTGCCGAGCATAAACTAAGAATTTTAGAGAAAAACATATTTGAAATTTTAAAAGACAAATTAATCCTTTGGGTCCGTTATGTCGATGATGTGTTCGCGATCATTGATGAAAATGAAAACAGTAATGAAATCTTGGAAATCTTAAATAAAATTGACCATAATATAAAATTTACATGTGAAACCGAAATTAATAACGAAATTAACTACTTCGACGTCAAAATAAAACATCATCAAAATAATATTAATACCACAGTTTACAGAAAACTAACTGCAAATGAAGAAATAATTAACAACCGTAGTAAAACCCCTTATACTTATAAAATTAACGCAATACAAGCTTATATAAATCGCACAATCTTAATTTGTAATGACCCCGCCGATTTAAAAGAAGAAATAAACCACATTAAAAATATAGCTTTTAAAGCAGGTTATAGCAAAAACCTAGTGAATAAATTATATAAAAAAAGAATAAAAAAACTCAATAATATCCCAAACTACCAAAAAACCACCCCAAATTTCACTCATTCCATACCATACGATCAAGGAATTTCAATCAAAGTTAAAAATATAGCCAAAAAACACAACATAAATATACCTATAAAACCAAATCCTAATATATACCAATTAATTCGAAACGATAAAGACATAACCCCCCCTCTTGAAACAGCCGGCATTTATCAAATACCTTTTAAATATACAGATGAAAAAAGAGGAAATTATATTGGAGTAACTAAAAGAAAAATATTAACTAGAATCAAAGAGCATCAAAATGACATCAAATATGATAAAACAACTACAGCCCTTACTAAAGTTAATAAGGAAAATAACATAGATATTATATTTAACGAAACAAAAAAACTAGCAAATTACAACCACCCAGACTACGCCTTTTACCGTGAAACAATAGAAATAATGAGGGACAATTTAGCGTGTAACGGGCACGAGTCTCGCGCCGATTTGGATGGAGTGTGGCGCCACATTATGAAGAGCAAGACCGAGAGAGAAGAGCGGGATGAGAAATCAGTTTTCACGAAAGACAGTGACCATGTAGCTACTGAAGAAGGGGCGGATTTCGCCCTGAAAGATCTCTAGCATGTATAACAGAGCATTACTAAAGGCATTCTTACTTATTCGGGCCCTAAGTACTATATTCTATTTCTAAGGGAAAGTATATTGCAATTATAGAATGTAAAGAAAACACAAAACGCTATTAAAATGTATTTTAAATTAAATATTTTGCCTTATAAATTTATGTGATTTCAAAAGTATTTTTATCAAAAAAAAATCTGAGATTTTTTATTATTATTATTATTGACAGATTATAGATGGCGTCACTGTCATATTGTAACTGAAATGAAATATTATAGATGCGAGCAAATTAAAATAATATGAAAAACATTAAATATTGATGTGTGCTTTCTTTCTCCATTCTATAAATTCTGTCTCTCCTTTAATTACTCCAAACATTCTTTTGGTCATATTTAGAGTAAAATTAGAAAAAAACTTCAGATTTTAATTTTATTATATGGATTACCCTTAAATTTTGTATACTGAAATTTCATGAAATTTATTCCCACTTCCCCTCCAACCAAAAATTAATTGATTATAGCAGTGGATTTTAAACTGGTTAAGAGCAATGCGGATTATTAAAACAGGGATGTTTAAAACTTTATGCCGTGAAAAGATTTAAGATGCACATGATCCGTCAAATTTTGACGGGTATTAACTAGTTTATAATAAAGACAGAAAAAATCACTTGGAGACAGGTAATCACTAATAAATTAAGAGATAATTATTGATTAAAATCTATTACTAAATAAAATATACTTTACAAGAATTAATTAAGAGCTAGTTAAACAAACTTACTATCCCATCTATATAAATTTTCTTGTTTTCATCTCTGAATGTTAGCTCATGTGGCTCATTGTTATCCATAAGTACAATAGCTTTATCATCAATAAAATGTAATACTCTTTCTTTTCCATCCAAAACAAATGCTTTTTCAGGAGGAGGATTGTCAGATGACTCTGCAATTTAATATCATTAAAACTTTTTAGTTAAAATAACAATATCTAAAACAGTGACCAATACGTATGTTTGAAACTACAAACTTTTAAACATGTATGATCAAAACATATTCAAAATTACTGCAGTTTAAATTTTATATAACAATCAAGATTAGATTTTTAAGACCAATAAGCAGTAATTTGAAAAAGGCACTGAAATTACAGAGCGAATCCAAAAGAAGAACCTTAGTATTATTAGTGAATAAACAAATCAAATCATTCACATGATTCATTCATAATTTAAAAAGAAGCACAATAAAAAATAAAAACATAAAGATAAAAAACAAGTTGTTTAGCAGTAGCTGTGTGAACAGAGTACTTGATAATTATAAATGTTTTCTGTAATGGGAAGATTATTTTCATAATCAATTATTCTTTTATTTACTTTAGCTTTGAACTTATAATAGCTAAAATAAACTTTGTTGATATCAATCAACTTTGGCTGCCTAAATATATAAACGAAAATAACCTTTCTGTTTTAATAACTAATAGTAATCTAAATAACACTGATCCAAGCAACATTTTAATATAAAATATTTAAGTTAGAGATATAGTATTACTCCTATAAATAATAAATTTTTAATTTTTCTTATTAAAATAAAATAAATTTCTTACTAGATCAGTGATGCAGCTAGTCTTTCAAAATCCTGGGTCGCTGGGACTCATGAGTTCTAAAAATCTGAGTCCTTTTTTTTTTTTTTTTTTTTTTTTTTAAAAAAAAATGAGTCCCCACATACATAAATTTATATATTAAAAATATAAATTGAAATTTTATCTTATTGTAGATGAAAAACATTTTTTTATGAATTTTTAACCAGCTGTTTTTGAGATTGTCTTAAAACTAATATTATGCACAAGGTGGTTGCTGTTAAGAAATAAATGAAAGCATTTAGCTCAATGTGCTCTGGAACCAGAAAAAAAAAAGAGAAAATATAGTGTAATAACTAATTATTATTATTATTTTAAACTAGAAAACTTTTAAAAATGTCCTTGAAATTATCAGCATTAAAGAAACAAAATGAGATTTTTATTTATTTATTTATTTTTTTGAGAGAGGAGGAGTTTTGAGATAAGCAGATTGATTACTAAATTTAGTTACACATTACACTTACATTACAAATACAATACAGGATCCATTATACTGCAATTGCGGGACCGACCTGGTTTCGGCTATCAGAATTTTCTGGATCTCTGGTTTAACCCTCTGACTGTTTATCCCACAATGTCTACAGGCAAGGTAAATATAGTAAGATATGCATATTCTGCAATATGTATTGGCATGTATTTATTTTTTAGCTTTTCCTGTAGTAGTTTTTTCCATTGTTTTATCATTTAACTCACAGTAATACATTTTATTTCAATTTTATATAAGATTTTAGTCAACAGACGGGGCTAGTTGTTCACTAACTTGCAGACCAGTTTTCCTGCACTTATTCTTTGTTTATTAATAAGAGATAAAGCTTGTAGCAAATGTTCAATAAATGACAGACAGACATGCTACAGACCTCCAGCCAAAAAAGCTGAAGTTCGCGCACTAAAATAAAACAGTGTAGAAAACTTAAATATACATATAAATATGGTGCATGCATATACAATACATATTCACGGTATTCAAAACAATCTTACTTTTCAAATTATATATACATAATTTAAAAATAAAATAAAACTTACCTGAAACAAATGTTGCTCCATTTCAACTTGTTTTCTGTTTACTTATTCATTTTATTTCACTTAACACAAAGTCTACTTAGACAGCAAAATGCTCACTTTTATAAAAATTATTTATTTATAAAACACAGCTATTCTCAGCAAAAATTTTGTACAGCATATTATTTTAATGTAGTGGCAGATTTATTTTTCTTAAGGGGCAAAAAAAAAAAAAAAAAAAAAAAATGAGAGGTGAGATTTATAAAACAGCTATACTCATGACAAAAATTTTCCTGCAGAACATTATTTAGTGTAATGGTAGATTTATTTTTCTCAAGAGAAAAAAAAAAGATGAAAAGCTATACTCAAAACAAAAATTTCCCTACAGCGTATTATTCTAATGTAATGGAAGATTTATTTTTCTCAAGAGAAAAAAAAAGATGAAAAGCTATACTCAAAACAAAAATTTTCCTACAGTGTATTATTCTAATGTAATGGCAGATTTATTTTTTGCAAGGGATAAAAGAAAAAAAAAAAATGTTATTTTAATATAATAGATTTATTTTCTTAAAAAAAAAAAAAAAAAAAAAAAAGATGAAAAGCTATCTTATTTTTTTGTTTTTTGTTTCTTCTTTTTTTGTACTAACATTTCTAATTTTCTTTTATGCTTTAATCTACTTTCATTTTCGATTCTGCGTGACTCATCAAGTTTCACCTTCATAGGTGGAAGAGGTTTTTTAATAAGGGCTTTTTTATTATCTATCTCCGCCTGATACGACTTTCTCGATGACCTTAAATTTTGGCATAACCGTCTGTCCACAGGTTCATGGAGATAATCTTTTTTATGGAAATATTCAACAGAAGTTTTTTTTTCTGATTTCAATTTATACTTCACAGTCTGAATGGCTGAATAAGTCTCAATGTTCATCCGTCCCGATCTACAATCGATGATGTCTTTTATCATATTGAAGGATCCTTCAACTTGTGGTCCATGAAAACAACTAAGAACAGCCTTTACGATTTTACTTAAAGTAAAATATTTTGGCATAAGAAAAACTTTGGACCACCAAATATCTACAGCTATCAAATTTTGTTTTTCATCTACTGGTGATGGCAAATTTAAATCAACTTGGTATTGGTGAATCTCAAGTGAAAACTTTTGCTCTTCTTCAGGAGATAAAATATGTAATAAAGATGGTAATTGCTGCAATCTGTGAAGAGTGACTTGATGACCCCTTGCAGTAGGATCAATAGAAGATGCACACTTCAAAAACTTGTTATTCAAAGGCAATACTTTTTGCAAGTGCTTCCCACAATCAATATATGCCTGTTTGGCACACACAAGGAAACTTTCAGAAGTTTTGTCACCATTTAAAATAAGTTTTTGTGTTCCTGATCCTATAAACATCCTTTTTAAAGGCAAATGAATTTTTTCATCATTCAAATTAAGTTCAAGAAGTTCTCTTACTTTCTTATCTTGTAAGTTTTCTGCAGCAATAAAACAGGAGAAAAAATCTAAGACTGTCTGTTTCTGCTCATCATATACTTTATGTATGAGAGGTTCTTTGGTTTGGAACATAAGAACATACTTCTTTAAAAGAGGTAGAGTGGCAGCATAAAAATGGGCTATTAATCGAGTATTTTTTCTATTATGAAAAAGTTTTTTACAAATTCTTATTTTCCTTTTTATTCCATCATCAGTCATCTTTTTAGTGGCTAAGTTTCTTTGAATTACTTTTATTCGTCCTCTATCAGATGAAGTAACATTTCGATGTTGATAAATTGAACATAAGATGGCAAAATAGCAAGTTTTATCCTTATCATTCAAGAAGGAGTAAAATAAAACTGTCAGTGCATCTAATAAGTATAAGAAGTTTAATGCAGCATCATAACAAGACATCCAACGATGTGGAATAAATTTAATTGGTGAAACATATTTCACTTCTAATATGTTACAAATATCTTCCAGGTAAGCTTTAATATCGACAGACCATTTGATATCATTGTATATATCTTTGATTAGATTTTCTAAGCACATGTTAAATGGTTTACAAAATTTTTTACATGCATTGTGGATGTGATGGCAAGAGTCGCCATCTACATCCAATAAATGAGGAGTCTTTTCATTCCTAATTTTTGTTTCTAGGCCTGCTTTGGAGCCCCTCATAACATTGCAAGAATCCATCAGAACGGATACAAGATTACTCCATGGAATTTCATTTTCTTCAAAAAAACTACTAATTGCAAGAAATAAATTTTCTGCACTTACCTTGACTACATTTAAAGAAGCCAAGTGCTCCACAACAACTCTATTTATTGTGTCTGAGAAATAGCTGCATAATATAGATAGCACTCTCATATTATTTGAACTGGTGGCTTCATCAATGTTTAGTGAAAATTTTGCAGCTTTTAAATTTTCAACAGTTGACTCTAAAAAGGTCTTTGCTACTCCGAATCTCATTTTATAATTAGCAGAAGCCCTCTTCATATTTAGGTGGTTCAAAGCTTTCTTGTCTTCAGATAAAACTTTGCTGGCATCTACTATGACTTCAGCCATAGAAAAAGGCAAACTGTTCTCTGCTAAAACACCTAACACCAATGCTTCAGCATTTGATATTCTGTCACATATTGGAACATTTGTTAAATTACTAGACGATGTGTTCACTGATTGAGACGATGTGCTTGAACCGGCAGACACAGCGAAAAAATCGCTTGGCAATACATAATTATTTTTTATGCGAAATAAATTTTCTTTGTGTTTCTTTGTTTTCATGTGATCTGAAATTGCTGTGTAGCCCCGTTTTCCATAATAAATCAAATCATTGCACACTGTGCACACAGACTTGCCGCTCACATCAATTTTCTTAATATTATCTCCAATCACAATTTCAATGCTTTTTCCTTCATGATTTAGACTCAAGGTCTTACAAAGCCATTCAAATCTGAACTTGTTCGTTTCTGCTACGTCAATTTCGCGAACTTTCAATTCATCAGAAATAATATTCCAATTCGGCATTTTACAGCCGAATTTCAAATTGGATAAATATAAACACAAAAAACACGTGCGCTCAACGAAGCATCAAATGCCGTTCGTGCTCGTTCGTTACCGTGCGTTGCCGCCCGAACCCATAGATATTTGATTCGATACGATACGATTAAGAAACACACTTTTCCGCCTTTCGTCCGATCCACGGATACCCGTGGTCCGATCGCTCCGATCCAGCGAACAGCAGCAACCGCAAGAGAAAAGAGGGAGGGAGGAGAGGCGATCGCGCACGCCAAACATTTCTCTTCACAGAGGGGATGTCAGAGCGTCAGAGTACATCTACCTCGCAGAGGAAGAGAAACGGAGAGAGGAGAAAGCGCGGAGCGCGCTGAAACAAAGAAAGCAATGCCGCATTAGGAGGCTTATCACAAAGATTTAGAACAAATTCCGTGATGATAAAGATTATGCTTCTAAAGTCAGCACCCCCCCCCCCCCCCATACACTCACCTAAATTTTAACTTGAATTTGCATCGATCTCAGGAATGATTAAAATCAGAGTTAAAAAAGCGGAAATCCGCGTTTCCGCGGAAAAGTAGCATGTATGGACAGAACAAATGTTTCTGATGAGATATTGAAAACTGAAAGTGATTTTAGTCATTTTGGAAGATAGTAATAACAATGATAGTTATTTATAGGATTCTACTCCAGAAAGCAATGCTGATGATTACACATACTAACTATTCAAAATGTTTGGCACTATGCAAAACAAATATGAAAAATATTTTCCGACTGCCTCATTTCCTTTTTTAAAAAATTCAGGATGACTCTGAATATGAATGATCTAAGAATTTTGGATTATTTTGAACTTTTTATTAATGATCAAATGTTATAAATGATACTCCAAGAAACAAACAGATATGTTGGAAAATATATCAACAAAACCATTTCTAAAGGTAATTCAAGGAGGAAAAAGTGGACAAAAATAAATGAGAAAGAACATAGATTATCATTTTTAGAAATTTTATTCATGAATTTATGAACCATGAAAATTCATTTTAAGTAGATTGAAGTGTAAAGGTTGATAATTTTTATATACCAACTATGTGAAAAATGCCAAAGCCAGGAATCAAACCCGGGCCCTCCGCTTAACGTGCAGATGCTCTTCCACTGAGCCACCCTGGCTGATAACCAGCTTAGCATTTCTCACATAATAACTGTTGGCAAGGTCATTGAGTCTGCAAAAGCAGATGTAACAGGTGAGACTATCTGCTTTTACCACTGCACACCATTTTGCAGTGTTTGGTCCTATGACTGTGCTTTGTTCTAAATGGACTGGCCTAAAGGGATTAATATTAAATACTGTAGATTCATAAGGAAAAGTTCCTGATTTGATGTTAAGTCCTCGTTCAATAATTACTTGGCAGCTACTACAGTTCTTATGTATCTTTTTGAGTAGGATAAAAAAATTAAAAGAATACTGAACTGCCAGTCTGCATATCTACAAACAAGCTGTTGTATATGTTTTCTTTGAGAATGTTGTTAGGTATAGATTGGGAATTTACCTCTCCAACATTGTCTTGACATATATTTGAGATTTTGCCATATTACCATATTACCATATTAAATTGTTAGATTAAGTTACACTAAAAGATCCTCCTAATTTAAATCATTGCTCATAAATCACTCTTTCATAGAACATTTTTTACATTGATCTTCATTAAAAAATCATTTGTTTTTAACTAGGGATGGACCGGCTATCTGGAAAATATCCAGTATCCGGCATATTCAGCTGATTTTTCAATATCCAAAATACCGTCCAATATCCGGATCGAAACCACCAGATATCTGGTTAATATGCCGGATATCTGGCTTCTGAATATCTATTTTTTTTTCTTTCAATGAGATATAGTGAGAAATGAAAGAAAGAACTTTTGCTCCTTCCTTTTGGGGGGAAACTTAAAAAAAAAAAAAAAATAGCTTCTTATATCACATCACTAAAGAAATATAATCTCATAAAATTCCACATATTTATAATTATTTATCTTATTTGTTTTCTGTTGTTTCAGTTGAAAATAAAATCACCAAATGAACAATGTTTTCTTTGACATTTTTCAAAAATTAAATGTTCTAATAATCTAAGTACATCTACTTTATTTGTCAAAAGACGGAAGACCAAGATTCAATTAGTAAATTTTTATTTTCAAATTGCATTTATGAGGCAACAAAATCTTAGCATATATTTTTATGTAAATACAGTAGAGAGCCAGAAATCCGCCGACCTAAAATCCGCCAAAATCTGAAATCTACCCAGCTTGTGAAATATATAAACAACAAAATTCACTACTAATAAATTACAAATTGCAAATCAGAATTTTTAAAAATGATCTCGAATGCAGATTCTGTACTTGCATTTTATGATTATAAAAGAAAATTAATAACATAAGACTATCAGAACCAAGTTACTGATAATGAAATTATTGACAGTATATTAAATCCATCAATGAGGTATACAATAACAAAATAATTTTTAAAAATGTTATCTGATGAAGACATAACCATACAAAAGAACTAACTTAAATTCTTAAAACAATAAATTTGTGTTACAAAATAAGAATAAATGACAATTTACAATGTACTGGGAAAAAAAAAAAAAAAAAAAAAAAAAAAAATTCAATGATGTATGTATGTACAAGTGTAGTTTTGAAAACAAGCTACATGTGAATAGATTTTATCAAAATTTGACAAATTTCATTTTTATTTATTATTTTCATTATGTACATTCTTTTAATGTTCAGTGCTATTCTTATGTACCTAATAATTTAATATTCAAGGGAAATTGTGTCATTATTCGTTAGTGTGTGTTTAGTTTGAATAATATTCTGCTTTTATTATTAAAAGTGATAATTTTTTAAGGGCCCGAAATCTGCCAAATCCTAAAATCCACACAACCTCTGATCCCGAGCTGTGGGGATTTTTGACTCTCTACTGTACTTCATTTCTAATTTCTTAAAGTTAAAAAAAAAAATCTAGAGTGACTCCACTCGACTTTTCGAACATTAAGTATTTAACAATTGTATAAATAAATTAAAGTAAGAGAAAGTTTGATGAATAAAGAATTTCTAAAATAAGAGAAATCGTTAAATATGCAAAAGAGAAAATTATAATATGGTGTATGAGTACTTTTCTTCATACAGTATGTTGTTTAGTTTAACATTATTGCACTTCAAATAAGTTGAGTCTATAGATCATAATGATAAATTTTCGTTGTGTCCCTGTAAAAATCTATAAGCACTAGACTCACCAAAATCAACAAAGTTCGTATGATGGTTACCTATAACATGCATATAAATTTTCAGATCAATCAGATGAGGCATTTAGACGCTACTGCATTTTAAATAATTTGAGCCCATAAGCTACAATTATAAAGTATTTTTCTTTGTGTCCCTGTAAAAAAACTATAAGAATTAGAATCACCAAAATCTACATAGTGTCTGCAATTGTGACCTGTAACATGTGTATGAATTTTCAGTTCATTCAAATAAGTAGTTTAGATGCAATCACAATTTAAGTAATTTCAGCCCATAGGGCAAAATGATTAAGAGAAGAATTATTCATAATTTTTTTTTTGTGTGTCCATGTAAAAACCTATAAGATTCACTAAAATCTTTATACTTCATATGATGGTGACCTACTGTACGTATATAAATTTTCAACTTAATCGGATAAAGCATTTAGACGCTAATGATTTAAGTTTATAGGTCATAATAATAAAGATTATTTTGTTGTAAAAAAACTATAAGTACTAGATTTACCAATAGCTATATAGTTCCAGCAACTTTGACCTTTAACACACATATAAATTTTCAGCTCATTCTGATAAGGCATTAATATGCTATCGCACTTAGAATAATTTCAGCCCATAATGATAAAGAAATTTTCGTTGTGTCCCTGTAAAAAAAAAAAAAAAAACAGTACATGCTAGATTCATCAAAATTTATGGTGTAACAACCTGTAGCATGTGTGTAAATTTTCAACTGAAATGAGAAAAGCGTTTAGACACAATCGCAGTCAAAAAAATTTTGGCCTATTAGTTATAAAGAATTATTCTTTGTGTCCCTGTAAAAAAAACTGTAAATGCAAGATTCACCAAAATTTATACAGTTCGTGTGATGGTGACTAATAATATGTGTATAAATTTCTATCTCAAAGGAATAAGGTGTTTAGACACTATCACACTTTACAAAATTTGAGCCCATAGGCCATAATGATAAAGAATTTTTCTTTGTGTTCCTGTAAAACAACTAAAAGTGCTAGATTCACCAAAGTCAATAGGGGAGAAGGTGGTAATATGGACCACTTTTTATTTTTTAACAAAAAATGCACTTTTTAATGGAATTTTTTCAACAATAACTACTATAATTTGACAAAGTATCCTTCCACTGAACATTTATAGTTATTAGAAGGTAAAACATTAAACGTTTTGAAGACCATTAATTTTTTTTAAACATAATACCAAAATAGCTGTCTTAGAAAGTGGGGTGGTAATATGGAACAATAAAAAGTGAAACAAAAAAATATTTATTGGGATATTTATTTCAGAAAACATTACTAAAAAAAGGAAAACCTGAAAATCTAAAGGAAAGTATTCTAAAAAATACGCATATTTTATCGAAAAACATAAACAGGATTTTTTTTTTTTCCTGTAAAATATTGTTTGTAAAAAAAATAATCCTAAAGTTCAAATTAGTCATACTTAGGAACAAAAGTCACAAATATAAATGTCACCTTCACATCCACTGCATAAAACATGTGCCCATTGTTGGCATACAACACATTTAATCCAAAGTTCTCCGGCTTATGGTAATATGGAACACATTGTTCCATATTACCACCAATCGCCATTTTATAAACGATCCCATGAATTTTAAGTTTGAAAAATATTTATCCATAATTTACTCCTACTATTTTACTATTCAATTTTACAGTTAACAAAAACAATATTAACAATATCTTATATTTATCAATAAGGATGTGAAAAATAGTCATGAAACTTACCTTGTGAAATTTTTTAGAACTGCATAAACAAAGTTCCGCCTGTTACACCATAAACAAATCGAGCTATACTGATGCCAAGTGGTATAGCAATTATTATGATTCACATTAATTATGTTTACTTTAGCAAACACAGATGGCTCCAGTAGATAAGCAGAAAGAAGCGGTTTCATATTACTACCCTGTTTCATATTACCACCTTCTCCCCTAGAATTTGTGCAATGGGAAACTATAACATACGCGCCAAATTTCAGCTCATTTGAACAAAGCGTTTAGACGCTATCGTGTTCGATCACATACATACCCACATACATCAATGTAAAAAGAGTAAATAGGAATTCAAGGGTACCCTCATTCAGGGGTATCCTCAAAACGTATAGAAACACCTAAGTCTCAAAATTGGATTTTTGACATGATTACAATACTTTCATCACTATAGTGATGTTTTTTAAGGGTTTAAAAGGCATCACAAATTTAAAGTAAAATTGTAAAAGTATTGGAAAAAGATGATTTTTGTCAGCATCGCATAGGAAGAGGAAATCAGCAATAAGTTTTTTAACCAGATATGCGTACTGTCAGTCTTATTTTAATAAGTTTCTGGAATACACCATTCCACTTTGTGTTTTTTAAGGGTTTAAAAGGCATCGCAAATTTAAAGTACCTTTCTTTAAATGAAAACACAAAATAACCTTTTGCCTGGTACAAGGAAAACCAATTACACAATTACCATGAATTGTCATCATTCGTGGAGATAATGGTTATAATTCTTTATGCATTTCCTAGATATCTACAAGGGGTGAAGAAGAAAAGAACAAGTGTAGTCTTCAAAAGCCAGGGGATTTTAGCCTGAGGGTCTTCTTCATCCTTTTCTTTCCCTATAATGAATGTTTGCTATAGTCTCAGATAGCTTAAAAAAGCAATCAACGAAAATAGCTTGCTTTGAATTCAATGACAAACTACTGATAGAACGCGAAAATCTGGGAGGTCGAAAGGTAATGTTTTTCTAAATATAAGTGATAGGAAATAAGGGATCATACACAAATTAAACTTTATATTTTAATATGTGTACAAACACTTGAAAAAATAATTCTATATCTGAAAGCTACTTTTGATTTAAACAGTTTTTGTGATAGGAAATTTGTTTCTGTAACTCTTGGTTTAATAGATAACGATTGCAACATCTGTTTTGAATCATCCAGTTTATCAATCTCAATATTTTGCACAATATTGACAAAATATCTGTTTTAGATATTAAAAAAAATAAAAATAAAAATCAATATAAATAGCATAATCAACATATTATTAGCAGAATCCTGAAAACTAAAGACAGAATGCACAAAATTTTTGTATAACATACTTACTTTGTATCCTTATACTATCAGAATCAATTGTTTTTGGCTCACACTCATGCTCTTGTTTAAATATCTGGCTCTCGGGTGATTTAACATCATGTTCTACTTCCTAAAAAAGTAGAAAAATTAACAGATTAAAAATTATAACCTTAGAAAATGTATAAGTACTTTTTTTCTCATAAATACTAAATAACTTTTACCTCCTTTTGCGGCAAGTAATTTTTAAAAAGATCACTACTTTCTGCCACTTGTTGAAGATCCCGCCGCAGATCTAAATATTCAGTTTCAGAAATTTTTCCAGAACGAAACTTCTCTTCAGCTTGTTGTAGATAGGCATATGAATCGAGCATAAAAGATGCAATAGCAGAATTATAAGGAAATCGTCCTCTCATTCCTCTGTGAAATAGTTCAGATGTAATAAAGTATTGTAAATTATGTATTGTTACTTAAAAAATACTTAAACTTATTTATTCCAAATATTTCAATGAGATTGAAGCAATTTTTAAGAGTTAAAAAGAAAAGTGTATGAATGGAATCTAAAACTCGCTAGTAAAAACTTGTATGTATATAATATACATATAGTATACGACAGTGAATTTGGCACAGTAGCCATTCTGGATTTTGGAATTTTGTGGATTTTAGGCTAGAAATTAAAATGTAGAAAAAAAAGAGTGAAAAACTGGCTACTTCCTTTTCCCTTCACATTGATATTCTAAGTCGGGATGATATAAAGCTAGAAGCAAAAAATGAAAATGAAAAACGAAAGTGTATACACTTAAATTGTTAACTTGGAACGAAATAGTCAAAAAAAAAAAAAAAAAAAGGCTTTTGATTTTTGAGTTTTTTAAGTGCCAGATTTTAGATCTTCTGGATTCCCAGTTTTAACGTCTTGTACTATGTATACCTGAAAGGGATTACAAATAGACAAATTTAAATGATTAAAAACCCAATTTAAAATTGTGAAAATCGCTAGCCAACAGTATAAATCGTAAATAATTTGTAACTGCCCTTTAAAATTTGCTTCCCGGCAAAAGACTTTATCATGCAGAAATTGGAAAATGAACGAAATTATAAGCCAAAATCTGCTTACGTAAGTGCGATTTGCAACTCTCAGAGCATTCATCATGCAAAATAAGTAAGCCCAGAAATTCTTTTAGAGGTCTCAGGCGACCAATGGTTCAATGAGGAGCTCAGAAATTATGTATAAAAAGCTGAATTATAAACAACAGGAAAACTTTTGCCACAGTTTTCAAATGTTAAACAAATCACACTGCCCTCCTAGCCGAAATTACGCAGGAGCTAAATCATCTGATGCCCTAACAGGGTGCTGCGTCATGGGTCGCCAGCAGCGCCCGAATATTGGCAAAACCTTGGTTAAGCCTCCATTGCTTTCTGTGAAGCCTGATCTGCTACTTTGGTAAAATAAAGATGTTTTCCTGAAAGAATCCATAGCATTTCTTGTGTGCCAGCAACTGTCACCCTCTACAGACATGACAGAAAAAAGAGTCGGACAGGATTTGTCAACCCCAGTGTGTAAAAGACTGTGTTGGCTATTAACACCTGTGTAAGATTAGGAAGGAGGGCCCAGACAAACCTAAAGCTGCAAAAACATGTGAAAAGAAAACTTCAAAACTTAAAGGCGCATATCTTTAATGATTTTTAATGTTAGCAAAAGTAAAAAAGCATATTAAAATAAGAACTTATATAAAATATGTATGACAGTGCTCATTATTAAACTTAATTAACAAAATGATACCTCTATGACCCCCATAGCAGAAAATGCGAGATGCGCGACGTACGTTGCAGATTTTTTTTTTAGTCTGCAGATTATTTCCAAATTAGCATTATGCAGCAATTCCAAATCTCCCGATTTTGGCAGGAAATATAGCGATTTTCAATCTTTTTCCATCCACAACGTAAATGTCAATATTCATTTTAAACACACTTTATTAAATTCTAGAACCCATAAAGAGGTAGAACTGTCCAATACTCATGTAATTTTTTATAATACCCCTCCACCCCATCTCCCAGTTAACGATCGGCTGTCAAACAGATCGTAGAATCCTTGAGATTTCTATTTTTTTCCCATCAGCAACATAAATGTCAATATTATTTTTTAAAACTTACTTAATTAGATTCTAGAACTTATAAAGATGTAGAATCGTTGAATATCTCACTTATATTTGTTTTACTCCCCCCCACCCCCTCCCCAGCTAACAATCGATGATTGAATGTTTCACAAAAGCATTGTAATTTTTAAGCTTTCTCCATCCACAGCATAAATGTCAATATTCATTTGAAATATGCTTTATTAGATTCTAGAACCAATAAAGAAGTAAAATTGTTCAATATCTCTCACTCATTCAATTTTTTTACCCCCCCCCCCTTCCCCCCACTAATGATCGGCGATCAAACGGCTCGCGGAATTCTTGGGATTTCAAACCTTTCTTCATCTGCAACATAAATCTCAATGCTCTTTTTAAACTTATTTACTTAGATTCCAAAACCTATAAAAAGGTAGAATTGTTTACTATCTCTCGCTCGTATATTTGCTTACGCCCCTCCCCCCCTCCACTAACGATCAGCACTCAAACGCTCCATAGAAGCATTGTGATTTCCAATCTTATTGCATCCAGAGCATAAATGTCAATGTTCATTTTAAACTTACTTTATTAGATTCTGAAACCTTAAAGAAGTATAATTGTTCAATATCTTCCATTCCTATAAAATTTTGGGACCCCCCCCCCCTTTACCAATTTCTACCGATCGTTAATGAAACTCCCTGCAGAAGTGTTGAGATTCCCATTCTTTCTCTATATGCAGCTTAACTGTCAATATTTTGTTTAAATTTACTTCATTAAATTACAGAGCCTATTTAGAGGTAGAATTGTTCAATATCACTCACTACTCATGTAATTTTTGTTATTGCATCTTTGAAAATATACTAGATTTTGTATCGATTTCATAATTTGATGATCTTGACACATTTTTGTTTGAATACCAGTATTTTTATAAATGGATCGCTAGCACTATAGAAGAAGAAATTCGATCTGAAAAGACCACAGGTTTTATTCGGAAAGTCTTTTATTGAGCTATCAAAGAAAATACCTGTATTTATTAAGTTACTTAACACATTGAATGCCACTATATAAATCTCACTGAAAAATTTTGCATTCTCATATGCTTTGGGTTACAAAATGCATCCCTAATCATATGTAGTTTAAATAATTAAAAAAAAAAAAAAAAACAATTATTTTGTTTGAAGGTATGATATAGTTCCAAAATGGGAGATTTGGCACCTAAATGGAGGTAGAATAGATGTTGATAAACTGCATAACCCTTTTAAAGTAATTTTCTCTATCCTTGTTTGTTATAATTTAAGAAATGAATTTTTTAATTTATATCTATCGTTTTAAACCCCTGCACTTGAAAAATAAGTTATTTTTAGCGATTTTCTTTTCTTATGCAGTAGAAATAGACGATTTTGTTTGAATAATTAAAAAAAAAAAATGCATTACAAACTTTTTGAAAAAATTACCAGAGAAGTCAGGCACTTTAACGTTCAATGTAAAAAAAAAAAAAAAGTATATATATATATATATATATATATATTTATCTTAATTATTGTAGAGAAAAAAATTCTTAATAAAATGTTACCGCAGCGGGAGCTTTGGCACCTACTGGGTTAAATTCGCAGTTTCAATTCCAGTATCAGAAGTTTTCTGTGAAAGTTGGGGTTCGGACATTGAGAAGGTGAGCAAAATGCAATTAAGATGCACCGATGGCAATGACGAACAAACTGTAATTGTTGATAAAAGAAAGTTTATACGTCTTCATGTCCCTCCATCTGGTTACACAGGAACCAGAAAATTTTAGAAAGTTGCATTAATTTTAATGTTTAGAGTCTCCAACAAGTATTTTACTAACGTTAGTACGAACAAAATCGTAAACAAAATAGTAGTTCTTATGCAATATGAAAGATAATTGCTAATGCCAACTCTTTACCTAGCTATATGTAATTAAAATTCTATAACTACAATGCTTTGACCTAACAGATTAATAACATTAGATAAATGCAAACTTGTGATAAAAATATGCTTACTGAATCTGGTAACTTTTTTTTTTCCATAACTCACTGTGAAATTATGCTGCAGATTATTTTCTAATGCATAAAGAGTTGTTGCAGATTGTCCGAAAAATTTCTGCTACTGGGTCTATGACCACTAACATTTCCAAAGAAACTTTTGGCCAAACATTCATGGCCTTAATCATAGGTGAAATGACATGAATTTCTCATCTGCTGAAGCTTCAGAGCAGATGAGAAATTCATGTCATTTCACCCACAATTAAGGCCATGAATGTTTGGCCAAAAGTTTCTTGGGAAATGTAAGTGGTCATTGAGGTATCATTTTGTTAATTAAGTTTAAAATAAGAACTTCGAAATTTCTAGTATTATCTCTAGGAGCATATCTTTAAAGAAAGCTATAAACTGTTATCGACCAAACATTTAAGTGAATCGTATCGGACATTAAACTTGTGATAAGTAAAATTATCATTTGTATTCACATTTATTTCAAAACATTTCTTTACCTATATTTACACATATACATGCTTTAAAATATTTCTCTACTTACTTTTAATTGAAGTAATATAATCCTTTTAAAGGCTCTGAATATTTTTATTGAAAAGTTTTCACTGTTCTTCGACCACATTTCATGAAACCATGGAAGCATCTGTGCAAGTGATAACTCAACGAGTCCATTGCTAAAATAGGGGTGACAGTCATCTGACTCAGAGAAAATGAGCAATAACAGAGCGCGGAATTACTGGATGTCTTCCAAATTTCAAACTGTCAGTCAAGCTGGCATCCCTCCAACATTTTGGACGCGTCCTCACTGCTAGTTTTAGGATATGTGACTGCACTGTACATGCTTGTTCACGGCAAACGCAAAGTTTGTTTACATTTTTACTGTTGCCATGCTCCATGCTACTAATTTAACTTTTATCCTCAATGTCATTGCATTGTAGTCTTTGACTTAATACATGTTTTAGCCATGGCCACAGGGTGTTGTTGTTAGCGATGTCATATTTTTTTTGATGAAATTATGCAAATGTTAAACTTTGCAAAGCTATAAAAGTTGTGTTTTACACTACAACTGGCAGAATGTCAACAAGAGGTTCGAGAAATGTGAGCAGTGAGTTGGTCTCACTTGCAGTTTTTTAAAATGAAGTTTGATATATTTATTGTTTAACGAGTTCAAGCTTTTTGAAGTATTGAGTGTTTTTGATAAAGTTTTATCAGAGCTAAATATTATTAGTCAGTTTTTTTCAAGTCAGTTTTATTCACGAGGAACTTAAAATAAAATTTCTTTTTTTTATCTATTTTATATTCATCCCGGCGATGTTGAATTAATAGTTCTCATCCTTTCAATCAGAGAAGTTAGGCTTTTTGTCTATTCCCTCAATGGTCAACATGGCGACCTTGAGAGACATGAGTTTCCCATTATGATTCAGTTGTCAAACACTGAATATGTAGAATTTAAGTTAAAAAAGTGTTTCTACTATTTTTCCTTCTTCACTATAATGGAGACATTCTCAATTTTTTCTTAAAGTTTTTTTTCTAAGGAGCTCTGTCTTATAAAATGAACTTCTGCTAAGGAACATTTTTTTAGGAACTATAAAATACTGATATTATTATTATTATTATTATTACTTGTTATGCCGAAGAACTTTTCCAAGTTTGTTCTGTGATGAGTTAAGAAAAGATAGTGTATTGTGCCCTTCATGTTTTGAGGTAATTTTGTATTAACCAGTTTATACTGTTTTTGAAACTAATATATTTAATGATTTTTTTTTTTTTTTTTTTTTTTTTTTTGCACTGTTATATTCTATTTATTAACAACTGTCAAATGATATTTACCAATGTTGATTTTTACAAATAAATTTGTTAAGTTGAACCTTTTTCCTTGTTTTTACTTGAGTCAACACTTTCTTGGTCACTAGTCAAATTAAATTTAAAACTTAAAGTTTAAATGCTTTCATTGTGCTAAAACTAGCTTAATAATAAGCTTAAAAGGTTGACCTTTTATCAAAGGTTTTTATCATCTTGAATTAAAAATTGCTTACAAAAATGAATCACCAAAATACAGCACTACAAGTCCAGAGCTTTTATCGTATGGCCATCAGATTTCTTCTCCATCTACCCACATACTGTACATTGCAGTTCCAGGAGAAACACGCTCAGCTAAAAGTTGCCGAGAGAAGAGAATGATCATATGCCAAGTCAGTGATAGAAGCTTGCCGCAGAAAAACCCATCTACAGTGGAACCTGTAAAAGTGACCACCTTGGTAAAGTGACCACCTCACTAAAGTGACCATTTTCCTGACTAAAGTGACCATTTTCCAATTTTAAAGAGACTTTATAAAGTGACCACCTGCGTATAGTGACCATTTTAGCCGGTCCCTAGGGTGGTCACTTTAGACAGGTTCCACTGTAGTTGCTGGTGAACTCCAGTTTGCACCATTGTGGTGAGAGCTACTGCCCTCCACTTCCTCCCCCAACCTGCAATTGCTTTGCGTGCTCAATGATAAAGAAGAGATAAGGAAGTGTGCCTTCTAAGAAGCGTCATTCTTTTCATGAGAAAAAGCAAAATAACTTCAGTGATGTGCTGGATGAGCAATGGCAGAAAAAAATAAAGTGACCTCCAAGTGATAAAAATTTATTATATATAGATATTTTTTTAATTTCGTTTTTACTAACAGATGAAGACAGATGAGTAATTAATATGGTCTTGATTGTTTTTTAAGAGAAAAAAAAAAACTGAAATTGACCAGAAAATAAAGAGACAGTCTATTATTTTAAGTAGCTTTGAAGAATAAAAAGAAAAATTATAGAATAAGGTAAAAAAGTCATTTAGAATAAATAGAATTTAGATTTATAGAAAAATTAAAAAATTTTAAACAAATATAGCAACGAATCATACAATGTCAGGTTGAAAATTTGTCATAGCTACTTAAAACATTATATAAAAAAAAAAAATCAAAATATTGGTGATTAATTAATAAAAGATTTTTTTTTTTTTTTTCCGTTGAAAGTGGTATTAATATGTGCTATATTTTAACTGCATTTATTTAAGCAACATAATTTTTTGATATGCTTATGTAATTTTAGATCATTTTATAATTTCATACTTTAAATCTATTTTACATATGGTCAAAGTGCAGTTATTTAATTAATTTGAGGATTTTAGTAAATTAACCCCTTGAACTGAAATGATGAGTCCAGCTCGTCATGAATTTCCCGACACTAATTATGTTCTTATATGTATATATAACAATAAACATAAATGTGTGAAACAAATATTATTTTTAATAATAACAAATTATTTGAGCAACAAAACTGTAAGTTTCTATATCAAGCCCTCCTCTTAAAACTAAGAAAATTAAATTGTTTGCATGAGCAGTGCTGACTGAAAATAAATTGCAGTTCAAGGGGTTACTGAGTTTTTTTTTTTTTTCCTTCTTTTTAAGTTGTGTTTAGCTAGAGATCAAAAGTCAATTTATTAACAGTTATATTACATCTTATTTAATTTAATGAACAATGTATAAAAATTCTGAAGGCGATCCTGAAATTCCTTTAAGAGATCAGGGCTCTAGTGAGGAAAAATTAAACATAGAATTCACCCTGATGTGGAAATTCAATACGCGCCCTGGATAAATTATTTCAATAGTATCTGCAATGGCAAAATAAAACATTATCAAATTAAATTATTTATAAAAAGGATTTATATATTACGTTTTACTTAAAAAATACCTTAAAAACATCCTTTCACAAGACTCAGCAAATTAATTTCGGGTGCAATCACACCCATCATCAGTGCTAAGTGCAATGACACGTCGTTCCCAGTTGAAACATCGTATTTTTGGTGCGGCAGCTTCATGCTTTCACTTCACTTCAATTTTCCAGGTCGGTTTAATTCTTGGAGTAATTGATGCCATTCAGGCGGAATTGTGTAGTGCTCCCGGTCGTTGACAGTTTGAAGATTAGATATTATTTCGATGGCCTCCCTTTTTAGTGCATAATTATAATTGTTATATGGGGCAATTTTATTAATATTAATTGAATCAATGTTAATTGGGTTATTGTTGTGGGTGGATGAGAAGGCAGTAGAGGATTTTCCATATTTTAGATTGGCTCTGTGTTCTTTTTCGCGTTCATTTATTCGGCGTTTCGTCATACCTATGTAGCAAGCTTTTTCTCCATTAACGTGTTCAAAATCTATTTTATATATACCTGCAGTGGAATTTTGGGGGATGATATCTTTTTCGTTATGTATATATTGAAAAATATTTTTGTTTGGTTTGATTGGTATGTTTATGTTAAGGTTTTTAGCTTCGTTTTTTATTTTTGTGCTAGCGCCGTTACAGAAGGGGATGGAGGTAGTAAAGTTGGATTTTGTATTTTGTGCATCATTGATTTTATTTATGGATTTTATGCGTTTTTTGTAGAGGTTGTTGACGAGGTTTTTTGAGTAATAGCTATAGCGGCGATTTTTTTAATGTAATTGCAACACCCCCTTTTTTTTAATGTACTTGCCCCGGTTAACACCGGGCCTAACTTTGTAATGAAGATTTTTGACGTGAATTATGTACATTCTTTGGAGAAACATTGGATGAACTTTTTGGCTTATTGTGGTGCTCTCAGTACTTATTGTATGTATGTTCTTTTAGTAATTTAATTAGTATTTTTAACTGTTTTTAATCTTTACACTTTTAACTTTTTTGTATCTTAATATTTATACTATTTTTCTAGCTCATATAAAATGTTTACTAGAACGCTTTTAATTTTATTTGTATCTCTTTACTTGTAATTGTATGCATGCATATAATACATAATTTTTCTAATTCACTCATCGGACTCGCGATTACTTGGTCCTAAGAGACTCAATTTAACTTTCCTCCTGACTTTTTTGGCTATACGGCCATATCATTTAATATCTCTCACTTTTCGGTCATGGCCTCCCCTATCATAATATGTCTCTTTCCACCTTATTCAAAAACCTACGATATACCGCTAAAAAACTAACACGTGAAACGAACCATAAAACCTTTTTAGAAGACTGTCTCCATTTCAAAATTATCCCCAAATTTCTTAAAATAAACTCATACTTCATAAATAAAAACTATAAAAACCTTGCCAAACACTTTGAATTCTCCATCTTAAAGAAAATAATGAAGCAAAAATCAATTTGGATCTGCAAACTTAAGAATTCTTATAACAAACTCAATGCTGAACTAAAATTAAATACATCTGCTGAAGAATTTAATCAACTAAAAAGTAAAATAAAATATTTCATGGAAATTGAACAGAAATCCCTGCAAAAACGACACAACAATAAACTTCAATACTGGATCTTAAAGGAAAACCCAAAAATACTTAATACTCTCCCTCCTACTTCTTACCCATACAATAATCTCTCGAATTTTAAACCCAACTCACATCAAGACTCCCTCCTAAAACTAGGTTCAAAATACATCTTAAACGAAAAAACAAACTTAAAAGATTTCATTGCGCATATCGAAACCGCTATTGACCATATCCCCCCTCTAAAACAGCAAATAATTCGGAATACTGCAATCAAATCTCCTTCTAACGTTAACAAAAAATACACCGATTCTGAAGATATCCAATGCCTCAAAAAACTTACCATGCCTCAGTTATCCCTCGACTCTTTGCAAAAAAAAAGACCATAAAAATCCTCCATCACTCCGACCTATTGTTAATAAATCCGAAGGACCTACATATTCTCTTGAAAAATACATGAAAACTATATATCAATCCCTCCTCCCCCCCCTCCGATCTTTCAATAAACTCCAATGAAACTTTTCTCGAAAAACTCCGTAGCATAAATTTAAATTCTAACAATAAACTTGTCAGCTTCGATGTTAAAGATTTATATCCCTCAATCAACATTCCGGAAATCACCCAAAACATTAACACCAAAATAATAGAAACATACGGGAACAATAAGATCAGCGAAACTTTAATTCGTACTAATAATATTCTTTTAAATGAATCATATTTCCTGTTCAATCAAAGCATCTATCGCCAAACTCAAGGAGTCCCAATGGGCTCCCCCATCTCAGGAGTTATAGCCGAATTAAAACTACGTCTACTCGAAAATTCCGCTTCAAACATTATCAATAAATGTAAACTATGGACTCGCTACGTTGATGACGTTTTTGCTATTATACCTAACTCCATAAATCCCGAAAGCATATTAACTGTACTAAATAACCTCGATAATAACATTAAATTCACCATGGAAAAAGAAACAAATACCTTAAATTTTCTAGACTTAAAAATTATAAAAAACCCAAATCACTCTTTCGATACCACTATATACCAGAAACCAACCGCTAATACCGAAATCATAAACAAAAACTGCAACACCCCTCTCTCATATAAATACTCAGCCCTCCGATCTTATATTAACCGTGCCATCCTAGTTTGCTCAAACAAAAACTTACTCAATACTGAACTCAATTACATTAAAAAAATCGCCGCTAAAGCTAATTACTCAAAAAACCTCGTCAACAACCTCTACAAAAAATGCATAAAATCCTTAAATAAAATTAATGATGCACAAAAAACAAAATCCAACTTTACTACCTCCATCCCCTTCTGTAACGGCGCTAGCACAAAAATAAAAAACGAAGCTAAAAAGCTTAACATAAACATACCAATCAAACCAAACAAAAATATTTTCCAATATATACATAACGAAAAAGATATCATCCCCCAAACTTCCACTGCAGGTATATATAAAATAGATTTTGAACACGTTAATGGAGAAAAAGCTTGCTACATAGGTATGACGAAACGCCGTATAAATGAACGCGAAAAAGAACACAGAGCCAATCTAAAATATGGAAAATCCTCTACTGCCTTCTCATCCACCCACAACAATAACCCAATTAACATTGATTCAATTAATATTAATAAAATTGCCCCATATAACAATTATAATTATGCACTAAAAAGGGTGGCCATCGAAATAATATCTAATCTTCAAACTGTCAACGACCGGGAGCACTACACAATTCCACCTGAATGGCATCAACTACTGCAAGAATTAAACAGACCTGGAAAATTGAAGTGAAGTGAAAGCATGAAGCTGCCGCGCCAAAAATACGATGTTTCAACTGGGAACGACGTGTCATTGCACTTAGCACTGATGATGGGTGTGATTGCACCCGAAATTAATTTGCTGAATCTTGTGAAAGGATGTTTTTAAGGTATTTTTTTTATCTCAGGAAAATTATGCACATTCAAAATTATCTGAAAGGAAAAGCCCTTGCTCTTTACATAAATAATTGTTTAAATATGCTACATTGGGAGGAATTTCTCCAATTATTTAGAGAAGAATTTACAGTCCCCGAGACTAATTCATTATTGGACTACTCAAATATTAAATTTAACTTATGCATTGATGTTAACGCCTGTAATAACCGTAAAATACAAATGGGTCATAAATTAGGACTTGATTCTAAAGTTATATTAGAGAGTTTAACAGACGGTCTCCCTCTTAAACTGAGACAATTGAACAGCAAACATTTAAACAGTGTTTTCTCCTTCGGATACAATTTTTCAGACAACACAAAAACAAATTAATTAAAAAATAATTAAACTTAAAACCTAATTATCATTTGTTTAGATGTATCACTAGACACTAGGACAATATGTAGACATATCGAGGAAGATATGTAGATGTACTATTTTTATGTTAAGTTCAAAGAAAAACCACTAACTCAGTTTTTATGTTTTCAGGGAAAACACAGTTTGAATAAGACAATTAGTGTTAGTCAACCAGGAAATTAAGAGTGAGGGTACATCAGGTATCTGTTGACAAATTCTAGTGTCCAGACACGTAACACAAAAAAAAAAAATAAATAAATAAATAAGCGATTGCAAAAAACCTGTCAAACAGATAACTCGAGTACTTTCCCTGAATTGTCTCCTCGATACTGGAAGTTCACTTTCTATTATTTCATGTACCTTAGCAAAGAAGTTAAAAATAAAGAAAATTTCCATTAATGAACCAATAACAGCTAGACAAATACATGGGATAATTAAAATTAAAGAAAAATGTTAAATCTCATTAAAGATTGGTAACATTAGTGAAAATATTGAACTTTTTGTTATCCCTAATCATTTACCATATCTTTTTTTTGGTTTGTCTCATTGTGTCTTGTTTAAATTAAATCTTAATTCAGAAAATTTTCAGTAACTCAAAATGGTCAAGATGCACCATTCTCAGTATGCTGTACAATGCTCACCCAGACCTACTGTATTTCAATCTGAAAATTTTTTTGCAAAATCTAAGTATGATGTGGGTTGTGTCAGACTGGAACCTGAGAGAATTCACCTAAATTCGGATTTACCTGCTTTCCTTAGAGCATATCATACCTCTTCTAAAGAGGATGTTGAAATTAAAGAACAAATACAAAATTTATTACAAGCTAAGATCATAAAAGAAAGTCACTCTCCATACTCATCCCCAGTAACTTTAGTGTATAAACGTGAATGCTGCAGTAAATTACAAATCAACTCTAGTAAATGACAAGCTACAACTCAACTCTATCCACTGTTTAAAAAGAATTGTATTCCCTGACTGTAGTATGCAATATTAAAACGGTTATATTGCTTGCTCTTAAAATGTTTTCTAATTATTTATTTCTATGTTAGCTTTTTGCTGTTCAGACCATTAATTAATGATAACCTTAATAGGTTATGGGCCCAGGATGCTTTAAATCTGCGTAAATTAAATATCTGCAAAAATTTTGAAAAGCTAAGTGAACTACAGAATTTGTTAGGTTTAACAGCGAGATATTACGCTATGGCTGAACTAAAGATACAAATTAATAAGCTAGAAGGTGCTGAAAATTGGAGTAAGTGGAAGAGCAAATGAAAATGCACTTTGAACAATACGATTTGACATCTATAATTGATGGAACTAAAATTTGTCCAGTCGCTGAAAATGCCAAAGTTGATACGAATGAGTTGGCGAAGAAGGTATCTGAATGGCGCTGTGATAATACTAAGGCAGTCGCTCTTATTGCAAGTACGTTGAGCGATTCTGTTGCTGATTTAGTGATGACATACTTGAATGCAAAGGACATTTGGGATAAATTAATAAGTGTTTTTGAACAAAGTAGTATTCAGAGACTTAATTTATTGATGACTCAATTTTTTCAAGTCTGTAAAGATCCCAATGATAATGTTGCTACACATGCTGCTAAAGTTGAAAGAATTTATATAGATATGAATAATGAATTAAACCATATTGGTTCAGCTCCTACTCCACAAGAATTACAACATGGCAAAATATTGCTTACTGTGGGTCTAGAATTCCAAGAATTCAACAATGTATGGGAGTCTTTAGATTCTGATAAACGAACAACTAAAAATCTTGTTGAAAAATTATGTACAAAGAATTGTTTTAAATGCGGATCGAGTGCCCATCTTCTGTAAAGATTGTCCAAAGAAAAGGTCTAATGATAAATTCTCCTTTTCAAAGAATAATAAAGGTGCATTTGTTGCCACTGCAAAAAGTACTTAGCTAGATATTTGGGTCTTTGATTCTGGGGCCTCCCATCACATGACTGCAAACAGTACTTTGTCACATATAAGCATTTCCCAGTGCCCATTGAGATATCACTTGGTGATAATAAGAAGATTTATGTATATGGATCTGGTAAAATAAATATTGAAGTTTATATTCATGGCAAATGGTATGATGCTCACATGCAAAATGTGTGGTATGGCCCTGATGTGAAAAGACATCTCTTTTCTGTGCAACAAGCTGCCAAGCATGGTATTGAAGTAAAAATGACAGAAAGATATATTGAATTTTACCATAATAAAGAACTTGTTGCATTTGGATCCTGGTCAGATGGCACATATATTATCTGCATGAGAGTTGTTATTCTAGCAAGTCCAGCTGACATAAGAACTGAATCTGAATCTTCGCAGTTATGGCATGAATGCCTTGGTCATCAAAACAAACGACCTGTTCGTAAGTTGCTAACTGATATAGGCATATCTGTAAGTCATGCAATGACAAATGAATTCTGTGATGGATATGCTCCTGGTAAAGCTCACTAAAAACCCTTTAAATCACATCCGTATAGAGCCATGTCAACTGGTGAAATCATCAATGCTGATGTAAATGGTCCCATGTCTATAACTTCTCTTAGTGGTGCTCGATATTATGTTTGCTTTAAAGATGACTACAGTAAATATAGAAAAATATTCGTCTTGAAAAAAAAAAGTGATGTTAGTAGTTGCTTACGTATGTTTCTAAATGAAGCTACCAATTATGGTCATGCTGTGAAAGTTTTGCACTGTGATGGAGGAGGAGAATTCGACTGTGGTGAAGTTCAACAAATCCTTGCTGAAAAAGGTAGAGTTCGGACTCCTGGTGTACTGTACTCGCCAAAACAAAATGGTGCAGCTGAGAGAGAAAACAGGACAATCATTGAACTGGTTTGTTCTATGCTGTCTATAAGTGGTTTACCTCGGTCTCTATGAACCAATGTATGTGAAACAGCAGTCTACCTTCTAAACCATACTGGTGTATCTCCAGAAGAAAACAAGAGCCCTCATGAGCTTTGGACTGGTGAGCCAACAATTAAACTAGATCATTTGAAAGTGATTGGAACTGAATGCTATTCACATATACCAAAGAATTTTTGATGTAAATTTGATGACAAAAGTGTTCATGGTCATTTTGTGGGATACATAAACAAGAAACATAGCTATAAAATTTATCTACCTTCTCAGAACAAGATTATAAAATCTCGTGATGTATATTTCAAACCTAAACGTTTATGTACCACTCCAGTAACAGTGGAGGTGAAGGAAGACTTAATTGAAAAATGTGAAGATATTCAGAGTGAAGAATCTAATCAATCAGAAGAAAAACTACAGACTGTCAGGAAGTCTGAAAGAAACAGAATCTCGCCTGCATGGATGAGATCCAGAGAATATTTTATTGCAAACATAGCTGCAGTAGAAGAATCCAAAAATAGTGAAAATCCCTCTACATACTCTGAAGCTCTTTCCACAAATGAAAATGATTTGTGGCTTAAAGCCACGAGAGAAGAAATAGATGCCCTGAATAAAAATAAAACATGGGAATTAGCTGAAAGGCCTAAAGGTTCCAAAGTCATCAATTGCAGATGGGTGTTGAGAAAGAAATTTAATTCTGATGGTACTGTGGAACGATACAAAACTCGTCTTGTAGCCAAGGGGTATGCTGAAAAAGCAGGTTTTGATTATGATGAACCATTTAGTCCTGTGGCAAGATATGATACTGTGAGATCTGTTCTTGCAGTAACTGCAAAAGAAAAGTTATACTTGCAACAATTTGATGTAAAGACTGCATTCTTATATGGAACACTTAACGAGGAAGTCTTCATGACACAGCCAGAAGACTTTGATGATAATAGCGGGAGAGTCTAGATTGCATAAAAATTTATATGGACTCAAACAAGCACCTTGTTGTTCGAATGAGTTTTGTAAATTTTATGAAGGATCATGAACAGGAAGTTAGTGCAGCTGATCCCTGTTTGTTTATCAGACACAGAGCTGGCAAGAAACCTTTTGTTTTTATCTACGTCAATGATGGTCTTGTTGTTGGGACTGATAAAGTTGAAGTGGAGGAATTCATGGATCAACTTAATCAGTCTTTTCAGATCACAAGAGGTTCATTAAACCAATTTTTAGGTATGAACATAAAAAGATTGGATGATGGTTCAATTTTTGTGAATCAGTGTGCCTATGCGAAAAAAAATCCTCTCAAGGTTTCATATAGTGCTAATCCAGTATCAACTCCAAGTGACAAAGGATATGTTTCTGATGATGTTGGAAATACATTGATAGGAAAAGAAGTTCCCTATCGTCAGGCAGTTGGCAGCCTAATATACCTTGCCATTGTTACAAGACCAGATTCTGCATATGCTATCAGTATTGTTTCTGAAAATCTGGAGAATCCAAGAATGTCTGATTGGTATGCAGTGAAACAAATTTTCAAGTATCTGAAAAAAAAAAACTGTAGATTTTGGTTTGTTATATCAAGCTAAGAGCCATCCCAATGAGCTTGAAGTGTATAGTGATGCTGATTATGCAGGCGATTTAAAAACAAGATGCTCAAGAACTGGAATTATCTCAAGATTTGCAAGTGGAGCGATTTCATGGATGAGCCAAAAACAGAAAAGTTTTGTGTTATCTACAACAGTAGCTGAGTATGTTGCTGCAAGTAAAAGTGCGAAGGAATTAATTAATTTGGCTGAAACACCCTTTCTTCTGGTAGATAATACAAGCACTGTGAAACTTGCCAAAAATGCTGAATACCATAAACGCTCCAAACATATTCATGTCCGTTATAATTTTGTGCGAGAAAAGTTCATTGATGGTAAACTGCATATCAAACATGTTCCTGGAAAATTGCAGTTAGTGGACATAATGAGGAAACCATTGTCTAGTGTTAGGTTCAAGGAACTGTGTACTCTGTTAGGACTATTTTCATTTAGTAGTCTAGTTGGAAATCAGTATTAAATTCATGTTAAGTAAGTTGTGGCATGTGGAGGAAGTGTTGTGGTAAATTACAAATCAACACCAGTAAATGACAAGCTACAACTGAACTCTATCACTTTTTGAAAAGAATTGTATTTCCTGACTGTAGTATGCAATATTTAAAAAGTTACATTGCTTGCTCTTAAAACGCTTTCTAATTATTTATTTGTATGTTGGCTTTTTGTTGTTTAGACCATTAATTAATTATAACCTTAATAGGGAAGAAAGAAAGAAGATAAGCCTTTGGGTTGACTTCCGTAAACTAAATTCCATAATTAAAACTTAAAACAGATGCAGAACCATTATTGATACTTTATTAGATAAACTGGCTCAGACAAAGTTTTTTCCACTTTGGATTTGGCTAGTGGATATTGGCATATACCTATCCACTTGAAAGATACAGAAAAATTAGCATTTGACACTACTTTTGACTTGTATGAATTTTTTGTGTTACCATTCTGGTCTCAAAAATGCCCCTGTAATATTAAACCGTGCCATAAGAAGAATTTTGCATAAGTATAAAATTGATTTTGTTTGTAAATATTTTTATGATATTATATTTTTTGAAAATGAAGAATACTTCTTGAATCACTTAGAAACCATATTTCAAATTTGTGTCGATGAAAATTTAAAATTGAAGTTATCTAAATGTAATTTCATAAAATCTAAAATAAATTTTCTAGGTTATAAGATTTCCAATGGTACATTTACAGAGCCTTAACTACCATTGGGGAACTGGGACAGTGCCCTGGGCCCTGAGCATAGAAGGGCCCCAAGTGAGATGATAAAATATATATTTCTTAAATTGGCAATTTCAATTTTAAGAAATTTAAAAAAAAAAAAAAAAATCAAACTTTGCTAATAATGTTTATGAAGTACAACATTGCTTAAAACGTTAAGCCCTTATCCAGACCAGACCTTTTAAGTCTTAAAATTGAAAAATAAAACCCCCCGAACTATAGGAGGCTAGTTTTGTGTAGACCATCCAGAAAGTATGGCGACTTTCCTTTGCGAATAAAATTTTCAAAAAATTTCATCTGATTTTATGAACAATTAAAAGACAAACATTTGTTGTGTATGAATTATTCAAAATTTAAAGTTTATATATATGTCACAACATTACTGAATGGCTTTCTATTCAGATGCAAAAAAGTTTTTGTTGTCTTAATTGCCAGCTAAATAATTTTGTATTTGGTGATTGGCCACAAAAATGCCGTACCTTATTTGTCAATCGGCCATAAGAATGCATATGTTGCATTAGTTGACAGCAGAAAAATTATATTTTATTGAACTCCTCTTCAAAAAAGTTTGAGTTAAAAAAAAAGAAAACACTTCTAAAATATGTATGAATACTGTGTGAAGTCATAAGCAATGCTATTGTTAATCGTGTAACCCCTATGTATATTCCCAAGGCAATGGAGACATAGTCTAATTAAATTAGAAAAGAAAAAAATCAAGAAATAAAAATGAATAAATGAAAAATACAGGGTGTTTATAAAGTCCCGGACCCATTTTGATGTTTAATAACTCATATATTTTCTTTTCAGGTTTGAATATCTTTACTTTTGTAAATATCGTCTGTGCGTGTGGTTAATTTCAGATAATTTCATTTTTCAGTCTAAATATCTACTTTTCTAAATATCGTCTGCTTATTAATTGCATTTTACTCTCTTTTGTTTTTGGCAACTATTGCAATGTTATGTTTACTTTTGATCTTAAAACCCCCATGAATACCGTGAGGCACAAAGGGATTCCCCAAAGGTTAATGTGTGGTGTGGACTAATGCACAACCGAGTCACTGGGCCTTTCTTTTTTACAGAAAAAATGGTCTCATCAGTCGTATACTTAGACATGTTGGAAACTCCGTATTTCCACAAGTAGAAGAGCTTCAGCCACATGTCTTTTTGCAACAAGATGGTGCACCACCTCATTGGGGTACCATCGTTCGTAGTTCTTTGAATGACCATTTTCCAGGAAGATGGATTGGGCGAAGAGGTCCAATTCCTTGGCCACCCAGATCACCTGATATAACGCTGCTGGACTTTTTCCTTTGGGGATTTGTAAAGGACAATGTTTACAGGAGGAGAGTGTCGAACATTGATGACCTAAAAGTCAGAATTACAACTGCAATAGCCTCTGTGGATGCTGACATATTTGCCGCTACCTGGCGTGAAATTGACTATCGACTTGATATTCTCCGTGCGATGAAGCGGCAGCGGGCACATGTGGAAGTTTATTGACAAGGGTCATGAAAATTTTTGAGTCTATCAAACCATTTATGCTATTAATTTTAATCTATCTTAATTATTTTATGAGTTATTAAACATCAAAATGGGTCCGGGACTTTATAAACACCCTGTACATTAAAATTAATAATTCAATAGCACCTGGAAAATTGTCTACCTCCAGGTGAGATCTCACGGCCTTGCAGGCAAATCCAGGGAATCTCGCTTAGAAGGGAGGGATATGAAAGGGATTAAAATTAGACAAATTTAAATGATTAAAAACCTAATTTAAAATTGCGAAATACACCAGCCAAAAGTATAAATCGTAAATAATTCATAATTGCTCCTTTAAAGATTGTTTCATAGCAAATGACTTACTTTATCATGCAGAAATCGGAAAATGAATGAAATTATAAGTTAAATTCTGATTAAGTATATAAGTGTGATTTGCAACTCTTGCAGCATCCATCATGTAAAATAAATAAGCCCAGAAACTCTTTTAGAGGTCCCAGGCGACCAATGGTCCAATGAGGAGCTCAGAAATCGTGTATAAAAAGCTGAATCATAAACAACATGATGACTTTTACCCCAGTTTTCAACTATTAAACAATTCATGCTGCCCTCCTAGCCGAAATTACGCAGGAGCTAAATCATTTGAAACCGAGTGCCGCGGCATGGGTCGTCAGCGATGGCCAAATATTGGCAAACCCTTGGCCAAGTCTCCATTGCCTTCCGTTCCCGATCTGCTACTTTGGTAAAATAAAGATGTTTTCCTGAAAGAATCAATAGTATTTTTTGTGTGCCTACGACTGTTAACCTGTACATACATGACATACATAAACAGAGAAATTATTATATTATCATAACAAATAAATGCAGCATTCAATAATTTTCTAAGTTCTCAAGCTGTCAATCTTCAAATTCCTGTTAGGTGATAAGTCATGAGATATTTAGATTAGAGTATAAAAAGAGCTTCTTTTAAAACTAATGAATTTTTAGCCAATTTTGAAGAAAATTAAATTTGATTGAAAATAAAGATTATGAGTTCACAGTATAAAAACTGCTAAATTTAGTTAAAAATTAATATTTAATTAAATTTTAGGCTATCCTAACATTGACATTTAATAATTTATGAGCTATTGTTCTTCTAAAATTGCAGATTTTATAGAAAAATGATTTTTAATTAAATTCAAGGTTGGGAATTTTAAAGATAGCTTTTCACTTCTTGAAATATCATTTTGTACTCTTTAATTTAGCACCAAGAATTCAATTATACAATATCATTCCTTAAGTGGACTTTATTCCCATGATATAACTGGTGGTATATAGCTGGTTCAATCCACTCTTAAACCTAGATTCCGCCTACCGTTTATTATTATCAAAATCTTCCAAACAAAAAAGTTCAAAACGTAAAACCCAGTTTATAGCTGGTTTGAAATCTACTCGTTTACACTTTAAAAATCTTTACGTTAATTTATTTTATAAAAATTTAGACAATTACAGTCCTAAAAGAAAAAAAGTCCGAAAAGTCTGATATTTTTTGTTTGCATTCAATTTTATCGCTTCTGTTCAAGGAGATGACAGCTGTACAAAACTACAGCATATATGAAAATATTGCAAAACTAAACAAAATTACAATAACATTAAATAATTTGTAATCAATTTCTCATAGACTAACATTGGCAACTCAAGAAGTAAATACTACCAGAGGCATAATTTTTGTAAATTATAACACTCCTGAATAATGTCCATTACATGACAACACTAAATATGCATGATTTTAAATAATAGCAGATATGAAAATAAATCATGAAAATAGTATATACCTAGGTATGTATTTGCGAAAAAAGGGTCGTCTAGAGAAAAACCTCCCTCTTGAAGGTCTAAAGGGACTGTATCTATCATAATCAGGATAGTATGGATATTTATGAAACTGATATTTACGAAATCTAAACTTTCCTGGAAAACAACAAACAGAGAACATTAAAAAATGTTTAAAATAATAAAAATATATAATATTAAACATTAATACATAAATAATTTTTTCTCTGATATATGTAAATATTTTGAGCAAAATTAAAGATTCTTGATTTCAAAAATTTATATATAAAATATTTTAAGTCAGGAAAAAACAACAGACAGACAAAAACATATTATAAATTGAAAAAAAAAAAAAAAAAATTAATAATGCTAACTAACATTACATACAATCAGATTAATACATACAGAATTTTTATTACTCTGAAAAATATTCACTTTAAATAATTTCAATTTAAGCCAATGTAAACTGTTGTAGGGTTCAAAATTACAACTAGCTAATCAAGCAATAATGGAAAAAAAAATATTTTAAGTAACCATAATGCTTTACTGAGGTTCATTTTCTAAATTGTTCATTTTGTTTAAATGTATCAATATAAAAATACATGCATGCGTACCACATATAGTAATAACAGTAATTTAAGAGTCCATACAGAACTTCAGTCAGTGTTGGGCATAATTGATTAAAAAGTAATTGAATAACAATTAAATTACATTTATAATTATTTTACTGGCAATCAATTAACAAGTAATTGATTACAAATATATTGAATTACTTATTCAATTTATTTGTAATCAATTACTTGTTAATCGATTGACAGTAAAATAATTATAATTGTAATTCAATTACTTTTTAATCAATTATGCCCAATACTGACTTCAGTTTATGAACTCCTGTTATAATGGACTCTCATTAATATGGACATTAACGAGAGTTCACTGTATATACATATATATATATTTTTTTTTAAAGCTGCAAACACACAAGAAAATTTATAAAAAGGGAAAAAGGAAAAACTTTCATTCAGAGAACGGAAAAAAGGTAAATAAAAAAACAAGATGAGCACTGATAACATTGTAAAACCGTTTTTAATATAGATAGAATAATAGTAGAAAGAAATTTACCATCACAGTTTTCTTGCTTCGAAGGAGTTGGACTATATTCATCTGGATGATTTGCCTTATATTGAGACCAATCTTTAGAATTGATATCACTCAATGGTGCATGACGAAGATCTTGATCTTCACTTCCGAATAAAACAGGTGCTTCAGATCTGAATAAAAATATTTTTCGATAACATTATAGCAGAAAAAAAAAATAAATAAATGGCAATTGTGTATCCTTTATACATAAAAAATAAATAAATAAATTAAATAAAGACAATTCTACAAACGACATTTTGAAGCCTAAGGAACATTGACAAGTTTTCAACATATATTAGATAATCATATGAATGAAATTATATTAAAATTTTAATTTTATTGATGCGTTGAAAAATCACATATTAAAGGAGTCAGTTGTGAGAAATATTACCAATTTCAGGAATTAGCTGTGAGTAAACATACACTTATTTCAAACAAAGCAGAATTATTCCATAATTTGTCAATCATTCCAAAATAAATAAGTATTTCAGGAATCAGTTGTGAAAATACTAACTCAGCAATTAGTTGCTTAAATATACTTAATTTTTTTTTTTTTTTTTTTTAAGTATCAGTAAAATGATGCTGTAATTTGGAAAGCTATTGTAAAAAATACTTTTTAAAAAGCAGGAATTTTGATTTTTGACAAAATAATCATATATTTTATTTTGGAAATAAACTCTGACTAAACAGTAGAGACATGAAGATTAATTTCTGTGTATTGCTGCATTGCTGTTAGTCAGGAATATTTAGAGCAGTTAGTATCATTTAATACCCCCTCATCTCCATAATTTTGTGTTGCAGCTTCTCTTCAGATTTGCATTAATTTCAGAAACAGCCAAGTTGGCCTTCAAAAAGGAGGATTTTAGTCTAAGAACCAATTTTTACAGAAGAGTTCGCAAGTATACTAAAATTATTATGTATGTATGTCTATATATTAATAATGCAAGTTTTTAAAAAACATAGTAGTTATACTTCATATTTGAAGTTAATATGGCGAAACAATTAAACAGCTGATTTATTTGACATGTCTATTTTGGAATCTCTACTGCTGGCCAAATAAAATATGAAAGTATTATGGTTGTCACGACTGCTCAGGGTTAATACTAAAATATGTTAAAGTAGAATTCCCTGAGTTTCCCAGTTCATTTTCTCAATGCTACATTAATCATTTAGTTGCTCGCATAGCATGATATTGATTTAGTGTGATATAAACTTCTACCATTTATTCACTTTTGAATAAAACATATTTGTATATTTTGTTATATGGTTTCAAAATTATTAAGAGATTGTGTGATACAATTTCACTATCCTTTGTAGTAATATGAATTTTTGCCTAACTTTTATTATTTGAATTAAGCTAAACATGAAAAAAAATGAAGGAGTGAGGAAGAGAAATTTCATTTTTTAAGATTTTACAATAATTTTTTCCAAAAATTTAATGAACATTTTCATTTCCATGAGCTTTCCTGATATTTAGGACCAAAATTTTAATTACCTGAGTATTCCAGATCTTCCCTGTGGAGTATGAACAATGCTGCTTATAAAATATTTCTTAATTAAGAAAAATATATCTTGGTACCCACTGAGAGCCCTGTAAGTGCTGGGGGCTCTCCTACAATGAGGGTCGCACAGTTTTCATATCACTGCCAGTGTTAAAATTAAGAAACAGAAGAATATTACAGAAATAGAAAAAATATTTATTATATAAATTGATAAACAGTAAATTATACAATTCTGAATTTGATCTTGTTTAGATTCTATTTCAAATCCTAATTAAATTCTACTTTCAATTCAAATAAACAATGCATCACAAAATTAGAAATGAACTATAAAGGGAAATATTGATGTCTCCAGACTGAAGGATTATTTTATTTAAAAAAAGTAATTTTAAGTGAGAAATGTGACTCATGCCTATCCTAGCTTATTTTATTATTATTTTACCTTTTCAAATTATTCTTTGTACATATATCAGAGGTAAAATTATCTAATATGCAAAAACCCCTGAAAACTGTTACCTGCACGCAAAATGAATGGTGAGGGGAGACTTATTACTGGCATATCGTGGGGATACTATAAAAAATATTTATTTCTACCTATAACAGGGTTTAAGCTCAGAGGAAAATTTCTTTAGCAAAAAAAAAAAAAAAAAGCATGGAAAGGTAATTAAAAACTGTGCTGATCATCGATACAAATTTAATTTTAATACTGTATAAGCCCAATAAAATGTATTTAATGTGGAACTGTATTATAACTAGACACTGCCATTCATCTTTAGAGATATAGTAACTATTACAGTACAAGAATGCAGAAAATTTTCAGACCTCGGAAATTTCCCCTAAATGCAATCTAAATTTCCCTCAATAACGCTAAAGTATTTTGTGATACAAAACCATTTATTCTATGTAATAAGTGTTTAAAAGAATAAATATACACTGTAACATAAAAAGAAAGCTGTTAAGTTTTTATTATAAGCATTGCAAAGTAGTAAATTGTTACTTTAAACTTACATTTTTATTTTTTCCCAAGGAAATATTCAAAGTTTGCCCAGTTAGTCAAAATTTCTCCTAAACCTCATTTGGGGGTTCGGACATATTATGCACCCTTGTTATAGTATTATAACTGTTTTTTTAATCTAATTTATGCTGTATTTTACTTGAACTATAATAACATAATTTAGAAAAAAAAATTATTATTATTTCAAAGTTTTCTGGTTTATATCTGCAATTTTTTTTTCTTTCATATTAGCCCATTTTACAAATTTACTTTTGAAAATGTAATTCACTTTCTGTGTATATTATATTTATTGACACAATTAAGAAACAACCTGTTTCTATATATATATATATATTTAAGAAACTGTAAATAAAATATATTTAAACCTTCTTCTTTAATTTTTTCATTTTGGATAGGCCACCCGCATAGGCTAGACCATCTGCATGAAGCCAAAAAACTTTCTGAAAGTCTAAAAAGAGCAGAGGATTCTTTAAAACCTCATCTTTTATAAAAATTTAAGCACTTAAGAATATGAGAGGGTGATGACTGATCAGTTTTACACCAGGGGCTCTATGTATCTTTAATAGATAAAGAATTAAAGTGCATTTCAATTTTTTGGGGGGCACCCTGTATATTCAAATTAGAAGGAAATGAGTCGTTCAATTAATAGTGCATACACATTTATTAAACAAAAGATTTTTTTTTTTAATTAGATATTCCTTTTTCAAACTTAAAACTTGGATAATTTGACTCAAGCTATTCCAATCTAGGATATAAAAAAAACAGATAACTATTCGATATTAGCTTTTACAAAAATGATATATAACTTAAACATTTTAAAAATTTTGGAATTTAAAACATAAAAAAAAAAAAAAAAAAAAAGAAATGATACAGTAACATTTTTTTATGTAATAAGATTTAAAATATATGAACTTTTTTAAAATGGTTCTCAATTAGCATTATGATTGTGATTTTCCATATCACCACTTTATTTTTTACTTTATTAATTATTATTCGTCTCTTGAAGAATTTTTTCCCTTTACAGTTTATCTATTTCACATATCCATAGAAAAATAAAATAATTTTTAACTTCTTAAAATGGCTCTTACCTAGCATCAGGGTTCTGATTTTCCAAATCCTCACTTTTCATTTTTTTTCTTGGAGGATGCAGTTGATCAATTTCCCCAGTCAATGAACCTGATTCCACAATATCACGTTTTGTTATTCTATTTGTCCTATCTTCACTTAAAGAAACACATTTAATTCTTAAATCTTCATCCTTATCAGCAATTGTACTTGAATCATGTATATTTTCTTGAGATTCATTTGTTTTAACAGATTGTGGTTGACTAGGAATATCATTTAATTCAGTATTTTTTAATTTCCTTTCTAAATTTATATCAGTCGAAGAAACAGTGATGTGCTCTTTTTTACTTTTAGAAACATCTTTATTATCAATGTTGTCTGATAAATCTGATCTTAAAGGATACTTTTGTGTTTCAGTTTTTTTAGGTATTTTCATCTGAGGCACTTTCTTTTTAATAGAATCAGCGGTAGTATTTACAGTTACCTGAGATAATTTATTATTGACAGCTGTATTTTTCTTTTTAGGAGTCATTTTAGATTCTTTAAAAGAATCTTTTGTATTTTTTTCATGAAGTTTACCAGAGTTAATACCAGTTTTAATAAAAGGTTTATCAGTTTTACTAGAATTTGTTATACTTTCATGAAGTTTGCCAGAGCTAATATCAGTTTTAATGAAAGGTTTATCAGTTTTACCAGAATTTGCTGTACTTTCATGAAGTTTATCAGAGCTAATATCAGTTTTAATAAAAGGTTTATCAATTTTACTAGAATTTGCTTTACTTTCATGAAGTTTGCCAGAGTTAATATCAGTTTTAATGAAAGATTTAACAGTTTTACAAGAGCTTGTTGTATTTTCATGAAGTTTAGCAGAGCTAAGATCAGTTTTAATGAAAGGTTTATCAGTTTTACTAGAGATTGCTTTATTTTCTGTTAAACTAGATTTGAGTTCTTCATCAATTTTTTTAGTAGAAACAGAAGTTTCTTTATTTTTATGCATAGTGCTTTTTTCAGTTTTACTTTTAGGAGAAACTTTTTTCTGTTGTGCTGTTTGTAGGTCAGATGACTTCACACGCTGCTCAACAATATTCACATTTGAAACAGAACTGGACTGTTGTTGATTAGCCTTGGTAGTTGAAGCTATACTTTTTGTACTGGGAGTATTAGAATTATTGGGACATCCTTCAGGTTTAGAGGTAACAGGTTTTGCCAATACCATACGAGTTAAATTTATCTTTGTTGGCGAAACATTCTGTGACTTATTTATTTTTACCATTCTTGGATCTCGAGGATTTTTCTAAAAAGAAAGAATAAATAGATATATATATATATAAAATTTCACAATTAATTATACATTACTTTACACAACAAAATTAAAAGAAAATACAAACCTTGAAGGGAATTACAACAGGAGTAGTTAGGCCAGCAGTCATATTTTTCTTTTTCATAGCCAACTGCACCCTTTTTTGCATTTCTAATTGTTTTAATTGTTCTTGTTTTGCTAGCAGCTGCTTCAAAACGTCCTCTTGCTTCTGCTTAGATTGATCTCCTTTCTTGGGAGAAGATGAAGAATCAGCAGAACTTTGAGGTGTTTTTTTCTAATTAAAAATTATAATAATAATAATTTTAATTTTTTGATATAAAGAAAGGTTTGTGAAAAAAAATACTAAGTGTTTTTTATGCAGATAAAATTCACAGAACATTCTTATATGAATTCGAGCAATAATTACCACCACTCAAAAATCAATTATGTGTTAAGATATTAAAAATTAGAAAATAATTAAAGTTTTAATAAATTGTTGATGATGCCATAATGCATTTAATGCATAAAAAGATCTCAATTTAAATTAAAAAAAAAAAAAAAAAAATCAGAATGTCATTTCTGAAATAAAGCACTGGAATATCAATGATGCTGTATTAACCCTCTGACTGCCTTTGAGAAGGGCAGAATTGTAATGTTGTTTACACTGCACAGTTTTTTTTTTTTTTTATAAATATACTAAAATATTGGTTGTTTCTATTTGATATTAAAAATATAACTATGCACATGATTATTATCCTTATGAATATTATCACGTTAATTGCCACGATAATATCAGAAAAATTTTCACATGGGCCATGGTAACTTTATTAGACAATTTAGTTAAAAATGCGTGTTAAAAATGCGTCAGGCACATATGACTGACATGGCGATTACCGTGTTAATAATTACTCGACGTATATCATATTCCTTTTAGGGTTATTTCCTAGTTAAAAATGCGTCAGGCACATATGACTGACATGGCGATTAACGTGTTAAATAAGACCTTCAAACTTGAAAAACAACTTAAAAATAATTTTATATTATAAGTGCAATGTGGAAAAAACAACAGCTCAGAGACCTTATATCAGCGGCAGTCAGATGGTTAAGGTTCACTTATTTCTTTAAAGAAAGAAAGAAAGAAGAAAGAGATAGAGAGAACAAAGAAAAAAAAACTGAATGCACTAAATTAATTTGAAATTTGAGTAATCTGTCAAATAAGTTTATGATTCACCAAGCAGCTTGGTCTCTGATTTTGGTTTATCACAAAGCAAAGTAAATTTTGATATTAATAGGCATGAAATCTCTACAGCATAAAGAGCAAGTTTTTTAAAAAATCAGGCAGGCCTGGATAGTTGAAATTTTTGATTTTGGTGAAATTTTCAGGCTATGTCCTCTGAGTAAAACTATTAAACACATGTTTATTAAAAAAAAAAATCAAGTTTTGCTGGGGAGGAGTTTGGGGGGGGGGGGGGGGCTAAGAGTTTTCAAGATGTTATTCCAGATCAATGGAAAATTTACAATTGTAACATCCAATTGGAAATGTTAGTGCTTTTGGAGGGGGGCAGGGCTTCAGCCCCCTAAATCCGCCACTGTGCAAGTCAATACCTTTTTTTACTAAAAGCGAACCTTGGTATTATAGACAGTTATTTTGTATTCTACTACTGCCACACTAACTGTTAGGACATAAATACTTGTTCAAGAGCTCATAACAATTTTTTGGTACACATTTTAGGCACGATGAAATAAGAAAAAATGATTAATTCAGTTTTAGTAGAATAGGGAATCGACACTCCGAAATGGAGTTTGCAGTTATTTAGCTACTGCGCATCACATGACTTTTGCAAAAAATATTTGCAGAGTACACATTTTAGGCACTTTGGAACTTGTTTCATTGCTTAGTTTAGTACTTATATAAAATGAAAATCATAACTGCCGACCATTTTCGCAATTATAAAGCATAGCCTGATAGCCCCAAAGGTGCAATATTTAGGTATGCAAAGTACATATTTTAGGCACTTTGGAATTTGTTTCATCTTTTAATTTAGCATTCGTAGAATACAGAAATCATAACCACCGACTATTTTCATGGTTATAAAGCATAATCTGTTCATCTCAAATATATATATATATATATATTTCGCATTTCAATAATGCACAAAAATCCAAATCTCATAAACATATACACTGCCCCAGATGTACACATACACATTTAGACAGTTGATTTATGAATATAAATTGTTCAAATGGTCTGAGATTACGATTTCTGTACTATATAAAAAGGATAAAATTTTCCAAAGTGAGTAAAATACAATAGTTTTGCGTGCATTAATAATACACGTTTACGACAGTTGGGCTTTACTTTTAAAGTGTTCAAAAATCTTCAAAGTACCTAAAATATGTTTTTATGATAATTAAAAATGGATATTTAAGAGCGTCAGGAAATACATTATAAGCATGCAAATGGTCTAGAATTTTGATTTTTGTATTTTAAAAATGTTAGAAAAGCTTTTTCACTACTACTTATTGAAAAATCTTTGCAATTTATTACCTCTCTCTGCTTGTTTATGTTATCTACCTATTCTAAAATGGCTGCTTTTTATAATTTTATTAATCATATCCCCAACATTTGCACTGAATCTGAATACCTCAACTCTGAAATTAAATATCTAAAAGTCATCACTGTTGACATGCATTACAATTATTCCATAATTGATAAAGCTCGTTCTAATTACAACTTCCCCATTGCTCAAGATTAGGGCTGGAGTATTTATCAATGTATCCCCAAGTATCAATATTTTTTTTAATATTGCAATAACAATATTAACCCTTTCTTTACTGTAGTTGGAATTTTAGTAGGTGCTTAAAATACCAAAACGCCTGGAAATTTTTTCTCCACTTCTTTGCATGTCAAATGTCAACGCAAAAGGAATCACTTTTTCTACGGGAGGGGTAGAATCAAGTGACGCATCAGCAGTTTCCCTGGAGTAGGGCTTTGGAGAGAAATTCCATAGAAGACAACTTTGAAAGGGAAAATTAAATACTTTTCTAGAAGAAAATGCTAATGTGTTTGTTCACTAAATATGGTATTTCGGTTCTTATTGTTAAACAGATAATTTTCTCTGCAGAGTGAAACATAGAGATAATACTATCTAAAGAATTTAGAAATCTTCAGTTAAACTTGGAATAATCTTTACAATGTATTTACTATGCAAATGCATTGAACTTGAAAAGAATGAATTAGAGCTTGAGATATGAAAGCATTGAAGGGCTTTAAAACTCGGATTTTAAAATCACTTTCAAAAAAGAAAAAAATATGTATATATATATATATATAGAGAGAGAGAGAGAGAGAGAGATTGTACAATGCAAGTGAAATTCTAAATATACTTTTTCTTTTAAATTCTGAATGAAGCAAAAAAATAAATAAATAAATAAATAAATAAATAAATAAATAAAAATAAAAAGTTGCATGAAAAATATATTCAAGAATTTTGATGGAAAATATTTTAAAGGAAAGAAAAAAAATATCTTTTTTAATGTAAACGATTTGAAGTTAGCGATATTAGAATGAAATAAAAACCTTGTAAGACCTTGTAAGTCAAAGATCCGGGGTTCGATTCCCGGTCCAGGCATTATTTTCACTCAGTCGGAAAAATAAAATTTCAATAAATATGATTTTCTTCCACAGTTAATTGTGTGATTTTAATAAAAAAATTGAAATAAAAATGTTAACCGTAATAATAATAAATTAAATATTTAGTATAGAAAACAATACTTTCTTTTTTTTTTTTTTCTTTTAAGAAATGTATTTTTTTAGATACCAAATGTTTTGTTTATCTTGTATTATATTTTTGAGTCTCTTCATAATTTTTATGAAAAGAAATAAACAAATAAAAAGATCAGAAATAAAGAAGAAGAAGAGAAAAAAGAAAAACAAAAAACTTTAAAGCTAATATAAGTGTTTCTTGTGAATTAATATGAAATTGTAAAATATTGGTTCAGTTGCCATTTTTTATTTTAAGACCTAAATTTTTATTTTTATTTTCATTATTGTGGTGGAGGACTATTGGTTTCAATCTGGAGTTTTTGTAGACAAGTTTTTTGTAACACCAAAATATATTAGAAATATCAGTCCTATCGTTAGAAATTCGGTACCAAATGAAAGGGGAGATTTTTCTGAATCCAGGGCAGCAAACAATTTTTCGACACAACAATTTTTTTTTTTTTTTTAGATTAAATAAAGTATGAAATTTAGGTGGCAACACTTCATTTTAATTCATTTCTGTCATTTTAAAAAGTACATTGCTCGGTAAAAATTCAGTACTAAATGAAAGGGGAGATTTTTCTGAATCTGAGGGGTGCAAAAAGTTTTTCGACACGACAATTATTATTTTTTAAATTAAATAAAGTATGAAATTTAGGTGGAAACACTTCATTTTAATTTATTTCAGTCATTTTAAAAAGTACATATCCCAGTTTTACGCTCAAAAAATGAGACAAAAAATAAATTAAAAAATAAAAATTTTACAGATAGAAATTAATAGTCCTCCGTGCTAAACCAAATTCTTCCTTTGACAGAATTCTTAATTTATTTTATTTTTTAATTAATTAATTTTTATTTTCTCTCCCCATACCATTTAAAATGTTTTGGGAATACAATGTAAGCAATCACTAATATGACTAACCTATGCTGTAAAATTCCTTCTGTAAATTTTAATTTACCATTTATTCTTAAATTTAATCATAAGCTTTCTTTTATTATTATTATTTATTACTTACGTTATAGGTGTTTACTTCTAAATATTTAAAAGGAAGTATTCAAGAAATAAATTCATTCAATTATTACCCCCCCCCCCCCCACACACACACACAAAAAAAAAAAGGATTTTTTTTTATGCATATTATTTTTATTTATATCTTACCTCAATATCATTACATGATCTTTTTTGTTAGTGAATTTAATTCGACATATCTTTGCATTGGCGAAAGATTTATAAAATAAATTTAAATATAGTTTTTCAGATACATATGTAAAATATAAGATTTATTGTGTTTTAATTTAATTGTTTTATAATTTATTTATTAAAAAATATCTCATTTATGGAATCATCAAATATATTTTTAAATTTAGATTTTTATTATTATCATTTTTTTTAAATTAGAATTTAAAATATTTAAATTTTCCTTAGATGTAGAAGGGAATTTTATTAATAAAAACCTACTCTAAGTTAGTCAGGCGCAAGTTTAGAAATCACGCATTGTTTCTTCATTAATATTTCTTGACTAAATGCATTATTTTTTAGAAAAGGATAAATAATTAACTCTAAAGAAAACGGAAATATTAAATCAAAGTTTTAAAATAAATGCAATGAAAATAATCAGTGTATGTCTGTATATTTATAAGATCATGTTAGTATGTACGGTTTATTTTATTTTATTTATTCATTTATTTTATCTGTATGAGAGAAATCTCATTCTTCAGTGTCTTCATCATAACTAAAACATTTGCAGAGCTTCCTCTATACTCAATCCTTTCGTCTGACCGTACATAATTAAATTACATTCACTTTTAATAATACATTTAAAAGTAAACAGAGTGCACATAGAAAAAAGAAAACCAATTAGAATATAACAGAAAGACAGTCAAAGTATCTATTTTACAAAGCTATAATACTTTAATTTTCCCTTTCCACATTCCTAAAAATTCCCTTTCTTGAACTCAAGTTAAAAAGAGGAGATTATCTTATCAACACACCCCTTCACTCCAATTTTGACAGCTCAGATGGGGAAGAAAACTTTGGGCAGTTCACTGGTCATTTGAATGTACAGGCATTTCGGACAGTTTGGTAAGGAAAGAGTTAAAGATCTTGCTCTGCCGATATATACCTCTAACGATATTTCTTAGCGTGCACTGAGTGATCAATCGATGTGCCGATAAATAATGTTGAATGCCAATCTTAAATACCTTCTTCAAATTCTGCTTTCCCCACTAGCATGCATCACCGCACGTCGAACAAAGCCCGAACAAAAAGAGAGCTAAACAGCTTACTTATGCAACCCTTTTTCTTTTTCCCTCTTATTCTATTGCTCACTGACTAAAATAGAGAAACATAAACCCAACTCCCAACCCCAAACAATCTCTCTCTTTCGTTAAGAAAACTAAGTTACCGCAGTGTATCTACTTTCTTTATCTTTATTCGTGCTATCTACCAAATCGAAAATATCACTGTCCAAAAAGTCTGAATGATATTCATCACGAAAATTAAGTTATCACAGTATATAGACTTCCCACTCTACATTCATGCATTTCCCTGACCCTAAACGATAATATGAAATAATTTATACTACCGTTAGTATAAGTTCTTTGATAGTATTGCACATCACTGCTCAGGGATCGTAGGTGATGAAAACCACAGACAAGACGATACAAAAACAAACGCTTATTATGACGAATGAAACAATATTTTTTGTTTTAGCTCTTTTCCTACTATTGGTTCATTGATATTGATCTATTTCAAAGTATCGATATTTACTGGCCAATAACATGCAAGCTTCAACATGTGTTTAACAAAGATAATCAAAGCCGAACTCGTATCTACTAGAAGAGTTTTTTGCAAATTTTCTTAGCGTTTAATAAAAAATTTCTGAAAATTATAAGCAATTATAGAATGTAATTTTTTTTTTGCTTCAATGTTAAAAAATAACAAATGTCTATTTTTTCCTATCTTGAAAGAAATATCGCAATATATCACTAATATCGATATTAACTTTGTGATATATCGCGATACTTAATTTCTGATATCGTCCAGCACTACTCAAGATATTTTTTCTCTTCCAATATTAGTATATTGTTTATCTTTTTCTCTAAATCTAGTTTTACCATTGCTAAAGTTTTCAAACAATATCAATGGTTGATCCAGGTTTTAATTTTCGAGTCCCTTTTTTGTGAAAAATAAAATATTTTTGTGGAAAAAAAGTTAAAATCTTTCATTTTAATACTCATAGTGTTTAATAGAGTTTCATTGAACAAATTAATTAAATATAACAATAAAAGAATGGAAACATTTTATAAAAGAATCATTTTTATGAAACAAAATCTTGAAAAAGGACTTATTTTATAAATTTGAATTTTGTGAAGGATCCCTTTTAATAGAATTGAATTTTATGAAGGGTTGTTTTTTCTGATGTGTAATTTTATGAAGAGTCTCTTTTTATGATGTGAAATTTTGTGAAGGGGCAGCAAAAGAAACTCAATTTATGCCTGGATCGATGCCTGAATATAACTTCAAAATAATTTTCTCGCCCACAAACTCTCCTTTTCTACATTAAAAAAAAATTTTATTGATATGCATAATTCTTAGAGTACCTATAGTATCTCATGTCAATGAGAACTATCATATATTTGTGGAACAAAACACAAACTCAAGTTCTGTCAAAAAGAGCATATAGTTGTTTTCAGAAACAAAAAATCAACAAATCAGCTATTGTTAAACATTGCTGGGAGAGGAATTAAATTTTCATATTTAATTTAGCTAAAATCATCAGCAAGTCTAAATATTTACATGAACTTGATTATTACAGAGCTGCCAACCTTGGTGGAAAAAAACCCCCAGAGATTTTACATAATTTCAAGGGAGAAAAAGGGAGATTTACAGTTTTGTGGAGAAAAACAAAACAAAATTATTTTATTCAATACATGATACTTTAACTAAAAGGACCTATATAACTTTTGTTTGGTGATTTATATTTTAAACTTATTGGGGAAAAACAAATAGTTAACAAGTTCATTAACAAAGTCTAAAAATAACTACATATGTAAAGAATTTTGAACCCCTATATCGCTTCAGTTGGTTCTAAAATCTAATAAAACAAGTTTTTATGAACACTGATCGAGAGTTTCCCCCAGATAATTTAAGGAGGGGGCTGCACCTCGCCTGCTCTTTGTTTGGAAAAGAACAGAAAAAAAAAAAAAACCTTGCCCCAATCTATTTTTTTCCCCCCATTACTGCCTTTGTAGAAAATGACCTACAAACTGAAGATAAATGCTATAAATATAAATAAAACTATTGTGTGACAATCAGCACATTAACAACAAGTAAAGAAAAGTTTAAAAACATACTTTTTTCTTTTTGTATGCATATTTATAACTATTTATTGTGGCTTGTGGATGGAGAAAGAATGGGAAACAAAAGAGTTCCATAGGTCATTTGATCATCGATGGCTAGTTGGAGATAAGAAAATACGGGGAGTGGGGGGGGGGGGGGAGTTAAAATAATTACATGAGCAAGAAATATTGAAGGATTCTGTTTCTTTAGAGATTCTAAAATCTCATAAAGTAAGTTTTAAATAAATATCAACATTTATGTAGTGGATGGAGAAAGATTATGAATTGGAAGGTTTTCATAAATCTGAAAATATGGCACCTTCAAATTGTCAAAAATTAGCGTTTTTAGTTCAATTTTTTGAAAATATTAGAAAAACGGGAGAAATACCCATTAAAACGTAAAAACGGGAGATAGGATTAAAAAACAGGAGTCTCCCGTGAAAAACGGGAGAGTTGGCAGCACTGTTATTATTTTTAAGCTTTCTATAATTATAAAACTCATAAAAGTATCCCTGATTATGATTTTGCAGTACCTTCTCTATATTATTATTGAAAATATTGTTTCCTCAATTTCCATTGCACAACATTTCCCAATTTTCTATAGGCTAATAAATCATCAATCCCTGTAATTTTATTGACTGGTTAACCTGGCTCAAGAATATATTTCCCAGTTATACTCAGGAGCGATAATTTATTTTGCTATTTTGTACTGATAGTGGCATACTTAATGCTACTGAAACTGCAGTATATGCTGCATCATTTACTATGGCATTTTAAAAATTTATGTCAATTTACTTTTATATATCTGTTGAGCATCAAGTCACCATTTTACAACTCTGCTCTTGTTCTTTTATTTCTACAAGGTATTAGATTATCTAGAGAATTTACTTCCACTTATAAATTTCTAAGTGTTCTTTCAGCTTCATAAAATTTACAAGAATAAAATAAATAAAAACAACAAAACATTTTTTTTTTTTTTTTTTTTTTTTTTTAATATCAATGAATTAATGTATGAATCCTTATTTTTCAACTGGTATAAATTTATTATTTGCTTTTATTTAAAATCCTGTTTAAGTTTACTTGGATGTGTGCAAGTATTTTAAAAGGGAAAAAATGTAATTTTATTTAATTACTAGCTTTTCCTGTGCAGAACATCTACCTACATACCATACCTAATATTATTTTCAGAAAAATCCCATAAACAAAATCATTGGAAAATTTCAGTTTTTTTCTTTTTTTTTTTTTTTCTTCCCCAATTGAAGGTAATTTAAATCTTTGATATTTGCATTATAATTTCAAATTTACAAAATATTTTTTTCTGCTGATAAATAAAAAAAAAGAAATAATGTTCATTCTATTTACAATGAATGAAAAACCTAAAAAATCTATATAATTTTGTCTTGTAAAAATTTATTTGGAATAGCGTTTTAAAACTGTACCTTAATATGATTTCAATTTTGACCACCCTTACCATCCTTTTCAGTCAGGGACGGACTGGCCCTACCGGCTACCCGGCAATCGCCGGGTGGGCTGGGCCAACTGCGAAAGGATATATATATATATATATTTTTTCATTGTCGTCATTCAATTTCAGTTGATAAGCTAAAGGTAATGTCAATATTTACTTAATATTCATCAAATAAATGTTAAAATTCTAAAAAATTCAATATGTGGTGCACCATAAAAAAAGGGTCAAATTATTTTTTGGCCCATTTTCCTTTCTTTCTTTCTTTTTCCCCCTCCTGTTTCAGGAATGTGACGAGATACTAGAGAAGCTAGTGGCCAAATCCACCACACTTCCTGCCTGTAGGTGACTTCTATGGCAAATGTTCTCTTTTTCCCTTTTTAAAAACTGAAAGGAAATTTGCCTCAATTTCAGAATTAAATTTTTACTCTCCGAGCATTTACCTACTGCTGTACAGTCAGAAAAAAAAAAGCCCCCCCCCCCTTACACACCTAATTTTGCCATAAATTATCGTAGAACCATGTGACTGGTACTGATCGATTTGTAATAATGTCTAGTTTATAATGGTATAGTTAGATTTTGCTCAGGGGGTCATCTGCATATTAAAACTGGCATCAACTTCATTTTTTTCAATGGCAACCTCTATTTTTGACTTCATATTCGAATTCCTTAGATCAAGGCAGTACAGAAAAAAGTCCCCTTTATATAATTTAAATTAATTCTTGATACAGTTACAAGAAAAAATCTGTTAGGGGTAAATCTATAAATTTAGAAAAATTAAATTTCGATCCCGCACTGAAGTGTTAAACAATAATTCAGTTATCATCGGAAAAAAAAAAAAAATCAAAATACTAAAAAAAAAAAAAAAAAAAAAAAAAGTAAGTAGTTTTAAATTTGTTTGGAAATAATTGTCTGAATCAGTGACACTCAACCTGGTTCCCACGGCCGTTTCACGGTGACAATGAGAGTTTTGTCTGATACTGCAGTACTTTCATTTTCTTTAATTTATTTGACTTTTTAAAAATATTAAAATAGATTTTTTTTTTATAGCATTATTAAAAGCTACTACATAGATCTTCATGATATTCTTCTGCTTTTATAATTTATAACGTGTTACAAATTAAAACACAAAATAATACAATCCTACTGTGCAATGGGCAGTTCTAAAATTCGACTATTAACACATATACAGAAGTGGATGGTGGGTCTAGAAAGGCTGACTACCCTTAATCTAAATCTTCAATTGAAGAGGTCAAAATGATATATTACTCTATTAAAAAAAAAAAAAAAAAAAAAAAATTGTCACAATGAATATGATCTGTGCGCATTGATTATTCTTCTTTAATAGGATCTAATTAATATTTTTGCCTTTATACTTAATAAGATTATTTATGCTAAAGAATTTTGAAAGAGCAAATTCTAAATTTTTTATTCAATAAAAATAAAATAGAATAGAATACGTAGAATAAAAATAAAATAAATCATTTTTTCATCAGAATTAAGTTAAATACTCATGACTATCATTACTTTAGGGAAAAAATATTGAATATTTAAGTTTCTTAAATTCTATGATTTCACAAAATATGCATAAAATTTGTCTAACAAATACATATCTTTTCTTTTTTCTCGTAATACATTTTATAAGTTAAGTATTTTATAAACTTTTTATAAAAAGAATATACATTATAATATTAATTTATGTATTCAAAATTTAAATAGTTTGAAATTAAATAAAAGTTAATTTTTTTGCATCAGATTAGCCACACTTTTTAAATAATAATATTTTGTGATTTACACATAAATGGAGCTTTTCGAATGCAGAATTTTATAATTTCATTATCGATGATTTTAAAGATGGGTTTTGACTTAATATTAAGAGAAATGTTCGATGCTCTCACAGATATATATATATGTATTTATTTATTTATTTCTCAATATATATATATATATGTATATATTTATTTATTTTCTCATATACATATATATATATATATATATACATATATATATATATGTATATATTTATTTATTTTCTCATATATATATATATATATATATATATATATATATATATATGAGAACAAAAAACTATATTTTATAAATTAGCAATGTTAAAATGATAAGATTTCCTGATAAACACAAGAAAACAATTAATCGCATGAACACAAATAAAATAAATAAGTAAAAATAGAATTTCATTACCAATCATACATTTAAAATGTAATTGTTGAAAATATTCTAGCTCCCAAACTTTTCCAACTCCATTACTTTAGTATATAACTTTGAAGTCATGCTTTATACTTAAAGTATTTAAAGTTTTAATTAAAGTTTAACCTTTATTAATTACTTAAAGTTTAGCTTTATTAGTTAAATAAGTAAAATGTTTTATCTCATTAAAATCCTTAAAATTTGAGCTAATATATTTCGGCGTCCCAAACGGGGCCATCATCAGAGCTCGAAATGACAAAACTACAGCTGGGCGGTATGTTTACTTTTAAAAATGTATATATATGTTTATATATTTACTTATGAAAAAGTAAACATACCGCCCAAGCTGTAGTTTTGTCATTTCGAGCTCTGATGATGGCCCCGTTTGGGACGCCGAAATATATTAGCTCAAATTTTAAGGATTTTAATAAGGTATATTTATATTTAAAAAGTTTTAAAAAGGATTGAGTTCAATATACTTATTAACTTAAAAATACCTTATTAAAATCCTTATAAAATTTGAGCCTTTATATATTTCGGCTATTAAATTAAAAGTACCTTATTAAAATCCTTATAAAATTTTAGCCTTTATATATTTCGGCTATTAAATTAAAAATACCTTATTAAAATCCTTATAAAATTTGAGCCTTTATATATTTCGGCCATTTAAATTAAAAATACCTTATTAAAATCCTTATAAAATTTGAGCCTTTATATATTTTGGCAATTAACCCCTTCCGCTCCAGGCTAGCTGTAGTTTAAATATGTGAAATACCAGATTATAATTTTGAAATAATGCAATACATAATGAAGTAACAATGTGCAATTTGTTGTAAAGTAAATATATTTAATTAATGAAGGTAGTAAATATGAATACATATCAAAGTATTTCAATTATTTATAGCAATGACTGCTGTAAGTGGTTCATCATCACTGTCATCGCTTTCGCCGTCTTCACTTGTTGTAAAGTCATCATTGGAATCTTTAAATTCGTCCTAATCGGGGATATAATCACTATCCGAATAACTAGAGTCAGAGATCATTCACAGTTTCAAACACTGGCAAAACACACAAAATCGAGGAGCGAAAATTACACACAACCGCAGCCGCGAGAACACTGGCATAGCCAAAACTAATAGGTCACCGAGACTACTAACGCTATCTAGTTGTCAGTAATAAAAATACAATTTCAAAATACCATATGACAAATAAAATAACTCTTTGATACCTCTACAACGTTGGGCTTATTGTATCGTATACTTTCTTTGGACGTATGCACGTACGTCCATGGTATTAATAGCCATTAACACTAGGACGTACGCACGTACGTCCCTGGAGTGGAAGGGGTTAAATTAAAAATACCTTATTAAAATCCATATAAATACCTTATTAAAATCCTATCCTAGTGCCGAAATATATAAAGGCTTAAATTTTATAAGGATTTTAATAAAGTATTTTTAATTTAATAAGTATAAGGTATATTTAATTTAATAATTTATGAAGTCAATTTTTTTAATTTTTTAAAATGTTTTATCTCTTTCATTTTACTTAAAAAAAAAAAAAAAAGTACTTACTTTTTCTAACGTTAAACGTTGTTATTTTTGTTTTGAAATTCGACGTGTTCTGTGAATGAATCAAATGATTCATTCACGCTTACGATGATATGCCGTTATTTCTGCAACGGTCTCAGTTAGTGGTTACAGGTAACGCTATTATAACACGCAGTCATTAAAAGGTGCATGCCAATTCGCTGCTGTTGAACAGAAATTATGCAAATTTTTCCATGACAGAAATAGAATAAATAGAAATGTTTTTTTTTTTTTTTTTTTTTTTTTTTAATGGCTGGGCTGGCTGTTGACAGGCTGACAAGCTAGTAGCTTTGAAGTTAATTTTGCAGATGCAGGTCGTCTTGCATTTTTCTTTACGTTATGTATTTCTATTTAAGTTCGTTAATTTCAACTGTAAAAGAACAGTTCTTGAAACAGTAAACTGTAAAAGAACAGTTCAACTGTAAAAGAACAGTTCAGAATTATGCTTTTTTGAATGAAACATAATTTATATATTCAAATAAGTATGTTTAAGATAGTAATAAGAATATATCTACAAATATCGTTTTTGCTTAGTTCGTTTAAATATAGTTTTTGAATGAAACGTAATTTATATATTAAATGAGTGTATTTAATATAGTATCTACAAATAACGTTTTTGCTGTTTTGACGGATGAATTCTAATGCTGCTTTGAGATTATGATAATATGAATATATCTACAATGTTTTTCTATTCTGCGGAATTTATGCCAACGCTGCTGTTTTTATCATGAATGTTTACTACTTATTTACAATAACAGTTTCTACTGTTCAGCTACATCATGGATGTTTACTGCTTTAATTCTTTTTCATAATTGTACTTGAATGTCATCACACTAGAATGTTTCTGTGAGTTATTTATTGAACTTCTTATGACTATAGATCTGCAACTGTGTATTTCAGATTTAAATATATTTCTTTTGAATCACTATATAAATTAATTTTGAAGAGATGATAAATTATGTACAAGTTTTTCTTTATAATGATATTTGCATCTATAAATTTTCTCAATGAATATATCTTATAATTTTGTGTTATTGTATAGGGCAGACCCATGTACCTAGGGCCACCCCACTTTATTTGAATAATATTTATTTAAATACTCAATTGGGCGAGTAACAACACCAATTGCTACTTTTACAACTACTTTGGAACTTTTGAGGAGAGAGTTTTGACAAGTTACACGTAGAAAACGAATTTACATGGTTGGAAGTAAAATTTTGAATCTCATCTCTTTTGCTATTTTACAAAGGCGAGTTAAATATTTTTCTTTCATTTCTAGTGTATAATTTTGCTTGTTATATTGAGTAATAAGTGAGATATTTAATTAGTCCTCTCTGCATGTGGATTGTTTAGTGGAAGGTATTTTGAATGAAGTTACCAAAACTTGTACCTAGGGCCACATCACTGCCTTGTACCTAGGGCCAGTGTGTTTGGACATTTTAACACTTTTGCGACCGCATGTTTTTGTTTTTTTGACAGTAAGTGCCTGTGGGCGTTTTTCTCATAAGTTACAATTTTTCAAAACAAAATTTTCCGTATTTACATTTATATTACAAATGGATATGCATTATAATCATACTCTCTCTCCAATCAAAGTATTTGCATCTATAGTATACTGATTGTACAAATATGAATATTGTGTATATTTTTTGGAAACAAATAACATACAAATTGCAAAAGAACCCCCCCCCCCCCCCCGTTGGAGTTTCATACTTTTCAAATGACGTGGAATCTACGCCATCGGTCGAGAAAGTGTTAAGAAACAAAGTACAGCCTATAGTAATTGGATGCTGGCAAACCTTGGTAAACCAATCACTATATATGATGTTGCTGTAAGTATTGGCAAGTCCTATCTGTCGGCCTTTACTCCTGTAAACATTCTATCAGGCTTTCTGTATCCGGCATATAGCCAATTAATCAAAACATATTCACTGAGGATGAGTGTTTAAGTTCAAATGTGACTGAAAGACAAGATCCCTCCATATATTAAAAGAAAAAAAAAAAAAAAAAAAATCCACGAAGAAAGTGAACTAACAATAATAGAACTGGATGTCTCTGTTTCGTGTCCTGTTGAAATTTCGAAACCTTCAACATCTAACATCTTTTCGTGTGTCTTGCTTTAACAGGTACGAACCTAAGTAAAACATTTACCTAAAGCAAAACCTCCCACATCAAAGATGTGACCGAAAACCAGAGAGATCTAGAAATCCAAGAGACACTCCATGAAAAAAAGAAAGAAAGAAAGAAAGAAAGAAAGTGAAGAAAAAAAAGCATTCTGTTAGAATATCCCAAAGAAGGAAAAAAAAAAGTGAAAAATTTTGTGTTTTAAATTAAGGCAACAACTTGATAATTATTACATGATAAATAAATATATATACTTCATATTGTTTCTTTTATAAAATACATGTTTATATGCTTATTTTCTATTCATTATAAAGTTAAATCTAATTTTGAGAGAATGGCCCTAGGTACAGTGAGGTCTGGCCCCAGGTACAATGAGGGTGTTGTACCTAGGGCCACGAGTGATGTTTTTTTAAAAACCTTCCATTTGTTGGAATTTATTATTTTAGGTATTTATATTAATCCCAATTGGAAGTAATAGTCCTAAAGATAAGTTCATATCAGTTTGATAATTTTAAACAGGTCAAGCGCTCTGTTTTTGGGCATTGAAAAAAAGCGGCCCTAGGTACACGGGTCTTCCCTATGTATTTAAGCCACTAAATAAAATTGAAATTTCTTCTAAATTTTTGTCTTTTGTGTGCCACTCATACACACCTTTAGGACCAGGCTTTTATCATGTTTCCATTGCATACGACTCTACAGGAATTTATGTTGAACTTTTCAACATATACATCAGTAATCCTCTATATAATTATCATTTTAAGATAACAAAAAATTGTTACATTAAAGTTTTTTTTTTTTTTAAGAAAAAAAGAAGATGATGATGACGAGGAAAGATCAAAACGAATAGAAAGCATGTTAAGCGTTAATACCCTTTAAACACTGGAAAGGGACGGGGTTTCGTATTATTTGTCATTTGGGAGTTGTAAAGTGGCAGAAAATTATTTTATGTAATAAAACTTTTCATTTAAAAGGTATTTAAAGCAGCATTATATTATATATATAGATTATTTTGAAAAAAAAGTACCATTCATCCAGTTCGTGAAAAATAAAGAACATTTTCTGGCCATATTTCTTCTTATTTAATTGTAAATATATTTGAAGTTAATTACTTTAAAAATTAAGTTATGTATACAAAGGGGTGGGAACTAACAATCTTCCGGGTTAGACTGGCAAGTATGCATATATATTTTGCTTGATTTATAAAATTTTATAACATATTTTCTTTTTAATATTTTGTGTTTATATATTTCATTAAAAATAAATACAATATTTATATAAAAGCATTTCCTGTGATTATGTATATAAATATACTGATTAAAGAAGTTTTGTTGCTATTATATAATTATTTTTCTATCTGTATAAGATATTAACACAAGTATATTTTGTAAATTTCCCAGCATCGAAAAACAGCAACATAGCTAGCTTCAATATCAAAGCTTAATGTGAAGAGGACGTAAGCCTACTGTAACTAGTGTATGTAAAAAAATAAAAAAAAAAAAAAAAAAAAAAATCTGAAAAATAAGCTATGGGGACCGAAGCAGGGGAGCCATCGCTTCCGTGAACGATGAATATTATGATGGCATGTCTCCGGACCATCCCTAGGGGTGCGTCCCAGACCATCGCCAATTCCCTATAGCACAGTACAAGTACTAGTGTGACATTAAATCCAACCTACCTACCTACTAACATATAGAGGTGTTAACTGGCATACAAGTGATCGATTACGTATGTTTTACAGTGTAGAATGGCTTTCTTAGTAGGAAAAATCTGTTTGGATTTTCACAAATCACTAAGCGACAAAAAAAAAAAAAAAGGCCGCACTGCAGAAAAAATGACTTATACCTTTTTCATTTGTAATAACTTTAATATTAAGGGTTGAAACAAATAAAACTGCCTTGTTTGCATAATACCACAGGGCCCAGTGGCAGAAACACCGCGACACGGCGACGTAGTCACGGACACAGAAAAACGGTTTGCAGACAGTTTTTGTCTGCAACTTTCGAATAACAATTCACTTAAAAAAAGTTTCTGTATCAAAACTAAAACTAATGCTTTTATTATTTATAATTATTTATATTGTGTTGTGTCAAACATTGCTATAAAATATTTAATTGAATAAGATGAATTGAATGAATACACAGAATTGTTTATACTATATCGTTCTGCAGTAAAATTGTATTCATGTATTGTTGCACGAGATCACCACTGATGGTTCAGGTTGAATTTTTAAATTTGCTCTCGGGCCGGGCCGGGCTTGGGCTTAAAATTTTTTTGTAGGCTCGGGCTGGGCCGGGTTCGAGCTTAATTTTTTTCTGTATACTAGGGCCGGGCCTGGAGGAAATTTTTTCCGGGCCGTGTCAGCCCGAAACTTTTTCTAGATTCCTCGTTAATCAAGGAAAAAAGAAAATGATAAAATACTTTTTCAGTCATTTATTTTACATAATTTTACAGTCTGGTATGTCACATAAAAGTTTATTTTGTTAAAAAATGTCTGTAACTTCAACTTAACTGTCTATCAGTTTGTCTATTCGCGATCTGCTTTTCCGCAAATATTTTAAACATGTCTCAAAATTAATATATTTAATTAAGATGCTTTCCTATTCAAAATAGTTTGCTTGTCACTACTAGTGTGTGCATATATACAAGCAAAAGAAATTAGATATGTACTGTGTATAAAAGCTTTGTGTCCCATGGTCTGTAGAGTCAGTCCTATGGTAGTATGAAGGCCATAAAAATCCTTCCGCTTTAACTTTTTCTTTAAGGCTCCTTTTTTTCTCTCCGGGTCCAGGGCACTGGATGAAAGTAGCATCATTTTTAGCATGTGCAAAGGCATCTTTTCTATTGAATATGCTTGGATTAGCATTAAAGTTTTGTTTGCCGGATCACATGAAAGATTCGGATACATTACGGTATATAACAGGAAATGGTTGAAAGTGCATTTTTAGTACTATTAACTATTTTAAATATCTTCCTATATCGTTTGATGAACGCTAATATTTTCGATTTGATTTTCTGTCTGCCTTTGTGCCTTCAGTATGTTTGTAATAATGAAATACTGTTTATATAATAAATATCTTGCAAAAGTTCAGCAGTTTTGTTAAAAAACATTCTACTATTTAGCTATATAAAACCTCTGCAAAACACATACTAAAAATCTTTTTCATAGAAAGTCATATTTTTTTTTTTTTTTTTTTTTTTTTTTTTTTAAGTTTTACATATTTTTGAATTGGGCCGGGCCGAGTCGGGCCAGGCTGGGCCGTACACTAGTAAAAAATAAATGGGCCGGGCCGGAATTTTTTGATTTCATACCGGGCCGGGTAAGCAAACCTTTCCTACAAGCTGGGCTGGGCCCGGGCCTGAAAATTTCAGCCCGTGATACCTCCAAAATAGTCCATCATGCCCCATTTTTATAAAGACTGATTTTTATTTCGAGTTAATTGATCCCTTGAGCATAAAAATTTTCCCGACTGTTTGAAACGTTATGTACCTCTGTACCATAATGTATGGAGAATCAGTCACTATTTTAAAAGTGCGATTTTCATTAAGTAGGTGATATTTTCATTGTCAGATCGCTTGATTTCTTTAGCTCGAAATAAGTTAAACTTGACTCATCAGAACGAACCAGTTCAGCCCCATAATTAACTAACCATTTTTTAATTTTTTTAGCCATCTGAGGTCTTGCTTTCCTAATTCTCTTCACTAAGAATGGAATTTTTTTTAATTTTCTGTCATTTAAACCTGCTTTGTTTAATAGTTGCTGCACTGTAGTTAAAGAAATTATGCTGTTAAACACTTTTTCTGAATCTCTTTGATGTTCAAATGTAAAGCCACTATCAAATGAAGAACCATACAATAGTCTTTAGCACAAAATACCTCATAAACTGGTTTCTCATGCGGGAAATGATCCAAATATGCCGTTCGATACAAATTGCCGAACGTATGTTCGTGAATCACGTATTTTCGACTGTTTAAATCACACATTGTAGTCTGTAGAACGAAATCCTCCAATCAGAGAATTGTGATTACAGAACACCCTCTATTCTTTTCCCTTTTAAACATTTTTGGGGTTGAATAATAGCCAAATGGTTTGTCCGTTGTTTACATTTCTGGATTTTGTTCTTCCGTTTATGCTTAAAATCAACCTACTGAAGTTGTTTGATCGCTTTTGAGTGGCAATAACTTATATTTTAGAATACATCGTCTTCCGTCTGATAGCACCTAAATACAAACCGATTTTATAAGCAATGGCTTTTTAACTTATGTCATCTCGCTCGGATGAGCAACATGACAGCCTAAAGCCAAATTACCAGTTTAAACAGCCAAAAAATTGTATATCTTGCTAAAAACCATTTTACCAATATTTTGTTAACATTTAATTATTTTGCCATCTCACGTATTAAAATATTTTTTATATTTTCATTCAAAAATTAATACTTTTTGTGGCATCGTTAACTGCCTTATTCTTACCATTTTTGAAATAATTTGTAAAATTAGAATTTTCCTGACAATTGCATTTTGTTTTTAACACTGGACTCAATGCTAAAGTGTATGTGGAGGACAACAATAAAATCTGTTCGAAAATTTGCTTTTTAAACAATAAAATTGGCAGTTGTATAAAGTGAAAAGGAAAATATCCAAGTGCGGCTTTTTTTTTTGTCACTTAGTGTATATATGATTTTAAGTTTATTAAAAAGTTGCTTTAGCAAAAGATGACGACTCCTCATTTAAATGACAATGTTGAAGGTCACATGTGGAAAGCGGGAAAAAAAGTGAAAAGCTATGTTAAAGTAAGATAAATTTCTCTTAAAAAAAGGATATAGAATTTTTGTGGGCTAAAAATACTTCGGAATAAATTAAAATGTTGTCGATTCTGGTTTTAGTCAGGTGATTTCACTTGTGCTATATAGCTGGATCTGCCCTCTCTTAAGCTCAGGTTCCGCTCACCACTTATTATTCATTAAAATAATGTTTTTAAAATCTTCCATACAAAAATGTTAAAAATACAAATGCCAATTTTCATATACTCTGAAATCTTCACGTTTCAACTTTAAAAGCCTTTAGATTAATTAATTTTATTTTGAATTATTAAAGTCTTTTAAATGAAATTTCAGGAGGCTGTAAGATCAATATCTATATATTTGAAAGTAATAACACATATTCCTTTGTTTTAAATTTTTATTCCATAATAACTGTGAATTTTACTCCGTGATTAGGATTAATTGAAAATAAATACTATTGAGCTATGTTTCAATAATAAATTTTATAAACTAAAAAAGAAAAAAGAAAAAAAAAAAGCAGTTTTCCACTATTTGATTCTGTAATAAAAGACATTTAATAGAAATTTACTATTTTATTATGTTACATCATGAGATAACGGTTCAGTAAACAAATGCAAATATGTCACAACAAAATTTAAACAGAAAATTCATGGTAAAAAATCTTATGAAAATTATTAAATATTAACAATAATAATAATAAAATGACTGTCGAATGCAT